>JASPKZ010001960.1:0-1200000 GCA_030220185.1 Diploptera punctata | reverse complement strand
AGAATATTTGCCATAGAGCTAGTGTATACTTATTATCTTAGATATTGGTATTCTAATGTAGATAAATAAAAATTAATTGTTACTTATCAATTATATATCTGCACATTGCATACCATTCAAACGAATGCATACCCAAAAATATGTATTTTTCCTTGTCTCACACCCTTTTTCTCTTTCATTTTGAAGTTGACAAATTTACCTCACACGATTCAATTCCCACCAAATGTTTATTCTAAATCTAAATAATTAATACTTTCAAGATTTTGTGATTTTTAATTATATAAATTTGCTTTATTTTTCATTTTTATTTTAATATGAGTGTTAGCCTATAAGCTTATGCAAAAACATGCCTAGTAAATGTCACCATCACCTGCCCTGCTATAGCTATGTGTTTTCATAAGTGCAGCAAGAAGCAAACTGACCCGACACTCCTCACAAGAAACAAAATTGCCATATAAACTTGACATGAATTCAGAAATAAATCTCACTGGTACTCATAGCCAAACGATTTAAGGAGTGATGCCTTGGTGCAGAGCTACATTACTTGCACTGGTTCGAGTGTCCGTGTGGGAAGAAATTTTCTCATGAAATTTTAGCAAGTACGGGACTAGTCCTAATCATATTTGGGTAACTACAATAAGCAGCTCCAGGTTGTATAATTCGTTGGGACCCTACGTGCTGGCTACATCAGCCCTATACTGGCTTGATCATTAACACATGTGGATATGAGGCCACCATCCAGCTGGTAGGCCTAGGGTCTTGTAAGCCTGTTGTTCCATGTAGTGGAGTACTAGAAGTTGAGACTCCATTACAAACAGTATAATTTTTATGTAAATCTAATTTATTTCCTAACACAATACAAACAACTCATGTGAAGGTGTTTTTTTCTAGATCCCGCAACAAGCATTGCAGAATATGTAAATTAATATATTCAGACAATCCACATTACTACTGTAAATAGGTTATAGCATAATCTAAAATTCTCATCATACTGTCTTCTTGATTTAGAAGCTACCCAATTACATTGTGATTGAAGTTTCACTATTACTAGGGTGTGGGAGAGAAATTTGTGCTTGGACAGAGAGTTTCCTGGATAGCTCAAATGGTAGAGCACAATTTCATAAGCCGGAAGTCTTGTATTCAAATCTTGGTTAAGGCATACATTTTTTCTTTTAACCATTGCTTCCTGAGAAACTTCTTTACACATCTTAATAAAACTGTGTAAAAATGATTTTCAAACATTTGGTGTTACTCCTCATACTGTGTTGTAAATTTTGAATGTTTGTACCTAAAAGCAATTGGTCCTGATGAACTAGTGGTTTCCATGCTTGCCTCTGAATCCAAGATTCACATGCTCAAACCTGGCCAGGGTTGAAGGATTTTAGAGGACATAAAAATCTTGGAGTATGGTTTCCTTTGGATGGGAAGTAAAGTTGTGGGTTCTGTTATAGATTTAGGGCACATAGAAGAACCTCAAGCCTGAAATTGGAGGTCCTGAGAAAAATTTATTGACCCATCCACACCAGATTTAAATTGCAGCTCTTATGATCTGAGTTGTTTAAGAGACTCGTTAAATAAAAGAATCAGCTAGAAACTAAAAATCTGTTCTCTAATATTTTTTTCTTCTTTCCATTCATTGTAGATGGCTGAAAACAAAACTTTGGCATACAGATTTCATTTACATAAAATGTGATTTCACATTTCTAATTGATGATTCAATACTTTCATGAATGCTATTTACTTTATGTAAATCTATTTGAGAAGGGAAAAAAGTTTTTAACTTTTTTTTAGCTTTATAACTCAAAAAAACAATTAAACATTTTCCATATTTTATACATAAAAATCTGGGCTCTGTTAATATTATTAAATTTGATACTGACCTCATTACTTTAAATTGTAATGGTGAATAGTGATTTGAACGAAATTAACATGTTTTGAAATGTATACTAATATGTAATGTAATCATATAATGTATAAACAAATCCAAATTGCTGTATAGTGATGTAATTAAATCATTTTTTAATTCACTTTACAATGATTTTAAATGTTCTAGAAAGCATTTTTAGAGTAATTTAAAACTTTATTTATATTATTTGTTCTTGAAAGTTATATTTGTATAATGAACATTACCAATGTGGTTCACACAATAAATTGACAAATTTTATAACAATTCTGCCTAAATTAACCATAATTTGTTTATTTTTATCTGCATACAAATGACCAATTATATAGTTTGATCATTTTTTTAATAACAATTGAAAACCCCTCCTTCATGAAGTTTTGAAATAATTTTATTTAAAAAATCAATTCTTGTAGCTTGCATTTTATGGCAAATTTAATTAATAATGGTTAGAATTTAACACCTCACCTCATAATTGGAATTTAGAATTTTTCATATTTATGTGTATCGTCTATCAAACTGAAGATGATCTCTCTGAGTTGAAGATGGTACATAGAAGTATCAAAAATAGTCTTCGAGAAATCTACGATTAAATTCTAACTGTATTATTAATTAATATCCTTTGTGGGGTCTGTCATCAAACAATTGATACAAAATAGACTTGCCCAAATTGTATCAATTTAAAAAATAATAATTTACAAGTAAATAAGGAGGATTATCCATATAATTTCTTTTCCTGTTTATTTGTAATATTACTAATTCAATTATTTGTCGTGGTTTATTCATAAGTTGGTGAACCGACATCTGTTTGTGTATATTACAGTGTAGGGATTATAATGTTCTATTTATTGGTCATTTTGTAGGATTGTATGATACTGAAATTAAACTTGGTAATGAAATAAATTTGAGATCATGGATATTAATTTCATCCTTTATCAAACAATATTAATAAATTATATCCCAATCCCATATTGGGTAGATGCACATGGTCTTGTGATAGGAGGAAATACATAATGGTAATGTACTCAGATACTGAATACAGTATGTCCTTATTAATCTGGACCCTTTAAATCAGACATTGCCTAATTCAGACACCGTTCTGTGACAATTATGAATATATAAACAGGAGAGTTTTTAATTGTATAAAATAAAATAAATATTTTGTGCACCTACTTTTGGAAAATGATGATAATGACACATTTTTAAGTAATTGTTAGTCAATTCCCAATGATTTGGGAACTAAAACTTTATGAAAATTTGACTTTTTTCAAAGAAATATTAATTAGTAGAAATACTCTTCACAAAATGCCTATTTAGGCATAAAATACTATTCATAAAGTAAACAACAGTTTTATCACAATAGGGATGCAGCACGATGTTACAGTAAAATTCAACTGACACAGTACCTTATTTATATATAGAGACATTTTTTTTTAACTTTGTTACTGCGCTAGATAAATATTATTTACATTTTCGGATAAAAACAGGAATATAGGTGTTCTTTGGAATTGGGTTTAATAAAAATGTAATATTAATATGGAACCAGTGGCTAAATTCAGATTGTATTAATATGGAACCAGTGGCAAAATTCAGAATGATTTTAGGGCATGATCATCTACACAAGATTGGTGTCTTATCAAAACTACAGATTTATGCTGTTCAATGACCCAGAACAGATCAATGACAGTTACCAACTCTTGCTATGTCAATACCAAATCCAGCTGCACAACAACCAATTATATAATTGTCAGCTTCTGTCATTGGAAATAAGTAAATAATGAAAGAAGATGAGTACCATTCACTATCATCTGTTTTTAATTGTTAGGGTATTATAAAAGGCACTCCATGAAGGTAATTAAAAACAACACACTTCATTATAAGTTAATACTTGACTTGAATTTTTATAAGAAATGTCGCTATGAGGTTTAGTTTAAGATTTAAATTAAATTTCTTTGTACCTCACCTCATATCCAGTCTTCTAATTATATCAGTTTCAAAACCTAGGTGGTTTCATCTTTAGTAATATCTTGACCGATGTTGTCATTTGGGAGATCTGCTTCTTACTCCATCTGTTAGTGTACCAATGAACCTTCAAATCAAATTTCCCAGGAATTTCAAAATTCACAAATATTCTTTCTTGTTTTTTTAATGTGGATTTTTTTTTCCCCAAACCGTAAGCTCTTTTTATTTTTCTATTTGTTTCATTGAACTAGAAGCACATAGAGAAACCAAAGGAGCTTACAGTTTGAGAAAAACTCCACATTAAAAAAAAAATATATGTGAATTTTAAAATTCCCGGGAATTTGATTCGGAGATACATCGGTCCACCAACACATGGAGTAAAAAGCAGTTCTGAACAACATAACATCAGTCAAGATATTGACTGAAGTTGAAACCAGTATAATCAGAAGACTGATATGAGGTGAGGTATAAAGAAATTTGGTTTAAATTTTAATGCTTGACTACTGTTCTTTATCACTTACATTTGAATATTAGCCCAGTTTTTTTTATGCTATCTTCAAATGAAGTAAGAACTATACACAGAAGTATATTAAAATTCTATCAAATTGATACTAAAAAATGGATTGCAGTGTTGAAATCGGCATATTAGAATTACTAATTGAGACATTTTTTCCAGAAAACCCCAGAATCATGCATACAAGTGTTATTTATGTTAATATAATTTCTGTTGATTACCCTTGTTTGGGATAGTAAGTCATACTTCTGCACATAAATAACTTATTTTTCAATTAGATAAATGATTGTATAATTTCGTACTTAAAACTAATATTAAATTCATGACCAATGCTTATTTTTCAAAACAGAGATTATTTAAATATATATCTAAGAAAAGCAAAAGCCTATAAATAAATCTGAAGCAATTTATTTTAAATAAGCCAACATAAGACTAAAAATATGTTTGGTTTGTCCCTTTCTCAATATTTTTTTTTACAACATAGCACGTATTTCTTTATGATTTTAAAAAATAAGTCTTTAATTAATTATGAAATTAACTTTTGTTATGTCATGATTAAAGTTATGCGTCATTTTACTCATCGTAACAAAAAATTGTGTCTAAATTTTAATTCTTATGCGCTAATACTATCCCTGTCATGTTCCTTCCTCATTCTGTGTATAACCAGTTTTAACAGTTGAAATTTAAACTTTTATTAATTTTATTTATTCATGTTTGTTTTCTTGTTACGATGCATGCTAGGCTTCTCACTATATATTGGAATATTCTCTGTATATTATTATTTTGCTTTGCGAGTTAACTGTGGTGATGGAAATACCTGAGGTATCCTAAAATATGGAACACTGTAACTTATTTAATATTGGCAATTTAAAGTTTGCTTTCTATGCATTTTGCTAAGAGAAAATGGTGTTAATTTATATTCTTTACAAAAATATTGACACAACTGTTTACATTATGTTGACAATTAACTATCAAGAGCTGGGCCCTCTATGTTCCTGAGAGGAAAAGAAACATTTATTGACCTTAAAGTTAATGAAACCCTCAGTGGTGATGGGGTTTTTTTTTTGCTTCTGGTTGCGGGTTCAAACCTGGCTGGGGTTGATGGATTTTAGAATGAAAAAATTCCAAGTCTTCCAGGAGGGACTGAATCCTATGGGTCTTGGGCCTGAAAATTTCTGGACTCGTTAAAGAACCTCAAGCCTAAATTAAACCTCTGAGCAAACATTTAATTGCTCTTTCTCACCCAAATAATACTTTAGTTGCTTACCAGGTGCTTCTTTGAGACAATGAGCTAACAATTTGTAACTTTCTGACATATGTAGGGAAATAAATTAAATTTGCTTGGTTAAGTAACTTTGCAAAGAAACATGTAAGAGTATAGACAGAATAAACAAAATTGATTGATAAAAGATTAAAATATTTGACAAATATAATATCTGCCTTGGCGTTGTGATAGAGGACGCATTTTCAAGTCACTGTAGGTGAAGACATTTGGCCAGTGTCCTTTCAATATCATGAAAAAATTTGGTTGGCAACTCTAAATTGAGAAAATCAGATGTAATAACTGGGAAACTACATGGTAAAATTAAAATATAAAATTATGGACTATTCACCTGAAAGGTCTGTCTCCTCAACTTAATTATTTAACTGCCGATAGTGGGACAAGTCCTGAAAGCGCTACAGTTAAATAATTAATTAAGTTGAGGAGACGGACCTTTCAGGTGAATATTCCATAATTTTATATTTTAATTTTGAATAATACCTCAACGGAACACATCATGAATCTTATAAAAGTTAACTATATGGTAATATGTCATTTCTCTGCTGGGTTGCTAATTGTCCACCTATGTGAATGTGAAATAGCAGTTTACTGATAAGCCAGTGCCCTTCTATGTGTATCTTACAGTGGAGTTTTAGAAGTATTAAACTTTTAAGAAGAGTATAGAAGACATTTCTGGTATAATCATTAAATCAGATTTTACATGTCAACTTTATATTTTGTGTTTTCCAGGAGTTTCTAGGAAATTTTTTTCCCCATTTTCAACTGGCATCTGTCTGTTGATTTGATGGTTGGTATTCCTGTAGGGATATTCTTCCTCCCTTCTTTGGTGGACCAATGAACCTCCAAATTAAACATTTTTCTTGGGAATTTCAAAATTCATTATTTTACTTTATATTTTTTATGTAGATTTTTCTCTCAAACTGAATTCTTTAGATTTCTGTAATCATTTCATTAATTTAATTTTAAATTTAAATAAAATGATTAATTTGGAGGTTTGTCAATTCACCTACAGAGCAAGGAAGAGTAGGCCTATATGAATCATCAAATCAACAATCAGAAGCCAGTTGAAAATCGGGGAGGGGGAAATTTACTGGAAAATATACAAAATATGAAGTGAGATATAAAATCTGATTCATTTAATGATCTTTAAATAAAACTTAATAATTTAACTTCTTAAAAATATCAGGTTTTGGTAATGTTAAATTAATCAAATTTATCTCTTTTCTGGAACTGCAAGATGATGTAATGAAATTTTTACAGTGTATGGGTTCATATCTTGTAAATTCACTGATTTATGTGTGTGTGTATGTATAATATGCTACAATTAAATTTTCACATTAAGCAATGAAAGCCAAATATGTCATGAAAAGAAAAATTAATGCCTGAATCCAGGACCTCTAACTCTATATGCTAGTGCATTACCGACCATTCTATTCGAGCATCTCAGTGCAAACATTAATTTTTCATTGCTTAATGTCAAAATTTAATTGTAACATTGAAATAAAAAAAAGTGTTGCTGCTATAAAGTAAAGTATTCTCGTTAAAATGCTTTCTTTTTATAGAAGCTGTAAGATGATAGCGTGGATGCTTCCCGCTACCTCTTATGATTCAAGAATTATATATAAGGAAGGAAAATTAATGTTTGCACAGGCATGCCTGGATAGCATGGTTGGTAGTGTATATGTATATAGAGTTAAAGGTCCCAGATTGAAATCCCAGTTCAGGCATTATTTTTTCTTTTCATGACGTGTGTGTGTGTATATATATATATATATATATGAATAAGAAAGTTTTCTTGGGTTTTCCTCGTCTTGAATTCAAGTTCGGCCCCTGGCCACTGACTCCGACGTTTCGGCATGATCCCACATGCCATTATCAAGGAATGATAAGTTTGAGTCACAGGTTTAGGTCTTATATAATTGGACACACAGAGTTTTCACTGTGGTCTGTTTCCGAAGCCGTACACCCATCCAAGGTTTAGTTCTTATGTAGTTAAACATTTTCAGTTTTCAGTGCGGTTCGTTTCCAAAGCCATACACCCATACAAGGTTTAGTTCTTATGTAGTTTAACCTTGTATGGGTGTACGGCTTCGGAAACAGACCACAGCGAAAACTCTATTTGTTTAATTATATAAGACCTAAACCTGTGACTCGAACTTATCATTCCTTGATAATGGCATGTGGGATCATGCCGAAATGTCGGAGTCAGTGGCCAGGGGCCGAACTTGAATCCAAGATGCAGAAAACCCAACAAAACTTTCTTATTCATACTTATATCCATGAAAATCTGCAATATAACACACATATATATATATATATAAATAATTTTCTAGAATGAGAATATCTTCGTGAAAGTAGATAGTGAATTTACAAGGTACGAAGTTATGCACAATAAACATTTCAGTACTCAAACATAAGACTTGAGTTTGTATAATTTAATATTGCTAGGAAATGTCTTTCGCACTTCCCTTAAATGTTCGTTATATGATTTTTCTTGAGAATTAATAATTTTATAAGCAGATTGTTCCTAGTTCATGTTCTGAAGACAATGTCGTTTAGTGAGACTGAAAGTATTCAATGCTGCATATTATTTCAGGAGAGTCATCTTATATGAAGGACAAGTTTACAGAACTCCACTACTTTTGTGCTCGCTGTGGTAAAGGCTACAAACAACGTGGCAATCTGGGCAGACATATTCGTTATGAATGTGGAGAAGCAAAAAAGAAGCAGACATGTCCTATATGCTTAAAGAAGTATACAAGACCAGAATGTGTTAGGGAACATATGTTTCGAGCTCACTAAACTTCAAAATATATTTGTAAAATTATATATATATATATTGAAACAGAAAAGTTACATTTGTGGGGTTATGAGATTTCATTTTGACTTTATCAATGGTTTTGGGTATGTTAAGATTTTTTTTTTTTTAGATACCTACAAACTGTGTTAAATTGGAATAAAAATTTAGATTTAAAATTTTGTCTACATTACTTAGAACAAAGAGTGAAAATAATTGAATATCTGTTAATTTCAATGCTTCAGTCCCATTTCATTTAATATGAAACTGCATCAACTTCAGGATTTCATAACATAATATTTGTAATTTTATTTCTAGATTCATTTAAAAGATAAAACAAGTCCTAAATGAAAATTTACAGAAATAAAAAAAAACTTATTTTGTTTGTTATGGAAATATTAAAATTTTGAAGCTGTTATCTCAGTATCTGTTTCCTTGAATTCCCTCCCTCAAGATACAAGGTGTTGCCACACCTTTAAATTAAGCTTATACAATTACTTGTTGGATAATTAATTTTTCTCGTTCAAACAATGTGTCAGTAGTTTCACTGGCTGAATGGAAGAGAAGGCCTTGTGGCCAGCATAAATATACCATTATTATTTATTTATTTTCATTTAAATTATCCTATTACATATTTTTATCTTTTATTCCTTAAATTTAGACTAAATCGTTACATTTTATATAGTAATTATATTGCTGGTATTATTTATTTTTATTGTAACTTTGTTATATGATCAATTATTGTACATTTGATCTAACCTGATTGAGTGGTAGGCAATGACTTACGGCACCAAGTGAAATAAATCTATTATTATTATTACATTTTGTAGCAATACTCACTAGCTACAGGTGGCATTAGTTACACATATTATGGTGGTGTAATAACTTGAATTATAATTTTATACTTGTCTGGTTTTGTAATTAACCCTTCAGTTGTGTTTGTTGCTAACAGAATAATTGAATACTATTCCAGTAAAGTGTAATCTCTAGATGTCTATCTCTTTTGTTTTCATCCACTGTAATATATTTTGATACTAATATTATTATAGTTAGAGAAAGTGGCAGTCAAAATTAAATTTTCAGACAGTGCTATTAAGATTAAAAAAAACTAAGTACAGTCTTTTTTTTCCTATTAGTAGTCTCGGTTTACTCAATCGTTTTTCTTAATTTGATAAACAGTCGTGTGTGGGTATTTTGTTCCAAGCATCAAGTAAATATTGGTGTTGAATTAAACTTTATAGTTCATAAAGATTTTTTTCATTTGTAATTATTATAATGTAAACATTTATTGTTGTTATGATATAAAGGTTCAAACTGAGGTTCGGCCAGAATTTTGAAACATTTTCAATCCTTGGGGTATGCACTTATTTATATTGTTGAATTTCATTACTTCAATAAATAGATATTTATGTATACTGTACATAACCTATTTAACAACAGATACAAAACTACATTCCTAAATGTGTTCACAATTAACATGCTCATATGAAATGTTATAATAATAAGGTAATTATTTGTCGTCAACCAACAATTTTGTTCAGTCTGAATCATTTCATATGAACAAACATTTCAGATTGCTAAAACTTAGGTTATGTTACGTATGAGCCATCCCGAACCCTGACCACCACACCTAAAGGAAGATTCTCACATACATGAAAATCAAAGCCATCTAAACCCAGTATACATCATTTCAATATCAATGTTGATTATAGTGAGTCGTATGAGTGCCATTTTCTAAACATTCAGGAAATTATTTAGTTGTTCTATCAATTTCTTTAATAAAGAAGTATGACTGGAATGGAATTTTATCAATGTATTACAAACAACATCAAGTTTGGATAAATGAAAATCGCCATTTTATTCACAACAAGAATTTTAGAAACTAGGCGACTGAAATTCAATGAAATTTAAATACATGCACTAGACAGAAATAACAAGTGTAATGTTAGTGTGAGTTATTTTGGTGTTTAGCTTTTAAATTTAAGTCTGATGTGTGTAAATGTGAAATAAAACTCAAATGTAATTGCTTATAGGACTTGTAGTTTAAATACGAGGGTGATTTCACACGGCGCATGCACGACCGTTATGATGGCCTGATCGAGTTGAAATTTGCATCAGTTGTTAATCTGACTTTAGGCTTGATTGGCTGTATATGTGTGTTCTGGTTAGCTTGGCTGTGTCATGAATAATTCAGTTTTAAAATGGAAGTGGAAACTGAGTCAGGTCGGATTACACATAGTGGCCAGCGATTCTACATCAATATTGAATCTTTACATGGAAAGAATCCAATTGAAATTACAATGTTTTGAGGGAGGTGTGCAGAAACAATGAAGTGGATTGTAGCACAGTATCATGATGGGCTACTCGTTTTCGTGAAGGTCAGAGAAGTACTGAGGACAACCCAAGAAGTGAAAGGCCATCAACTGCAACAACACTTCTGAGGTTATTGTTAATAAACATTTTGAGAGAAGATCGACGAAAAACATATGAAGAAATTGCACATGAAGCCAAATGTCTGTCACAGAAGAATTGTTTCAACGTTACTGTATAGAAAGAGAGCAGTTTCTGAAAAGGGTTGTTGCACTAGATGAAACCTGAATACGAGATTTTAAGCCAGAACTGAAGTCTCTATCATCTCAATGCAAATATTCAATGAAGTGACCCGAGTGTTAGACAGCTCAACAATTTTAATTTAGTTCAATTTCATCTTCTATGTGCAGAACTTTTGAAATCGCCCTTACTAATATTGGCATCAGGAAACAATGTAAATAAAATAGCATCTAGACATATAGTTTTGTTGTTAATATTATTATGGTTACAATGGCTCACCTTTTATTGTTCATTTGAACCAAATCGTTAGTTGATAACAAGTAAATAATTTATTTTATTTGATGAAGTTAGATCATAAAGGTGTTCTCTTCCACTTCGGCAGAGTTCAATTATACAGATGTTAACAATTAAGAATTATCTATAGTTAAATGTTGAAGTTATTACGACTATTTCAATATAAAATACAATTAAAATTAATATATCCAAAATATATGCCAATAAAAATTAATATACTTGGTGCTATGAATATGTAGTCAACCATTTTCTTTATTACTTGTAACATTAAGACAAATGTGTGTTTCAAACAGTACTTGCAATTAGCTAAATGAAATCTAGTTGTGTCCCACTATTAAAAATGTATTCTTGTGGTGTCAAATATTTATTTTTCCAAATTACGAAATAAGGGTAATTATCATTACTGACCAGCTGAACTATTTGCACTGTAGTTCAATTAGTGAACAATTCTATGTGTGGAATTTAAAAAGTTGTATACTGTTTCTTATATTTACATTTTTCTCTTCCAAGTGTGTCTCCTGCCTCCTCCTCCTCCAATTGTTCTTTCTTTTCTTCTTTTTCTATTCTAACAATTTTCAATCCTTGCAGTGTGCACATATTTATTTGATATTGTTGAATTCCATTACTTCAAATAAATAATAACATGTACTGAACTTAATAGATCACTTAATTTTAGCTGTACCTCTATATCAAACATTTGACTATTCCTCATCCTTCATTGTGTCAGCTACCTGCCTTTATCTGATGAAGTTAAGGTCATGAGATCTTTTCTTCCACTTCAGGGTTAAATTATACAAATGTTAACAATTATAGGCCTATATAGTTAAATGTTGAAGTTATTAGGATTATTTCACTATAAAATAGAAAATTAAAATTAATATATCCGAAATATATGCCAATAAAAATTGGGGATTTTATGCCATCTATAAGTTTACATAAATTCAAATAAAAAAATTGCAGTAGTATATTAATAAGTACCTCACCAATATGTGTTTTTTTAAGCCTGAAAATTAAATGAGAAGTTGATGTAAAAATAATCTAAAATATGCCATATTATCAATGAAACATGTCATTGCTAAAATAATATAGCCAAATTATGAAAAACATTGCTTTAAAAAAAATGGTTGCCAATACCTACCTAATGAAATATAACTTGCCTAATCTAAGATAATCAAATCTGAATAGTTGGTTATAGCTGAAACATGAATGAATATGTTGGCAAAAATATTCCTAATACAAATGTTTTTAGGTAAGTGTTCAATAACTATCAATATAGTAGATCATTTCATACACTTATAGTTATGGATGTACAGTCAGCCATTTGCATCACCACTTATAACAATGAAACAAATGAAAGTCATTTCAATCAGTACTGCCAATTAAGAAAAAAAATGCAAATTGTTAACAACTATTAAAAATATATTCTTGTGTCATCTAATTTACGTTTATTTACCTCTATAATGAAATTATTTATTTGCAAATCGTGGGCATTTAATACAGTATATCAGTCCAAATAACAATCACCCTTATAATGAAATAATAATAATTACCATTATTGACTGATTGAACTATTTGCACTACTTCAGTTAATGAACGATTCTGCATATGGATTTAAAATAAATAATTATGTACTTGTATTTATATTTTTCTCTACTAGTTGTCTCTTCTACCTCCTCTAACCCTCTCTCTTTTCTTCTCACCTACACTACCGTATTTCTACTGATCTCATTACTACATAATATATATAACTCTTACCATGGGCTTAGACATGATTAGGACCTGGAATCTTCTTATTTATAACACCATGATTTAATGCTGTCATATATTTAACCATTTAAACTAGATTTTGATTAGCCTTAAAAGTAATGATTCAGTTTTTGGAAAATTGAAGGAAGAAGAAATTTTACGTGGCAATTATTTCTCACATTGAAAAATAATGAAATTACTAGTATTAGCAAATACATATAGTTTTATTTGATTTTCATATTTATTATATAATTCAGTGACAGCTGTTTCAGTACACGTACCTTCTTCAACATGTCTGATAATTCAGTGACAGCTGTTTCAGTACACTGTACCTTCTTCAGACATGTTGAAGAAGGTACGTGTACTGAAACAGCTGTCACTGAATTATATAATAAATATGAAAATCAAATAAAACTATGTTTTATTTTTATTTAATTAATAAATATGGATTTTCATCAAGTAAACACCAACTCAATTGATTATTTAAATACATATAGCACCAAATAGGAAATAAATTTGTGATGTAACCATGTCATTCCCAGTGTCTGTCCTCGATGTTCACATGTTGTATATGTAAAAATTGTAGCTTATTTTATTCATTATTCTTATTCAATTTAAGCAATACAACAACCTAACCAAAATGTGACCTCAGTAATAACTAAGAATGTAGTATTGAATAATATACTCAGAGAAATCATCTGCGAGAAATAGTTAATACAGTTAAAAAGAAAGATTTCTGCCTGAACCAGAATTTGAACCCAAGATCTCCAGCTTTACTTTTACCACTTGAGCTACTTAGGCAACTCTAAGATCAGACCCAAAATCCCTCTTTAAATATACAACTAAAGAGAAATGAAAATTAACTTGAACAGTACAAACTTTATTTAAATTTTATATGCAGAATCATTAACTGAATTAGTTTTTTCAGACATTGTATTTTACAAAATAACTTTTAGGCAGAATCATTCATTAGAAAATGTCAGTTATTAAGTAATGAAATGAATTATGGTTCTGCATACAGCATTGATCGGCTTTGGGGACTGGTGGTTATGTTCCTTGCCTACGATTCCAAGGGCTGCAGGTTGGAACCAGGCCGGGGTCGATGGATTTTTTTTTACGAAAAATCCAAGGGACTGTTCTCCAGGATGGTCTTTAAGCCTTGAGTCCAGAGTCTATAACAATTTTCAGGCTCGTAAAAGAACCTCAAACCTAAATTAGTGCCTCTGAGCAAAATTTCACCATCCAAGTAATACTTTTGTTCCCTCTAGATCTCATTTGAGGAGGTGCACCTGTATGGAAATAAGCTTAAGTAATTAGTTTGGTCAAAAAAATTACAGCTTGGTGAGCACCCTTGTCCTCACGAGAGGCAAATGGGGTATATACATCATATAGCATTGGATCATGGTACACCTTAATTGTATGGCTCTGTGCTGGTACTGCCAACTTATGGAAAAATTATATCAGAAGTTTGACACTTTTTGATTTAAAACCTACATAGTTAAGCAGAATTAATTGCTGGCTGTAGTGAACAAAATTCTAATGATTTTTTTTTAATTTTAACATTCTAATGGAATATTGAACGAACCTCTAATTGTTGATCCTATCATATACAACCCTCGATATAACAATATTTATGGATCCTAACAGTTTGTATTGTTAAATCAAGATTATTGTTTTAATGAAACAAAAGATGAAGTAAATTTTAAGAGAAAATTTGTTGCCAGACCAGGACTCAAACCTGGGACCTTTGGTTTACCGTACCAATGCTCTTCCAAACTGAGCTACCGGGGCGAGTTCCAATCTCGCAATGAGATGTGTTAAATTAATAATAGAAACATCAAAAGATGAATGTTGAAATTTCAATTGTGGATTTCATAAAAAAGAAACAATTAAGATAGTCATCATCATTATCATCCAGGGACTAAGCCTGTTGGCTCATTCCGGTTTCATGAAAGCTAGAATTGTTAAAATTGTTCAGACCATCTTCTGTGTGGGCATCCAACATTTCTCCTTCTGTGCGGTTTATAATTTAGCAATAATTTTGAAAATCTTCCTTATGAGAACATTTAGTAATGTAGATTGTCCCCTGAAGGTGTTACTGGCACCTCGCAGGGTAAGACAATTGAAGGAGCTGCCTTCTTAAGGTTCATCGTTATAACCTCCCATTATATCAGCCATACATGTAGGAGGGTTGCCTCTTTCAGTCTTCTCAGACCGTTGAGGGCTTTCTCCTTGTTACCCCGGAGATGGGTCCTTATATTTCGCCCTAAGGAGAGGGTTGCCTCTTCCGCCAATTACAGCATTTGAAAGCTTGTTCCATCTTGTTCTTGCCATTAAGGTCTTCGCCCGTATCCCTGGGCAGGGCTCTCAATATACCCTGAGAGACTGCGTCCCTGACAGGACTTAGTCACTAACGCGCATGTTAGGTATTACTCAGTTGTTAAGAGTTACAGCCTAAGCCCCCTGTTTACACTGAGCCGGATTAATAGCTTTGTATGAGTCCAAAGCTAAAGGCAAAATGGTATGGTCATGTAAAAGAATGACAAGACAGATTCCCAAGAAGAATACTAGAATAGGTGCTACTTGGTAAAAAGAAGAATACAGCCAAAAATAACGTGGATTGATGGCATTTTGAGCAGCATGAGAGAAAAAGGATTGGACAATTGAGATTGGAATGACGTGTGGGAGAATGACAGTAGATTAATTGGGCTCAGGAAGATGTGAAACCGGCTAAATAAATAAATTGTTATAACAAGAGTTTGATGGATTACATTAATGCACTGAGGCCAAGTTGAGGAAGTTGATCGTAAAAAGAAGTCCATCCAGGAGCCAACTATCCCTTGTAAGAATTATTTTAAGCTGAGAGATATAGGTATCATCAGCCTGATTGTCGGTGCAGGGGCACCATAACAAAACATTTAGCTCATTCTGCAAAACATTTAAAATACCGTCACCCAGCCCAAATATGGATGTACAGAGGGATTATGTTACCTTCACAGTTAATGTGCATGTATTAATTGATGAATCTGTTGTTTTATTACTGTTATTATTATATTATATTATCTTCTTCTTCTACTTCATGAAATTAAGCCTTTTGACCTGTTTTCACATCAAGTGGGATTTAATGAATATTCCCATTTAGTAAATGGACGTCCAACACTTCTATGTCCTATTGGTTTGTACTTTAGTAACAGTTAAGGGATTCTATCTGTAGGCATTCTTTTAACATGTTCATACCAGTTGTTTCTCATGTTGTCAATTCTATTTGTAAATTAAAAATATGTCTTTCCTTTTTCTTTTATCTATTCTGGCAGTTAAGGGCTTAGAACCCTCTCTACCACCCAACCTGCACAATCAAATTATATATATATATATAATTTGATTGTGCAGGTATAATAATAATAATAATAATAATTTTTTTGTAAACTAAACTAAACAACAATGATAATAAAAGAGGAGGAGATTGAAGGGAATTGAATAAGAATAATAATAATAATAATTCAATTCTCTTCAATCTCCTCCTCCTTTATTATTGTTATGTTGTTTAGTTTAGTTTGCAAAAAAATAAATTTTGTATGTATATATATATATATATATATATATATATATATATATATATATATATATACAATGTAGAACTTACATACATACAAAATTTATTTTTTTGCAAACTAAACTAAACAATATAACAATAATAAAGGAGGAGGAGATTGAAGAGAATTGAATTATTATTATTATTATTATTATTATTATTATTATTATTATTATTATTATTATTATTATTATTCAATTCCCTTCAATCTCCTCCTCTTTTATTATCATTGTTGTTTAGTTTAGTTTACAAAAAATTATTATTATTATTATTATTCAATTCTCTTCAATCTCCTCCTCTTTTATTGTTGTTTAGTTCAGTTTACAAAAAATAAATTTTATATGTATGTAAATTCAACATTGGATTGTCATTTTTTTTTAAATTTATTTTTTGTTCTTTAATATATACTATATACATATATATAATTTGATTGTGCAGGTTGGGTGGTAGAGAAGGTCCTAAATTCTTAACTGCCAGAATAGATTTAAAAATTATATTATCCCTGTGTAACATATTATCTTCAGTTGTCTCTGGGTGAAACTATCGCAATCTGGAAACCATTGAATTTTAAAATATGTATCATTATAACAGGATATTTCATTATTGAAATAAGTGAGTAATATTAAAGATTAAGATTTGAAATTTTAGGGACATTGAGAAATATTGCTGTATATAGGTTTATCGTTACATTGATCATCATTATAAGGAGGTTTGACTATACATCTTTTATTTGAATGTGGATTTATAGAGATTTGAGGATAAAGAGAGAGAGATTTCTTTCAGATCCAAGCTAAGATAAATTATATATCTGAGACAGTTATTTGTTCGAATCCTAATATTTATCTTGAGAAGTAATCACTAATATTTTCTGGACACATCATCCTTTTCACTTAATTTAATTAGTCTTAGAAGAACTGTTTATGGTCTGAATAAAATTCTGTGTTCTCAAACATCTTGTATCACATTTCAAAGCACAAGTTTTCCCTTGAATTAGATGAAGGCAAGTGATGGAGCTGCCATCTTTTAGCTTCTAGACAAGCTTTTTTGAATATGGTATTTCCTCCACATTTGACATAATGGTTATACTGCTGTGACTCAGTCATTTTCTTGACATACACAGTAAAACTTGTTTAATCCGGATCGTGAATAATGCGGAAATCTGTCGAATGTGAACAAATGTATTGGTCCCGGTGAAATAATAGTAATTTTATGTGTATTAATTTTGCATAAAATGAAATCTGTCTAATGCGGGAACAGAAGGATATTTCTACACAATTCATGAAAAAAAAAATTATAAAGCTGATAGACAGAGAGATAAATTAGTTTTCACTTCATTGAATTCCCGTTAGTCCAAGAAAACAATAAGGAATGATTCCTGCCATCGGGTGAAATAGAGATTCTACCTGTACCTGAAATTTTCTTTTGACCTCACTGCACACCCGTTATGTGAAATACAGATACTGTATCTGTCTTACAAATAACCATTGCATGGTAAAATCTTAAACTTTTAAGTTCTGAGACTGATCTTTCACAGGTAGTGTTTTGAATTTACGAAATAAAGGTGGCTAAAAAGTATGTACCACTGTCATTAAACGAAAAAGTGAAAGTGATTGAAGATAAATCTCCTAATTTCTGGACCGATGATCCAAAGTCAAGCTCTAGCTGTTGCTAAATTCCTACGGAATAACAATTTCAATGCATCTTCAGGTTGGCTGGAAAGTTCTAAAAGACGACTAAATGTAGTGTGGAATGAAATTTGCAGGGAATTAAAGGATGTGGACGAAAGTGTAGTTACTGAGGGATATGCGCCTAAGAGACATTTTTAACGCTGACAAAATGGAACTGTGTGTTTTTTTTTTTGCACGTTACCGTCGAAGTCACTCGTACATACTATACTTCACTTTTCAACGGCAGCAGAACTACAATTAATCCAAGGGACATAAAAAGATATATACAGTACCCTAATCTAAGATTATTAGTACATTTTAGTTTTTGTAATAATGCGGAATTTTGTCTGATGTGGAAAAAAGAAATTGGTCCCATGTGATTCTGCTTTGAGCAAGTTTTACTGTATTAGGTAAGTATCTTGAAGCTGAATATTTCTCATGACAAATAAACATTTCTATGGGATGACAATATTGATTGGAACCTGAGATCTCAAGTTCAATTCCAATCCATTTTTCATGTAGAGAAAATATGAGGATACACCTAACTTCATGTAGGAAGTTAAAAGTTGTTGATCCCATGCACAAAATGTGTGCCATGTTAAACAACCATTGTATATTTAAAAATTACTACCAAAATTCCCAGTGTCTTAATTTGTGCTTCATGGCAGAAATAAGCAACATTAAGTACATAACAAAGAAGCAATCATTTTTTTTAAATTAAAATATTTATTAAATTTCTTATGAAAATTAAAACTTGTATATTTTAATACTTAATTTTAGGAAGTGATATTTTGAGGTTATTTTAATTATATTATTTTTAGTCTGATCATTTTACCTCAATATTAATATTGATTTATTCTTGGACATGTTTCAAAACAATTATTTGGGAAAAAATCTATATTCAGAAGAACAAAAACAGAGTTATGAATTTTGAAATACCGACGGAGTGTGACCTTGTTTGGAGGTTCTTTGGCCAACCACAGGATGTGCAACATAAATCAAACCAGTCTGGACAAGCTGACGACAAAACAGAATTGTTTTGAAACATGCCCAAGAACAAATCAACATTAATATTGAGGTAAGATGATCAGACTAAAAATAATATAATTGTTTATTTTATCCTAAACATCACATTTTATGAATTGACTAAAGCTTCCATGGCCTAATTAATACAATTATTTTGTAAATATTTTGGGATTGAAAGGTATAGTTTAGTATTAAATTTGTCCATCAATATTTAATTGCAGTCTGTGTGCAAAAATATGCCTTTTAATCATGTTTGTTTTATGTAGAGCAGTATTATGATCGGCCTTGGTGGTCTTTGCCTCTTGTCCCGAGGTTTAAGCCCTAGGTCTTGAGTCTGAAGATTTTTGGGTTTATACATGAATCTCAAGCCTAATTTAGTGCCTCTAAACAAAATTTAAATGGGCTTTCCTATCCAAGTAATGCTTTAGTTGCCTAATAGGCATCACTATGAGGCAATGAGCTTATCACTTGTGACTCACTGACATCTTAATAAATAAACTGAATCCAGGGAAATCTTACCTCCTAACTTACTGTATTCTATTTTAACTTTTCAAATAGAACACTACAAGTTATGAGGTAAGATGACTCTGGTTTCACTTTATTTGTTATGAAGAACCTCATAGTGTTACTTCTTAATGTGTGAAGAGAGAAGATTGCCAAATCATGTGCTATTCTTCTTGGGAAGTAAGCATACCTAAATTAGCTTTGTTAATTAACTCCCACAAGGGAGAATCTTTGTGGATGTGGAAATGTATGATGTATATATACATTATTATAATAATATTATCTTGTCCATAAGTCTTCGTTTAAATACATTAATTCTACGTATGTGTGAATGTTCCTCTTCTGTATTGTTTTCAAAAATCGAACTTCTTTACATTAGGGTCAAATATCTATCTTCGGGTTTTTACAGTTGCTGCTGTCTTCCCGTGTCAAAGCTCCAAAGCCTACGATCTTGGGCATCTTCAAAATATTAGACAATATAATTTGTTTGGGTAGTAACAAGGCCTTAAGGCTTTAACTCTGCCAAGTAAAATAAAACTATTTTTTTTATTATTATTATTATTCAACTAATCTTATGTCGCTATTCAAGTGGTCGATTTTGTATTTTTTTATTCAGCCTGGTGGAGTTAAGGCCATGTGGCCTTCTCCTCCACTCACCAGGACAAACATATGTTACATATAAATACAAAAAATCTATCTTGGTCAATCCATGTCTATTCTTCCTTAATTTCCATCCATTCAACTCCTCTTTTCTTGATTTTCTTCCCATTTAAATTTCACCCGAATCCTTGGTGTCTTCCCTCTTAATATGAATTCCAGTGCTTGTCTTGGTAGACTTCCAGTATTTATTTTTATGTTCTTTTTAGTATCTTCCATTTCATATTGTAGTGTATCAGACTTCAAAGAACAATCCTTATTGTTATTTTTATTTTTGTAATTATAAAAAGATTTTTTTTTCAAACACATATTTTTAAGTATGGCATTAAATAAATATATCGGCATCAGAAATCCATCATGAACCTCTGCATGAGAAGAAATTTGAAGTGCATGACAACGATATGTTTTTACTTTGATGTTGGTAACTGGAAATAGAACTGAAGAATTTTATATTATATTTTACAGAACTGTTTTTGCCTCAGATACAGTTCTACCCCTTGACAGAAACTGGAGAATATCGTCATACATGTCAGTCATGTGGCCGAGTCTACAAAGTACGGAGCAGTTTAAATCGCCATGTTCGCTATGAATGTGGTGCTGCAAAAAAACAGCAACAATGTAACATCTGTGGAAGGAGGTATACTCGGCCAGAATATGTAAGGGAACATTATCAAAGAAGACATCCTCATTGTATTTATGAAGAATATCAACAGTGCTAATTTATTAAAAGTATCACATATTTTCAATCAACAATGCTAATTTATTAAAAATATCACATACTGTTCATATTGTGTGTTTAATTTCTATTGGAATTTTCATAAATTTGGCTACTGCCTTTAATATTATCAGTGCTTGAGGTGGGATGAAAAGGGAACCGAGACTGAGTCAACTTGCTGAACAATACAGTATATTAGTAATCTGATCAAAATGCTTTTTTATATTGTCTAGTGTAAAGTTGTGTATGTTTTGTTTTCCTATATGTCTGAAATAAAATTATAAAGTTCAGAGGATATATACTTGCCCCAAAAAAAGGAGTCAAGTACTGTTGATGAAAACACAAAAGTTACATCACACTGATCACATGATAACTTGCATTTTACTTTAATACAACAACAACTAATGTTGCTCTAGCTCATAATCTAGCAGATTATATAAACCATTAACTGGGAAGTCTCACGTTCAATCCCAGATGGATTTTTTGTTCTATTTTCATTTGCACAGTTGTCTTATTTAAAAAAATAGTAATAATTAGGGCAAGGCAATTAATGATTTTGCATCTTTTTCTTATGAAGGTTGAAACATTGCTTGCATATATGAAAATGTACGGCATTAAAAAAACGGATTAAATAAAAGCAATTTGTTAGGACATTTTTTTGCATTTTCTTAACATTTTTGGCAATTTTTAGGTCATTTTGAGCATTTTTTACACTTTTCCGGAAGGCTGTGACATTATTTGTATTTGATTTAAGATTTTTTATTATAATTCAGTATTTTTTCCTTGTCAATACAATTTCTTGGAATTAAGTAGTTGTTTTGCTACTACTACCCCTATTTTTCAAGGTATGTATATAATGATCTTGCCCACTTCTAGGAATTTTATTCAATTTCTTAGAGCTTATGCTAGCTTCTACCCTTATTTTGATTGTTAACTGCAATTCAAAATTGCTGTATAAGTGCATTGTGTAATTGAAATGGATTTTCTGCAATAAAAGGTACTGTAATATGTATTTTTTAAATACTTTTCTTTTAACATTTTGATGTTAAGTTAAATTTTATGTGATTCAGTAATCAAGTGAGTACTTAATCTAATAAATAATATTTTTATTGGTAATTCTTAACTTTTTATTCATCATTTTTTATTTTATTGGTCATTTTTTGCATTTTTTTAGGTCATAAATACATTTTTTATTTTGCATTTTTTACCAATTTATAGGTCATTAAATGCCTTGCCCTAGTAATAATGGATGTATTTTTTTTTTCTCAAACTGTTAATTCCAAAGGCTTCTCTAAATGTTTTAAAGTTAGTGTCTCTTATGATTATGTGATTCTCTAGCAAACTATTAATATAATAATCTTCATCTTCATCCAACCACGTCTTAGGCCCATAGGCCTGTTACGATCTTACTGATGAATTTTGTATCCAGCATTTTCTTGGACGGCCCAGAGATCTCTTCCCTGTTGGACAATAACGAAGCATGGCCTTGGAAACCCTATCTGAACTCACTCGTCGCAAAGTTGTCCGGGTATCTATGTATGTAATCAATGACCGGTTCTAAATGTAGTTCCTTCAAAATATTGTCATTGCATTTGTGATCCCATTTGGTATATCCTGCTGTATACCTCATGAATCTCATTTCACTAGAAGTTATCCTGCTCTCTTTTTTCCTCAAAGTGCAGGTCTTGCTAAGGTTTAGTATAGTAATGGAATAATTTAAACTTGAGCACTACAACAGCTACAAGTCTTCAGCCATGCGGCAAATGATTTTCAGTGTTTTCACATATTAATTTGAGTAATTGCTTCGGCATTACTTCAGAATTTTTCTGGGGTTAATGGACTCAGTCTTCGTCCCCTGGTCAATTTCAATTGAAGTTGGCTGGCATTGTGGTAGCTGCAAAACCAGCCGCATTCCATGCTGTCCATCTTGATTTTTTTTTTTACTTTTGACTTGAACTTCGGCAAAAAAAAAACTTACAGTACAGGGTGTCCACAGTGAGATTCCCTCATTTTAAAAGTCTGTAATGTTTTTATTTCAGGTTGTACAACTGTGAATCTTGAAAGAGCAGAAACAGCAACTCAAAAAGTTTATGTGGTAATGTTGTAGTGTGCATAATACCCGTAGTGGTGCTGCAACAAACGATTGTTTCTAAAATGGAGATTCCAAACGAGCATGCTCAGGTTGTCTGGTGGTATGCTGAAACGAAGTCCATTTGTACTGGACTTAAAACAATGCATTAGAGATATTTTATTTTTATTTAATTAATAAATATGGATTTTCATCAAGTAAACACCAACTCAATTGATCATTAGAGATGTTATGAACTCAGTGACAGAAGACATGCTGTTCAACACATGGCGTGAAATTGACTATAGCTTGGATATTCTTCGCACCACCCAAGGCGCACATGTCCAAGTGCACTGAACTAGAGTTTGTCACAAACACAAAATTAAAACTATATGAGTTACATTATCATTTTCGTGTATGGTAATTATAGTACACAACATTTCCTTTGCGCTATGTTCGTTTCAGCATACCACCAGACAACCTGAGCATGCTCGTTTGGAATCTCCATTTTAGAAACAATCGTTTGTTGCAGCACCACTACGGGTATTGTGCGCACTACAACATTACCATATAAACTTTTTGAGTTGCTGTTTCTGCTCTTTCAAGATTCACAGTTGTACAACCTGAAATAAAAACATTACAGACTTTTAAAATGAGGGAATCTCACTGTGGACACCCTCTACTTGAAAGCTGACTTCACTTAATAAAGAAAAACAAAAATAAAAAATGGGTCTAAATTAAATACGGTATATAAATAATAATGTGAGAAAGAGCTTTTTACCTTTATCTTTAAATTATTTTTTTTTATGGGTTTTAAGCTTTTTTTTTATTTCCCTTATTATTTAGTGAACATATTTAAGTAGTCAGTAAGTTAAAAGAGGAATACCTCTTCAATTTGCTCACTTGTACCTAAACTAATTAAATTTAAGTCTAATTGTATTTTGTAAATGTGCCAATAAGACATGACGCCACTATATATACAGAATTTCAGGCAACGAGTAGTGTATAATGGTGGATCTGAGCCAAATCATCTGACTGCAAAACCTAACACCATGGATTCAAATCCAGGAGGTGTGTAATAGGGATTTTAATGCATGTTAAATTATTAAACAGTTGGGGACATTATTCAATACAATGAATTAAAATGTCTTAATTTTATGCTCCGCATATGTTTTACTTCTAGTTTTTGTGTTGCAAAGACAACAGCTAGATTCAATTACGCGCTCTGCTGAACCTTCGCTTGTATAGGTTAGACATGTGCAGTCTTGGGAATCTAGAACCATACTCTACATTGGCAATTGATTTTTTAGGGTGGGTATTTGTACATACAAAGAGAACTGTCTGTAAACTAATAAATAATAAATCTATCAATCCTATTTTGATAATTTGTAATTCCCTGCAATATATATTTTTCTCTTGAGCTATTGAAAAATTAAGATGTGGCACAATAATTATAATGCTTTACAATAGAAAAACTTTGTGGGTATTTCTTGTAACATCTTACCTACCACAATCATAGAACTGACTGTCATGCCTTCAATAATGAGATACAGGGAAGGATGAGCCATTTGCAACGTAATAGGGGGCAACCTGTTTAATTTCTCATAAATAGCAGTACAGAAGTTTTGGTATACTCGGTGCTTAGTGGGATGACAACCCGGTACTTTTTAAATGGCTTAAAAGCATTATGTTAAACATTAACAGCATTCCAGAATGTTTTGTTTTCACTATTAACTTATAGTTTACAAATGTGTTGATTTCAAAGTATTTTATTTATTTCAAAGTAAAAATGTATATAGCCTAATAGGGTCATCTATTATCATTAGGGAATGGATTTTTATGCACTAAAAGTTAAGATTTGTACATAGTATACGTATCTTTTTAATCAATTGAAAGTAACTTGTTTACAGTACAACTTAAAAAGTTCTTTGATGATTTTTGTGGAATCTATCAATATTAACTTGTTATTATACATGTTATTTTTTTGCATTAGAAAGTAAATAATGTCCCATTTGTATTGGCATATACTAATCTATGTTGCAGTATTAACTTTTAGTACATAAAAAAATCCTTTCCTTAATTAAATTTACTGACGAACACTACACCATGGCTAGAATGTTAACTCTGGATCACAATGATTGAATGTAGGGTGATATTTGTAACATTTTCAGGGTGGAAATAATATGTATATGCACAGATTTTTAAATATGAATTCCTTGTGGTAAATACAATAAAATGTCTTATATTTTAGGTCACTCGCCATCATAAATTTATGGATCAATGAATTTCAGTACAATTTTTTTTTTTCTGAAAAAACCTTAGATTTGTCATCACCATGCAAATTATTAGTCCTGTGTTGTCCCACTAGATACAGCAACCAATTCACAAAGCAATGGAAATATTCTAAAGATATGTACAGTAATGTGCGTGTGTGACTTTATTCTAACACATGCTATTTTTAAATACTGTAATATGTGCATATTCAATGAAACATATATCTTTTCATAGTTATGTCCATGAATTAAATATGAAAACCATGTTCTCATTCCACATCAAGCATTGGGTGTATATTTCTGAACTTCTAATTGATTTTCAGTCATAGATTGTCTAAACACAGTATTCTGATTGGCCAATAAAAGATTTTGAAATGTTAAAAAATTATACTTAAAAAAATTGGGATGGTACCTCAGTAGTAAGGAAATGGTTTCAAGGCATATCAAAAAGATCCCACCTCAAGCCTTGCTGCTATAAATATAGTCATCTTCCCTCATGTATTTTCCCCTTCAGGTTTTCATCAATTTAAAATTAAAAATAAATAAATGTTGCTAATTTATTTCCTAGTATTTATTTATTCACCTAACATACTAAGATTTTAAGTATCCTAGTCAATGATCCTTGGGTATTCTATTTAAAACATTGAATGTCTTGTATCCTGTTATATTTTATTTTCAACAATGGAAAGGTCCCTATTTTGTTTGTACTTGATATTCTTAAAAAAACTTCCAATTTTATAGAGAAGGTCGTATTCAACCAAGTAGAAAAAGTTTCAATAACCATGGTTCCCAAACTTAATACCTTCTGACAAAGCATTATGGTCTTATTTTGTAAGAGTGACATATCTTCTACTTTGGTAAGAAATATATGAGAAAACATTGTATGTAGATTAAGTTATGTAGATAGGAAATAACACTATGAGGTTCTTTAATATTGTTTATTTTTTATCATTTCACTCACCTCATACTTCATAATTTATAGCAGACCCAGGGTTTCTTCACGTAATTCGTGACATTGTCAATGCTGCGTCATGTTCACAACTGACGTCCAACGGCCTTCTATCCTGCAGACTGACCTCCGCGCCATCTGGTGGCCGACCGAAGAATTTCCAAATCAGGTCTCTTTCTTTATAACCGGGTATTTCAAAATTCATAGTTGTATTTTCATTCTTGCATATGTAAATTTTTTCCCAAATTGTGAGTTCCTTCGGTTTTTCCAATTGTTTAAGTAATTTTGTTTTGGTTTCTATTCTATGTTTTTCTGACCAGGCATGTGCAGCTATTGCAGATTTTTCGGTTTCTCCATTTTTAACATTTCTGAGGTGTTCTTTTAATCTTGTATTTAGATTCCTTTTTGTTTTTCCTATGTATATCTTTTCACAATCTTTACAATTAATTTGATAAATTCCCGATTTTTTGCAGTCTTCAATTTTTTCATTTTTGTTGGTTTTTATTAAATTACCTAAGCTGTAATCATTTTTCGGTGCTAATTTAATGTTGAATTTGTTGAAAATTTTTTGAAACTTGTCAAATACGAAAGGATGGTATGTGAACTTCTTGAATTTTTTGCCTATATTTTTATCTGTCTGAAGAGTACTTTCATTGATGACTTTTTGTTCTTTGAATTTATTTATTTTTCTGTGTATCATTTTCTTGTGAAAACCATTATCCTTAGCAATTTGTATGATGTGTTCTTTCTCTTTATTGTAATTTTCTTTGCTCATGGGGACATTCACAAGTCTGTGTGTTAAACTATTAAATACTGCCTGTTTGTGTGAAAAATGGTTAAATCCAGTAGCTTTTATATAATTGTCGATGTGAGTTTCTTTTCTGTAGATTCCAAATTCTATTTTCTTTTTCTCTTCTTTCCTAATCAATTTAAGGTCTAAAAATGGTATTTCATGATTATTTTCTATTTCCATTGTAAATTTGATTGTTTTATTTTGAATATTTAACAGTTTAATGGCATCTTCTAATTGTTTCTCTTTTACTATTGCTATGATATCATCTACGTATCTTCTCCAAAATTTAAACATCAAAGGATGTGCTTTAGTTACATGACATTCAAAATTCCCAATAAACATGTCTGCTAAGAATGGTGATAATGGATTTCCCATTGCGAGTCCTGATTTTTGTCTAAAGTATTTTCCTCTAAAGGTGAAGAACATTTGATTTAAGCATAATTTTGTTAGTTTTATGTATTCTTTAACGCTATCATCATCTAATTTGTTTTCTTTCAACCATTTTTCTAAAATTTTCAAAGTTGTGTCAGTCGGTATGTTTGTGAATAATGAAGTAACATCAAATGAGACCAATCTTTCTGAAGGTTCTATTTCTACATTTTCTAATTTCTCAACTAATTGGTAAGAATTTTCTACTGCTAAATTTTCAAATTTTTCCATACCTTTAAATTTATTGTTAAGCCATTTGGATATGTTATATGTCGGTGAATTGATATTGTTGATGATAGGTCTCATTTTCTTTCCGTCTTTGTGGATTTTAGGAAGACCATGAATGTTGGGGTTTCTGGGATTTGGTATTTTTAATTTAAACTTTTCCTTTTGTGTCATAATTTTTTTAATTGATTTTAGGTTGGTTTCAACTTCTTTAATTGTTTTTGCGAGAGGATTTGTTTTAATTTCTTCATATTCTTCCCCCTTTAATAAATTCTCCATCCTATCATTATAATCGTCTTTATCCAAAATTACCAAATTATTCCCTTTGTCTGACTTTGAAAAAACAACATTTTTATTATTAATGTTTCTTATTTTCTTCATATTTGTTTTGCATATGTTTTTTATTTTTGTGTTTTTAATTTTTTCAATAACTTCCCCACATTCTTTTCTGATTATTGTTTGTTCTTCAAAATTCATGTCATCTATAGCAATTTCAATATCAGCTATGTAATCTTCTAAATTGTTAGAGTAACTAATGCATGTTTTCAATCCCTTGTCCAAAATAGATATTTCTTCTTTTGTAAAGTTTTCAGATGATAGGTTAATTACATTATTCTCAATTTCTTTATCCCTACCACTACATTAGGAAGGGATAAAGAAATTGAGAATAATGTAATTAACCTATCATCTGAAAACTTTACAAAAGAAGAAATATCTATTTTGGACAAGGGATTGAAAACATGCATTAGTTACTCTAACAATTTAGAAGATTACATAGCTGATATTGAAATTGCTATAGATGACATGAATTTTGAAGAACAAACAATAATCAGAAAAGAATGTGGGGAAGTTATTGAAAAAATTAAAAACACAAAAATAAAAAACATATGCAAAACAAATATGAAGAAAATAAGAAACATTAATAATAAAAATGTTGTTTTTTCAAAGTCAGACAAAGGGAATAATTTGGTAATTTTGGATAAAGACGATTATAATGATAGGATGGAGAATTTATTAAAGGGGGAAGAATATGAAGAAATTAAAACAAATCCTCTCGCAAAAACAATTAAAGAAGTTGAAACCAACCTAAAATCAATTAAAAAAATTATGACACAAAAGGAAAAGTTTAAATTAAAAATACCAAATCCCAGAAACCCCAACATTCATGGTCTTCCTAAAATCCACAAAGACGGAAAGAAAATGAGACCTATCATCAACAATATCAATTCACCGACATATAACATATCCAAATGGCTTAACAATAAATTTAAAGGTATGGAAAAATTTGAAAATTTAGCAGTAGAAAATTCTTACCAATTAGTTGAGAAATTAGAAAATGTAGAAATAGAACCTTCAGAAAGATTGGTCTCATTTGATGTTACTTCATTATTCACAAACATACCGACTGACACAACTTTGAAAATTTTAGAAAAATGGTTGAAAGAAAACAAATTAGATGATGATAGCGTTAAAGAATACATAAAACTAACAAAATTATGCTTAAATCAAATGTTCTTCACCTTTAGAGGAAAATACTTTAGACAAAAATCAGGACTCGCAATGGGAAATCCATTATCACCATTCTTAGCAGACATGTTTATGGGGAATTTTGAATGTCATGTAACTAAAGCACATCCTTTGATGTTTAAATTTTGGAGAAGATACGTAGATGATATCATAGCAATAGTAAAAGAGAAACAATTAGAAGATGCCATTAAACTGTTAAATATTCAAAATAAAACAATCAAATTTACAATGGAAATAGAAAATAATCATGAAATACCATTTTTAGACCTTAAATTGATTAGGAAAGAAGAGAAAAAGAAAATAGAATTTGGAATCTACAGAAAAGAAACTCACATCGACAATTATATAAAAGCTACTGGATTTAACCATTTTTCACACAAACAGGCAGTATTTAATAGTTTAACACACAGACTTGTGAATGTCCCCATGAGCAAAGAAAATTACAATAAAGAGAAAGAACACATCATACAAATTGCTAAGGATAATGGTTTTCACAAGAAAATGATACACAAGAAAATAAATAAATTCAAAGAACAAAAAGTCATCAATGAAAGTACTCTTCAGACAGATAAAAATATAGGCAAAAAATTCAAGAAGTTCACATACCATCCTTTCGTATTTGACAAGTTTCAAAAAATTTTCAACAAATTCAACATTAAATTAGCACCGAAAAATGATTACAGCTTAGGTAATTTAATAAAAACCAACAAAAATGAAAAAATTGAAGACTGCAAAAAAATCGGGAATTTATCAAATTAATTGTAAAGATTGTGAAAAGATATACATAGGAAAAACAAAAAGGAATCTAAATACAAGATTAAAAGAACACCTCAGAAATGTTAAAAATGGAGAAACCGAAAATTCTGCAATAGCTGCACATGCCTGGTCAGAAAAACATAGAATAGAAACCAAAACAAAATTACTTAAACAATTGGAAAAACCGAAGGAACTCACAATTTGGGAAAAAATTTACATATGCAAGAATGAAAATACAACTATGAATTTTGAAATACCCGGTTATAAAGAAAGAGACCTGATTTGGAAATTCTTCGGTCGGCCACCAGATGGCGCGGAGGTCAGTCTGCAGGATAGAAGGCCGTTGGACGTCAATTGTGAACGTGACGCAGTATTGACAATGTCACAAAATATGTGAAGAAACCCAGGGTCTGCTATGAATTATGAAGTATGAGGTGAGTGAAATAATAAAAAATAAACAAAATTGTATGTAGATGTTTATTACTATTACTGCAATGTTACAGCAAAACATGCACCAATTTAGCACTACTAACTAATTCATCAGCACTATCAAACCTGCAGGTTCATGGAAGTGGGCATAAGTTCTCCATGCACCCTTATATTGATCTAATGTTTCCTAATCATCCGTTGTATAATTTATCCAAATCATGGTTAATGTTGTTCTCCATCTCATTCTTGATCTATTTACTGGGTTTTCCTACAAGGAATTTCTATGTCCCTCTTTCATTCCCCATTCATGCCACATGTCCATTACAGACTGTGTGACTTATCTGTTCATATTACATCTGTTTTCCCATAAACATAATGTAGCTCTCTGTTATGTGGTTTTTTCTGTTTGCCTATCTGTCTCTCTTTGGTCCAAACATTTTTCTAAGAACTTTATTCGCAGATATTTGTACTTTTTTTTTCCTCTTCCCTCAAAGTAAGATACCATGCTTGCATTCATACAATATTATCAGTTTGATCTTTTTTTAAGAGAAGTTGGAATAACTAGAATCCCAATAATGCATAATTGAGAATTGAGCTTATGTTTAATTTCTTTCTGCACCTCATTCCAGTTTGTAATTATTGTTCCTTCTTTGAAATTTTCGTTTGTCATTAACTGTCCATTTCCATTATAAAATGTGCATGTATTTAAGCACTACCATACTAAAGTGACTCACTGTTAAAGCAATATTGTAGTAAACAGTATAATAAACTGATTACTTTTGCATTTATTTATTACTTCATACAAATAAAAGAAAATGATGATATTGTAGAAGATTTCCGGGCTGTTGGCCGTGGTCTTGAGGCTTGTAGTTTCCCGACTTTTCGCCAGAGACTGCGTCCGGTATCCTCAAGGGTTGACTTGAGACTGCCGGACGCAATCTCTGGCGAAACATCACAAAACTACAAGCCTCAAGGCCACGGCCAACAGCCCGGAAATCTTCTACAAGATCATAATAACTCCGGCCGTAAAAGCCTAAGTCAATATACAAAGAAAATGTGTTCCATAATAGTAGCAAACATTGTGTGTGTGTTCTAATGGCATCCACTGCATTTTTCGTGTTTTGAGTTCTGCGCTGTGCAGATAGATGACAATAATATGGTCTATTTTCAATTTGTGCACTACTTTGGCAGATCACTTCATGTAGATGATGTATTCTTGTATTGTGTAGAGAGAGGAGTGTAGGATAAGTCTATGTTTATGTGTTCGTGTAGAGCAAAGTTGTATGATGAGTGATGATGAAGAGAAAGGATAAGATGGAACCTGGTGTCGACAAATAAACTCCTGTCAAAAAGCACCATGTAGAGCACCAAGCTTAATATCCCCATCCAATGGACGAATCACTATCAACAGTCCCACATGCCTTCTGAATATATATACTGCGGAGGGATTTGCAATTTAATGCAGGAATCTGGTGTACAATCTAGCAATTAGAAATTGTACACCACCACCCTCCAACCGAGATTCAAAATTTTATAATTAACATTTTTAACACTGTTTAGAATCAAACTTGGGCCCACTAATCAGGAAGGAAGCATATTACAACCTGATCCAGTACAGCAGACTCTATATACAATGTTTTCTCATTTGTTTTTTGTCAAAATGCTCAGAGCAGACTATATGCCAATATTACAAAAAAAAAACTCAGATGATAGTAAATTCAGAAACCAATATAAAAGAAACTTTTCTTCTTTTTTTTTTTAGAATATCTATGACATTTGTCTGATAAGATACAGTGTATTGAAACAGCTGTTACAAATGTTAAATAAAATAAATATTTATGAAAATCATATAAAACATTGATGGTTTTATTTATTAAATATATTAACTATATTTAGAATTGGAGAATAGGGGAATATATATATTATTAATTAGATGCTTTTCAGACTAAGCATGAACAGTTACTGCTGATATAAGAGCTAGTTTAATTAAACAAATAGAAAAACAAAAAGAGCTCACAGTTTGGGAAGAGAATCCACATAACCCATTCGCCTCAAAAGACGAGGTAGACTCGCCGGCAGTTAAATGGCCTTCAACTCAGAAGACGAGGTACACTCACTTAACTCTGCAGTTATATATTTTGTAATATTTTGTACATCCCTTGGCAGGGTAATCTATTATTAACATTTATGAATAGTAGAGTAATTTTTTTGGTCTTCACCCTTATTGTGATCTCAAATACCATTATCTTTAGTTTGTTTTGAATGTCTGAAAATAGACCAAAAAAATTACAGTATCTTAAATCCGGTATCTGTGAAGTGCATTGAGTGTTTAAACCTCAAGTGAATAGGTTAAAAAAAAACAAGAAATAAATTTTGATTTGATCTGGAGGTTCATCAGTCCACCAACAGAACAAGTAAGAAGCAGTTCTTCTAAACGACATAACACAATTGACGAGATATTACTGAAGATGAAACTGATATAATTAGAAGACTGGATATGAGGTGAGGTGTAAAGAATTTAAATTTAAAACTTAAATTAAACCTCATAGTGATTTTTCCTATAAAAGTATGTTTTTTTGCTTCCAAGGAAAAAAGTGACTTACTTGATTTTTTCCCCTTCATTTATTGCTTTTGAAACTTTATAAATTTCTTGTGTTCTTGATTTATTCACACATAACAATTTATTTATTCTAACATAACAATTACTCAGCATTACTCACACCTAGGCATTGCTAAAGATCTATATATGAAAATTGCTTAATAAATGAGCTATATGGTCTATCATTTCTTCTTATTTGTATATTCTCAAAAAATAATTAGGAATATCCTTAAAAATTTTTATACAGTAAATATTTTGTAAGAACATGAGACTGAAAATTAATTACTTACCTTTCAGAATTCGCAGAGGCCAGGCAGCATGAATGTGTTATATGTGGAAAAACTTACAAACGAAGGCATCATTTAGTGAGACATTTGCGATATGAATGTGGTCCTGCAAGAAAACAACAGCAGTGTACTATCTGTGGCAAGAGATATTCTCGTCCTGACACGTTACAGGAACATTATATTCTTTATCATCGTGCAGGACAATTACCCAACTACAATATTATTTATTCAAACAATGATTCTTTATTTTAATTTTTTTATTTAATATTTTAATGATACTGTAAACATCATTGTGTGTCTTATTTACAATTACTGGTCTGGTTTACATAATTTTTATTTTTGCTTAATTTTTAGAGGGAAAATAGAATAATGTATAAGCATTTATGGGTGCAGAAAATTCTTCATTAATATATATCACCATTATTATAAAAATATATTTTACTACAGAAGAAGTAAAAAAACTTAAATAACCCTGTATAAAACAAAAACTATTTATGGTTACTTTTTTAAGAATTAACACTATGAGGTATTATTTATTTAAATAAGCTTTTATCACTCACCTCATATTCTTCTTCTTCTTCTTCTTCTTAGACTAGTTTCAAAACCTTCTTCGGTTCAATCGTCAGTATTTTCACAACTCTGCCTACCAACAGAGGGAGCAAGAGGCTGCTTTTGAGGATGACAAAACAACAGTCATGAAAATACAGATGAAGGAACCGAAGAAATTTTTGAAACTAGCCTAAGAAGAAGAAGAATATGAGGTGAGTGATAAAAGTTTACTTAAATAACTATTTATGGCACTTGGAAGTAATTTGCAGTGTTTTGTAGAAGAGATTTTGAGGTTTAGTTTTTGACCACACAAATGTTTGTTTCATGTGACATACATGAAGACAATAAGTTCATTCCATATCTGATCTGCATAAACACTTCTGACAACTCTTCTGCGACTTTCTCCTTTAAGGACTTGTGAAATAAGAGTTTTATTATCCATCCACTGCCTTATTATTTATATGAAATAAGAGAATATATGAGAAGAGCTGTGGCAAGTTTTGATGCTGATATGTTACCATATGTTGGGAATAAACTTGATGTGTGTCATATGACAGTTTGAATGTTTGTGAGTTCAGGAAACATACTTCCTCGCAAAGTGCACCTGTTTTTTAAAAGTAATTACTTACCAGCAGTGTAAAATTTACTAATTAGTAGTCTGGTAAATCCTGTTTCATGTGCAGAAAATTATAATATTATAAAATTTTCGTAGACTATTGGTTCTCTGTAGCCCTTCTTCAGCAGGAACAGGAGATAGGTCTTTATCGGCTGACCCTGAATCCTATTGATGATCTGGTACGGGGGGATTGAACATACTGGGTGTGTTCCCATTTAAAAGATGATGGCTGTTGGTTTCCTTCAAAATTTCAATCTCTTCAAGTATGTTTATTTTTAATAGTGAGTGGAGAACATATTTTAATCGACTCACCTCATACATTTTCAAACTTCTTTGATACCGACGGTTTCAGACAATATCATGTCCTTCTTTAGTCATGGCTTCCACTGATGAAATTCCGTGATTGTTGATTTCTTTAGTGACATCACCTCTTGTACTGCCATCTTTTGTTGGGATTATAAACTTTGTAATTAAATTTTTATCCACCGGAATATCGAAATTCATAGATCGATATTCATTCAGAAAAATAAATGTCGATCTATGAATTTCGATATTCCGGTGGATAAAAATTTAATTACAGAGTTTATAATCCCAACGAAAGATGGCAGCACAAGAGGTGATGTCACTAAAGAAATCAACAATCATGGAATTTCATCAGTGGAAGCCATGACTGAAGAAGGACATGATTTTGTCTGAAACCGTCGGTATCAAAGAAGTTTGAAAATGTATGAGGTGAGTATCAGCAGTGTGACTTCTTGCAAAGAGTATATGTCATAGACAAAAATAAAAACTAGTTTATAAAAGAAGCTATATTAGCTATGAAGTAGTGTGAAAATCCCACTAAAAATGTCTTCTTGAATAAGAAGCTGCTAGAAAGTGTGTAGAATGAAAGTTTTCCACTTCAGGCACATGGGATTATGTAAGTAAGAGAAAATTTTCCATCTAAATTGGGAACCTAGATAGCTTAATGGTCAGAGCAGCGGTGGTGCAGAAAACGGGTTCAAATTCTAAGTTAGGCAAAACATTTTCTCTTAAAATATTGATTTGTCCTTCAACGTAAGTGACATTTAAATAAATAACATTGAAAAATTATTCTCTCTGCTGGATTTCATGACCTCTATCCATTACATTTGGACAATACTCCAAAATATAGTCAATTTCTTGCATTGTTGTTCGGTAATTTATTATTTGTCATAGTTATCAAAATGTTAAAAAATTAAAAATAAAATCCAAAAGAAATCAAGAAATTCTAAAAGAAATCAATGAATATCAGTTAAGATGAGAAAAATACAACTTACTTATTATTCTAAACGGTCCCCGAAATCATATGGCCATCGCAATCGTCATCATTCATATTCATCTTAGATTAAGCTTAGGATTAGAGACTCTCCTGGCGCACCACTATTATCATCATCATCACCCATCATATCATCGGAGCAACATAACCCTGCCTTCCAGGTGCCCCAACCTCAGAAGTGGGTTACAAGTATGCCATGCCAGGAGAGAACACCAGGAATGTTGAAAGACAACCTGGGGCATTTGCAAAAAAAAATATATTATTCTTAATTACATTTGACCATAACAGCTTATTTAAAAGATAGCACTGCTCAATATGATTCCTGTTGTACTAACTACTATTTTAAAAATTAAATATGTTGCAATGCATCAAGAATGTCATACAGAAGCAATGAAACTAGTGTGCATAAAAATCAAGAAAGAGTCAAAATATACAACTCATTAATAATTACTATTTTACACTTATTTTTTTAAACAAGTTTAGCTGTATTTAAATTAATATTGGGAAGTAAACATTATGAGGTTACATCATTAATAGTGAGTGGAGAACATATTTTTATCGACTCACCTCATATGATTTCAAATTTCTTTGATACCGACAGTTTCAGACAATATCATGTCCTTCTTCAGTCTTGGCTGAAATGAGGTGAGTCGATGAAAATATGTTCTCCACTCACTATTAAATTTTCAGCTGCATAAATTATCAGTTAACTCTAATTATAAGCAGACTGCTAGTTTTATGAAATAGGCTCCAGGACCATAAATAGTTTTTGTTTTATTAAACATTAAACTCGCTTAATTCTTTTGTAGTAGTCTTGTATATTAGTAAATAAAGGAAACATATTAACATTGAGAATAATTACTTTATCCATTTTCTACCATATATTTATTTTGGACAAAATTCAGACAAGGCAACTTCATTGTGTGACTTCCCATTCAGTAAAATAAACAAATTCCTTTATAATAAAATAAATTCTAAAAAATGCAATTCTTGATATTAAAAAAATACCATTATACTGTAGTTTTGGTCTGATATACATTTAAAATAATAATTTAAAAATTGGTACATGTTTATGACAACTTCATTTGTATGCAAGTGCCAGGTGTTTCTGTGAGTGCAGAAGAGAAACATGAAAATTGAATCTGCAGCAAGAAGTTGTCGCTACCTGATGGTTCAGCATTAAATTGCCCTGTGCAGCAACTGCTCACTTACTCAACCTTGAAACTCTTTCACATATTGCTTCAGTTCCAAGTTTGCTTTTGTATCTTGTAAATGTGAGTACAATGCAATTTAGTTATGAAATAAAGTACCAACCAATGTCTAATTCATCAGTGAAGCATCTGTTGAGAATTTCAGGTAAGTCTTGCAAATTTTTTTTTATACTGCATAGTCATATAGTATTTAGCTGACCGCCCAGGCAGTGCCTTAAAAGAGAGTTCTGCTGGAAGATTGGGAGCTAGTTTCACCCTCACAGAAACACCTGTTTATATACAAATAAGTTGATTCAAAGAAATGTTTAATCCAATTGGTGGTGGGAGGGGGGAAGCGAATCCACTACAGGCCTTAGGAAACCACTTGGGGAGATTAAGATTCCCATCTTTATAGACAATCAGTATGAGAAATAATCTAGGTTGTCATTCCTATGTGATGGCTGCCTTTTACCCCTAGAATAATTATCTGATACTCATTTCTGTTAAAGGATGAGACGAACTCAGGGCTGTGCTGCCCTATTTGACTCAGTAGGCATACCTCGAGATCTTTAAACACTTGTTAATGAGCAATTTGTTAAATCACATTCTGCAGCAATTTGTTTATCATAATATTGATTTATTGTGAATAATACTGTTTTAATTATATTAGCAATTCTTATGTCAAGATATTAGACAGCTTACATTTTTAATAAAATTTTATTTAAAATTCATTATCTCTTTTTATGACTTTCTGTACAGATGTAACTATCTAGCTTAGTAAATAGATGAAGTGACCACTAAATGTTACTGTGATAAAAACTAAGAATTAAAGAAAATTTTAAATACTTCCTTTTGGCTAAAGATGACAGTATGGTGTTGCAGAAGATTTAGGCCTCTTTAAAAAAATATTGACCCCACCAGGATTAGAACTTCCGACTTTCCAGCTTGTAGCATATTGCCTTAACTAACTATGCTATGGCATGTTACAATTGGTGGTGTAGGTATATTGATTAAGTATTTTATGGTTGGTTGGTATCTAATGTTGAACACTTGATAATGAAATCATATTTTATTTATTATGTAGTTTTAGTGCACAAATAATGGGTTGTGAATAAAAAGTAAAGTGGTATCTAGAGATCGGACTTCGTTAATTAAGAATGGACAAAAAAAGCCTCTCAATCAGGAACTATGTAAGCTAGGCGAATTCCTCGGCAAGTCAAATTTTTAATCCCATTAAGTTATGTAGATAAGAAATAACACTATGAGGTTCTTTAATATTGTTTATTTTTTATTATTTCACTCACCTCATACTTCATAATTCATAGCAGACCCTGGGTTTCTTCACATAATTTGTGACATTGTCAATGCTGCGTCACGTTCACAACTGACGTCCAACGGCCTTCTATCCTGCAGACTGACCTCCGCGCCATCTGGTGGCCGACCGAAGAATTTCCAAATCAGTCCTCTTTCTTTATAACCGGGTATTTCAAAATTCATAGTTGTATTTTCATTCTTGCATATGTAAATTTTTTCCCAAATTGTGAGTTCCTTTGGTTTTTCCAATTGTTTAAGTAATTTTGTTTTGGTTTCTATTCTATGTTTTTCTGACCAGAAACCAAAACAAAATTACTTAAACAATTGGAAAAACCGAAGGAACTCACAATTTGGGAAAAAATTTACATATGCAAGAATGAAAATACAACTATGCATTTTGAAATACCCGGTTATAAAGAAAGAGGACTGATTTGGAAATTCTTCGGTCGGCCACCAGATGGCGCAGAGGTCAGTCTGCAGGATAGAAGGCCGTTGGACGTCAGTTGTGAACGTGACGCAGCATTGACAATGTCACAAATTATGTGAAGAAACCCAGAGTCTGCTATGAATTATGAAGTATGAGGTGAGTGAAATAATAAAAAATAAACAATTTTAATCCCATTTTGCTGGTTTACACAATATATATTTATTTTGTTAAATTAGAAAAATTCAGTTTCTGATACCAGCTTCAGCCTGCAAAGAAAACAATAATGCATAACCATAATTTATTAACTATTTTCATATTATTATATAATTTGACACCAATTTAAACACCTATTTATTCATTTTTTCATTACTTTATTAAATAAATTTAAGTATCATATCTTATAAGATACATTTCCAATTTCAGCATTAATTAAATTGTATGCTGTACATTGTGACGAACTAAACATGGTGATTGGTAGAATCATTTTTTAATTTTGGGTTTCACATAAACACCCACTTCCATTGATAGGATTTTGCTGTCTTTGGAGAAACCTTCCTCAGTTTATTTTAATAGCATGTACTGAGAGTTTTGTTGTGAAACATAGAAAATTGCAACTGCTGGAGTGATTCCTAGTTTTTCATTTCAGGTGAACTCCTTCACCTAATGGTCCAATTTTGCTGGTTAACAAACTCAGCCTTACTTTTTAAATTAATTATTGTAGGTCAATAATTAAAACATTTTGTCTGTTCATTCTTACCTCTTAGAGTTGTTTTTGTCGAACATATATTTCAGAGCTTCTTAGCCCCATCATCAGTTCTTAAACATATGTTCGACAAAAACAACTCTAACGAGGTAAGAATGAACAGACAAATTGTTTTAATTATTAAACAAACCTCTTAATGTTACTTCCTATTGTATTTAAAAATATTATAGGTCAAGTTTAGCTTTGATCAAACAAGGATTGTTGCTGCTAGAGAATTAACAGACACACATACATATATATATACATTTTTGTTGTGGTTATTTTCGGTACCTATTAAGTAAAATTGAAGAAGATTGATGTTCTTTTACAAGCCCAAAAATTTTCAAACTCGGGATCCATGATTTAAAGTCCCTCCTGTAGTACTTGCCCTTGGATTTCTCCATCCTAAAAATCTATTGATCCTGGCCAGATTTGAACCCACAACCTTCAGGACAAGGCAAGGAACATAAACTCTAGATCACAAAGCCATATCTTAACATGAGTATAGTAATTATTTTGAATAAATGTAATTTTCTATAAACGCAGTTTGACATAAAAATAAAGAAATAGATTTATTGCTTTGGCCGATCAAAACCTCGTAACTCCATCCAAGAGCAAAACCTGGATTTTTTATTATTCAATAAGCAAAGGCAATGTCAGCATGCTGCTAAAGTCTTGCAACTCCAAGATTTTGCTACCATACATTAACGATTACAAAAACCATGCATTTCCTCAGCAAATAATCTCAGACCCAAAATCTCAGATCTCCACTGAGAAGGAACAGTAGATTTCGTCTACTCTAATCTCAGATCCAAGAACTTCCATCTCCGGGATAACACTTTACAGAAACTAATTTAAAAATATAATAGATTTTGATTTAAAAATCAGCTAGTTATAAGTTTTTGTCTTTCTCTTGAATTTTTTTTTCAATAATGGAGTTACAGGTTTTGATTGTTGGCCGACAATAGGTAGACAGAAGCAGAGAGAGTAGGAGTTAGAAACTATAAACATGAGAGAGTAGGGATTAGAGACTGTAAGCACAGCAACAATATGTAAGTTTTCTATTGGTTACATCTCATCGGTCATCAGATATGCCACTCACTATAATTTTATTTTCTTTCTCTTATTTTACCACTGTATGTTCAGTGTTAGACTGCTCTTCTAAATTACATGATCAGAAATTTAATCATTAAATGTGCATGTATTTTGACTTTTGAGGTAGTTAATATAAAAGAGTGCGTTTGTTTGTTGCAGAAAGTAGCTGGTTAGGATTACTTACCCCCCCTTACCAGCCTTCTCAAGACAAGACTAGAATGTTAGAAACATCCATCCCACAACACGACGAACCTTCGGACAACAGTTCTCTAACATCATTTGTTTGTGATACTTGTGGGAAATGGTATGGTAGTCGTCATACTTTGCGCCGTCATTTGAGATTAGAATGTGGCAAGGACCCACAGTACCAGTGTCCATTTTGTCCTAAGAAGACCAAACAAAAATATAATATATTCTTGCATATATCTAGAGCACATAGAAACAGTTTATAGTTTTATTATAGGCTGACCATATTTTATTGAGAGAAAATGGGACATTGGATTTAATTACATTCTGCATTATATTTGAAGAGAAAAAATTGTGCATAAACTGGCATTAGAACCCAAGGTCTCTGGTTTTATACACCAGCGTTCTGCCATTGAGCTACTTATGCATCTCAATTTAAATGGCAATTTACCTCTCTCTTACACAATCCCCATGTACCAAAGGCAATGAATTCACATTTCATACAGCATCTGGCAGCTTCTAAGAAGACTTCAAATGGGATTTAACACTAATTTTATAGCCAGTAAACCTTTAATTTCAATGTTTTTATTTTAAATTTGTCATTCTCACTGAAGGACATGCTATATTCGAAGATAAAAATTTATGCCCAAAGTTAGATACGTCTCTGGTTTATATACCAGTGCTCTGCCACCTTCAATATAATTTGTCCTGTAGTGAGAAAGGATAAATTTATAATAAAAACATCAAAATATTCTGTATTCTGTTCTTAAAGATGTTGCACATATTTATTATTCACTGATAGAACTCATACAATATATTTTAGGTAGGCATAGACATTACTTTTGATTTTAGAAAGAAAAATTAACGTTTGGACCGAGACTCAAAGCCCAGATCTCTAACTCTCGATTACCAATCCAAGCATTAATTTTTCTTTCTAAAATAAAACTTTATCCAATTCCGGAAAGTGTTAATTTAACATCAAAATAGACATTGCTGTTTATCAACATTATCATACCACGAATATTTCTCAGCTGAAGTGACCTCATGTAGAAAATTTGCTTCTTTCAATACATTATCATAAAACTTGTTGATTGAATAATTTTCTCTTACACATACAATAGCAATGCAATATCTCATATGAAGAAGAAAAGGATGTAAATGCAAAAATATCTAAATTTTTAAGAATTTTAGGGTTAATAAATTCTATCTTCAAGCCACAGTTAGTCCAAAAGCATTCAAGACTGAAAGTGTATAAAACACTGGCTCTTTCAACTCTTTTGTATGGTAGCGAAGTATGGACGTTGAAACAGAAGGATATACAGAGACTTAGATCTGCTGAAATGAGATATCTTCGGAGGACTGCAGGATACACACTACTAGATCACAAAAAAAATGAAGACATCTTAGAAGAATTACGCATGGAATCTTTAGAAAACAAAATTTCTGATTATAAGTCAAGATGGATACAACATGTTCATCGAATGGAAGATCACAGAATACCCAAACTAATGTTAAGATATCAACCTGCAGGAAGAAGAAGACCAGGACGTCCACTCAAAAGACTTCTGGATGGTGTTTCTCTTGAGGCCGAAACAGGTCAACAAATGGCCTAAATTCGTGAATGTACTATGATGATGATGATGATGACCTAATAATAACAGTCATTGTCTCGACATTTAATCTAGATTCCCCCCACTGGACACAGACTATTAATGAGAGAAAATAACCTCTTAGCTTTTGTGCTTCCTGGATGACGAAATAAAGTGTACAATATTATAGAACTCTTTAATTATTCAGGGGGGCATGCCATAGCGTAGTGGTTAAGGCACTGAGCTACAACCCGGAGGGTCGAGGGTTCAAGTCCTGTTGGGGTCAGGATTTTTAAACTGACCCAAACCCTCTGGCGGCACTATGGCCCTGGGGTCGACTCAGTCTCTAACAAAAATGAGTACCAGACGCTTGTTCTGGGGGTAAAGGCGGCCGTCACGCAGGGCTGACAACCCGGCTGACATAAAGTGCCGATTGTCTAGAAAAAGTGGGAGCCTTAACCTCCTACTACCCCAAGGGCCTCCGGGCCTGTTGTGGGATCACTTACTACTTTACTTAATTATTCAGACATTTTACACTCATTAAAAAAATACATATTTAATCTGAGAAAGAAATGTTCTTATTCCATATATCCAACTGGCTCACAGTTAAATGTTTTACCCATGATCGAATATGAGTTTCTTCTGTTCTGACATGTGTGATGAACTTTTCATCCAGACTGTTTTGTATTTTCTTTTTCATAAAATCACTAAGATATCAATACTTGCTGTTAAACAATGATACTACATTAGATATTATTAAAATTACACTTCTCATATTTTGTCTTCTTTTTTAAAACCTGTTGTGGAGAACTAATAATCATCCCCAATCTTCAAACTCAATGGGATTATTAGTTCTTCAAAATCGGTCTTAAAAATATGAGACAAGGTATAATTTTAATAATATCAACTATTAATACATCATAGTGTTAATTCCTACAAATTTTGAATACCTGCTTAAACAATTTTCTATCATTTTCATTATTAGTTATGAAATTTATAAATAATGCAATTCTAATCAACTGACATCAAAGAATATCAGTGGAATACTCCATATAAATATTAATCAGAAACTTTACATCTCTCCAAAAAAAAATTCCAAGCACGACAGGCCTAGAAGGCCCTTGGCCTACCATCCAGCTGCTGGCCTCGCATCCACATGTGTTAATTACAGGGGTAGACAATCATCGAGCCAGTGTAGGGGTGACATATGGTCAGCATGTCGGGTCCCCCAGCCGTTATAGCTGGTCTTCTCAACCTGGAGTCACTACTTATTGTAGCTACCCAAATGTCTCACGATTCTGGGTGGGCACCGGTCCCATCTTGGTCAAAATTCCATGAGAAATTTTCCCCCCCCCCATGGGACCCAAACCAGCGCAAGTCCCGTAGCTCTGTGCCAAGGCTTCTTGCCTTAACCACTCGGCTATGGCACGGGACACTTTACATCCCACTTTATTAAATTTAAAAATCGGGATGATAATCTCCAGAATATGTCTAGGTATGTATAGATTTTTTAAATATGAAGTTTCTGATTCTTATTTTTATTGTATTGATATTTACTTCATATGTCTCTTCCTAAGAATTTTTGCTGAATATAAAATAATATATTTATAGTTCTTAAAAACAGGACAAATCGCACATTCTTATTAAATCAACAGACAGCTGGGTCCTGTTAAAAATGGTATGTATGGTCAGCCTAGTTTTATATTACTTTTTTACTAATTTGATGTTCCTTTTTTTTAATTTTACTGTGATTTAATTATATCTCTCTTAACAATAATATTTGAAAAGCATTGTGGAAACAAAAATTCTTTGTCTATGGATATCTAATGTTATTTTTTATGTATCATATCCCAGAGCTTTAGAAATTGACATCTACAGAGTGGCTTTACCATTTTTACATCAATCGACAGGTGGTTACATAAATTGGCAATCGATTATAAGTCATGGCACTTCACCGAATTAAAAATTAAATGCTTACTACTTACTAACCATAATATGTTGTAGGCTAATTTTTATTAATTACAAATTTTGGTACTCTCTCTGACAGAAGCTGCTAGAAGTGTTCTGCTTTTTTTGCCATATATAGATCACATAATTTAAAAAAAAAAGACTTAACCATAAGCTCCTCTATACTGATTTATATAATTTTGTCATGAATATTTTCCTTAAATATAATAACATATATAATTAATTAACCTAACATATAATAGTCCACCGCTGTGGTCTCGAGGTAGCATGCTGCCTTGTCATGCAGTGGGCCTGGGTTCGATCCCCGGTCGGGGCAGTTTTTCTCACCTGTAAGACAAATGTCAGGAAAACTTTAAGGCCCAAACGGTCCCCGAAATCATATGGCCATCATCATCATCATCCTTCACCGGTGTGGAAAGCAATGGGAAGCACCACACATACAATTCCCTAGTAAAGCTGCAAGCATAGCATGAAAATGCTATGAATGCAGTGAAGGACCTGCACTTGGGCAGAATTACTATGGATGGATGGAACATATAATAATTAATATGAACATAGTAATGAATATAAAATACAACATTATGCTTAGAAAGTATGCAAGTAAGTTTAAATTTGGTGAAGTGTGTGACTTGATGTAGCTAGTTGCCAGTGACCACTTACTTATCTAATCGCTTGCCGGCCAACAAACAAATGGCAAAGTTACTGTGAAAAAATGTATTTGAAGGATATGTTACTGAAATTATTAAATTAACACATATTAAAATCCTGGATATAAAAGAATAAGGTACAGTGTACCGAAACAGCTGTCACTGAATTATACCTTAATAAATATGAAAACCAAATAAAACTAAGTTTTATTTTTATTTAATTAATAAAAGAATAACTGTTGGAGAATAATTGCCATTTTCTCTATTTTACATGTACAATCCACCGGGAAATAAAACTGTCAGTATTTAAAGACAAATATATGTTATATATTTTCATTGTAAAAGTAAATTCATATTGACATTCAAAATGTAGATTTTTTTAAATATTAAACTTTTAGTATTTCTATTTATATAAATTTTAACAAACCTATTGAATTTAATATCAAACTGCATCTTTTTTTTTTTTTTCTGTTTGTTTTAAAGCTCATGTAAATTAATAAAAATTGCAGCATTTGGATTATTCCAGGAAGTTTCTGTTGGATTTTGTAATATGCTCTCTAGCTATATCTGTATCCATTTCTATTAGATACTTACAATTTTTTTAAAATAATAAAGTTATCTTGATTTATCCATCATTGAGATGTATGAAATGAATAATAAAAACATTGAAATAAAGTTATGTTCAGTTATATTCAGAAATAAAATGCAATTACAATTGAGAATTGTTTCTTTGTATTTAATAATTCAATATTGAATAGTGGGTAGTTCCTACAATTATTATACATTTTTACGGGTAAGAACTTTTCTACTTTCAATCACATAACATAATGCATATGCATATACATACAATTTTTTGGTTACTTTGTTCTCCTCTGGTTCCAAGAATTGTGGGTCAAACCTGGCCAATTAATAGATTTTTTCAGGGTGTAAAAATCCTGAGCATGACTTTTCTTTTGGGAGGGAAGTAATGCCATGTATCCTGTGTCATGATTTACAGCATGTAAAAGAACCTCAGGCCTGAAATAAGAGGCCTCTGCTCTACACTTGTTGGCACTTTCATGCCCAGATTTCAATTGCAATGCTTAATGACCTAAGTTGTTAAAGAGTGTTGTTAAATAAAATACACAAACAAGACTTACAGTTTTAATATCAGTTTAAAGGAAATTTATTTTTTCTTGATCTTCATTTTATATATTCAGATATTTTATGGATATTTACAAAGAAAGATCATTTCATTGTTACTAAATAGGTATGTAACATTAAAAATAAGCTACAATAAATGTGTGTGTGTGTGTGTGTCCCAATGCCACTCATTACACTTTTTGTGACTCAGGTTCTGCACTAGTCGATTTTCAATCAATGTGCCATTTTGGTAGACCATGTTGTGGAGGTGATGTGTACTTGTATTGTATGCAGAAAGAAGTGTGGGATGAGTATGTTTTAAGTATTTGTGTGTAGTGTAAGTGTGATGTGTGAGGGAGGATGAGGTGAAACCCAATGCCAGCACATTCGCTACTCTTGTCAAGAAAGCATCAAGGGAACCGTCAGGTTTATGACTTCATCTGACAGATGAATTGCTATCAACAATATCACATGCCTTCTCAACATAAGTATTGCAGAGTGGTTTGGAATTTAATCTAGACATCTGGTGGATAATCTAGAGATTAAAAACTGTACACTACAACCCATTCTAGCCCCGAGATTGAAAAAAAAAAATATATATATATATATATATATATATATATATACACACACTTACTTACTTACTGGCACTATCGAACCCTTAGGTTCATGGCCGCGCGGACATAAGCTCTCCATACATCCCTATCCTGAGCTAATGCTTTCCAATCATTCCCTATATAATCTACTTCCCTCAAATCATAGTTAATGTTATTCTCCCACCTCATTCTTGGTCTACCAACTGGGCGTTTTCCCTCTGGCTTTCCTACAAGAAGCTTCCATACAAGTCTTTCATTCCCCATACGTGTAACATGTCCTGCCCATCGCAGTCTATGAGACTTAACTGTTCTTATTATATCTGGCTTCCTATAAAGACCATGTAATTCATTGTTATGTAGTCTTCTCCATTCACCAGTCTGTTCATCTCTCTTTGGTCCAAAAATTTTCCTAAGTACTTTATTCTCAAATACTTGTAATCTCCTTTCCTCTCTTAAAGTAAGAGTCCATGTTTCACACCCATATAATATAACTGGTAGAATAATAGTTTTATATATTTTCAGTTTAACATTTTTTTTAAAGGAGTTGGGACATCAAGAGTCTCTGCAATAAATAATATCATGCATTTCCAGATTTGAGCCTATGTTTAATTTCTTTGTGCATCTCATTCCTATTTGTGATTATTGTTCCTAGGTTTTTGAATTCAGCCACTTCCTCAAAATTTCCCTCATTTATATATATATATATATATATATATATATATATATATTACAATAAAAATTTCCAGCTCTGCCGAGTATTGAACACAGACTCATTGGTCAAGAAGCAGGCATGCTACCATCTGTACTAGCCACTAGACAACAGTAATAAAAAGCATATGACAATCAAATACAACTTGTTTGTTGATTTATTGTTTTTGCAGGTTATTAATAAAAGTATAGATTGATTTCACAATATTTTATCTGTAATGCAACAACCTTGTGGCCATCTCTATAGTATAACAGTTAGGATGTCAGATTAGCATCCCAGGGCTCCATGTTTCAATTCCCATCTAAACTATATTTTTTTTTCTGTTGGTATAACGTTTAGTTTGTATTCAGCCCCTTGAGGAAAACTGAATAGTTACTTGATATGGTAAGTAGCTAAATCTGGTTAAGAAATCTGAAATTAAGGTTGAGTGTCTGCATAATGCTAAGTATATGACTTTCTGTACTCTGTAAAATTGAAGGTTTTCATGGCCAGTGTTTTGATACCTGTTTAGTTTATCTTCCTGGCTGAAGTTTATCTCCTGAGGATAGTAGATGAAACATCAAGTTTCTATAAAACTGGACAATGGTCATTCAGCCCAAAAGACAAACTAAACAGGTATCTCTATACTCTCTTATGCCAATCAGTGGCAAGGACACCACTTCAGTTGGGCTTGACTCTTTGGAGCTGTTTGTGCCACTGAATGCAACCTTGTGCTGGTTGGACACTGGTATCATATACTACTTGAAATTCCATGGGAAAGTTTCTTGCCTCATGCAAGACAAACAAGGCACATTCTATGGGTCTGTGATAAGATTACCACTCAATCATGATTTAGAACAATAATTTATTCTAGTACATTGAAAAAAAAAGTATCCTGAGATATCAATAAAGAGTCTATAAAATCTGTGGTATATCAGATTGTCTTAAAACAAGTACTCTGTGTATAAAGATATAACTACTATGATTTTTGTATACATTCTGAACGTGTGTTTCTCCATAAAAATATTTTTTTTCTTTGATCATTCATCACATGTTATTAGAAATTTCATTAATTAATTCTTATTTCCCAATGCTGGAAGGTTACTGACGTTAAAAGATTCACAAAATAAATTATATTATCCATTTAGAAAATTTATCTTCATTAGTAAAGAAATTTATAACTCCAGTTTCAAAATAATACAAGAAATGTTGTAGGAAAATGTCATTTTTAACAGTGACTAATTTAGAAAAATCATAAAAATGTACTATTTGATAATCTCATTGAGTTTAGTAGCTTAAAACTGCTTGGATTTAATGCATCTCATATTAGAATTTTTGCAGCAAAAAACTGACCATATACCTAAAGTTTAATTATTGGTAAAATAAAGTTATTCCTCTATGGTCTTAGTAGTCCCTTTGAGTTGTAGGATGTTAAGACTCCCACCTTCGCAGATAATTGGCATAAAATCTCAGCCCTGCACGATGGCTGTCTTTACCCCCAGAACATACGTCTAGTGCTTATTTCCGTTAAAGATGAGTCAACCGTAAGGCTATGATGCCGTCAGAAAGAGGTAAATGTAAAAATCTTGATCCCATCAGGAATCAAACCTGAAACCTTATGTTTTGGAGCATACTACTTTACCCATTATGCTACACAATGCCCCCAGTATAAATAGTAAATACATTACATTAGATAGAAACTATTTTTAAATACAGGGTTATTCTAAATGATGGATCCATTTTTAAAGATTAGTATTTATTAAAGTACAAATCCAAAAAGAACAATCTTTTATACCAATGGAAAGAGGAAGTTTCAAAGTTTCGGCGGGCAATGATGGTTCCAGAAGCGGCCGATAGAGTTCGCGCGGCAATAGACCACCATTCGTTTCCCTCTCCCTCACAGTTGTGGGTGAGATGACTACCGTGGAGCATGAGGTTTTCTGCGTTCTTCAGTTCGCAAAAAGTGAGTCACTAATTGTAGTGCAGCGGGCATTTCGTAGCAAATTCGGTATTGAACCACCAACTAGAAATTAGCCGTTGGTTTACGCATTTCCAACTGAAAGTGTGTGTAAAGGGAAAAGAACAGGCCGACCGCGTGTGTCAGAAGATGTCAGATGTACTGAAGAAAGTTTTGTTCGCAGTTCACGTAAGTCTACCAATAGAGCTAGCTAGTAGAGAACTTTGAATACCCCAATCAACTGTCTGGAAAGTTCTGAGACGGCGTTTGCTGTACAAGCCCTATCAATTACAACTTGTGCAGGCTCTCAACCCTAATGACAAAGAGATGCGTCTCGAATTTTGTGGTTATGTGCTAGGAATGATGGAGGATGACGCGTTTCTACAGCGTATCATTTTTAGCGATGAAGCGACTTTCCACCTTAGTGGAAAAGTGAACAGACATAATGTTCGCATATGGGGTTTGCAAAATCCACGTTCAACATTGCAACACGAAAGAGACTCGCCGAAGATGAACGTGTTCTGTGCCGTATCCCGTACAAAGGTTTATGGACCATTTTTCTTTGCGAAACGAACTGTAACAACGTGCCTGGACATGTTGGAACATTGGCTGTTCCCTCAAGTTATGGAAGATTCACAGGGCTTCATTTTCCAACAGGACGGAGCTCCGCCCCATTGGCACCTTGATGTACGAGGCTTTTTGAATGCATCCCTTCCTCAGCGCTGGATAAGTCGCAGGGGAAATGAAGACCTGGCTCTACACTTCTGGCCACCGATATCTCCTGATCTCTCCCCATGTGACTATTTCTTATGGAGTTATGTTAAGAAAAATGTTTACGTCCCACCTCTACCAATAACTCTGGACGATCTGCGGAACCGTATCACTACTGCCGTGCACTCAGTAACAGTAGATACACTTTCTCGTGTGTGCGACGAGTTCGGCTATCGCATAGATGTTTGGCGTGCAGCAGACGGTGGACACATTGAGCATTTATAATGTATTACAAAAAAAAAACTTTGAAACTTTCACTTTCCATTGGTATAAATATTGTTTATTTTGGATTTGTACTTTAATAAATACTAATCTTTAAAAATGGGTCCATCATTTAGAATAACCCTGTATAATGTAATTAAAAACATACATCATCATTCTTCCATGTGTTAGATCGGTGTTCTTAACAAGGATGTTTTGGCATGTAGTTGATACTGAGTGATAGCTTTAGGGATCCAGAAACAGTTGAACATTTTTTTTATTTTTTGCCAACTAGTGGAAAAAAAAATGTTTTGAATACAAAGTCGACCTCCATGTACTATTTATAAATTTTAAGCCATTAACAGGACTGAATTATTGAATTCCATGAAAATGTATGATATACCGAAAAAAAACAATTCATCAGATTGATTAACATGACGCTCAAAGACAATGATTGTAAAGTGATGGTTGGAGGAAATATAAAAGTAAAGTTTTTGAAGTTTCAAAATGTGATGGGCTATTGTATTGTTTAAACTGGTATTAAATAAAATTTTAAAAGAATTAAAATTGAAAGGTAATATAATTTATAAATCTAAACAAGTTTGTACCTATGCAGATGGTTATAGCTGTAATACCAAGAAATATAACATCTCTTCAAGAAACTTTGTAACCATCCAAGAAAAGGGAAACCCACTTGGATTAGTCGTCAGTGAATAACAAACAAAATATATGAAAATGACGAAACAAATATATTCCAAATGTAAAAATAATTTTGGAGAGCACACTTTTGAAAATGTTGAGAACTACTTACTTGGGAACTAAATTTTCTTATACGGGAGATGTTTCAGAAGAGATAAATAAGAGGATAAGGATGGGAAATAAAGCACATTATGGAAATTTCAAATTGGTAAGGTCTAAATCACTAATAAAAATGTTAAGTCATCCCACTACAGGCCTTAGGAGACCCTTGGGGTAGTAGGGGGTTAAGGCTCCCACTTTTGTACACAGTCGGCACTTGATGTCAACCCTGTGTGACGGCTGCCTTTACCCCCAGAACAAGTGTCTGGTACTCATTTAAATTAGAGGCTGAGTCAACCCCAGGGCTATGGTGCAGCAGAAGTTTTGGATCAGTTTAAAAATCCTGACCCCACCAGGACTTGTAATCACTAATAAGAATATATAAATTAAAACTATATAAAGAACCTCATAAGATTAGTTGTTACATATGCTGCTGAGACATTGACATTAAACTAATTGGATGAGAATGCTCTAAGAATATTTGAAAGGAAAATTATAAGAGTAATATATGACCCTTTCTGCTAGGAAAACATTTTGAGTATATTACAGACTGATTTTTCTCAAATTGTCGGCCCTGATTCTTGACTCCTCCTCCCTCTTCCTGTGGTCCAATGAACTTGCTAATAAGAAGATTCCTTTTTCCCATATGGCGAGTTCATTTGTGTTTTCTGTTTTTATAATTTTGTGTTTACATCTATTTTGTGTTTTTCTGATCTGACCAAACGTGAGCAGCCACAGCAGATTTTTCTACTTTCTCCCTTTTTTTTTTTACATTTCTTATGTGTTATTTAGTTCTAATGGTTAAATTTCTTTTTGTTTTCCCTATGTATATCTTATCACAGTCTACACATTTTATTTGATATATCCCTGATTTTGGTACTCTCATTAATCTTTACATTTTTGTTGGTTTTTATTAATTTATTTAGCACTAAATAATGATTATAGTTTAAAAGAAAGCATCCAAAAGGTAGGCTAAGAATAAGGTGGGGGGGATTACATTAACCATGATTTGAGGGGGGTGAATTTTACAGGGGATGTTGTAAAACATTACCTTAGGTTATGGATGTATGAGAGCTTATGTCCATGTGCCTCCTGGTTCTATAGTACAGATGAGTTCTTTAATATGTTAATTTTGAAATGGGAGATATGTATATAAATTGACAAAATATTATCTCATGTTAGGGGAGACTACTAATAGGAGATGTTCATTATAAAGCCATATCATTGTATGGTATACAGTTATTCTTGGACCAACGGATCTGTGCCCCCGTAAGAAATGCGAACTAAACACTAATTCCGTATCTGCCTCGGTAAATCATTTCCCTTCCTACATTCTTGCCTGTCTATTTTCTATCTCTCTCTTTCTCCCCTCCCATTACTCACAGTTTTGAGCTTCCTTGCAGGATATTATTTGCACTCACAGTCCAGTGTTGTCAACTCAGTATCAGTATGTTATGTTATATAGTATGTTAATTGTAAATTATTATCATTAACTTAATTCATAAGCATTAATTAGAATTCCTGTATAGTATCAGTATGTTATATAATATGTAAATAAGATCGTAGCATGTAGTAACTTCACCATAGCCGGTCCCTAGCCCGGATGAGAAAGGAGGGTACATGACTGTGTGTTCGTTCCTAAAATTTTATAATTTTGTTAAGACTTCAAGATTACGTACCAAATCGAACCAAATGTGAAGAAGTATTTATGACGAAACATTTAGCTTTAAAACAACATATGTAAATTCCCTTCACGTAATTTCCATTTGACCAACAAATATCCACTATTATAATTATATCCATTAATCGCATGAATTAATCAGTGTCATTAGATGTACTTACATTAAATATGAAGAAGTAATAATTAACCTTACACTATTCAATATTCAAGAGCCTGACACAGTACCGGGGAAGTTTGGCAACGTCCCTACTCGGTCAGTTACAGTGGCTTCTATATGACGTAGTGGGAGGGAAGCACGGTGGAATGGTGTGAGAACTGACGTGTACTTTTCGAAAACGATGCCAGCGCTACAGGGGCACAGATCCGTTGGTCCGACTATATAAGAAAAAATAATCCTTGTCTTTTGTTATACAGGGTAAACTCAATGGCAAAATTTCAGAAATTAATTCATCAAATATGAGAAAAGAAAAAAGTTTATTACGGCATGGGTCTAGAAATTTATAATTACAGAGTTATTTGAATTTTTATGAATGTTAGTAAACCATTAAAACAGGCACATAATACTCACCTTCTCAGCACTTAGCACACTGTAAACCACTGAAAACATGTTGTGAATAAAATTGCTGTTCACGTGAATACTTGTTAGCACTCAAAAAAAAGATTTCCCGTCATGTCTAGATTACTTAGCCGTATCTGATCGGTTTGTCTGAAGTCTGTTTCCAGTGGTTTGCAGTGTGAACAGAAGAAGTATGTTTTAAGTAGTTTACAGTGTGCTGAGAAGGTGAGTATTATGTCTGTTCTCAGTGGTTTACTAACATTCATAATAGTTCAAATAACTCTAATTATAAATTTCCGCACACACATTGTATTACACTTTTTTCTTCTCTCAATGTGAAGAATTCATTCCTGAAATTTTGCTGTTGAGTTTTGTTACATCCTGTATATTAAAATTGTTCATAATAACATTTTTAGTATTCATCAGACTTATTTTTAATGCATACTATTTTTTTTTCTTGAAAGATTTTTTTTTAAATTAAGGATGCTTTATAATTGAATAACAAGGTTATAATTTTTTTCAAAGTTAATTTTTATATGGAAAAAGGTTTCACATCCCATTTTTTTTTTCTCCACATTATGTAACTCAGCTTGTGAAACAATTATGGTTACAATCTCATTTTGGACAGCCATTAAATTGGACTATACTTATATTAGCACTTAAAGTTCTCATAATAATATACCCATATTAGCAGATATTAATTTTTGGGCATATCATTTTTAGACTTTATGTACATTCCATGCTCTTGTATGTAATCAAATTTTGACATTCTGCACCTATATATTGAACATTATACTTTTAATGTAATTGGGTTAAAATTGTAATTTAGAAAATAATTATTCCCTTGATTTATATATTGTCCAGTGAATGACTATAACAAAAGCTAAATGTTCTCACATTTTAAAAATTATAAAAATATTGTTTTAAATCAGCAAAAAAAAAAATGGGTAATGAAATAGAAAGAAAAATAGTTTGTTCATTGTTTTCAGGTGAATTGCAAAATATAGAAGCCAACTTTCAACATTTGAACATGTGGAAATGTATTAAATGTGGTAAATCATATCGTTCAAGGACATCGTTGTGTCGGCATGTCAAAATGGAATGTGGTCAGCAACCAAAAATTATGTGTCAATTGTGTAAAAAGTGCTTCACATATAAACATGTTTTGAAAGATCATCTACAATTTGTTCATAAATTAAAGTTATAAAAGTAATTTGTAATCAATTATTTCATTTCCTAAATAAAGCAAAAACAGTCATAAGTATCATGGCAAATACTAATCATATATATCTTCTTTTTTTTTTTAATTCCATCAGTTTGTCTTAACATTTTTGGCATTCTCTCCTGGCATTGACAGAATTGTAACCCACTTCTGATTTTGGGGCATGTGGAAAACAGAGTTGCATTATCACGATGGGACCGATATACAGGAGAGTCCTTAAACCTAAACTTAACCCAAATTCCAGACCATAGGTGATCATAAAAATAACTTCCTTTATAGAAAATAGTGCTCTCAACCTCTTCTCCTACCTATTTTATAAAATAAAAAGTATTCCATTTTGGTGTTTTGTCATATTATATAATAAAAATTAATATATGGCTCTTCGATAAGTGAAAAATAATTGTCAAATCTAGTTCATAAGTTTTTATATGCATGTTCCACAACAGATGTAGAAGAAGCTATTCCCAATGTAGTAAAACAAAACGATGAAAAATTAAAAGTAGTTCTTGTGTGGATATGTTAAAGAGATATCTCCATCCCAATTACATTTCTTTACACAAACTTTCCAACATTATGAGTTACAGCAAATGTACTATGAAATTTAATATACCTTTACCGTAATAGATACAATATATTACTGTAAGACTGTCCTGCAATGTCATTATTTTGTTTCTTATAGTGCAATTATAAATAAATATCCAAGTATTTCTAGCAAGTTAGATAAATTAACTTTTTTTTTACAGTTTTGGAGATATTTCTTTACATACCCAATAAAGAATTATAAATTTACATACATAAGCGCTAATACTAAAATGTGCAAAACAACAATACGGTTAAAGGTCCTCATTCGCGGGGAATATGTTCCATAAATATGCCGTGAATGTAGAATGGTTATTTGTATGGGTATATAGGGGATGTGTTTCAAGGTTCCAAAATAAAATTAATTTAATGAGAGATTTTGAACGATTTGTATTAATTATTATTGTCAGGCTTATGCAAGAGCTTAAAGAACTTAGTCATTGTTTCCTGTTTTGCCACTTTTAAAAGGTCTTTCAATTCAGATTGATATTCAACTGTGAATTCAATAATAGAATTCCTTATTTTGTCTTTGGATTTCTTGATGAATCATACAGGTGATTCATTAACATTAAAACAGCATGATGTGGATGCAAACTACTCGCCAATGTGTAAAAGGTCAAGCATTTCTATTTTGACTTTAAATACAACACTACTTTTTTCCGCTTCAGAAATAATTTTTATTTCCTGTTACTCGAACGTTATAAATTGGGAACAAAGTAGACAAGACACGTGTTATTCAATCAAAATTATTGCAACAAATGACATGAAACAATAAAACACTGATCGTGGTGAGGATGGCATTTATCAACGGACATAGTGGCACATGAAATATGGCAGCTGCAGCTTTTAACATCAAACTTTAAGCTTTAGTGACAATAAGGTTTGTTTTACTTTGATATTTATATGTCCAGTTGGCTTGAATCACTCTTTGTAAAAGCCGCCTTGGCACGTGCCTGCAGTAAAAAAAAGTTGCCGATACATTAAAAAAGGATGCTAATCCTTCTAACATACCGACTGGATCCGCGAATAAAGAAATGTTTAGCCATGAATACAGAAACTGTGTCACAATTTTTTAACCCACAAATAACGGAACCGTGAATAAGGAGCTTTTACTGTATACAGAATTTTTACAACAGAATAAGCAGACTCCAGCAGATTGAACGACTATTATATACTGTTTAATATTAAAGAGAAGAAGGAGGAAAACACTTACGACATTCCACTAGAGATGGCATAAAATATGTGTGCAATTAATGTTTGGCAAAACTGTGAAATTGGGGCCTGAATGAAAGGGACCATAATTTAAAAATTTGCTGCATACTGGGAAAGATGTGATATCTTACTTAACAAACAAAATTTGTAAGGGCCTAGTAAGATGTTTTCTTATAACTTTGAACAGCTCCCAAATTTCTAGCAAAATTTTACACAGGATTGTAGGATAGAGATTCTAGTTCGGCAATTTTCATTTTCTAATCCCAACCCTTTCCTTCCCTTTAAAAAAAAACTATCATATTCTTCTAGTTAAAAATATGTGTAAACTAAGAATATTAGAAAATATAGCATGCATCATGCAAAGGAATCAAATTTACTACTGCTGCAAAATATGTACAAATGTATATAAAACACATGTGTTGTCAATAAACTGATATTTTTAGTTAAAGAACAGCTTCTGAGTATACCGTTGGTGCTAAGAGGGTGTTTAAAAAACAAGTGTCTTCTGCTCATCCCACTAAGAAATAAAGAATGCCCTTAATTCTCAAACAAGCATTTATGGAAAACTTCATCCTGTTCAAAGTTCTGTGAAAACATCAACATAATCATGAGAGATCATATCAAGGTAATGCAATCTGCTGCATTAAGCCGTAGATAAATACTGTTTTTGAAATATATGAAGACTAATAAAACATGTAACATGTCCTAATGACTGAATAAAACAGCATAAATGTTTATCGAATTAAAATTAATTATTTGTATTGTTTAGTCAAAGAGACTTTTATATTTTGATGGTATAATTTTAGTTATAAATGTAAAGTATTAGTTCTACATTAGATTAAATTTTGTACAGGATATGCTAGATAGTTAATGAGGTTTATTATTATAAAAATACGATAGGAGATAACATTATGAGGTTCTGCTTAATAAATAAGATCTGCCATCATCTTACCTCATATTTGGTTGTTTCTTTATAAGACATGTTTCAAAGCATCTTTGCTCTATCATTGATTGGTACAGATTATACCAACTGAAGATGGAGCAAAGATGTTTTGAAACATGTTTTACAAGAAATAACCAAATATGAGGCAAGATGACAACAGACCTAACTTATATATCAATGTGGTTTATTTTTTAATTTACATGCCACTTTGACAAACCACATTATGTTGATGTTGTATAACATGTGTAGAGAGGAATGTAGGATGAATGTATGATTAAGAGTTTATATAGTATGTGTTGTATGAGGTGTGATAATGAAGAGAAGGAAGAAGGTGAAAGAATAGTGCCAGCACATAGTCTCTTCCTCTCAAAAAGCATCAAGGGATTACCATCCTTATGTCCAGTAACTTAATTTTTCAAAATTAACTGTTTCATTTTGATGATGAACTTTTGCCAGAAAAATCATAATGAGAAAGATAATCGAATAGAAATATTGGGTCAAATTCACATTCAAAAGAACATTTTTCTCAGTCTTCAATTATTTTTTAGTAAGAATTAAGAAAATCTTACAATTCTAGATAAGATTTATAATAAATAAGTGATAGAAGCAGATGTTTTCCCCCTTAAGATGCAGTTATTATAAACCTCACATTTTATTTGTAGCTACAAATTCTAACTACATTTCAGTTTTCTTGCCAACATCCTCAAAGATGCTCACATAAATAGGTTAAGTTTTGAAATTTGTTACATCTTTAAGATAGCATGACCAAAAACCTATGCGAGTCACAATGGTACAGGTTCTAGAACACTTAACTGATATCTAGTTCATGATGGTGACGATACAAGTAATAATAATCATGTAATAATAGTAATAATAATGATCATACATTCAACAATGAAACTCCAAATCTTGTTTGGTTTTAGATCTTATTTATAAATAGTCTCCACCGTTGCCTGTCATATGCTAAGTCCTATTCCGGTGACCTATTATACATAAATTATTGTTTAGTTGGTCTTTCCAGTATATGTGGGTTGCTGCACCATTGATTTTCCCTTAATAATAATAATTTATATTTTATTTATTTATTTAGAAAAGTTGCATTAATAAAATTTCCTGGAAAGTGCAGTTGTCTTACGGGCTCTAAGATGGAAACCCAATAGTTAAGTAATATATATATATATATATATATATATATATGCATCCTTCCTTCATTTTTAATACATATAAAACTGTTCCCTGATGACTGATGAAATTTAGACTATGTTTCTTCCTAAATATCATATAGCTATCCCATACCAAATTCTAATAACAGTTTGTGTCATGTGGTGCATGACCCTAAATAACAATTTTAAATGTGATAGTACATAAATAATTATGAAAATCTTCAATTTGTAATGTGGAAGACTACTTAATCAAAATGGAAACTAAATAATATGTAGGCCTACTATATAAAAATTGCTCTATTTTCTATTTGATTTGTGATTCAAATTATCTTAGGTTTTAAAAATTACGATTTTGATAGATTATATGTATTATTCTGGGGAAATCTCAAGTTAGTGGAGTGTTGTAAAATAACTATCTACCTTTAGGGCAATGTTACGAGTTCTGAAATATTAATGGACCTTTTTAAATGTTTTGTTTCTTTTACAGAAAACTCTATAAGAAGCATACCTTATTTATCAAGACGTTCTGCATTTCAGTGCAATAGATGTGGTAAGGTGTACACACGGAATGATAGTTTGCGAAGGCATCTACAATATGAATGTGGAAAACCAGCACAATTTCAGTGTCCATTTTGTCCAAAAAGAACTCATCAAAAATACAATCTAGTGCGTCATATTGCCTGTTGGCATCAAGCATGAAAGGATACTTTTTTTATCTGTGACGAAAATTAAATGTTGTAATTTATTTTTTAACATTGTGCCATTTATATTAAATAATAAATTTATTAATATGTGAAATTCATTTCTAGCTGTAAAGTTATGTATACTGGATTTTCTTCTTTTCTCTCCAAATGTTCTGATTGAATTCCCTTCTTGACATTCAAAAGATATTTGATATTGAAAATAATTACTTACGTTACAAGGATTGAAATTTCTAAACAAATTCATAAAACATTTCCATTTCATGTAGAAAATTTTATTTCATATTATGTCAAATTTCATTATTTTTAATAATTTCTAAAATTCATGGTGAATCACCATTGAGGGTATGAAGTAAAGTGTTAAAATCTTAAAATAAGTAGCCTACTTGATACATCTGTTGTCCTCAAACTAAAATGAACTTATGTTTAAAAACTTTGTCAGATAATTGAGACATGTAGACCTTTCAGAACCATGTAATGTGGTATTTTAAGAGTTTTAACTCTTTAAATACATATTAACATGTACTGTAGTACACATAACCTGTTCAGCAATTGATACAAAATAAATTTTCTTTATAAACTCACATTGAACTTTCTCCTGTGGAATGTTGTGATTGTTGGAAGTATTTTAAGATAAAATGTGAATAAAAGTAATATAATATATTAATATATAAAAAATAATTATATCCCAGCAAAAATTAATCATTGTATTAAACATAAAGTTTTGAATATGTAGTCAGCCATTTACATTATTACTTGTAACAATGAAACAAATGAATATCATTTCAATCAGTACTGCCATTTGACAAAAAGATGCTATTATATCACATCTAGTATTAAAATATATTTAATAAGAAGAACTTATTTCTATGAAGTAAGTACTGATGACGTGAATTTATTATTTAAATCCATATAATTTATATTGATTACTCTTGCTTATTTGCTTGTAAACTTGTTAAGTTTGCAATTGTTTATTTATATGTTGGCAAAAGTTGCATCCAATTTTGTGAAAATTTTACAGTGCACGGTACTATAAAGTTCCATTTTTGTAAATCATATAGTAATGAAATGAGACATACTATGAAATAATATTCTCCGTAAAATATACTCCGTATGAAGGAAAAACATCTACAACTAGGAGATTGGATGGACCAACAAAACTGGCTATTAGGAATCGGACGATGTCAAAGACATTAATCAACCGATGATCTATGTAATATAATGTATTGGATTCGTACTGGTTATTATAATAAACAAGCAAATACACTGCTAGGCCTAAATAAATGAAAAGCAATGTGTTTTTTATGTTTAATTGAATAAGTAGAAAGTAAAATACTAATAAATTTGTATTGTAATTATTTTTAGATACCCCGTACTGATTATCTGGCTTTGCCTGGGAATCTACTTATCCCGATCTTCTTGGCATAAATAAGCTGAAAGACAAAATTCATTACTGTGAGTTATACGTAAAACAATCCCCGCCATGCGCTGCTATGCTTGCTTGGGAATCTACTTATCCCAATCTTCTTGACATCGATGAGAGACAAAAATGGTTATTGTGTGTTATCCGTAAAAGATAAACATATGCAGTCACAGACTTTTTTGTAGAGCTTTTTTGAGATATTTAATTCTGTGTACATTAATTTGATGTATTTGTTATGGTTTAGCCAGCGTAAGCCATTTAAGCATCCAAAAAGCAATTTTTTCACTACAAAGGGTAATTTTTAAGGGTGAAGGGGTTGAATATTACAACTCTCTTATGACCTGAAACCATCCTGGGAAACTCCTGAACATTTTGCAAAAAGCCCCATCAGTATCAGATGAATGGTATGGCAGCGCATGAAGAACAGAGAGACAGACATACATTCGTTTTTATATGTATAGATAATACATAAGTTGAGTCTGACATCATCTTACCTCATACTTCATTGTATGCTTCAAAGCATCCTTGCTCCATCATCAGTTGGTACAGACTCAGTGTACCAACTGATGATGGAGCAGAGATACTTTCAAACAAGTCTTACAAGAAACAACGAAATATGAGGTAAAATGACGGCAGACTCTACTTATTTATTAAGTAGAACCTGATAATGTTACTTGCTATTGTATTTTCATAGTGGTTATTATAAATCAAAATGTGTGGTCTCTTTCACACCCAGCTTTGAATTAGTAATGACTTGAAATACTAAAAAGCACCAATAAATAAAGAATACTATCATTTATTTTGATCATTTTTAATTTTCATTATCATCTACTTCGCGTTTTAGATTTATTTTCTGTTACTTCTTCCAATTGATCACACATCTCATCTTGGACCAAGGCCAAAACCTCCTTTACCTCTCAATATTTTATAGTTGAATCTTCTCATTTAGAAAGGATGTCTTTTCTTTTTTATATGAAATTGAGATGATTTTTGTGTTAGTGTGTTCTGCTTGCTTTTCCTTGAAAACCACTCATAGATTCCTTGTATACTAACAACAATGAAGCTCATTCGTTGTGAAAACTTGCATGTAGAAATGCAGAATATACTAACATAAAATCTCAATTTGTAAAAACAAAATTCATTGAGGTTCTTCCTGCATGAAGCAAATAATTTGCTTTATAAAATGAATAATATGAAGCATGTACAGTAGCTCATTTGAGTGTAGTTTAAAAATGTTTAGCATTTAGGTGTCGTTTAAATATGAATCCTAGTAATATTATACATACAATCAAATAGGCCTCCTTGGTTGTCTAAAGGTTAAATTCTTTATTTCTGGTTCTAAGGGTTGCAGGTTCAAACCCAGCTGGAATTAATGGATTTTTTAAGGAAAAATCCAAAGGACAAGTCCTTCAGGAAGGACTTTAAGCTATGGATCCCGAGTCTGAAGATTTTTCAGGGTTGTAAAAGAATCTCAATCCTAAATTAGAGCCTCTGAGCAAAATTTAATTGATCATTCACGTGCAAGTAATATCTTAATTGCCTTTTTTTTTATGATGAGTTACTCTTGTTACTCATTGATATCTTTAAGGAAGTAACCATAAATACATTAACTTGGTTAAGTAGCTTCAGCAAGGAAGCACCCTTGCCTCCTGTGGGGATGAATAGTATAAACAGATAAGACACACACAAGTCATATTAGCTACCATCATTTATAAGAATTAAATATTCACTGTTTTAATAATTTTACTTGATTATTTTTTTTATTTTTTAGACATTCAGGTTACTAAAAAATATTTTTTGTGAAGTATCTTATGGTGAAGGGCACATGTTTCTCATTTTGAAGACATATACTTTTCATGGTTGAATTGAACAAATCATCAATTTTTTTGTGCTTTTCAGGTAATGAATTAGAGACAAAGTCAGCTGAAAATTCGCAGAGCAGTGATTCGAAAGATAATGATTCTTCTTTTTCTGAAGAGTCTCTTAATTTTTCTGTGAGAGATGATTGCAGTGATGATGATAATTCTATAAGTGATCTTAGTTCAATGTCTGAAATTTCACCAAAAGTTTTAAGACGTTCATCTCGCCTATTGAGTAGATCTAAAAGTATGGATCTATTAAATATTCAAACAAGAAGTATGTCTCGAGCTCATGCAAGTACACCCATCTGTACTTTGAAACGTAAGAGAGCTGTCAGTGTTGGACCATGTGAAAGAAGAGCTAAAGTAAAGTGTAAGAAGAATATTGCTACAAAATTTACTAATGGGTCTGTAATGAATGGAAGAAGAAGTGCCCCTCCACTTATAAGCAAAGTTTCTCGCGATAAGCCAAATCCATTTGTTAGATTGTCTCCAATAATATTTGTTGCTGGGTCTTATAGTTCTGATGAATCTTTTTATGAATCTTCAACAAGACCTCCTTCTAGGATGTCCTCTGTTAGTATGCCAATTTTAAAACCAACTCCTACTATGCCCAATGTATTAGGTACTTCTGGAAATGATATAACCTACATAGGAACCATTAAAAAACAAGTCCCATGTCTTCATTGTAATTTGGCATTTGATAATAATAAATTATTGTTAGAACATATAGTTTCACACACCCCAACCTTATTTAAAGTAGAACCGAATGAATGTTAATGTTTGGTGAACTCTGGATTTAAAAAAAATTAATCAGTAATCTTTTATTTGTTAGTTTTGTAGACATTGTTTAAATTTGGTTTATGTATCTGTCTTAATGATGAACCATTAAGCTATAGATTTGGTTATAAGTTCTGTATAAAAGCTCCATTCCTTTGTTCAAGTCTACGTTCTATTACTGAAAAGATACAAATAAAAAACGTAGGCCTATTTTTATAATCAATTTTAAGTATTGCAGATAAGTCATTTGGTAATATAGGGTTCAAGTAACATAAGTAAGCAGCTTTTAGGTATGAATTCCTTGTAAAAACAATAAAAATGTCTTATACATTTTTGGTCACAAATCTATAGTTTTTCTCAAAAAAAAAAAGATTGATTGGTGCATTACCTTATAAAGGTATTGGTCTGATTTTCTCACTGTAGATTGGAAAAGGAAAACTTTTTCCTTCAGTATTTTATGGTCCCATGGCTTTTCTTAAGCACAACATTAAATAAAGACAGATGGAATGAAATAAACATCATCATCATCAAGGTATGGCCTTTTGGCCTGTTCTGCTCCCCGCTGCACAATATGTTACAGGTAGTCCTTCAAATATAATTTTGGTCTTCCCACATGTCTTTGGCCTTCAGGTCTATAATAAAATGTTTTGATAAACATCATTTGCCATTCTTTGCACATGTTCAGACCATTTACATTTATTTCTGTATATTCTCTCAATTATATTATATATTTGTAATTCATCTTTGATATCTTGCTTTCTGTTTTGATCTCTTAGGGTCGCATGCAAATACATTAGTCTCTACTCAAATTACTTCCAATCACTGGTGAGCTGACTCACCGTGAGCAAGTGCGAAGATCGAATTAGCTACCCACTAACTGGTCATGCATGAAAGTCATCATTTTCGTAATATTGGCAAGAAATTACCCAGAATTCTCAGCAATAAAACCACTTCCGTTATTTTCGTCTGCTAGAGGCATGCATTTACACTTGCGTCCTGCAAATACAACGACGTCTGCATTGCGCAATATTATGCCAATTCTCCTGTTCTTCCAGTTGAATTCTTTGGTAGACTCTATCAAATTCCTCTTCTCCGCGTATACTGAAAACAAGATCGAAGTCTTCAAGGTCTGACATCTTGGATAAAGCAGCAAGGTTTCAAACTACATCGGTTCCCTTCAGGATTCTCACAATTCGTTTCTCTCTTAAGTTACCTCGTCAGGTAGCTTACGAATTTCAACAATTATTATCGCATGAACAGATTTCTGAGTAAGCAAAATCGTATTAGGATACAACTTTCTCAACAGAGAACGCCTTTTACGGTCTAATGCGTTTATAGATTCGACCCTTAAAGTCACACCTGCAATGGATCTCAGGAATCTCATTTCTATTTTCTCAATTTTACGTTTATGAGAGATTGTTAAGGGCCAAGTCTCAGATCCATATGTTAACATTGGAATGGCTATTGTTTTGTAAAATTTCAATTGGAGTTTCTCTTGTGGTCTTATTTCTCAAATATCTTCTTATTGAACCACATATCTGTTGGAATTTTCTTAATTTTTTTTTCTTTCTTTTCCATATCCAAATTCTGCTCATATTAATATTATTAACATCCAGGGATTAAGCCTATTGGCTCGTTCTGGTATAATGAAAACTAGAATTGTTAAAAATGTTCAGATCATCATCTGTATGGAGAATTGACAATATTAAAATGGATATATTACATACTTTATTCAAAAGTACTGAAGTAAAAAGTTGTTCCATTTCATATCTTGTGTGTACAGTGTGAAAATGAAACAATACTTATCATTAAAAAATAATATCATCTTCATAGCACGATAGGCCTGGGATTTCCTTGGCCTACCAGCCAGCTGCTAAGTCTCCACATCCACATGTGGTAATCACAGAGATGAGTGATCATCCAACCAGTATAGGGATGACATATGGTCAGCATTATAACTGGGTTTCTCAATTTGGACGTGCTACTTATTGTATGCACCCAAATTGCTCGCAATCCTGGATGGGCATCAATCCCTTAGTGGCTGAAATTCCATGAGAAAAGTTCTTCCTTCTCACATCGGAATTTGAACCAGGGCTCAGTTACAGTGCAAGACTTGAGAAAGTAATACACTAATATATATCTGCACAATTTTTTTTAGAAAACCATACGTTCGTAGCCAGAAGACCACAAGACATTTTTACTATTCTTGCCATAAATAATTCATAATTAAAATATGCATACTTCTATTACTTCCACTCTGTACGTGAGTAGTAGCAATTTTAAAACTGTAATTAATCAACTAACATTTAGTACAACGTATGCCATTATTTGAAGATTTCTTCATTGTTATTTGTGGTTCAAGGATGAAAATTAAATATAAGAAGATATCTTGGGTTTACAACAAAATAATTTAAAATACTAGAAAGTTAATTTTTTTTTCATTATACTGTATAAGGCTGTTGTTAAATTGGATGTAACATAACCGCATGAGCTAGATGACACTGTTTCAGTAATTGCACTTTATCCTGAGTATGATTTCCTTTAAAAGATAAGTAAAGTCTTGATCCCAAGTCACATATTTATGATACTTATCTCAATTCTCAAGTATGCGAAATAATTGTTTGCCATTCACATCCAGTTTAATATTATGAACATTAATGTCCTGAGATGTGGAAAGCAACGGGAAGCTACCACACCTATAATTCCCTAGTGAAGTTGCAAAGCATATCATGAAAATGCTATGACTGCAGTGAAAGACCTTGCCCTCGGGCAGAACTACTATGGATGGAATGTCCTGAGATGTTAAAGAATGTAAAAAATGCTTGCCCTACCTGTATGCTCAAAGAAAGAGATATTTAGGGTGGAAGTAATGGATTCCTTGTGGTAAACGTAATCAAAATGTTGTACACATGGTCACGAATGTATGATTTTTCTCTGAAAAAAAAAGTTGTATGCAAGTTTATGAGTTCCTTACTTTATATTAATGGTGAATATTGGTTTAATTTTCACACCATATATATATATATATATGGGATGTGAAATGACATACTTGGTCTTTTTTTAAGTCTGTATTAGCAAATTTAAATTAAACAAAATAAACATTTTTATTGATGTTACGAAAGGGGAATTGACAGTATCGCAGGGGTGTAGTATGTATCTTATTGAAAAAATGGTAAAAGAAAAAAAAAATGTCTTTCATTTCATGTCCCTATGTACTGCAGACGCTTGTTCTGGGGGTAAAGGCGGCCGTCACGCAGGGATGACAACCCGGCTGACATCAAGTGCTGATTGTCTAAAAAAAGTGGGAGCCTTAACCTCCCACTACCCCAAGGGCCTCCTGAGGCCTGTAGTGGGATCACTTTACTTTACTTTATGTACTGCGTGGAAATCAATTCAGTGCTCAGAGAAAACCATATATTCATGACTCATAAATCACAAGACATTTTTATCGCATTTGTCACATAATTCATACTTAAAATCTGCACACTTATATTAATTCTAGCCTATATGTATCATGAAGATATCTGACAGAAAGGAAATCTCTATTATGAAATATCTTCTATCATTTTATTTTATTTTACCTCATAGCGTTACTTCCTACAATAATTTTGATTAAAATAAATTTATGTTATTAAAAAATTATAATCTAATGCTCTTGTGTCAATAACAGGTGATGTTATTATATATAATTTTTAATCTAAACTCAAAAATTAACTTTCTGTAGGTATAAAAACAACACAAATTTTAGATAAAAATTAATTTTGTCAATAAAAGTATAAGTTGTAAATTTTGTTTTAAATTATATGTTGATGGTCCTAGTCAACTAGTGGTTATTATGATTTCCTCTGGTTTCAAACCCAACCGGAGAGACATGTTTTAATGATGTAAAAATCCTAAGTATGGCTTCCTTCAGAAGCATGAAATAAGGCCTCTAAACAAAATTTATCAGCTCTTTTATGCACATACTTGAGTTATTATTGTTAAAAAACATAAAACACTAACTAAATTATAACTTACAATATTTTTATATATTCTTTTGAATAGCAATATATCCCAAAAGACCCTATATAAATTCGAAAGTTATATTTATATTTTCAGAGGGGAAGGAGGCTACACCATTACCATTATCTTTGTTTTATAATGGGGAATTAGTGTACTTTTTTGTTAATAGTATTTAATATTAACTTCAGAGATAATTACAGTGTAAAAACATTATGGTATGTCTTATTAAACATACCATAAAATTAAAAATCATATTTTGCCAGTTTAATTAAAACTTCTATTATTATTATTTGTTGAGATTTGCATTAAATGGTCTGAATTCATGGTGGCATCTTTGCATACAACGCAGATCCAATTCAATTAGACCATTATCATTATTTAAAAATGTTTTTATACTGCCACATATGAGTGTAATAAAACAGGTACTTTTATTTTTCTTCTTATTTTAATTTAAACAGTTTCGGAACTTTACATTTTCATTTCCATCATCAGTATCTCCACGACCGTTGTTCTGTCGTCTTGAAGAGCCATCTTTCGCTCCCTCTCTTGGCAGACTGAAAAACCTCGAAATTAGGTCATTCTCCTCAGGAATTCAAAGTTCATACATTTCTCCTTTTTGCTCCTTTGAATGTAGATCTTTTCCCAAAGGAGTGAAAAGGAGAAATTGATTAATTTTAAAATTCCTGGGGAGAATGATCTGATTTCAAGGTTTTTCAGTCTGCCAATAGAGGGAACAACGGCTCTTCAAGACTTTAGAATAACGGTCGCAGAGATACTGATGATGGAACTGAAATGTAAAGTTCTGAAACTAGTTCAAATTCAAATAAAAAGAAAAATATGAGGTGAGTGATTAAATTTTACCTAAATGAATATACCTCATAGTGTGAATTCCTAAAATAAGTAAACAGATACTTTATTTGATAGATGAAGTGGGGACTTGCATTTGAGCGCTTTTAAAATACAGCTTCTATAGAAAATGTTTGCCCTTCATACATGTCAAACACACATTGTTATAACACAATCAAGTTAAATCATCATGCCTTATTGGTACCAGTATCATCAGAGAAACGGGTAATTTTCTTTTAATGCTTAAATTCCTAATGGGATTTTATTTAAAAAAGTTAAACTGCCGTGAAAACAGTTAATGCACAATCATACTTTTAGTATTTTTTGTTGTTCTATAATTTGCATAGGTTTAAGTAATTTATATCATTCCTTTTTCTATAGTTTTTATTTAAAATACTGAATAAATGGAAATAATGTACCCTACAGAATGAAGAAAATTTTGAAGATGTGGCAGAATTTTAATATCTAACTAACTCGCTGGCCCTATTGAACCCATAGGTTCATGACCGCACTGATATAAGCTCTCCACACATCCCTATCCTGAGTTAATGTTTTCCAATCATCCCCGTATAATCTACTTCCCTCAAATCATGGATGATGTTATTCTCCCACCTCATTCTGGTCTACCAACAGGGCATTTTCCTTCTGGTTTTCCTACCAGAAGCTTCCATGCACCTCTTTCATCCTCCATATGTGCCACTTGTCCTGCCTACCATGGCCTACGAGACATAACTGTTATTATATCTGGCTTCGAAGACATATCATGTAGCTCATTATTATGTAGTTTTATCCATTCACGTGTCTGTTCATCTCTTTTTGGCCCAAACATTTTCCTAAGAACCTTATTCTCAAATACTCATAATCTTCTTTCCTCCCTTAAAGTAAAGAGTCCATGTTTCACATCTATATAATATAACTGGGAGCATCATTATTTTATATATCTTCAGTTTAACGTTCGTTGAAAGGAGTTGGGACGACAAGAGTCCCTGTAATGCATGATAGCTTGCATTTCCAGAATTGAGCCAATGTTTAATTTCTTTGTGCACCTCATTCCTATTTGTAATTATTTCAATACCTAGGAACAATAATTACAGGAATGAGGTGCAGAAAAAAATTAAACATAGATTCAGCTATGTAAATGCATGATACTGAATTACAAGGAACTCTTGTCATCCTAACTTTTCTCAAAAATGTTGGGTAAAGTGATCCACTACACTATAGGCAATAAGAGGTCCTTGGGATAGAGGAATTAAATCTCCCATCTTTCTAGACAATTAGCATGAGATATCAGCTGGGTTGTCAGCGCTACGTGATAACCACTTTTACCCCAAACATACATCTAGTACTTATTTCTGTTAGAGACTGAGTCGACCCCAGCGACATGGTGTCAGAAGGTTTGGGGTAATTTAAAAATCCTGTTCACTGCTATTCGAACCCCTCAATCTTTTGGCTTGTACTGTATTGTCTTAACCAATGCCGTGCTCCTCTAAAAAAAATGTTACATTGAAAATGTATAAAATAGTCCTTACTTCAGTTGCATTATATGGATGCAAAATATTATATTCTGCTTTAAAATAAAAGAAAAAAAAAGAGTATATAAGTTTAAAGTGCTTAGGAAAAATTTTGGGCCAAAGAGAGAGAAACAGATATGTGACCGGAGAAAACTACATAACATCGAGCTACATGATCTTTATGGGAACACCAGATATAACAACCGTTAAGTCTCATAGACTTTGATGGCCAGAACACAATGCACAAATGTGGAATACAAGAGGGCAGAGATAATACACCCAGTAGGAGTAAGAAAACCAGTGTGGAATTAAAGAGGGGCATGGAAACTTAAAACCAGAGATAATACACCTAGCAGGAGTAAGAAAACCAGAGAGAATAATAGGTAAGACAAGAATGAGATAAGAAAATATATAATTTGAGGGAGGTTAATTTTACAGGGAATGATTGGAAAATATTTGCTCAGGATAGGCATGTATGAAGAGCTTATGTCTGCATGGCCATGAACTTCCAAAAGCTTGATAGTTCCAGTGAGTTACTCTGCTTCTTCCTTAAGCCATTTTCAAACATTTGGGTCAACTATTACAAAGTGATCTCCAGCTATTTTTGTCCTCCAACATTTTAATTTCATATGTCACTGTCAATGTTTGTCCACTGTCTTTAATATCTTCCTCTATCTGGGTCTTCCCCACGATCTCTATCGTCTTAGTTTTATCAAAATAATAATTTTGTAATTGTTCTGTCGACATGTGGATAACATTATTAATGATAATTTCTAACAAGTAACAAATAAACTAAGAAAACATATTGTGTAAGATAGCACAAATTATATACTGTGCTGACAAATTTTACACAATGAACTAAATGAATAACATTACTATAACTTGGCAGCAAACAAAATGCAGTGCTAATACATTCGTCCTTTGGTTGTACATTTATCATTATTCAGACTGGGGCTATTCTATGCCAGGATACCACTGTAAATATTCAATTGGGAACAACTGACTGCTACCATCATGTTGGTCAATATGATAACACATGTTTCCACTAGAGCCAAATAACATATGTTTACTCACATATAAGGAGATTCTATCACATGAGTTCACCTACATTAGTGAAAAAGTTAGTGTGAGAAAATAGATAAGTTCATGTACACCAGATTAGTTTACTGTTCACTTGTTTGTTTTTTGTCGATGTGACTAATTTCTTATACTTACCAATATTGTTGTTACTGGAAGTAAGTCAACGTTCCCACATCTAACCTGGTTGCTATGCAAACAAAAGAAATTGCAATGGTGATATGGACTCAAAAAGCACATGTTCGGTAGTAAAATAAAACATTTCTTGAATGTTTTGTACACTAACTCATACCTTTCTTTAGACTTTTCTGTAATTAATGCAGAAAATCTCACACTCCAGGCTTCTTCAATTTTTCTATCATCTACCATGACTCCTTTTATAATAAAATCATCAAACAGATTCTAATCACGGTACTAGACATAAAAATGTCTCCACAGCCAACAATCCTTGCTTATAATAAAACAAATGAAAAGCTACATAGCAACAATCAGCAAATGTTTCTTTCTCATAGAAGTCATTTACATCCAACCTATATTTTAATTTATATATTACTATATTTAATAAAAATTAGTCACATCGACCAGAAAATAGTATGCAATACACATGAAGTAAGCACTTGTATCGCAATATACTATAGTGTGTTTTGTGATAAATTGGCTGCAGTGTGTGAGCAATGATAATACATATTTTATATTGTAAATATGGTGATTTTAGGAAACTTTCAGCTCAACTTCTCAGTTAATTTTAAGGCACTTCTCACATTTTTTTTATTAAACTTTACAACATGTGACATGACTTTTTAAATTACTCTATAAACTCTTGTCATATTTTATTCTTAGGATTTCATTTTTCAAATTATTTCCCACCATTTACAATGATTTTTACACGTTTTCTAACGATTATATGAATTTGTTTTTTTTTTCACAATATTGAACTACATGAAGACGTGGCAGGCATATTGATTTTAACAAATATTCTGTGTTCCTGTGCAGCCAACATAGAGTCTGTACTAATTAACTTACACTACATAAAATCAATGTGCATACTTTCACAGGTTAGAGGACTTAAATTGCGTTAGATTAGCTTTTAGGTTGGTCTTTCACAGGTTAGAGTACTTAAATTACATTAGGTTAGCTTTTAGGTTCATTGGCAATGTGAGATCAAATATCATGTATATGTTGAATATTGACTGCATCCCATGATTCCATATTGTAATGGTTGGAACTCGGAAAAAATTTCTTGTCACATGTTGTAAAGTTTTTTTTGTTTGTTTTAAATCAAATCATAGGACCAAGAAGAACACAGAGTATATGAGGTGAGATTTTTTTTATTTATTAACTTCTTCTTCTTCTTAATCATAATTTGTAGGATTTTCATCCTGTTTATTTCCAAAATCATTCTTCAGAGGTAGACGTATTGGATGTGCATTCACTGTCTATCCATTTCTTGACTGGTCTTCCTCTTGTTCTCCTCCCGTCCATAGGTCTATCTTCTTTAGTTCTTTTTGCAAGTCGGTGTGTCTTCCATTCTTTCTACGTGGCCCTTCCAATATTTTCGTCTATCTATACTAAATTTGGTTATGCCTTGAATATGACATTTGTCCCTAATTTCTGTGTTGTGTATTTTATCAAATAATGTTTTCCCCTGAATAGTTCTTAAGATCTTCATTTATTAACTTTGAAGTTTCATAATGTTATTTCCCATAATAAGTTTTATGAAATGAATTATTCACATTACTGCAACAATAATTTTTTTTTTAATTAATGTTGGTGGTACAGTGGCATAGAATCCCCCAGACTGGTGTTCTTGGCTTTCTTTTTATTAATCAGAATCAATTAAATTGCTTGAACTAGAGCTAATGATGCTACATAATGGCCAATAACAACAATACTGATGTAATTGATCACCTTCCAAGTTTACAAGTAAATCATATGATCACAGAGAATCCCATTGCTGACTGGAAATAGAGCATCACATCATAGGATCTAGTGCATGAGCATTACAACTGCACTTTGTCCACTGCCAAGCTATAGTTTATGCTTCTAAGCATTAACAAGTAACACAGAGGATAGTAAGCTTATGATCAAGACATGGTTAATAGATATGGCAAACCTCAGATAGAAATTTAAAAAAGGCAAAAATTGTGATATATGTAAATTTATATTCAGGTTGAATGTTAAATTATTATGAGTGGTGTGTTTCATTTTCATGTTGTGTTGTCTTGGAGGAGGCCCTCCATGTCCTTGTGTGATCAAAAAAGTATGTGTGTGATCCAAAGTTTAAAATCTCTCTCCTGTCGGGTCAATGCCACTCTAAGGCCCATGCAGTGTAGGACATATAAAAAGTACCTATAAGGTGAGGGGTTAAATTACAATGGAGGAGAAGTATAAAGAACAGATTTAGTTTCTTTTATAGAATGCTTCAAAGTGTGATTTCCTATCAATTTTGGGTATAAATTCGTACATGTTTAAACCATTTGTTTTATTATGAATTTTAGCAGAATTCTATACTAAACTACCAGTACTGAAGCTAAATAATAATGTTATAGGTTACTGCAAGAGTCAATGATTGTAACATGAGCATAGCAAATGTAATTGTTTAACAATATTTTAAATCCTGCAGTTTGTATAACAAAATTATAAATATTTTTAATGAAGGAAAATTTAAGATCTCAATTTTGTAATGTAATAATTAAAATTAATAAAAATGTTCTTTATGGAGATTATGTATACAGGTTAATTTGTTGATATTATTAGTAAGATATATTCCAAAATATTCTTCAATGATATTGGTGAAACAAACTTGCTAATCAGCTAGAAGATGCTCCCCTACAGGAGTTTTTTCTCTAAAAATAACCTCCTCAACTCGTGTCCTAGCACAGGAGGCATCCCTCATATCTTCAGCCTTCTTTATGAGTTGTAAAATGGCTGAAGGTAGGAGGGATGCATCCTGGAACCATGGTCCTGTACTTGAATAACACAGAGTTTATGAGGTGGGATTTTCTCGGCTCACTATTTATTTATTAACTTGAAAGTCTCATAATGCTATTTCCCATAATTAATTTATGAAAAAAAGGGATAATGACACTGATTTTAAACTAAAGGCTCTTGGAATTTCAATTAATGTAGATTATTTTTTAGAATAATGAAAGAGTTTTTAAGAAATATGTGCTGTGGCAAATTTTTGAACCAAACAGAGTTGAACAGACAGCGATGAGCAGGATATGTGAAACAAATGGGGAATTAAAAGAAGGGCATGGAAGCTTCTTGTAGGAAAACAAGAAGTAAAGTATCTAATAAGTAGCGCAGAATTGAGATGGGAGAATAACATTAACTGTGTTTTGAGGGTGGTAAATTATACACAAAAAGAATGGAAAGTATTGGCTCAAGATGGAGATGTATCGAGAGCTTATGTCTGCATGGCCATGAACCTCCGGGTTCAATAGTGCCACCCACTTAGCTACAGATTTGTGTGTCACAAACACACACACACATATATACAGGGTGTATCAAAAAGGATGGCGCAAACTTACATGGTTGAAAGTACACGATAATAGAAACAACAATGTCCCAATAAACATGGGTCCGTAAACGAGCCATTTGCGAGATAATTATGAATGTATGGTTACTCCTTGCGTACTTGAAGCCATTCTGTTTACAAAACTGAACATTGCCAAGAGACGGAGTTGTAATCATACCATACACGCAGAACGTACAGGAAGGATACAGTACACAGTCTCAAAAGGTATCAGTCTCATCTGAGGAGTGCCACATGGGCTGTGTTGTAGTTACAATGGAACCTTACAGTAACGAAGAGTATGCGGATATGCATTTCATGCACAGGAGGCTGCACGCTTCTACCAAGAAACAAATCTTGATCGAAGATACCCCGAAAGTCATACATTTACAAGGGCCCATCAGCGCCTGAGAGAAAATGGGGGTTTTGCACATGGCAGAGCAGTAGGTAGGCCTGCTGAGGTTGAGGATATGGTGTTGGAAGCAGTACAGTGCTCTCCAGGAACCTCGACGAGAAGTTCACTCTAAGAACAAAGTTAACCTCACTTATGGGTTACCTGTGGAGGTGAACTGTGAAATGTGAACTAAATGAGATGAAAAATTAATAAAAGCCTAAATTCAAATTAATTTGTACTAACTAGGACAATGTTTACAATGAAGTCAGTGGCGGCTTGTAACCATACATTCGTAATTATCTCGCAAACAGCTCGTTTGCGGACCCATGTTTACTGGGACATTGTTGCTTCTATTATCGTGTACTTTCAACCATGTAAGTTTGCGCCATCCTTTTTGATACACCCTGTATGTATGTATGTATATATATGTATATGAAATGTTATTAATGTAAAATTCCAATCCAACATTTGATACTTGCTAAATTGTCCACACTAGTACCACAAGTCTCAAAGAGATATGATTTTGTCAGCGTGTATTTGGAGGGTAGAGGGAAATGACATTTTAGTCAAAACTGCCATTAAAAAAATTAATAAATAATAATTTTTCATGCTGACGATGAAAGACTCTAGTTAGGTAGGCTTGTGGATTTAAACTTAGTACTTCTCAAATTTCAGAGTCCTATAATTTGTGTTTCGTTACCTATATAGGCCTATTATTAAATTTATTAAGTAGTGAAATTAATTTGCCTTTAAAAATTCAATTCTGTGTGTATACTCGTATGTTAGTTATATTTTAAAATAATAAAAGAGATTTATATTAATGTGCTCTGGAATTTATGAACGTCAGTACCAAAGTACTTATGACTTCCAGTCCATTGACTAAGTATGTTTTACCAATTAGCTACACATATGCATGTTCGTATGTTAAGTTTTGATAACATTTATGTAATGTAGTTTAGAGATTATGAACAAACCAGGTAGTTTATTTCCATATATGACAAGAGTCCATCGCTGTGGTCTCGAGGTAGCGTGCTGCCTTGTCACGCAGCAGGCCCGGGTTCAGTCTCCGGTTGGGGCAGTTTTTCTGGGTAAGGTTTTTATCGGGGTGTTTCCTCACCTGTAAGACAAATGTCAGGAAAATTATAAGGCCCAAACGGTCCCTGAAATCATAGGGCCATCATCATCATCTTTCACCGGTGTGGAAAGCAACGGGAAGCTACCACACCTACAATTCCCTAAGTAAAGTTGCAAGCATAGCATGAAAATGCTATGATTGCAGTGAAGGACCTGCCCTCGGGCAAAATTACTATAGATGGATATGACAAGAATTAAATACGAGTATTAAACTCTTAAATCCACAATAAAATTCTGTAGAGGTATCAGTAAATATCAAATTCTTTTAGTATGTAAAATACTGGAAAATATAAAAATAGCCCTTACTTTAGTTCACAGAGATAGAAACATTACAAAGATAAACATACTAGGTACATAGAGATAGAAATTTCGAAAAAAAAAAATGATTTTAAATGAGAATGTATCCAATATGAACAACCCCCTCTTCAAGAGTATTACCAACAACAAATGTTAGATGCTATCTGAAAGGTCTCCAGCTATAAATAGTTGAAGTTGAGAAGGTCAGCATCTCAAAAGATTGTAAATTTGTACTCTACATAAATATACCAGTAACTTGTAAATATTTCAAATATATGTAATATATACATGATTCAGCACAGAATTTTTATTACACTATACTATGTATAATGTAATAAACATGTATAATTTGAAGATTAAATACTGAAATATAGATTTTAAAAAAAAGTTGGGAAACAGAATAACTTCTGCATGCTTCTTAAAATGAACAGCTTTGTAAATGGAATGTTAAATATAATGGAAGCTTTAGAACTGAAATAAAAATTAAATATTATGTTTCAATTCCTGGTATTAAAGCAATCAGAAGAATTTCCAAAGAATGAAAATCAGCCAATAAATTATTATTTCAAGGAAATATATTAGAAGAGGTGGTTTGAATTTTCTTTCATTGAGATATAATAATCTTGGCCATGTAATAATAATTGTAGGCAGAATTAATGGTATTAATTATTATTGTTTTTTAAGAGAAAATCAAATGAAAGTAGATTGGTGGCAAAAAAAATTCATTGAATCTTTTAGATCCTGATAGATTCGTAATCCTATTAAATTTATGTTCATAAATGGCTGAAAGAAAGTTAGTATTGTTAGATTAATTTCTTGCCCTCCAACACCCTCAGAAAAAAAAAACAAATACAAGGTGTGGTTCAATAAAGAATGACCCTCTTTTAGCAACATAATTGAATCTTTTAGATCCTGATAGATTCGTAATCCTATTAAATTTATGTTCATAAATGGCTGAAAGAAAGTTAGTATTGTTAGATTAATTTCTTGCTCTCCAACACCCTCAGAAAAAAAAAACAAATACAAGGTGTGGTTCAATAAAGAATGACCCTCTTTTAGCAACATACCTTTACTCATCGTCAGCATTTTCATGGTCTTTCTCAAAGTAGTCATCGTTGGATGCAGTGCACTTGTTCCAGTGTTTCTGGCAATCTGCAAAGACATGCTGGAAACTATTTTTTGATAGATCATTCAAATCTGTCTCTGCTGTCTTCAACTACTTCTTCTGAAGATGGAAAATGCCTCCTGCTAAGGTGATTTTTTTTTCTCAATTTAGGGAATAGAAGAAAGTCACACAGAGCTAAATCTACTCTACAGGGTGGGTGAGGGTTGCACTTCATTTTGATTTTTGCAATGTATTCAGCAATATGCAGCCTCACATTATCCTAGTTGTAGCATCCAGATGGTTTTTTATCACCAACATGTGGGTGGCACCCAGTGAAATTTTCAAGATTTTATAAAGTGATCTTAAGTTTATTTGTTAATCCCCTCTCACTATGACAGCAGTGGTGTTGTTTTCTTCCATAAGAACAGTAATGAGAGTGCTGGGTCCACCTTCTTTTGAAATTGATTGTCTCCCCTCTTTAAACAACTTATACCATCTTCAAACTGTGTTTAGGGGAGAACACTTCTTATAATATTGCATAGGTCTCAGCTGAAGATTTGTTGAGACAAAAGCAGAATTTCAAAGCAGCATATTCATCTCCATTGTAGCTGTAGGCATTACTGAACATGTCTTGACTCACAGAAAGGAACCAGGAGAGCTGACCTTGAAACTTCTACCTGAAACATTAAGTTATTAAATATTGTAAAACCAAATTTGTTCGTGTTAAATTATTGCTGTAAAGAAATAATTATCATTCCTTATTGAATGGCCCTCGTAGTTTACTTGTTATGCTTACCTCCTATCTTATGTCAGTGAACATATATCAATAAAATTGAGGAGACTGCAAAACAAGGTACAATTTTACATTTTTATATTATAATTTTTTATATTCTCGGACATATGTTAGTCATACTAACTTTAATTCAAGCAATACAACCATTATAGATTATAAATTGTCACTATGTTGCCCTTTGTTTCATCAGTACCATTCATAACAGTGATTTATTATAAAGATTTATTTAAACACACTGTATACATTAGCATACAATTACTGAAAGTTATAACAGTAATTTTACCAACTATTCAATGGATAGGGTTCAGTGTTTATTTTGATGTATTTGTTTTATTTTATGCATAAGACCAACAGTTTATGAATGCCAAACAAATTACGACATTAATTGAGGTAAGCATTATTGTTTTTCTTTTTCACATATTGTTTAATTAATTACAAATTCCTTATTATGAAAAAGCAAAAGAATCAGGATGTAGATTATTTATTAAAAGGAAAATAAAAATTCATAATTTCACCTGAAATTGATTTGATATTATAAGTTTACAATTTAAAATTATGTATAACTCTTAGGTCTGTCTCCTCAACCATTAAAATATGAAGTTACTGGGCCTTTCGGGACTAGTCCCATCATCAGCAGAAAGTATGTCTTCATCCAATTGGCTTTGAATGGAGACTTTCTTGCATTCGAATCCAGTGGATGAAGACATACTTTCTGCTGATGATGGGACTAGTCCCAAAAGGCTTACAGTAACTTCATATTTTAATGGTTGAGAAGACGGACCTAAGAGGTATATATAATTCTAAATTATGATCAACACTTCAATGGAATTTACAATGAATTTTAGTAATGTTGATTATCAGTTTAGATGAAGTTAATTTATTCTTAATTTATTTTATTAAAAAATCTGCTTTTCTATTATGTCTTCTTCCTTCCAAGTATTAGGCCAAGGCCTGTTACGATCCTATAGAAAATTTTCCCTCCAGCGTTTCATAGGACGGGGTCCTCATCTAGAGGATATGTGGATGGCGACCACAAGGTGCCCAAGCTGTGCAAAACATTTCTTCCACTTGTGTTTTGCACTCTCTTAACTTTACTATCTAACCTCTCTTGGTTAACTCTTGTTTTTTCGACCCCGACACTATTAGGGCATCTGAGGGCTAGGGAGTTTTTCCTTTCTTCCATTTCTTCTTTCCTTTATTTTCTTTCTTCTCCAGAAAAGCCTGACCAAAGGCTATAAGATGGCAGCCCCATCACTGGTCTTGCCTTCCTCTGGCCAGCAACCAATCGAAGGGACTATTATTGTGCTTTCAAGTCTTATACGAGAATTTCTATTATGTATGTACTCTAAAACTAATATGGTTGATCATGTAATAGGATTCTAATATTATTCAACTGCTTTTTTGAATAGCAAGGGTAGTAGTGTCAGTATTAAAAATACCAGGTGTAGATGTTTCAAAAGTGAAGTAAAAATGAAGCAAAAAAAAAAGTAAGTTTGATTAAATATGGGTCTGGAAACTAATCGGTTATGACTTATGAGATAATATAATGTTTGGTTGATTGGTTCTTGCTGAATACTAAAAAAACACTATGACACGACAAACCTAGAATGCCTTTGGTCCACCAGCCAGCTGGACCTTCCATCCACATGTGCCATTTACAAAGGTAGGTGATTATCTAGCCAGTATAGGAGTGATATGTGTTCACCAAGTCAAATCCTCCAGTTGTTATAGCTGATTTTCTTAACCTGGAGCTACTACTTATTGTAGCTACTCAAATTCCTTACAATGCTTGGTAAGCACCAGTCCCATACTGTCTCAAATTCCATGAAAAAATTTCTTCCCCTATGGAGATTGAACCAGCACGTGTTAAATCTATGCTAAGGTAAGATGCCTTAAACCACTCAGCTATGGTGCTGGGTTCTTGCTAATTACTAAGGCTCGAATCGATGAACGCATTAGACCGTAAAAGTTGTTCTCTGCCTGTACTCTGCTGAGAAAGTTGCATCCAAATACATTTTTGCATACTCAAAAATCTGTTCATGCGATAATAATTGTTGAAATTCCTAAGCTACATGGCGAGGTGATTTAGCAGAGAAATGAATCGTGAGCAACCCGATGGTAACCAATGTAGTTTGAAACCTTGCCGCATACCTTGCTGCTTTATCCAAGATGTCGGACCTTGAAGACTTCGGTCATGTTTTCGTATACGCAGAGAAGAGGAATTTGATAAAGTCTACCAAAGAATTTAACTGGAAGAACAGGAGAATCAGCATAATATTGCACGACGCAGACGTATACAGTATTATTTGCGGGACGTAAGCATAAATCCATTCCTCTAGCAGACGAAAATAACGGAAGTGGTTTTATCGCTGAGAATTCTGGGTAATTTCTTGCTAATATTACGAAAACAACGACTTTCATGCATGACCAGTTAGTGGGTAGCTAATTCGATCTTTGCACTTGCTCACGGAAAGTCAGCTCACCAGTGATTGGAAGTAATTTGAGTAGAGACTAATGTATTTGCATGCGGCCCTAGGTTTTAATTCCAACAGACCAATGACAGAAGAAAAGGAGAGTCAAGATGCCAACCTATCTACCAGGTACTCGCAAAGTAACGGATCCCATGAACAATTAATTTGCAGACCAATGTTTATTAGAGCTTTGTGGTTGTGTTTGTTGTTTAATACTATGCTTACCACGTGATTGATAAATTAAATTAAATTATTGTAATTAAAATTAAATTCTTTTTACTCACATCATATCCCATCTTCCAATTAGACCAGTTTCAAAACCTAGGCAGTTTATCATCAGTAATTTTGCGGCCAATGTTCTGTTGTCCAAGAGCACTGCTGCTTACTCCATCTGTTGGTGAATCAATGAACCTCCAAATCAACTTCCCCGGAGATTTCAAAATTCATTAATATAGAAAAACCAAAGGAGCTAAATAATTAATGAATTTTGAAATTCCCTGGGAAGTTGATATAATTTGGAGGTTTTTTTGATCCATCAACAGATGGAGTAAGCAGCAGTGCGCTAGGACAACAGAACAATTCATCGTAAAATTGCTGATGATGTAACTACCTAGGTTTTGAAACTAGTCTAATTGAAAGATGGGATATTAGGTGAAGTAAAAAGAATTCTATTTTAATTTTAAATGAAACCTCATAATGTTATTTCCTATAAAAGTTCAAAATTGCCATTGCTTTTGTTAGAATTATTACTTGGTATTCAGTGATCCCCAATCAGCAAGAAAATAATGTCTTAACTTGTTCATTTCCTGATCCAGGTGTATTGAAATTTCTTTTTTACTTCTCACTACATTTTTAACCATTACTTTTGAAACACCCTGCGTTTATTGATGTTAAATAGCAGGCTAGCTTTATCTTTCATGAGAAATCATGTTTTACAGTCTGCAAGTTGTTGAAATATAAATTGTATTTTGAAAACAGCAAACTAAAAATTGATACTTAATTCAATATTGTGGTTAAAGAAACATATATAGTGATGTAGAAATAAATCATGGTTTTCATAAAATAGGAAAGGCGTTAAGATATAATTACATCTATCTTATGAACTATTCCTCCAGAATCCTCTATTTGAGAAGACGAGTTAAAGAATTATTCCTTGCCTATCCAATAAGATTTTTATAGAGATCTTAGTAAGAAGAAGCAATTTTGATAGGTGCTACTCTTACTTTAAGGGAGGAAATGAGATTACGAGTTTTTGAGAATAGAGTTCTTAAGAAGATTTTTGGACCAAAGAGAGATGAATAGACAGGTGAATGGAGAAGAGTACAAAACAATGAACTACATGGTATTTATAGGAAGCCAGATATAATAAGAACAGTTAAGTCTTGTAGACTGCGATGGGCAGGACATGTTGCATGTATGGGGAATGAAAGACATGCATGGAAGCCAGAGGGAAAACGCCCAGTTGGTAGACCAAGAATGAGGTGGGAGAACAACATTAACTATGATTTGAGGGAAGTAGATTATACAGGGAATGATTGGAAAGTATTAGCTCAGGACATGGATGTATGGAGAGCTTATGTCCGCGTGGCCATGAACCTGTGGGTTTGATAATGTCAGTGAGTAAGTAAGCTATAAGAAAATACCACGGCATCATTGATGTAGTGAATATTTATTCCATCTTTCATAATTTAAAGATATTTAAAAATTATGTTATTGTTTACTACAAAGTAGTCCTAAAATATTTTAATGTAAAGCCTTAGACATAGAATTTGACTGGCAATCAAAACCTAAGTCTTTCTTTATACTAGTTTCATGGAGAGAGAGATATACTCTGAAGACAGATTTAGTATGTATTGAATGCTTTCCACATTTTTGCTTCAACCTAAGTTATCTATCATACTCTTGTTTATCAGGAATTCATATGATTGGAACTTGATAAAATTTACCCTCCTAGAGATTGGTCAAATTCAGTGTCTAGAGCAATATTTAAAATAACCAACAGTCAGTGAAGATAGAATACAAATATGAAATTGGAACCTTTTCACCTCACCTCATAAAATGTGATCTTTTCACTTGGCTTTTGGAGACCGTATTTTATATTCTCAATAAAACTCTTTGACTATTTGAAATGAGTTGGTAACACTAGCTAGATGGCATGAAAAAAAGCTGGTACTGTTGAATTATTTCAAACAGTAGGAGTTTAATTGACAATGGGAGTGATTGTCTTCAAAACAAGTCAGGAATATTAAAAATGGGAAAACTGAAATGTAGTAATCAATTGATTTGGCATTTACTTGATGAAAATCCATATCTATTTTAATTAAATAAAAATAAAACTTAAAGTTTTATATTATTTTCATATTTATATGAATATTTATATAAATATCAACTTTTATAAGATTCATGATGTGTTCTGTTGAGGTATTATTCAAAATTAAAATATAAAATTATGGAATATTCACCTGAAAGGTCCATCTCCTCAACTTAATTAATTATTTAATTGTAGCGCTTTCGGGACTTAAATAATTAATTAAGTTGAGGAGACGGACCTTTCAGGTGAATATTCCATAATTTTATATAAAGTATAAATATGAAAATCATATAAAACTTTTTTGTTTTTATGTAAATAAATGAAAAATAGTAGCTCGTAGGATAAAAAATTGAAGAGGAAACTAACTATTAAGACATTTGGAAAAACCAGTAAAACTCAAAATGTGAAAGAAGAAAAAAAAAATATATATATATGTATATTTAAAAGAAGAAGAACAGAACCATAAATTTTGAAGTACATGGGAGCAAGATTTGATTTTGGAAGTTCATTTATCCTCTACTAGGAGATGAAGAAAGTTGATGATGGTTCATTTCAAGCAGCCAGAATTTAGTTGAGAATGGGTTGATGGTCTCCAAAATATGTCAAGTGAAACCATCTTATTTTATAAGACGTGGTATAAGGTTTGTTTAATTCATATTTCAGCTTTTTTTTTTAACTGAATATGCCCTCGTTAAATTTTTTTCATGAGGAACCAAAAACTCGTATTCTCTGATTTCAATGGGATATGTTCACATTTTTTTAAAAATCGAATAGATACCCTGTAACCTTAATTAATCAGTAACCAATTTTTTTTTAATTTTGGTCATGTTTGACTCTAAAGAAAAGCTCTTCATTTGTATTGTATTGTATTGTATTGACATTTACTTCGTAGTGCCATTTCCAATTATTTTTTTTTATAAAGTTAGTAAAAAGTTTGTGAAGAAATAATAGCTGGTATATATTAATATTTGAAGAGAAAAATTTACATCCAAGCTGAGATTTGAACCCAACGTCTCTGGTTTTACTTACCAGCATACTAGACCACTATGTTACCTGGGCATCTCACTTTAAATGGAAATGTTTCTCTCTCTTTTACAATCCTGTGCGCCAGAGGTGAAGAACCTTTATTCTACATTCCATCTTGCTGCTTCTTATTCAAGAAGACATTAATGGGATTTTAGCACTAATATTTTAGCCAGTAAAACTTATATCACAATTTTTTTTATTTAAATTTATCACTCACACTGAAGGACAAGTTAATATTTGTAGAGAAAAGTTTATGCCCAAACTGAGATTTGAACCCAAGATCTCGAAATCCCAGTTTGGTGTAAATTTTTTTGTTCGAATTTTTATTTGTCTTTCAGTGTAAGTGATAAATTTAACTATATTATTTTTAGTCAGAATTGTTTTGAAACATGTTCAAGAACAAATCAACATTAATATTGAGGTAAGATGTCCAGACCAAAAATAATATAATTAAAATAACCTCAAAATATAACTTCCTAAAATTAAATATTGATAAATTTAAAAAATCTCAATATAAGCTTTACTGGCTAAAATACTAGTGTTAAAATCCCTTTAAAGTGTTCTTTAAAAGCAGCAAGATGCCAAGTAGAATGAAGGTTCTTGGCCTCAGGTGTGGAAGATCATATAAGAGAGAGAAAAATGTCTGTTTAAAGTGAGATGCCCAGGTAGCTTAGTAGTCTAGTGCACTGGTATGGAAAACCAGAGAACTTGGATTTAAATCCGAGTTTTGACATACATTTTTCTCTTCAAAATGTTAATTTGTCCTCCAGTGTGAGTGATAAATTTAAATAAAAAATCACAAAATATACTCTGCCTTGTTTTTATGTTTGAATGTTTTTGTTATGTGATTGGTAATGCTAATATTGATGTAGATATTCTAAAAATTAGTATTACTATCTACTCTTTGTTTTATTTTTCTAGAGTTGAGTTCATCATTGAATTTATGGCCAAATATAGCATATCAGGACCTGACAGGATCAACTGAATTTACTACTGTTCTACCCCAGACGATGTGGCATAGCATGCGAAGAGTTCGTGGTGAAAAGAAATATATTTGCAAGAAATGTGGTCGAGGATATATGTGGAGTAGTGCTTTAAAAAGGCATATGAATTTGGAGTGTAACAAAGAACCTACTTATCAATGTCCATATTGTCCTTTAAAAACAAGACAATTCTGTAGCTTAAAAAGACATCTTAAAAATAAACATCCAACCTAACCAAGTGAAATGTAAATAATTGAATGTTGTAGTTGACAATTGATGTTCACAATGAGTTCTTTGTTAATAAATCATAACAAATTAAATTATTGTAAAACTATATTTAATTTTCTGTGTTTTTATTTAAATTTGTTACTTATATTAAAGGAAAAATTAATATTTTAAGAGAAATTTTGTCATAAACCGGGATTTGAACCCAGAATCTCTGGCTCTCCATTCCAGGGCTTCCTTCATTAAGCTCCTGATATAGACAGAAATTTTTCTCTTACTCATACAATTCTGTACGCTTGAAGTCGAGAACCTTTCTTAATGGACTTTTGTAAGTACATAAGGACTTTATTAGACTAAAATTAAGATACATACATTGTTATTTACAAATATGGGTCGCATGGGTAGTAAGCCGTACATGCTGTTGACAGTCCGTTACAATAAGTTGATGTTTGGTAATAATATACTTAAAACAAAAAAGAAAACAATAATATTATAATTAGATATCAATACAATTACATTATACATTAATTTAATTAATTAGAATTGTTATAAAGTAATGGTATTGCAATTTGTTAACATATTTATTTATTCATGAATGAGTGTTGTTCTTATTTTCTGCGTTTTGTCCAGAAATTATCCAAGTTTATCCAATTATCTAGGCTTACCAATAAGTCGTAGCATGCCAATTATTCACGATTTGAATTTAGAAATCTTTCTGGTAATAACTGATGCCTCCAATATTCCAAATCGTTACATTTTCCTAATATATGTATCTCGTCTTCAAAGCTCCCACACATTGGACATATTCCCATATTGTGATCGTCGCTAATTTTTAAAAATTTTCATGCCCCTAACCTGAACCAAGCAAGCCCTGATCACTCTTTAAATCCTATTCTATTCTATTCTATAAGATTCTTTTCCCCAAACTTGTTTTAGGTCTCCCTATAAAAACAGTGATCGTTTTCCCACACATTCGGCCAAAATATTTTGTTGGTTTATATATATGTACCTCCTTCTTATTTTTCTCCATACATTCTTGCGATTTTCAGTCCCTTTTTCCCATACCCAACCCATCCCAATCTTTTGGAGTTCTCTCCTAACCTCGTCTGCCCAGAATTTCATATTTGCGTTCCTAATTTGGTGATCCTAACAAATTGCTCTGAGCATTGTTTGTTCACCTTGGATTAGCCGCAACCAGTACTTGAGTATACGAATTTTGCAGTTTATGTCGTCCTGAAATTACCCAAATTCATATAAAATTCCATTGTTAGAAACGGCCTTACTAAGTCCTGTAATATATTTTATGAATAAAGCACTGGAATGGAGATCCAGAGATCCTGGGTTTAAATCACGGTTTAGGCAAAAAAAAAAAATTAGACAAGCTGAAGGTGGAGCAATAAGCTTTGAAACGATCGTCCAACAAAACAAACATATGAGGTAAGAATGTTATAAAATACAAACTCAGTTATTAAAGAAAAAATTATTTTAAAACATTAATTTGTCCTTTTTAATATAAGTGACAAACTAATATAAAAACAATGAAAATGTGCTTTATTAGTTGAGAATTAATGTTAAAAGAATAATAAAAACATAGAAAATATATTTAATTTTTTTAATGAAATAACTGTGAATTCTCTTATATAGGGTGTTCTTAAAATGTTCCAATATTTACAAGATACAGCAAAACATGCAAAAACTTTCCTTTACACATCATCTCTTCCATACAAGTGTAAGGCCATGTTAGTCTGCTTCTATATCAAGGCTGGATTTTTCACTTTAATATGTAAACAACATGTAACCTAACTAATATCTACCCTTAGATTTAGATTTTATTCCAATTTCTTCCTTAAGGAACCATCTCTTTTTCGAACCGTCCAAAAATCTCTCTATATGTGAATGATAGTTAACAATAACATCAAGTGCAAAGCAAAAATGCTACATGGATGGTAACCCCGTCAAACATACCCCATTTGGGCCAGCAACCCATCGGGCATACTTATTTATGTAGCTTTCAAGTCTCAAGAAAGACCTTCCTATAAACGTTGATCTTAAATTTAATACCTTCTGAGTTGTGATCTAATGTTATTACCACTATAATTTATCATCATTGTTTTTTATCTACTCTTTACAGCATGTGTTCAATATGACCACCATCCATTGCAATGCAACATTCCATCCTATATCAAACAAAATTGTACATTTTGCAGAACACTTCTGGTATTTGCCAATTTAATACTACCTGACAGAAAGATCAATAATAGAGTATGCATGATCAGTCTCATGTAGTTATAGTTTCATGAGATCTCAGGTTTGATTCCTGCTCAGACCACAGGAATATTTCATTAAAGGGAGTTATTTTTGTGGTTGCACATTGTCTATAATTTAAGTTTAAATTTAAGGACTCTCCTGGATTTGTTATCAATATAATGTATCATCATCATCACATTCTATTCTATATAATTCTGCCTGAGGGCAGGCCTTTTCATGCTATGCTTTGCAGCTTTACTAAGGAATTATAGGTGTGGTAGCTTCCTGTTGCTTTCCACACTGTGAGTTGATTATGATGATAAGGATGATGTTGATGGCCGGATGATTTTCGGGGACTGTTGGGCCCTAAGCTTCCTAACATTTGTCTTACAGGTGAGGAAAAACCCCAAAAAACCTCATCCAGGAGGCTGTCCCGACCGGGAATCGAACCCGGGCCTGCTGCGTGACAAGGCAACACACTACCTGAGACCACAGCGGTGGACATCACCACATTATCAGGGTAATATAACTCCATCATCCAGAAGCCCCAATCTCAGAAGTAGGTTACAATTCTGCCAGTGACAGGAAAGAATGTCAGAAACGTTGCAAGACAATATGGTGATATATAAAAAAATTCTCTCTTCTTCTATGCAGTATAATAAGTTGATTACTCTTATGTTTAGTTATTAGTTGATACAAATGCAAACAAGATATGTTGCATAATAGTAACTAGAATTTATGTACAAACTTTTTTTTTGCCAAAATGCTCGGAGTTGAAAATATACCATTCTCACAAAGTAAGAACATAACTCAGAAGATATTAGGTTACATTAAAGAAATTTGTTTCCTTGTTTAGTCACATACGGCCTTCTCTAAAAATATTGGAACCCTTTTATAGAACACCCAATGCTGTATTTTATTAAAATCAGGCTTGTTTGTTTACTGATCAATATGTTCATTTAGAAGAAATTTTACATGCAGATTCTTGAGAATGAATAATCTTATGAATATGCCTTTTTTATTGTTGGCTGTGAGAAATAATTTAATGCATAGACATGATGTTCATGATCTATCAATCAACAGGAGGTTTTGCTTTTGTCTTTTCTGTATTTTGCTGCATATTTTATACTATTTTGCCTTTTTGTAAATATTTTTATATTTTCTTTTCTTTCTATTATTACAATTTAGTGTCCATCTGACAGGAATTACAAGTAATTGTTTGTTCCAAGCAAAGTTGTAAAGAATATCTTGCAACAAATTTCATTTTAAAACAAAATACACTAACAATGTTTTCAAGTGTAAGTTGGTTGCTATCTTCTTCTTCTTCTTCTTCGCCAGGCTCTACAACTTCCAGTGGAATGTCTTGGCCTTCTCAACTAGTTTACGCCATTTCTTCCTATCTTGTGCAGTAGATTTCAAATCAAAAATCCCCCATCTCTCTCAAATCTTCAATTACGTCATCCTCCCATCGATCTTTGCGTCTTACTCTTGGTCTTGTTCCCTGTGGCTTCCAATTTAAAATATCATTCGGCAATCTTCCTTTTGGCATTCTTAGTGTATGTCCAAACCATTGTAATCTGATAGTGAAAATTTTCAACAAAGGAATTATTGAGTATATAGAATCATTTTCTGAAATTCCTAAGTGAATGAAACAAAGTTATTTATTTCTGATGGCTATAAATGAATCTTCACCAAAATGGTAAGCTAATTTCAGGATTTCTTTTTTCCGTAGTTATGTTGGGCTTGTCCACTGCTGTGGTCTTGAGGTAGCGTGCTGCCTTGTCACGCAGCAGGCCCGGGTTCAAACCCTGGTCGGGGCAGTTTTTCTGGATGAGGTTTTTATCGGGGTTTTTCCTCACCTGTAAGACAAATGTCAGGAAAACTTTAAGGCCCAAACGGTCCCTGAAATCATATGGCCATCATCATCATCATCATCGTTCACCGGTGTGGAAAGCAATGGGAAGCTACCACACCTACAATTCCCTAGTAAAGCTGCAAGCATAGCATGAAAATGCTATGATTGCAGTGAAGGACCTGCCTTCGGGTAAAATTACCATATATGGATGGATGTTGGGCTTACATCCTATTCAGCTCAGAAACCAAACATCTTTCTGACATTTCTTTAATCATTTAGGTAAGCTTTTATCACTCACCTCATATTCTGAGTGATGAAAGTTTACCTAAATAAACAATACCTCATAATGTGAATTCATAAAAAAGTAATTTCTTTGATCTTTCAATGACCTCCTTCCATCTGTCAATATATTATATTTCTATATACGAACCATCTTGTCTAGATAGGTGCAAGTTCCATTCATATCTTCTCTTAGTTATCCATTAATTTATTGCTTAAATGTCGAGCTGCCTCCTTACTTCCTCACTTTTAATTTTAACCTTCCTTGTTTTATGTAAGATTTTTCTTAGTGTGTTCATCTCATGTGTTTTTAAGATCTGAAATGTTCTTACAGTATCAGCCTTAGTCTGAGGCACAGATTACTATTGGCTGTATCACTGCTTTATAAATTATTTCAGGTTCTTTAGCTGGATTGAAGGCAGCTAATCAAATGGAAGGAAAACCTTGAAATAAAATCCATTGGTAGCCAGCCCCTAGTAAGCCACTCGAGATGTATTTTATCAAGCGACAATATTATGATTTACTGCAGATGAATTAAACTGTAATTAAATAGTATCCCTCATTAAATACATTATTTTGAACATGCATTTTCTCTTTCAAAATTGCTTAAATTTGAAACAATTAACGGATTCTAATGTGTTGCTTGTAACTTTCAAATCAAGCTACTCAGAACAATGGCATAAAGCATATCTGATCTCTATTGACATTCTATTATTTTTATCTACTCCAGATATCTATCTGCAGATGTACAACGTTATACCTATAATTCTGATCTAATTTTTGGATTGATATGAGTCAAAAACAAAAATATGATTCTCACTTGTTGTCTCGAATATCCAGTTGTAAAATAAAATATGTATAATTTATAGATAACAATGATGATGATTTGTTTATTGTGACAAGGCCTTCTCTTTCACTCAACCAACACAAATATATAAAATTAACATGTTATAAAATATATACATAGCCCTTTTTTATGCCTTAAAATTACTAGTCTGGTAGCCTACATTTATTTTATAACACATATTAGAAAATTTGCCTAATAATAATAATAATACTTTAATTATAAAAGATAAACATGAATAATACATGCACATTTTATATTTAAGGGCCAAGAATATTTAAACCAAAGTTAAAGCAAATAAACTATACAATTCCCTAGGTTGAGAAAACCAGCTATAATGGCTGGAGGACCCAACATGCTGACCACATGTCACTCCTATATTGGCTGGATAATCATCCACCTCTGTGATTAACATGGATGTGATGCCAGCAGATGGGAGGTAGGCTAAAGTTTTTTTTTTTTTAATTTGACTGGATAATCATCCACCTCTATGATTAACATATGGATGTGATGCCAGCAGATGAGTGGTAGGCTAAAGGGCCTATTATGCCATGGAGTTTTTTTTAATGTTTTAAAGTCCAGCAGCCCCTGATTCATTGTGGTAGAGAATTCAGTTGAAAGAAGTGGAAGTCGGTGATGTAGAGTGATGAGATATCCAATATTAAGCAAGAAATTATGAAGTGGTCACATGTTTAAATGATGGAAGATTAATATCAGACATAACATAGATTTGAAGTATGAAGAATTTTTGAATTGAAAAATTAGAGAGTGCAATTTCCTCTGATATTGGTGTATTGTGAACAGCCAAAGCATGTATATGCCTAATGAGTGTATAAGAGAAATATGTTGTTTTTTTTTATTGTTAATTTTTGTTAAAATCTGAATTTTATAATTGTTAAAATTTCATGGAAACAACATTTTGTGTGAAACTAGGTGTCCAATCTTATAAAACTGATATAATGAGGATTTTTTTAAATATGACAACTGGACAAAAAAAAGTCACATATGCAATTATTTATTATCCATTGCACATTTTATTTATGATTAAAATATACTATTTATAGCATTTTCTGTTCCTTCAAATATTCCCTGAGAGTATTGTTTTGTTGTTAATAAGTGCTAATTAATGATTGGAATGTGCTGAAAAGTGTTAATACAGTTATTTAATGTCCAGCTACCTGTGTTAATTTAATCATTATTGTTATAAATATTTATTAAAACATTACAATAAAAAATTAAAGTTACAGCTTTAGTACACTCTTCAGTTCTTGTTATGGTAGGTGTAAAGTTATCAATTTGATTACAATTATTTTCCTTGGAGCAATAGAATGGTAATGTATTGGTCCCATGTTATAATTTATGCATATAAAAGAGTCTGAAGTCTGAAAAGAGAGACCCTTTTATCCCTATATTTGAATTGTGATGCCAATGCCCTTAGCTGTTAAAGGGCATCCATAAATAAAATGCCAACTACCCAAAGGGTAAAGCCACACAGAGTTAGTACAGGTGACCTTGGGGATCAAGGGAACAGACTCATATCCACACTAGCATGCCCTATCCAGCAATGCAGAAGATTGTCATTTAGACTACAACGAACATCATTACTTCAAAGAGAGGGTGCTCCATATTGTTGGAAAATTATATTCTCAGAATCAGCAGTCAGTTGTGGAAACAATCACAACTGCAACATATCCAGGTAAGAGGTACCCATCACATCTTGCATATTCCAACATAAAAAATTAATTTCTTGCTTTGTCAACATCCATAAAGGCATTGCACATGTGTTGCCAACTGGTGTGCACAATACAAACGTGATAAGTTTACACTTCTTTTCATGTTTAATTATATTTGCACCTTTAGTATTTTAGGAAATACAGCTTTTGAAAATATATAATTTATAGTAGCCTTGGAGAGATTGCTGGAAAAAAATCTCAATTAAGATACCTTGTTTTGAGAAAACAAAAAAGAAATAAATACTTTTTTTTTGTTTTAATAAAAGTTTATAGTTTTTTAAAGTAACCATTCTTTACAATATTTAGTATTTTTAATATATAAATTTCTATAAAAATTAAAATATCATAATTACAACATTTTAGAGGTATAGCTAAAGTTGTTTTTCCATCAATCACAGTTACATTTCCTCTTAATTCTGTTTGAGAGGACAAGCAACTATTAGTTTCAGTATCAGCAGTTGATTTCACCCCTTGTTTCACTTTTGTGGCATTAAAGTATAATATATGATTTTAAATATAAAAAATAGATAAATTTATTGTAGATTTATTTCAAATTATATGCAATCTTATTTCAATAATCTCTTCAAAGATTGAGTGAAGCAAGGAATAATGTAATCAGCTGTTTATTTCCTATCAACTTGGCCAGCAGAGTATTATAAAATCCATACAGCTTCATCATTTGCATAGCTACAGTTTCAACATGCTGAACCATGCTCCTCACAGTATAAAATAATTTTAACTGATTAACAGATAAATGCCACAAGAAAACTTAAAAAACTTGGTTTGTTTTTACAGAAAGTCCTCTATTTGTGATATTGATTTCATAATATTCAATTATAATTAATTGCATGAATTAACAATTAAACAATTTTCTCACTTTCAGAATTATTTCCATGGGGAAGTTTTGATGATCCTACAACGGCTGTTCAACTGGATAAATCTCTTGAAAATAACACATGTTCATCAAATGTCTTACCAGCTTCTAATAAATGGAATTTTAAGTTCCATTCAGTTTATTGAAGAACAGCTTGGAAATCCCCAGTTATACAATAATACAAATAATTTTTATGGATCAAATACTTCTGTAGTTAATTGTGAAAATACAGCTAGTCAAGAACCCTCAGAACATTTACAACAATTTGTTTGCCCTAATTGTTATAAACGTTATGCAACAAAATACAGTGTATTAAGACATATTAGATTTGAATGTGGGAAAGAGCCCCAATTTCAATGCACTCAATGCTTAAAGCGTTTCAAACACAAGAGTCATCTAATGAGGCACATGAAAGTTTGTAAAGTTGTTCTTGTTAATTAATGTTAATTTGAATGATTATCTGTAATGTTAGTACTGAACATAAGAATTAAATTAATCGTGATTATTTCTTACTTCATACTTTCTATATTTCTTTAAATACAGCACTGCAGTATCGTAAATTTCTTATCACCATCATCAGCTGTTTTCACGATTGTCAATTTTTACTTTTGTTGATAATTATCCCCCTACATGGTATCTTTACCTTGTCGTGGTGGAGTGGCTTGTGTGCTTAAATGATCCTGAGAGCTATGCCGGCGGCAGCATTGCTGCTGATAGGGTTACCCATGCCGGACTGGTCGAAGGTGATAAGCCAGACGAAAAAAGTACCTTGGTCGAAAGAGTGACGATCTTTCACCGTAAAAATACAACTGTCAAGAAATGCGGACATGGGTTCAACTGGGGTAAAATTTTCCGGAGGTCAAATAGTCCCCCATTCGGTTCTCCGGGCGGGGACTACTTCAGGGAACCCATGCCAAAGGCTCAAACACAGGGACATGTTCCTAGGAACATGGAATGTTAGGACTTTATACAATAGCGGGGCACTAGAGATGGAAAGCCAGAGGGAAAACGCCCATTTGGTAGACCAAGAATGAGGTGGGAGAATAACATTAACTATGATTTGAGGGAAGTAGATTATACAGGGAATGATTGGAAAGCATTATCTCAGGATAGGGATGTATGGAGAGCTTATGTCCATGAACCTATGGGTTTGATAGTGCCAGTGAGTAAGTAAGTAAGTTGATAATTATCCAAACTGCCATCTGATGTTCTTTTAAAGAATTATTTTCTAAACTGCCATCTGGTGTTCATTTTAATGAATCATTTTCTAAACCGCCATGTATTTTTCAAATACAACAGATGGCGGTTTAGAAAATGATTCATTAAAATGAACACCAGATGGCAGTTTAGAAAATAATTCTTTAAAAGAACATCAGATGGCAGTTTGGATAATTATCGACAAAAGTAAAAATTGACAATCGTGAAAACAGCTGATGATGGTGATAAGAAATTGCCGATACTGCAGTGCTGTATTTAAAGAAATATAGAAGTATGATGTATGAAATAATCAAGATTAATTTAATTCTTATGAATTTGAACCTCATAATGTTAAAAATTCCTAAATTTAATATATAAACTGAACATCCCCTTACATACAATATTTTCGGTTCTATGTCTTACATAGTACTATCTTCACAATCTTGGAATTCCCTCTCTCCTAAAATTAAGGGCTTCAAGAGTCAAGTTAACGATTTTGTAATGTAATGGTAATATTTAAGCTCTAACTTATTTGATTTTAGTTATTGTTTCGTTTGGCTTTTTATATATATTCTGATCGGCAGCAGTGGACCAGTGGTTATGCTCCTTGCCTCTGGTCCCGAGGATTGCAGGTTCAACCCCGGCTGGGGTCGATGGATTTTTTAGGATGGAAAAATCCAAGGAGCATGTCCTCCAGAGGGACTTTAAGCCGTGGGTCCTGAGTCTGAAGATTTTCAGGCTCGTAAAAGATCCTTAAGCCTGATTGAAAAGGCCTCTAAGCAAAATTTACCAAATTTTCCCGTCCTAGTACTACCTTGGTTTCCTAGATGTCAGTATGAGGCAGAACTCTGACCACAGACTACTCAAATATCTATACGAAAACAAGTGTAAATTAGTATAGTTCAAATTCTTCCCTGTAGGGAGAGAGCACCTAAATCTCTGTTAAGCGAAACATGGGCTTACAAGATACAAGAAGATATATATTCTGTCTTAGTGTGTATTTGACTTTTCTTTTAAAATAATTGTGTCTCTCAAATAATTGGTCTGCTATTAACTTTATTGTAAATATTATCATCATTCATTAAACATAATATGTAAAGATTTAATTTATATACACATTAGTATGCACTGTAAACTTTTAATTAACTAAATGGAAAAGAATGGTTCATGGTCTTAACTATTCCAGTATAAATAAAGCTTTATTATTTTTATTACTTTTACCAGTATTAATCTTGTGTCATCCTTGTATTTGTGTAGTTTCTTTATATACTTATTACAAAAGTATTTCTAATAAACTTTTCTTCTAGGAATAGTTGTTTATAGTGATGCTCTCAACTTATTGTTGAATTCTGTTATTAACTTTTTCAATGTTACATCTGTTGCTTATTTTAGTGATCTCTTCTATAATTTTTGGACTGGATAGTTCAAGTTAGATCTCTAGCCGTTGAAGAGTGGAGATTTTTCTTCATCCATTCATGTCCAGTTTGATCTGGTTCCCACTTAAGCATTCTGTAAAATGGGTAGAAAAACTTTCCTAGGGGTGAAGTCTGCAGGACCATGAGGTTTACCGTATATCTTTCTTATATCATAGGCCAAGAATAGTGGATACTTGCATCCATGCTCCATAGTCCTTTCCAATCATATAGCAACCTTTCTAATTTATATATAAACAGATACACATAGCTAGAAAAACAGCAGTTCCCATGTTCAGAATGGAAACAGGATATATGTCTTGTTGTACTATACAGTATGAACTATACCTGCAGGCAAGTGCATGATTTTTAAATACAAAAAGCAATTCAAAATAGAGATAATCAGGATAAGTTCATCTTATCTGAGAAACAAGAAAGAAGATGATGCCAATAAAATGTCCTAATGCTATTACTTTATAACAGTTAGATTTGTATTTTAGCCAAAATGCTTTTTTGAAGTTCCAAGATTTGTATTTATTTTATTTTTATGTATTTAATTAAGTGCTTTAAAATTAACATTAGCTGCAATAACGATAATAATACAATATACGTATTTTAGGAAATTGGTAGTTTTGTATTTAATGATGGTCTTTTACAGCTTAGGTTTACTATTGTCATTAGCATTGCAGTTCAAAGATGGGCATGAAATGGCCAACAAATTTTGCTCAAAGGTCCCTTGTTTCAAGCTTGATATTCTTTTAAATTATATAAATCTATGACACAGAACCCATGGCTTTACTTCTGCATATTCCAAAGAAACTAGGATTTTTTTTAAGCCTTCAAAAATCCATTGACCCAAACTGGGTTTGAACCCATGAAGCAGAGGCAAGCATGGTACTGGTAACCACTAGCCCACCAGTGGGCATAGTTGAAGTAGTCAGGTCTGTGTTAATGTTCTGATTGGAGAATGGCCAGTGAATATTTTGAAGAATGCCAAGCAATTTTTTTCTCCAAGCAGTTGTGTCAACATTTATATTGTTGCTGTGTAAGTTCCTTAGTTTATTATTTTTCTTTATAATGTTGATGACATTTCTATAATCACACTTCCTTCATCTTTATATTTAATTCATTTGATCTTTATATTTGAAGATAAAGCCTATGTTACTAGCTTGAAGATGTGTACAGTAGATTCAAGTTTTTTGTCTTTACTATAGGCAAGTTCCACGATTGTGTTGGCATGATAGGCCAGAGTATCTGTTACCCATCTTTTCAGAATTCTTATTGGGCCTTCTCAGTTACCATGGCAGTATCAGAGATAAAATGTTTCCACTATACATAATCACCCCAGCAAGTAGAATAATACTCCCATACATACCTATCCTGTACTAATGTTTTCTAATCATCCATTGTATAATTTACCTCACTCAGATCATGATTAATGTTATTCTCCCCACCTCATTCTTGGCCTACTTAATGGGTGCCTTCCCTCTAGTTTTCCTATTAGGAGATTCCATTTTCTGTCTCATTCCCCATTCGTGCCATGTGTCCTGCCCTCACAGTCTTATGGGACTTAATCGTTCTTGTAACATCTGGTTTCCCATAAAGACCCTGTAACTCACTGTTTTGTAGTCTTCTCCATTTGCCTATCTGTTCATCTCTCTTTAGTCCAAAAATTTTCCTAAGAACTTTAATCTCAAATACTCACAATCTTTCCTCCCTTAAAATGAGAGTAAACATTTCACATCCATATAATGTAATTGAAGTAATAACACTTTTTACATTTTTTTCAATTTAACATTTTTTGAGAGAGGTTAGGATTACAAGAGTCCCTGTAATGTGTAATAGCATGGATTTCCAGAATTGATCTATGTTTAATTTCTTTCTACACCTTGTTCCTCTTTGTAATCATTGAAATGAACATAACATGGAAATTAATGTACACAGATAAGCCATCACAGTAAGCAATAGTGAACACAACTAAAGAGAAAAATTACTGCCTGAACACGGTTAAGTTGAAATTTTTCTCTTTTGTTGTATTAGTCTCCACAGTTTATTTACAGTTTGTGATATTTTGTGTAAGTTAATGATATTAATGCATTGGAATTTTGTGATTTGATTCCCATTAGAATATCACTCCCTACTAGTATATTCAATGAGAAATGTCAACAGAATTGACATTTCACATTTAATTAATACTGCTTGTTTTTGGCATTACATACATCAAAAATATTCCTCATGTTATGTCATTAATATAAGGCTACACACAAACACTCATCTCTGTACACAATATGAGTACACAAGTAACATAGTCTATTGAAGTGGTGCATAAATTAACTACCACATGAATACTGTCTATCTACTTAGCAGAGGATCCAAAGAATGAAAAGTGCAGTGGTGGCATTACAAAACATACACCCACATAAAATCTTTAACTATTAACAAGTATTTAAAAAAGTTAATTGATTTGTTTTGTGGGTTCTAATTATAAAATGTATTTTATCTGTATTATTATACAAGTATTTAATTTACAGCTTCTCTTTTTCTAAATTTTCCAATTTTCTTATGTTGTACATTTATTTAAACATTCTATTTTGATTCAACAATATGTATATAAAGTGTATTTTTGGTTATGTTTTAATAAATTTATTCAAACATTTTAAAACTTTTATTCACATTTGTAAATAGTAAATTATTAATGGTAGATTTTTATTCAATTAATATGATTGATGTAAGTTTTTATTTGTAATTGTTGAGTGTTTGAGATTATTACCAGTTAATTAGGTATTAAAATACCTTGTTTGCTGATTATGATTATTAAAATGAAGTAACTTTTCAAGTGTTTTTTTAAATAACTTGCTTCATATATCTGAAATTTTTTCAACTATATTATGGTTCAATAAAAAGTTATGAAACATAACAGCATAGTTCAACTATAACTTTAAATTGTTGGAAACACATTCAAATCCACTATTTATTTAAGTAAAAGAGTTCATCGATGTTTTTATTATTAATTTAACACTTCTCACTGAAGGATAAATTATATTTGAAGAGAAAAATTTTTGCCCGGACCGAGACTTGAACCCAGGACAATTTTTCTCTTCAAATATAAAAGAGTTCATGTTCTGGAAGTGGCTCATGAGGAATTAACGAGATGAAGTTCATGATAGCAACAACATAATTATGGTTGGTTGGTTGGTATCTAATGTCGAGCACTTGATAATGAAATCATTCGCTCTCTTGCACTCCAATATTTAGCAGAAAGGCTGGTCTCTTCTACAAAAGCTGGACAACGGAGGAGATGGTTTCTTTCCATATCTTCATTTAAATTGCAAAAAGGGCATTTAGGTGAATCTGTTATGCCAATTCTGTGTAGGTGTTTATTCAAGCGGTCATGTCCCGTTAGCAGTCTGAATGTTGCTACTGCAGATTTTCTTTGTAATGTAGTAATGTCATAAGCTTGTAGATTTTCCCATTCCTTTCCAGATGTTTTGGTGGTGTATTCTTCTCTAAGTTTATTGATGTATTTATTTGAGATAATTCTTTTGATAGAGTGAAAGGAAACTGGAGTAGAAGTTGGGTTTGATACAATTTTACTACCCTTCTTGGCTAGAAAATCGGCTATTTCATTGCCTGTCACTCCACAATGGGCCGGAACCCATTGAAGTACAACTTCTTTATGTAGATGGGATAACTGTTTTATCATTTTGTGACATTCAATAATTTTGATGCTTTTGGGTGTTGTGTCTCGTGTTATAGCGAGAATGGCTGCTTTGGAGTCAACAACATAATTATTCTCAATGGGATCGTAAGAGAAACGATAAAGTCCTGCAAAAACTCCAGTTAAATATTGATTATCCATTTTATAAAGAATTATCACCATTTTTATAAAAATACATAGGAAGTTAATTATCAATGGAATATAAATATGAATAAAACACTTTACATCTTATCTCATAAAATATTATTCTCGCCTGGATGTGTTTTAGAGATCACCATCCCAAGTCTCAATTAAGTTACAACTCAAATTACCAGTTTAACTGGAAAACACATGTACAATGTATATTCAGGTACAGAAAACCAAAGTCGTGCATCTATGAAAATATCTGAAAATAAAACCAAATCCATGGCAATCATTGGAAAGGGACTTTCTAGAGCAAAAATAATAATAATAAATAATAAACCAATAGAACAAGTAACACACTTTAATTATTTAGGTAATAATATATCACAGTTTCATAATCAAAAAGATGTGGAAACAAATTTAGAAAAATATAACAGATTAAATGGTATAATTAGGAGAAATTTTGGAAAACAAATGAGGAAAGAAATCCAATTGAGATTTCATAATGCCATAGCCAAACCTGCTCTACTATACGGAAGTGAATGCTGGACACTTCGAGCAAAAGATAAATCCCGCATTAATAGTTCACAAATGAGATTCCTCCGATCACTAACTGGAGTAACACTAAGGGATAGAATGAAAAGTGATGAGATAAGGATGCAGTGGAATAGTAGGGAAATGGTTGAACATATACAAAATTATCAGATTAAATGGTTCCAACACGTCCAGAGAATGTCAAATTCCCGTTTACCAAAGATGATTTACCACCTCAACCCTAAAGGCAAAAGAGACCTCGGAAGACCCTTCAACCGATGGAAAGATCAGTTTTTGTAGTCGCAGAACGGGCATCATCACCCAATACTGCATTCGGAAGAAGAAGAAGAAGAAGAAGATGGAGAGAGATATTGAAAATCCTGCATTTAGAGCATAACACACCATCAGGTCTTATACTTGGACAAAAAAAGATGATGATGATGATGATGATGATGGCAGAACATATTTTAGGAGATTTTATTATCAGCTCAATCCTGCTGAACTTGAGCTAAACTCCAGAAATATGAGGCAAATACTAACGCTAGACAAAAAGAATATAAGGTTAGGGTGAGTTATATTTATTAAATTTTTAATTTTATGATTGATGTGTGTAAATTTGAAGTAAATTCCAAATGTTATTGTGGCATGTGGTAGGTTGGTAAAATGTGTTTAATCCAAGATTCTGAGCTAAACTGATTTGAATGTTCAAACAGTTTTCCAAAATCTGCATTTAAATATTTTGAACTTCCCAGTCCCTATGCAGTATTTATTTAAAGTATCGTTAATTTAAAGCCAACATATTCAGAACTGTTTTATTTTTAAACTGTAAATGCAGCTCCAAATTCAGGAGGTGCAGTACAATTTGGAGTTAACACATTTTACCCATCAAATTGGCATATATTGTGCCTCCCTATTCTGGAGTTGTTCCCTTGATCAGTTTGAGCTTCCAAAATATGTTCTAAATAAATAAAAATTGAATCATTACAGTGTGTTGGTGACATATTTAAAGTTGTCATGGTGGTCCTATTCTATTAATATTTGTACTCTGTTCAGATATTGGAAGAATATATAAATCTATTTATTGCATACCTTGTTATTTTAGTAAAAAAGATGTAACATAATTATGCTGAAATATGTATGGTAAAATTACCAGTTTGTATATTTTGTTCTATAACAATTTGCTATTGAGAATATTTCTTTAATGTCACAAATATTCAAGAACTGGTGTTTGGTGTAATACTTATTCTCAACTTTGTATTGGATTCATTTAAGAATATTCTGAATTAGATATGCTGTATTCTAACAGTTATTTTATTGAAATGAGTATAGAAAGAAAATTAACTCTCTTTGTCTTGAAGCTTTGGTTCTTGGATATGGCTCCATCTTTCTTCATTAAGTGCATGTAGGCTTCCTCTAGACAGCATGCTTTCTTTAATAGCATGTTGTTATATTATGGAGTTATTTAGATCTGATTAAATTATAGTTGTTTAAGGAAACGTTTCTAAACACTTCCTGAAGGGAAGTGTGAAAGGTGTTCCTGTTAAAAATAATCAAACTTACGTCTCATTTTCCCTGGAACCATTTAAGACAAGTAACTAATTAACTCACTGGCATTATTGAACCCAGAGGTACATGGCCACTTGGACATATGCTCTCCATAAATCCCTATCCTGAGGAAATGTTTTCCATTCATCTTCCTCAATTCATGGTTAATGTAATTTTCCCATCTCATTCTTGGACTGGGCATTAGTTCTCTGGTTTTTCTACAGGGAATTTCCATGTCCCTCTTTTATCCTCCATTTGTGCCACCTGTCCTGTCCATCGTAATCTATGAAACTTAACTGTTCTTATTACAACCATTTAAAAAAAGTTAACTTTTTTTTTTTCCCCTCTTGCCATACCCAAATGGTTTAAGGCATCAGAATTATGAGAAATGCACTGATTCAAATCTCATGGGGGAAGAAATAATCTCATGAAATTTCGGTCAATATGGGACCAATGCCCATCCAGCATCATAAAAAATTTTGATAGCTACTATAAATAGCAGTTCCTGGTCAAGAACACCAGCTGGGGGACCAGATGTGCTGACCACATGTCACCCCCAATACTGGCTAATTATTTGTCCACCTCTGTGATTAACAGATGTGGATGTGAGGCCAAACTGGTAGGCCAAGAGTCTTCTAGATCTGTCATGCCATGGAGTTAATTTTTTAATGAAATTTTTACAGTATATAGATTCATATCCTATAAATTCACTGATTTACTTTAATTCTAGAAAAAAAGATATATATATATATATATATATATATATATATATATATATATATATACACACATAATATTAAAATTAGATTATTTAATAAAATTATAGCTTGTACAGGAATAAGAGCAAGGGTGGGGGTTATGGACCCACTGAGCACCGGTACACTCTCACAAACATTGTCACACTAATTACAGATAAGAGAAAATACAAACCAGTTAAGTGCTGTGTCTTTGTGTCTTTCAAAATGATCAACACTTTTAAAATTCATATTAAAGCACTGTTGAGGTTATGTAATAAGATGTTAAATATAAAATTCGTGCCTGGTAAGTCAGTCATCCTCAACTAAATAAAATAACTATTTAATAATTTAGTTGAATACGACTGACTTACCAGGTACCAATTTTATATTTAACATCTTATTTCAAAATGAGTATCCATTAGTTGAAATGTACTGGTGATGTAAAATGTATTATATCCTACTGATTAGACTTCATGCTGTTTATGTTTGCAACAAGGGGATAGAAAACTGTACACAAAGAGAGATATGCTCCCACTGAGTCTAGATTCCCGGACCTGAATAAGAGTATCTTCATGAGAGTAGATCTATGAATTTACAATGTATTAATCTATATACTGTGAAAATCTCTTTGTATTATTTTAAACTGCTCTCAAGAAAATGGGACATGGATTTGGTTAGTTTAACATTATCAAGACATACGTTTCATATACTCGCCTTAACTATAAGTACATCTTGATATGTATATCATGTAATATATCAACATATTCAAAATTTTTGTATCATAATTATTCAAAAATTCAATTCTATATGATAGTGAACTAATTGAAAACATTTTGGAATTTTTCAGACTCTGCCTGGAAAAGTTATAGTTCAGAAAAGAAGTTGTTTATTGGTTCACCATCTCAAAGGCCTCATTTGGTAAAAATTAAAAAGACAGATAATCAAGATATCGCCAACAAATGGGTATCAGATGAAGGTTTTGGATGTTCAGCTTGTGGTAAACTGTACCGCTGGAAGAATAATTTGTATAGACATTTAAAATTAGAATGTGGAAAAGAACCACAGTTTCATTGTCCATATTGTCCACATCGAGCAAAACGCAAGGGTAATCTTGACAAGCATATTGAATTAAAACATCTTCGTGGAAAAGATGACCATTATTACATGTTGCCTTGAATCTATATTAAGAATGGCTTCATATATAAATCATAAACATTTTTTAGAGAAGTAGTAATTTTATTAATATTAGGAAGTGACACTATGAGATTTATTTTAATTAATAATTGAGTTAGAATTTAACACCTCATGTCATAATTGTAGATTTCTCGAAGACATGTTTCAATATGCCAACCACCAATTCAACAGTTAGATGGAACTGAAGATAATGTTCAGAAGTATTGAAACATGTCTCAAGGAAATCTACATTTATGAGGCGAGGTGTTAAATTCAATTATTAATTAGTAATTTTATCTTTGAAAGTAGTAAAATTATAATATAAATCACCCAATATGAAAAGGCGCAACTCCAAGTAACTAAATTTTAGAGGAGAACAATTTTACTTTTCTCTTCTTCATCTCTGCAGTTAACTGACTCAGTTTTCTATTTGTAATTTATAGAAGTTGCAGTTGGAATTGTGCTATTTCCGATGAGTAGATGTGTCTCTACCTCAATTATAGTTTAAAGCAGTAAAACAAAAATGGAAGAATTTGTAGTTTGGATCTTTTCATATTAGGTGATTCATATATTTTACATAATTTCTTTAAAGTGTACATTACATTAAAATATTCTAGGTTTTAATTTATAATATTTTCAAATATTCATCATCTCAGTTTATTTATTTGCTTTTTTTAAGTTTTTTATTGTGTAAGAGTGTGCTTTTTTTGAAAAATACCGGTACATTAATTATTAATTGATGAAATGGTATTTGAAAAATAGTTTTTTGTATAACAGAAATGAAAGGAACTCCATTTTTTCCATGACATAATTTTCAAAGTGAACCATAAGGCTAGAACTGGAAATATCAGTAGTGCTATAAAGACACTTACATTCTTATTTCAATGTTTCATCTTCTGCATTTACCAGTTGAAATGCAGATGATGAAACATGGTTTTGAAAGACCTTCATAGTTTTAACTACTTGATAAAGTTTTTCAAACAGAAATTTGTTTTAGTTGAGGACGACTGATATATCAGATACTCATTTTATATTTTTAACATTTTATTGGATATACATGGTAATAATTTTTAATGTTACTGATGCTATGAAAAAGAATTGACTCATTTCTCACTTCCTGGATCTGAATTTTAAATTCTTTTCTGGTCAGTTTGTGATTTTTCTTCCCCCAATCTTTCCTAAATTGTAAATTTGGTTGAGATGATCTTGAAGAAGATTTCCGGGCTGTAGGCCATGGTCTTGAGGCTTGAAGTTCCCCGACATTTCACCAGAGACTGCTTCTGGCATCCTCAAGGGTTCAAGCCTCGAGACCATGGCCTACAGCCCGGAAATCTTCTTCAAGATCATCATAGCAACTCCGGCCGTGAAAGCCTGAGTCAATACATATTTATGTATTGATATCATTAGCTTCTGACTTAATGCCAACATTATCTATGAGAAATAGACAAAATCTATAACATGAAGTGTAATATACCTATCATTAAATTCAGTTGTGATTTTTCAAATATATTTATTACTTTTAACTGTTAATTGTTATTTCACAGTTATTAATCTTTTAGTTACCTGAGATTTTTTGTCAGATGTAGGTCTGACATACAATTCTACTAATATGTTAACCTAATTGACAGTTCTAAGTCTTTTTTTTTTTTTTTTTTTTTTTAGTTTCCCTATAATTAATAAAAAGATTATTTAATAGATGTGGTATTTTTAAAAGATATTCTTTGTATATTAATTTGAAAATGATTACTTAATTAAACTTTAATATTTTTATGCAATTCATAAGAAGGGTTCAGGAAAGGAAGGAGTTAAGTTTGGCACTTTCCAAATGTGAGTTTTCACAAACTTGTGAATGTATTATTCTTGCACTGAAAATTATCGAGAAAATGGGAAAGAAAGTTTTATAAAACAACTAATATATTAACAGAACTGTGTCAAATTTGGAACATTTGCATATAAAGATTGTTGTCTTGCAAAATGTATTAACTTTGCTTATTTTTTGCTGAACTATATGTTATTGCATGTATAGAGTGAGCACTCCTTTTTTTCTTTTCATAATTGTATATTATTTTGTAACTTTTTTTATAAAGTTAAATAATTTAGTTTTATTCTGGGAAGCATAGAAATGGAGATTATTTACTCATATATGTTCAAACTGAGCCTGGTACCCACTTTTTAATAATAGTTTCCTATCTCAGAATAGCCATCAGTACATTTGATTCAAGAGTGGCTACTTGGTCACTCTGTATTTTGGGTATAGGGCACTCATAGTTATTATTACATATAAAGCAAATCATGGTCTAGAAAAGATTGGGTATTATGGTATATATTATGGCTGAGAATGTAATTAGTTATTGGTATTTTTTAGAAAATGTTTTATTGTAGGTTTATTTTCTGCAAATATTTACAATTGATTACACATTATGTTGAATTTCCTAATATTATTTCATACAACATAAAATTTATTGAAAGAAGACATTCAGAGCAATATTCACTATATCTTATATATAAAAATTAATGTTTGTTTGTTTGTTTGTTCGTACTTTATGCGCGGCCATACCGTTGATCCGATTGTGATCGGGTTTTGTTGCAAAATGTTCCATAAGAAATACACAAAATTAATGTACACAGAATTGAATATCTCAAAAAGCTCTACAAAAAAGTCCGCGACAGCATATGTTTATCTCTTACAGATAACTCTTGAAAACCATTTTGTCTTTCATTGATACCAAGAGTCCCTTATCTCTTACAGATAAATCACAATAACCATTTTTGTCTTTCATTGATACCTATAGTCTCGTGCCATAGCCGAGTGGTTAAGGCAAAAAGTCTTGGCGCAGAACTACGGGACTTAACGCTGGTTCGAGTCTCTACGGGGGAAGAAATTTTTCTCATGGAATGTTGGCCAGTATGGGACCGGTGCACAGTGGATCAGAAATGAAATCTAGCTGAAAAAGAAAACTGTTTTGACTCACTCTCATCAATTTATCTTTTTTTTTTTTCACTCTAATATAATTGCTATATAACGGTTCTTAACTTATCTGCAAAGGAGGGTACAATTCTAATGTTCTTGACTATGTGACATCATCATTCACACTTCTTGAGCCACAACAGAAGTCTGTAAGAGGTTTTCTTGCAAACTTATTTATTAATATCTAATTATGTCCTAATTGCTGTATTTTATGGTAAAAAAAGTAACATATTTTTATCGTCTGCCCATGACATGAGAATTGAACGTTCGGGCAGGACAACGTCTGCCGGGTACGCTAGTTTTATGTATAAATCAAAGAAATTTAATTTAATTTTATATGAACTTTAAAAGTTTTCGGAAGATTCTGATCTCGCCCAGCCATTATAATCTTCTCAGTTTGATATCAGTAACATTGTCATAATCTTTGTACAACAGGATTTGTTCTGATTCGCCAAAATCCCTGGTCCCATATGAGACCCGTACATTTTCCTTAAAATTTTCCATTCCCAGATATTCAACATTGCAATAACTCTTTCAGATAGAGTCAGGCCTCACTTCCATAAACAACAACAGGTTTAATTATAGTTTTATAAACTCTTATTTTTACTTTCTTCAAGGTATTTCTGGCCTTCATTAATTTATCTAAGCCCCTGAGATGGTTACCTTTAATCTTCAGAATAATGTTATTGTTTGTAATTATGGAGTTTGGTCTGATCGAATGGAGGTTTTCCATCAATTTTTCTTCTTCTTCTTCCTTACCAGGATTAAGTCAGTGCGACCTGTTCCGGTCTCAAGTCCATCGTTTCCTTGGCCGTCCCAAAGATCTTTTTCCATGTGGTTTGTAGGTGTTGATCTTTTCGGGTAATCTTGTATTGTCCATTCTGTCTAAATGTTCTTTCCATTGGTATTTGTGCTGTTCTAGTTTATCAACTATTGAAAATATCTCCAGTTCATTTCTTATTGATTCATTGTGTAATATATCCATGCGTGTACATCCTTTTACGGATCTTAAAAATTTCATTTCAGTGGCTTGAATGTGAGATATATTTTTTGTAAGTACCCAAGATTCAGATCCATATAAAAGAACAGGAACAGCCATAATTTTATAAAACCTGAGCTGAGTTTCTCTTCGAGACTTTCGGAGGGTTCTTCTTATGGTGCCACACATCAATTTTTATTAAATTAATTGTTTGAAATATAATTACTTAGGCTTTCACAGCCAGAGTTACAATATTTGGAGAAATTCTTCTAGACTTATGAGCACCTGATATTGCATCTGGCATTTTCAAGGGTTGACTTGAGACTGGTTGTCTGTTTATATCAGCCACAGTCAGCTGATCAGTCAGAGCCAGGAATAGTTAGCATTGAGGCACACTGATCAGGAAATGTGCTGTGGTCAATATAAATGCTGCAAACAGATTGCAACTGTGCATTTGGATTTTCCTATTTATCCTTGAACAATTTCTCATACTACTGAACTCGCTTTAAAATTCTTTTGAACTTTTTTTTCATGGTACTTGTTTGGTATTGGTCTCATGGTCATATTTATCCTTAGATAGAATTGAGAATGTCAGATGCAATATCTGGTGAAACATCAGGGAACTTAAAGTCTCTTGATCATTACCAAGAAGCCTGGAAGAATTTTTATCAAATTGGAAAACTTAAATCATCATCATTCTAACATGTAGTATTCTCGAAGAACTGTTATGATCTACCAAAAAGATTCTTTCAGGGGACATCCCAGCATCTTTCCTCACCATCTTTTTTCTGCCTCCTGGAATTAGGATGTTGATCTGTTTCCTCATCAACTGATTGAGCTTTTTCCCCTTTGAATTTATAGTTGCATGAAATATGTGTAATTCTATGTGGCAACATTCTTTCAATGTGTTTGAACCAATTAGTTCTTGATAATATGATCCAGACAATCAACTAAGGAAACTTGCTTTGCTGGTTTACTGGTTAACAAGAAGAGTGGAGAACCAAGATTGACTCATAACAGGCAGATGTAGCTCAATAGATGGGGGGTGAAAGCAATGCATCTTCAAAGGCACTCCAAAGAATAGACCCTGCAGATTTAAAGGCAGCTAAGATGGCAGCTCCATTATCAAGCTAGTGGATGTGTGATGATTTTTATGTCCGGATTTTTAATGTAATAAAAGATAGAATTGCAATTCAGATAGTATATATTCAACTGTTTGGGTGTGAAAATAAGATAAAAGACAGTCAGAAGTCTTATTTCTCATTATACTATTCACCTGTTTGTGTGTGTGTGTGTGTGTGTGTGTATGGAACCAAAACAAAAGATAGACATAAGTCTAACTTCTCATTATATTATGTTGCAATCTTACCTTTTAGTACATAAATATCCAGACTCTAGTGATGATGCACCTGTCATTGGATGGAATCCTGGAGACATTCTCTGTGACAGTGTGACTTTTCTCTAATGTGGACACCCCTTCTGGAGTACAGACAACTGTAGTCGCCCTTAACCTGGAATCACACACTACTTGCCTATTGTTCTGCGGGATGTACTTTATTTCCCTCCTACCTTGCATATTTGCAGGACATTTCCTGATCTGCCACCTGGAGATGCACCCTCTAGGAGTTACAGGCTTTTCAATTGTCCATGTGAAGACTGGTTGTGATATCCATTCAGCCACATTTAAAATATGTCCAAGAACTCTTCTCATGATAAAATCAGTGGGATGCAGGGCTAGTCATTTTAAATTTTTCTAGTTCCATGACAGAGAATGTGCATATTCTTGCATCCACATCTTTCATGATTTGTAATTATAATTTAAGCCAACAAGCAGTGGATAGAGTGCTGGTGTTCAAAACAGAGAAATTGGGTTCAAATCCTGATTTTTCTCTTCAAATAAAAATTGTCATTTGCTGGATAAATTTAATATTTAAGATTGAAAATAAGCTTCACTGGCTATAAGTGCAATGTGATTCACATTAAAATCTTTTTGTTGAAGAAGCCGCTAGAGAAGTAGTGGATCAGTGTGCAGGAATTCATATAATGAAAGGAGAGAAGTAATATGTGTTTGAATCAGAATGCCTGGTAGCTTAGTGGATATAGTGCTGGTGTACAGAACTGAGACATTGGGTTCAAATCCTGATTCAGGCATATATTTTTCTCTTCAAATAAAACAGGCAGTTATTGAATTTATGTTTAGTCTATATATTTTAAATTATTTATTTGTCCCATGCTGTAACCAAATTGATCTAAAACAGACATGGGAAATACTATACCAAAAAGTGTGAAATATGCTACCCCCTTCCAATTCTCTATCTCTCTCTTCTCTCTCTCTCTCTCTCTCTCTCTCTCTCTCTCTCTCTCTCTCTCTCTCTCTCTCTCTCTCTCTCTCTTAGTAGCTGAACGTGTAAATATACAGACACAAGGTGGAAAGGAGTGGCAAGTTGTATTCCAATATGTATCATAGATACAATATTTATATGTTCGGATACTAATAGGAAAAGGGTAACACTTAATATTTTCATAATTTTATACTGTTCCCTGCCTGACCTAAAGAATCTTGGCTAAATGGAATACAGAATAATTAAACATTTTCATGGTGAAGTGAATTGTCTCATAGCATTTATTCATGTAATTAAAACGCAATGTATATTTTATGAATTGTGAAGAGTTAAAATTGCATAGTTATACCAGAAATGATGGAGATATTTGTGCTGAACACATCTGAACTTGTAGAGACATACTTCATAAAAGTACAATTACCATTTTCTTTCAGTATTATGCTCCAACGTCCTTTGCAATCTTGTACATATTAGGTATTACTTAAGTTACTACTATGTTTCATAATAAATATTTAGATACCAACATATTTTGACAACATATGAAAAAGTAATTAATTTATAAGCATTTTTTAAAGATTTGATAAATTACAAATTAATGTTATTTGTATAATTATTAATTATAATTTATAATCATGTATGTATATATCCCATATGTCCCGTGTGGGGACACAGGTGCTCCCTAGCAGGAGTTTCTTAACCAAGCATAATTTGGTTATACTTATATACCTATAGATTTTAAATAAGTGACAGGTAGTTAGCACATCACCTGAATGAGACATCTAGGAGGCAACTATGGTATTACTTGGACAGATGAAAATTGGTTAAATTTGCACACAGGCCTTTTATTCAGCCTTGCAATTTTTTTATAAGCCCTAAAATTTTTCAGACTTGGGACCCATGCCTTAAAGTCCCTCCTGGAGGACTTGTCCCTTGGATTTTTCCATCCTAAAAATAAATTGACCCTGGCTAGGTTTGAACCTGCGATCTTCATGACTAGAGACAATGAACATAACCACTAAACCACTGCGGCTGACATTTATAAATATAATTATTAATAATTAATTTTAAATATAACTTTATTACAAATCTATGTAAAATATATGGGATATTTCTATATAGTAATATAATTAAGGTCAATTGCATCATTCATTAATATAATTAAATATTTTGAAAATAGAACACTCTTGACATGTCATATAAGGAGTTACATAATATTTCATCATAAAGATTTATTTAGATGTGGTTAGATTTTTTTTTTTTTGCAAATGCCCCAGGTTGTCTTTTGACATTCCTGGTTTCTCTCCTGGCATGGCGTATTTGTAACCCACTTCTGAGGTTTGGGTGCCTGGAAGGCGGGGTTACGTTGCCCCAATGATATGATGGGTGATGATGATGATAGTGGTGCGCCAGGAAAGTCCCTAATCCTAAGCCTAATCTAAGATGAATCTGAATGATGATGATTGCAATGGCCATATGATTTTGGGGACCGTTTGGGCCTTAAAGTTTTCCTGACATTTGTCTTACATGTGAGGAAAAACCCCGATAAAAACCTCGCCCAGAAAAACTGTCCTGACCGGGGATCGAACCCGGGCCCGCTGCATGACAAGGCAGCATGCTACCTCAAGACCACAGTGGTTACAGAGGTAAAAAATTGTTTTCTTTAATTCTCTTTTCTAGATTTTATTATTCTCTAACTCCATGATATGACAGGCCTAGAAAGTTTTGACCTACCAGCTGGCTGCTGATCTCACATCTACATGTGTTAAACACAGAGGTGGATAATCATCTAGCCTGTATAGGGGTGATATGTGGTCAGCATGTTGGGTCCCCTGCCATTATAGCTGGTTTTCTCAACCTGTGCCACTGCTTATTATAGTTACCCAAATTCCTCATAATGCTGGGTGGTTTCCAGTCCCTTACTGGCTGAAAATCCTATGAGAAAATTTCTTTCCCAAAATGAATTTGAAGCAGCATAAACCCCATAACTCTGCACCAAGGCATGATGTCTTAAACCACTCAACTATGGCATAGGACTATATTTTATTACAAAGATAATAAGAAAGTTAATATAACAAATTTGGGAACTTTTACGTTATGAGGTTTTCTTAATAAGAATCAAATGAATTGTGAATTCTTCTTACCTCATACATCTATGTTTTTTTAACACAAAACTGCAGTATCGGGAAAAATATAATTCCCATTGTCAGCTGATTTCACTCAAAGTTGTGAAAACAGCTGACGATGGGAGTGATGTTTTTCCCGATACTGCAGTTCAGTGTTAAAAAAAACATAGATGTATGAGGTAAGAAAAATTCACGATTGATTTGATTCTTAATAATAAGAAAATTCGTAAATTAATAAGTTAAGAACCTCATAATGTTATTTCCCATATTTAACTACGAATAAGAAAGCTATTTATTAAATGCACGCAAATTTTTAAAAAAGTAGTATGGAAACAATTTAATATAATGTACAAGTTATTTTTGAATTGTCATAATTGTAATTATCAAATTGTAATTGTACTATTATGAAATGCCTCTTGGTGATTAAATTATGTGTGTAGAAATATCATTTATTGATTAGTAGACCGTCATACTTTTTTAGGTTATTACAATTATCATTGATTTATAGTTTTTGTTTTCAATTCTAGTTACATAGATAAATAGTTGTTGAATTAAATAAGTTTGTATAGAGGACATATTGTCAGTTTGTATTCCTGATATGTATAATTACATCTATTATTATTATTATTATTATTATTATTATTATTACTATCATCATCATTGTGTTTTATATAAATGATTATCATTGTAACTTGCGTAATTTAAAAGTGTTTACATTATAATGCAGTTTTGTCTCAAGTAGATTGGACTTTATCTGGAGTAATATTATTTTCACACATTCCCATATAATTTGCACTTTTTTCTATTTATTTAAGTTTAGTGCTCAAAAGCAAATTTCAAATTAAAAGTATTATTAATAATATTTTAAACATATTTTTAATGAACCAATATCATATTCAAAAGAGTTGACAGCATTGTTATGAATGAAAGTAAATGTGCACAAATGTGCAAATTGTTAGTAAATTTAGTCTAAGCAAAACTTGTTAAACGATAATTGTCTTTCCGTACACTTTTCGACGTGATATCGTTCACATGGATTGTTACACAGTTCGCATATGCATTCTTGGTTTGGCTCATGGACAGCATTGTTATACATATTCTAAATAACTGCACAATTATATGGGTACTACTACAATTTTTAACATTAATATTATATTATAAAGACTTGGGTTGCATTGATTGAGGCATTGTTAATTTTACATTATATGCATATTATTTATTCAGTGTCATTGCTATATTTTTTTCAGATTTTGTTAATTTAGTAGCTAAAATTTGTGCTGGAGTAGAGAATAAAATGTTCATCACATTATGTTTGTGTATTGAAGACTATTAAACCTGATTTATTATCTTTAAAACCTTACTAAATTTCCATATCATAATTTTTATTAATTTAATGATCATGACACGTGATTTATGATAATTTGTCATACCAATATAAATCCCCTACAGTCTAGAAAGTGTCCTTGTTGGTGGCATTGCATTGAAGAATGTTCCAGTCCATCACTGAAGAATTTATGCTGCACAGCACACATCTTGGAGATTCATATCATAATTGTGCCAAGTTTATCCATGAGATACCATTATGAAGGAAAATTATAATTTAATACATTGTATGAATAAATGAGTTGAGTCTATATTTCATCTTATCTTATATTTCTTGTAGGACATGTTACAAAGCTATACTTTACGAAGATTATAAATAAATTATTGAAGTTAAGAATGATGGTAGATATATAAAAAAAAGGTATAAAAGTCTTATAATATGTCAAAGCATCATCTTTGCTCCATCATCGGCTTGTACCTGCTCCCTCTTTTTTTTTTTTGTCAAAAGAATCTGTGTATTATATTTCTTTCCCTGGGAATTTCAAAATTCATGATTCTTTCCTTGTTCTTCTGAATGTAGATTTTTTCCCATATGGTGAGTTCATTTGTGTTCTCTAATTGTTCTAATAAATCAAGTGGAAATAGAAAAATCGGCAGTAGCTGCTCATGTTTGGACAAAAAAAGGTAAAATTGATGTAAACACCAAATTATTAAAACAGTTAGAAAACACAAATGAACTTACCATATAGGAAAGAATCTACATTCAGAAGAACAAGGACAGAAACATGAATTTTGATATTCCCGGGAAGAGAAATTTAATATGTAGGTTCTTTTGACTACAAAAAGAGGGAGCAGGTACAAGCCGATGATGGAGCAAAGATGTTGCCTTGAAACTTGTCCTACTAGAAACTACAAATATAAGGTAAGATAAAATATAGACTTAACTTATTTATTAAGTAGAACCTCATAATGATTACTTCCTATTGTATTTACATAATACATTGTAATGACTTACTTAATTCCTGGCTGGAACATAGAAAATCTTCTATCGGCTTCTGTTATTGGTGAGTCATTTCAGCTTTCTCCAGTTTTTTCCACCCTTTCAATGCTCCCCCTCAGCAGTTTTTCTCCATATTATTCTGTCCAACCTCTGTACCTGTGGATTCCAATCAACAAAGTTCCTTTAATCACATGCAATTTACTTTTTATTACATACTTTATATTTTGATGATGTTTTGTTAATAATGCACATGACCTCCATTAATCTTATGTTCATAATCTCTATTTACAAAAGTTTGTAGTGAATACATTTTAATACTAGCTCCTTTATTATTTTTACAATCTGCAATTCAATCTGCATACTTAAATTTACAAACTGTAAGATATGAAATAAAATATCATTGTGTGCGGGTTTTGTAACCACGATACTACTACCTTTTGTGGCGTTTATTAACCGCGCTACTACTACCATTTGTGCGGGCGGGGTGAGGGAGAAATAGTTTAACCTCTCTAATAAACCACGGCTACTACCACCATAAATCCGGGATCGGGTTTTGTTATTGCTGTCTCTATTAACGTGGATCTGCTTTCCAGCAAGGATATCAATCACGAAGTTGCTTGCCTTGGGCCCATAGAAGGCAGCAATTGATTCATCTTTCTCTCTCAGATATAAATAAATAATGATTCTCAAATACATAGAGTGAGTGAAATTGACAATAAAAGCTAAACAGCAAAATAGTAAGGGAGCTGGAAATAGTTTCCTACATGAGTGAATTTCCATATAGGATTGTAATTAACTACGTATACATTAATGAAGAAGCAGGGAAGTTGTATAAAAGATGACATTTAATAGAAACAAGTTGTCTGAATTAAAAACAAATTAACAAAAAATATTCCCATCATACAACAAAATAGAAATGTAAATAAATAAATGACGATACTCTTACATTAGAAAAAACCACACCATACCTCAAGCCACACTCATACTAACGTCCGAACCAGGGGCAACTTCTTCCCTGGTCTGCCGGACCAACTAAACCACGCCGCTTCTCGGCTTCAGACGAGCTTGTCCATTATAACTCCAATCGCATCGCGAATTGGATGCGGATTCAAACCTTGAATCTGCTTGAACAACTGAACGACGACTGCTTGAATGATCGAATGATAATGTTCTGCCTGTGCACCACATATATGAAGGTTCTGAAGTAGAGGGGAGATGCGCCGTAGACACAGCGCGGCAGGAAGGGTAAAGAGGGGAGAGTGGGGGTAAATAAAAGGAGAAAGGGATATTGGCATAGTTCATAAATATTCCAGTCTAGGGAGGAGAACGACGCTACAATAATGAGCCGAAAAACACACTTTCGGTTCAATTGCTATATATTGTGATAAATAAAATTTGTATTTGATCCCTTTTCAATGTAAATCAAGTAGGAATAGATAATATGAAATATTACTGAAGTGCTCTAATTTAGAATTAATTACAAAAGCAGATTTAAGAGTAGATAATATTTAAAATTATGAATATCACATTGTGTTAAAAATTTTCATTGACTAAAAACTCTCAACCTATATGGTAAATTAATTTTCTCAATTCAGCATATAGATATATGAATGTAAGGGAACTAAATTTCAATTTACCAACCAATGAGGTACCAGCACACAATTTACTCTACCACAGCAAAATAAATACATTAGTTACTTTGTGATTTTTCAGAAGAAATCAAAATCATATTTTGATGTTATAAGTAAATTTATACACTCAAGTTTGATTGATATAATTTTTTTAAGAAAAAAAATATAATTATATTTTTTACCAATATCTTGAAACTGTGAACATTGACTTAATTATTCAGCACCTCTGAGGTAGGTATGTTGTACTCTCAGAGAAAGAATATCTCAAGAAGGAATGCAGCTGAGCCAAACATCACACAAGTGTAAGTTGTGTTGTACACTTTGAAAACATAGTTTGACAATGCACCATACGCATAATTAATAACTAATATAACATTTAAAACTAGTGTGGCGTCATATAAGTGTAATAGTCATATTAACACAATGAACCTTACTCGTTAGCAGGAATCTGTACCAACTAATGTAACTTTTATATGTAGTACAACATAAAACAATTGCCACATTATCACCAGCCAATGGTATTTAAGGAATCCACCTGCATGTAAACTCAACCCCTCCCCGTCCCACACTAGACTGTCACCCCCATGTGAGGACTTCTTTCACTGGGAATACAGTAAATATCTTTGAAATTAAGGATTAAATGTTTCCCTCCTATTGTCTATTTTTTTATATACAGTATATAAAATGAACAATATTTAATTTGATTATTTATAATTTTATAATTAAATTTTAAAAATCATCAGGTAATAATATATTAATATATATTCTGTGGTTCTTTTTATTCTTCTTCGTAAAGTGCCACGGTTTCAAATTGTTCAATGCTTTGGCCTTCTCAATAATTACCTTCCAACCAATTAATCCAGTTATTCTGTCCTTATTAATCAAGCCAGTGTTATTCTGTTGTGACTTCTTAGCAAATATCTTTTGAAGATGCTTGTAAGGCCGACTACTGCTACCCCACTATATTGGAGAATCAGATATTTTAAAAATTAATACCTGTCTTCTCAATTTCAAATATTTTATAGCTGGGCACTTCCATCATCCACTGCTGATGATCTGGAGGTCTTTCAAACCTTAGTCCATCTCCAGCTGCTGATGATCTGGAGATCTTTCAAACCTTAGTCCATCATCTGCTGCTGATGATCTGGAAGCCTTTCAAACCGTAGTTCATCGTCTCCTGCTGATGATCTGGAGGCCTTTCATACCTTGGTCCGTCATCTGCAGTTAATAATGAACCAAGGTATGAATGGTTCCAGCTATAAATAGTTGGAAGATGAGGAAGACAGTACTTGAACATGTATTAATTTTCACAGTATTGTATTCTAAAAGAATTTTATATTTGATATCTCATTGTAATTTTATCTTGTTTTAAAAGTTTAGAATGTATTAAGTACAATAAATTATCTCCTTCTGTAGCACTACAATCTAAATTGGGCCTTAGCTTCTCTTGCATTGTTGGCTTAACTCTTATCTATTTGTAGCGTCTCTAAATGTCTCACTGGCAGTGACATATATATGGATTATATGATGAAAAAACTTGAAAATTTTGAGAAGCCAGTTATTCAGATAGAAGGAAATATATCTTCTCTATGGATTACATGATTTCAGGTATTGTAGCTGTTTTGTCATCACAAGCATTAATGTACGGATTATGACATCATCAGTCAGATTTCACAAAACAAACTTCTATTTTAAAAATTATCTGTTTATATTAATCACTCTGTCTGTATTAATATAGTTGATTCTTAATTATATATATCCTAATACATATTTTACTTTAATTTTATGTTATTAATTTAATAATTTGAATAGATTCTAGAAAATTCTGAATTTTGTATTTAAGAGCAATTCACTAACGAACACATTTCTTGCTGGTGATGTTTTTCAGAGTCAGCATGGGGAAGTTATAGTACTCCAGAACATTTAGTGGACTCTTTTGAAGATCTGCAAAATTCTGGTATGATAGTATTTCATCCAAGTTCTTACCAAGGGAGGAGTCCGTACATGAATGCATCACCTAAAATGGAAACTTCACTGAATTCAGAATCACTAAAAGGTCACATCTGTCCTCAGTGTGGTAAATCTTATCGATGGAAGAGTACTTTGGATAGACATTTAAGATTAGAATGTGGGAAGGAGCCACAGTTCCAATGTCCGTACTGTGCATATCGTGCCAAACGTAAAAGTAATCTTGAAAAACATATTGTGTTAAGACACCATGTGGTGCAGAAAATATGAAGTACAGTGGTATTATTTACCATATTTGTTGGTGTATCACATCCTAAATACTACCATATTAAAGGAAGTTTTCTGGAGAAAAGCTAAATGTTTTAAAGAAAAAAAATCTGGAATTCATTAAATGATTCTTCCATTTAAAATTGCCAATGTTATGCTTATGGGCAAAATTTATTCTGTGTGTTATAATTTTTTGTTGAAATGGAAATTCCACAATTTTCATAATTCTTTAAATCCATTTCAGGACTTTGCTCTCTAATTATGATCATTTTGCACTTTTTTCATGCCTACATGCAATTTTTTTAGTTTTACATAAAACGTTATTCTGAGACTATTTTTTCTCACTCCCTCTTACATGTATATTCATGATAAAAATTTTACATAACCTCAATTGTGACTACATTGAATTTTAGAAGTATATTCATGATGATACATTATTATTGCAATCTATCTATCTGTTTATTATCATCTTCTTCTTCTTCATGGATTAGGTCTCTGCCTGTTCCGATCTCGCATTTGTTCAGCCCAGCGTTTTCTTGGTCTTCCTACTGATCTTTGTCCTCCAGAATTATACATCAATGCCATCTTTGGTATCCTATCCTCTGTCATTCTCTGCAGATGCTTTATCCAGTTGTTCCTGTGTTCTTCTATTTGTTGAAGAAGTGGTTGTTCTTTTAGTTCCTCTCTATTATTCTCATTTCTAATATGTTCTTCTCTCATACAACCATTCACTGCCTATAGGAAGCTCATTTCCACTGCCTGAATTTTTCTTTTGTCTTTTTCCTTCAGGACCCAGGATTCACTTCCATACATGACCACTGGTACTGCCATTGTTGAGTAAAATCTTAGCTGTGTCTCCTTTCTAACTTTATTCCTCAGTGTTCGTCTGATTGTTCCACAAATATGTTGAAATTTTGCATTTTCCCACTTGCATCTGTCTATGTAATGCATATTTGCATCTATTTATCTATCTATACCCTTCTATCCCCACTTGGTGCTAGAGTGTTTCCCTGTAGGGGTTACTTAACCAAGCTAATTTAATTAAGCTTATTTCCCTATAGATGTCAGTAAGTGACAAGTGGTTAGCTTATCACCTCAAAAGAAATCTAGTAGACAACTAAGGTATTACATTGATAGCAGAGACTGATTAAATTTTGCTCACGTGTTCTAATTTACGCTTGAATTTCTTTTATGGGCCCGGAAATTTTCAGACTTATGATCTGTGGCTTTTAAAGTCCCTCCTCCTAGAAGACTTGTCTCTTGGATTTTTCCCATTATAAAAATTCATTGACCCTGGCCGGTTTTCAACCTGCTACCCTTGGGATCGGAGGCAAGGAACTTAATCCCTAGACCACTGAAGCCGATATTACTATTGTGATACCTAAACACATTTCTGGAGATTTTGGAAAAGAAAAACTATAGGGCAAGTAGTTATGAAAATAATATGTGAAGAGGTCTAGGCATACCTTTGTTACATAAGATGCAGCCTAATTTCAAGATTATTTTGAAGACAGAATTGTCTTATAGACCAGAATTAAGATATATAGAGTTTTATGCAACAGATTGCAGTGTTTTTATTCCATCTATATATTTTTTAATTAATCATAATATAAAAAAATATTTAATTAATTCCTTTAAGGGGGGTGATGGGTGAAATTTCTATTTTCTATATTTTTTGAGCTAGAGACTTGATTTTTTGTACATTCACTGCATGATACATAATGATGTATTTAAGTTTCATTCTTGTGAGACATTTATTTTATGAGTTATTAAATATTATATTTAAAAAAATTTGCATATATTATAATTAAATGGGTTCCACAATTTTTTAGTAAAATGTCTGATTTTTTTTACAAGACTCCTAAAATATTTAGAAAAAACATCATGCATTAGAATTCTTGTAATATGAACACAAGGGAGAAAAAAAATGTACCTCATGCGTGGAATTACAAAAAAATATTAATAATTGCTTACATTTTATTTTTTATTTCTTAAAATACTACTTCAGTCATGAAACCTATGCACTACTTTGTTACCCATTGTTTTTAGGACATGCAGTAAAAATTTGAACCTTCTAGGACAAAATTTCTGAATTCCATTCAATTTTGAATGTACAAAAAGGCAGTGGAAATAAAAGTGTGGAAAAACAAGTTTAAAGATTTGCATGCAAGTAGTATTTAACTGGCTCACCCTTTTAACTCTGACATAATTTAGAGCACTTAGAAGCGCCATAGGCATCTGAAACTTTGCCAACATATACATTGAGTACAGGCTATTTTTTAGTACAAAAAACAAAAAAAAATGCCAATTTTTATCTCAAATGGTCAATTTTTCACCCATCACCCCCCCCCTTAAGGTGCCATCATCTTCAGATTGATTAAATCTTCTTAAAAACCTGTTGTATGTTCAACATAATACCTTCTGCTATTGATGAAACTAGATTATCAAGACCCTACAACAAGTTTTAATCAAAGTCAAGTTTTTAAAGCCCAAGTCGGGGCCTGTCTTCCCCTTTTGGGAATTCTTAACCAATCTGATTTCTTCTTCTTCGTCAGGCTCTATGACTTCCAGTGGAATGTCTTGGCCTTCTCAACCAGTATACGCCACTTCTTTTTATCTTGTGCAGTAGATTTCAAATAAAAAATCCCCATCTCTCTCAAATCTTCAATTACATCATCTTCCCATCGATCCTTGGGTCTTGTCCTTGGTCTTGTTCCCTGTGGCTTCCAATTCAAAATATCATTCGGCAATCTTCCCTTTGGCATTCTTAGTGAATGTCCAAACCATTGTAATCTTTTGGATTTGATGAAACTATATTTTCTTTATTATTCTTGAGGTATAATTCGTCATTCCTTCTCAACCTCCAATTTCCATTTTCCTTTACTGGACCTAGCACTCTAACCAATCTGATTTAGTTATGCTTATTTCCATAGAAATGTTACAGGTGGCATGTTGCCTCAAGATACATCTAGTAGTCAACTAAGGTATTACATAGATAGTAAAAAGTCAGTAAATTTTGTGTAGAGGCCTCTTTTTTCAGACTCAAATTTCTTTTACGAGCCTGAAAATCTTCATACTAGGGACCCATGGCTTTAAAGTCCTTCCCAGAGAACCTGTTCTTGGATTTTTCCATCCTAAAAATCCATTAATCCTTGGCTGGGTTTGAACCCATGACCCTTGGGAGTGGAGGAAAGGTGTACAATCACTAGACCTCTGCAGCTGACTGATGGCAGCACCTGACATGTACTAATTTTATATTGTGACTGATACCTCAACAGAATTTTATCATGTTTTTTATTAATATAGACGTATTGAACCATATTATAAGAATATTTATTATGTTCATATTATTTTATCACAAGATTAGAAATTATTTAGTACAATTATAACAATTTTATCACCAAAAAAGTTGGCTCAGATTAAAGCTCTGCTAGTGACCAACTTGGCTTTTTTTTTAATCGGTGGAACTTCAAGCAAATACATGACAAACACAAACATACAGCTACTGGCTATACCTAAATGTTCCTAGCGATGTTATGGACTTGGATGTTAAAATATATATAATTATGAACAAAGTAAAAAAATGCTTTTATATAACTGATATTATGCAAAAATGTTAAAAAAAGAATTTATCATATATTAATAATTTCAAAATCCATTCTGAAAATGCTTGGTTTGATTACTAATAGCAATAATAATGTCAGCAGTGGTAGTTTAATAGTTATGTTCCTTACCTCTAGTCCTGAGTCGCAGGTTTAAACCCAGCCAGGGTCGATGGATTTTTATCATATCAGCTAATTACAAATGTAATAATGTTGAAATTAATGCATTCAGGCAAGCTATTTGGATGCGATAGTTAATACAACTAAAGAGAAATATTTTTGCCTGAACTGGGAATTGAACCCAGGATCTCCAGATTTACATGCTGATGCATTAATAAATTGTGCTACTCAGGCAATCAAGGAGCAGACACAAATTTTTCTCTACTTCACAAATATCGGGTACATGGAGATTTCAAATAGAGAAAATTTTGTGTCTGCTGGTGGATTGACTGAGTAGCACAATTGGTTAAACTTTTGTAATTATTGTTGCTTTTGATTGATTGGTGGAAGTCTCTCACTAATCCATTTTGTTGTTAACTACACATCATATGTCTGAAACATTATAATTAAATGCTCCAGAATGACCAAATCCTATATTTTTTAACATTAGTTCCGATTATAAAAAGATCAACATAATTCTGTATTACACTGTAGGTTGATGGTTTTTTATTTAATTATATATTCATACACAGTATATACTATATGTGACATTCATGCAAAAAATCCTACCTGTATACTGTGTAACTTAAGCAATAGACCAATAACACCTTTATAAGTGCCCAGCCCTTCAGTGTTCCACAAGAAGTTCGACACTGTGAAACAAGATTGAAGATTATCTCCTTTAGTTGTTTTATCTTATTGCTTGGTTTGTTTTTTTAATTAATGTAATATGTATCAAACAACTAGCCACCAATATATTAATATGCAATGTAGGTAGCAAAGCATTGAGAGAACCGTTGCAAATGTTGGAATGTCCTCTTTATTCCAACAATTATTACAAATAATGCAAAGATCTTGGAATTTGCTCAGTCTAGATATCCCTTGGTGTGGTTATATAATAAAAAATTATGTAGCTGTATTTTTATTTTATTATTTCCAATTTAATTTGTTGTACAAAATTAATTATGCATGTCCTCTGTGTCAAAAGGCAAACTCCAGTTGGAATCAAATTTGTCTTTTTTTTTTTTACTTTGGTTTTGGATATATTTAAGAAAATATGTTTAAGATATTTTTATTATGGTTTAGTTGCTTTCATTAAATTATTTACAACACCTGATGTTTACATTACATCAGATTGAAACTTCGTTTATTTTCTTTCCACGAATGCTAAGTTGGTTATGTGTAATATCAACTTCCATGTTTGTTTTATAAGAGAAACAAATATATTTTATATTATATTAGTTCTATTGCTGGGATATATTTATCTAAATGTGCAATGTGATTTATTATTCTATTGTTGCCTTAATGGGAATTATTTTGTCTGTAACTTCAAATTTATATAAATGATGATGTACTCATTTGTGTGGGGCACGCCGTAGCGTAGTGGTTAAGGCACTGCGCTACAAGCCGGAAGGTCGAGGGTTCAAGTCCCGGTGGGGTCAGGATTTTTAAACTGACCCAAATCTTCTGGCAGCACAATGACCCTGGGGTCGACTCAGCCTCTAACTGAAATGAGTACCAGATGCTTGTTCTGGGGGTGAAGGCGGCCGTCATGCAGGGCTGACAACCTGGCTGACATCAAATGCCGATTGTTCAGAAAAAGTGGGAGCCTTAACCTCCTACTACCCCAAGGGCTTCCTGAGGCCTGTAGTGGGATCACTTTACCTTTACTCATTTGTATTGTTATCTTCAAATTTGAGATAAGATAGAGAGAGGCCTTAGGAGGTTCTTGGGATAATGGGAGTAATCTGCATGAGATGTTAACCAAGTTGTCAGCCATTTTTACCCTTACAATATGTGTTTGTTACTCATTTCCATCAAAGGCTGAATTCACCCTAGTTGTTGCTAGGTGTAGTCACTTTTAAAAATTCTGACACCATTGGTAATCAAATCAAAAAACTTTATACTTATAGCCTCTTTAGCATGTCCCCTCCTATATTACCAATACATTTAAATCTAAGTTAACATTTATAGATTGTACACCACTATCCAAGCTGTGCTTGGCTTTTTTTTTTTTTTTTGGTGGACTGCACATAAAGTATAACAATATAACAGAAAAAGTGTAAAAAGAAAAGATTAAGAGTGTGAAGATCGTGATGTATATCAATATAGGGATATGTCATTTGAGTTTTTTAATATATGTGACACTTATTTTGTTCCTGGTGCCAATTTTTAAGAATTGTTTTGTAACCCTTCCTTTAAATACTGTTCTGAAAACATGACAGGCATCCTCTGGAGAAATTTTATATTTATACTTTCATGTAATGATTGATTAATGAAGCTGTTTTATAAACAATGCATGTTTCATGTAAAACTATATATGTTTTGATTTTTTCTGGCAATATTCAGTCCCTATTAACTCCAAGTTAATAGTTTGCTGCATACGTAAATATAGGTTCACTGCTTTTGAGAACATAGAATTATTTTTTAAAGAAATATATATTTTTAACATATTGTGGTTTGTATATAATAATTACTTGTTTTAAATGTAGGTATTTTACCTTTTGTTACACCACTATTACCATTCATTAGACAGTATGTGTAAATGCAGTGGTTGTAGTTGGGAGCGAAATGGGGGGGGAGGACTGCCTTTATAGTAGTTACCAAAGGAAACTATATACTGTACATAGAATGAGACTTTTTAAAGGTTTTTTGACAAAAAAATAACTATGTACAGATGAATCTGGCAATATTATTATAGTAAATTATAAGTAAATAGACTTAAAAATATCCACCCCAAATATTTGGCAGGATTGCATTCACCTCAACTAAACCACACATTATTACCAGGGAACGGATTTCTAAAGTAAAAATAAATTATATTTTGCATAACCTCTCTGTGTCACGTATTCAGTACCATATTCAAAAATTCTCTTTTCTTAATGCCACCAGGAGGTTATGCTCTGCTGGTTTCTCCTGGTATTAGAAAAAATGTAACCCACTTCTAAGATTGGAGCACCTGGAAGATGGTGTTACATTACCCAGATAACTAACTAACTCACTGGCACTATTGAACCCATAGGTTCATGGCCACGCAGACATAAGCTCTCCATACATCCCTATCCTGAGCCAACGTTTTTCAATCATCCCCTGTATAATCTACTTCCCTCAATTCATGGTTAATGTTATTCTCCCACCTCGTTCTTGGTCTACCAATGGCCGTTTTCCCCTCTGGCTTTCCTACAAGAAGCTTTCATGCATGTCTTTCATTCCCCATTTGTGCCACATGTCCTGCCCATAGCAGTCTATGAGACTTAACTGTTGTCATTATATCTGGCTTCCTATAAAGACCATGTAATTCACTGTTATTCAGTCTTCTACATTCACCTGTCTGTTCATCTCTCTTTGGTCCAAAAATTTTCCTAAGAACTTTATTCTCAAACACTCGTAATCTCATTTCCTCCCTTAAGTAAGAGTCCATGTTTCGCAGCCATATAATATAACTGGTCAAGATATGTATGATAAATTATAATGAAGAACCAGGAGAGTCCTTAAGCCTGAACTTATTCCAGTCTAGGACAACCACAACCCGCACCATAGCTGAGCAGTTTAAGACATGGTTCATTAGTGCAGAGCTGCACTCTTGCATTGGTTTGACCCATGGGAGAAGAAATTTTCTCATGGAATTTTGGCCAGTTTGGGAAAGTGCTCACTCAGCATCATGAGGAATTTGGGTAGTTACAATAAATAGTGGCTCCAGGTTGAGAAAACCAGGTCTGACAGTTGGGGAATACAACATGCTGATCATATGGCTAGATGATTACCACTTCTGTGATTGATATATATGTGTATGTGAAGCCAGCAGCCGACTGACAACTCAAGGGCTTTCTAGGCCTGTCACATCATGAAGTGGTTCATGGGCAGGCAACCATAGGAATAAGTCTCTTTAAGAAAAAATTCCTGTGGTCTGAGCAGGCATCACATCCAGGACATCAGAAGCTCTGACCAAAATATCATGAGAGTGGTGAGAAATTGTATTTTTTATTTTCCATATTTTATTGTTAAGCACATATTGTATTAATTTTCAATATATTATCCATGTTAAAACAAACAATATAATACACATTAAGGCTAAACTTATCCAATTTCATGAAATTATTTTTTTTTAATACTTCTCAACAATATGGTTTTAAAAAATTACAGTAATTAATCCTCTTAGGTACAATGAAAATTAAAATTGTTTTCAACAATTACATGAGAAACTAATTATATTCAGTAAAGACAGTAATTGTTGCAATATACTGAAAACAGTTTAGTCTACTAGTTTTTGAAGTTATAGAACAGAATTTAAAGATGTTCTGTTGAGTGAACAGTATTCAGTCCATTTGGGTGTCTATAGAAGAGACTGGAAAGAAGATAGGTAAATTGGCAACATTCTTTTTGTTACTTTATTTTAAAAATGACAGTAAAATTAATTAATTACAACATTATATAGGTCCTTGTTGGTTTAACCGGACTAAATTTTAATATACCGGTATGTGGAAAATTTATTTATTTACTTTTTTTTTGCAACTTTAAGTTCATATTCAATTATATATTCAGGTAAAAATAACTAAATATTTAGGTTTATTTACATATTTTGTATATTTTTAGCACATATAAATCCGTTCCCTAGTTATTGGCTTTAATTGATATTTCATAATTATGTTTAATTGAAGAGAAGTTGCATATGTGAGCAAAAATATTTTGACAATTTCAGTGAAAATATTTTATTGAAATTGCAGTATAATTACTAAATTGTGTTTATATAGATATGGTGATATCAACATTTTGGGATAGAGGTTTAGGCTGCTATTTACTAAGCTCTTGACAGCATTGCTGTTGCTATGCTGAAAATATTGTAAAAAAAGTTTTATTGTCGCAGATATGCAGGGCAATGATATTTAGCACTTTCAAGAGATATTTGCTTAAATTTCTTGTACGGTTTCAGTTACCATAAGTAAAATAAAATATTTAAATTAATCAAAGGAATTTTGCTCACTATGTATATCTTCAATATATTTTTAAACATTTTACTAATGGACCCTAATATATAACTGATTAAATAGATAATTTAATAAAATGGAAAAAAATAATTTTTATATATAAATCCTGTATATAACTGGCATGAATAAAATGGATTTATGATACTGTAACATGATGGATTCCATTCTGTACCAAAATAATAATTTATTCATATGATACGTCGCCACTTTGATGATTAAATTAAAGATCGCGGGTAAACCTCTTAAAACCTTAAGTATGGTATAATTACTATCTCTTATATGTTAGCTATATAGGCTTATGCAATTTTTGTTACACATTTACATTCTCTCTCTCTCTATCTTCTTCACTTCCTGGTTTAGGCAAGAGTTGCCTGTTCCGTCTATATATATATATATATATATATATATGTTATAATTATCATACCATATATATATATATATATATGTATATATAATGTCAGCATAGTACCATTGTCTGACATTATTATTATTTTTTTTTAATTCTTGTGATTTTTGTAGTAGGGGAGTTCAGGAAAAGGCACTTTCATGCAAATTTATTTTAAAAAGTTCATAAGTTATGCATAAGTGTTGTGTTAATGTGTTTATTTTGATTAGAATATAATATTCAAATCAAATGTTGGGTAATTATTTACTTGTCATTCAAGGATTTAATTTAAATGAACAATTAAAAGGTGAACATTTTCATTGTAATCATAGCAATACAGTATTAATAACGAACAGTAAACATAGATGCAATTTTGAAATTATGTTTCCTGATGTCAGTATTAGCATTTTAAGTATTAAATTTGAGTTTTTATTTCACATTTACACACATCATTCTTAAAACTTGAAAAGCTAACAAAAAAAATTCACACTAACCTTATGTTAGTCCACCGCTGTGGTCTCGAGATAGTGTGCTGCCTTGTCACTCAGCGGGCCCAAGTTTGATTCCCAGTCGGGACAAACTTCCTGGGTAAAGTTTTTTTCTGGGGTTTTTCCTCACTTGTAAGACAAATGTCAGCTAGCTTTGAGGCCCAAAAGGTCCCCGAAAATCATCTGGCCATCATCATTATCATCCCTCGGTGTGGAAAGCAACGGGAAGTTACCACACATATAATAATTCCCTAGGAAAGCTGCAAAGCATAGCATGAAAGTGCTATGATGAATGAAAGACCTACCCTAGGGCAGAACACTGTGAATAAAAAAAACCTTATATTTAATAGCGTTTATTAAAGCTTAAGGTTGAATTTCAGTTAGTTAGCTTTTAAGATGTCTTTTTATTTTAACGATTCAGGTTGAACAAAATCGTTGGTTGACAAGTATATAATTAAGAAATGTTGAGTAGCCATTTTCAATCTTTTTTTCAAGACGCTTTTAAAATACTGGGGCTAAGTTATGGATAATTATTGATAAACTTAATTAATGCTAATGACTGCACTGTAATAGGTCTAATCTATTTTCTGTTATATTCTACATGAAATGAACATGTTTAACTAAAATGTTTTCTGAACGTAGCGAAAGTTGAATTATGTAAAAACAAGATGAATCTGTCAACTATGGAAGTTATGTATGTATACATATTTTTAAAATACATTATGAAACTCCGTTGAGGTTACCGTGTTAAAGTTTTAATAATTGTATAACAGTACCTGATATCACAGTCGTCCTCAATAATTTGCAGTGTTGTTTTATAAGAGGCCTTTCGATAACTTATGTATCATCTTCTGCTTTCATTTCGGTACTGACTGTTGTTGGTAATTATTTTGTACAGAGGGTTTATGCTGGGTATGTTCTCGTTCAGCAGGTGTTTTATTTGTGGTTTCCTTGATGATTTCTAATTCTTCGAGAACGTTGATTTTTGATACATTGTTTTCTCTATGTAGGATAGATAATACATTGTCTATTGTGTTGAATTGATGTCCTGCTTCTACTATATGCTTTGAAAAACTGGATTTATCTTCATTCTTTATGAAATCTCTGAAATGTTCATTAAATCTTGTCGTGAAGTTTCTAGTGGTTCTTCCTATGTAAAATTTGTTACAGCTATTGCAATTTAATTTGTAAACTCCTTTATTTTGAATTAGAAATCATCAAGGAAACCACCTGCTGAACGAGAACAAACCCAGCATAAACCTCTATACAAAATAATTACCAACAACAGTCAGTACCAAAATGAAATCAGAAGATGATACATAAGTTATCGAAAGGCCTCCTATAAAACAACACTGCAAATTATTGAGGACAACTGAGATATCAGGTACTGTTATACAATTATTTACTGTAATCCATTCACAAAATGACTGTCCTTAGGTACCATAATATAAATGGATTGCGCACAAATGTGCAAAGATGATAACACAACAATCACCAACACTTTAACTTTGTCTTGCGTAATCACAAATTGTTTTTGTTCTTTGTGTACATTTTTCGATGTGATATCTTTCGCATTTCTGTTCACATACGTCGCATATGCATGACATCTTTGGGTCATGAAATGTTTTATCTTTACACATTAGGTGGTGGAATCAATGTACGCTTAGTCTTGTGATGACGTGTCTTATCTGGAAATTTGCTTCTGTCCAGTTCCTGTCTATCATCGCTCCAGTGCTGAAGAATTCCGGCCATACTTCCTCCCTTGTCCTGCGTAGACTTTGTAGAGCATGTTCATAGGGTTCTGTGGTTGGTAGTAGGTATGTTGTTGTTTTCAGGTCCTCGATAAGGAAAGTATCCCTTGCCAGTAGGTACACTAGACGGCTTTTTGTCATTCTTGATACTCCTATTGCTCTTTTTATGTAAGTAGCTTTCACTTTTTCCAGTGTGTTCAGATTAGCTTCTGTAAGATGTGGCCATATGATTTCTACCCCATAAGTTATTATTGGAGGGATCTTTGCATTATACAATTATTAAAACTTTAATGTATACATACATACACATAGCATAAATAAAGCAAGATTTATGATAGGCTTTTTAGATACTTTAAATTAGATCAGTAACAAAAAATAATTTTTAATTTTGTATTTTTTAAAGTTTTTAATATGCATCTTCTTTTATATGAAGGGTACAGGCAAAGAATCAGGTAAGTCACTTTTTCTTTGAAACCTAGAAAGCATACTTTTTAATTGTAAAACATCCATACTTCCTTACCTGTACTCCAATAAGTTTAGAGGTAAATAAACCCATAACTAAGCTGTATCTTTTAGTGTTTCACACTTCTAAACTATAGTGTTTTCCATGAAGAATCTAATGTTTTGACAAAAAAAATTATACCTGGTTATTTCCCTGTACCCTTTATAATAATTTAAACAATGGTCTCTTTGAGTAGTTTTTGTTCCTATTTTGAATTTGCAAAATGAATTGATTTTATCAGGTGTTTGATCCTTAATATGGTAAAACAACAGATTGCTATTTAATATTCATACAAACATTGAAAATACATTTTTTCACATCTTGTTTTAAATTTAAAACTGACTTTTGTATATGATTCTTTTCCATTCTATTCTCCGTAATTTAATTTCTACCACAATATCTGGTGATTTATATGGTCTCTAAGTTCTGTGTTGTATCTTCTTCTTCTTCTTTTTCTTCTTCTTCCGTATGTAGTATTGGGTGATGATGCCCGTTCTGCGACTACAAGAACTGATCTTTCCATCGGTTGAAGGGTCTTCCGAGGTCTCTTTTGCCTTTAGGGTTGAGGTGGTAAATCATCTTTGGTAAACGGGAATTTGACATTCTCTGGACGTGTTGGAACCATTTAATCTGATAATTTTGTATATGTTCAGCCATTTCCCTACTATTCCACTGCATCCTTATCTCATCACCCTTCATTCTATTCCTTAAAGTTACTCCAGTTAGTGATCGGAGGAATCTCATTTGTGAACTATTAATGCGGGATTTATCTTTTGCTCGAAGTGTCCAGCATTCACTTCCGTATAATAGAGCAGGTTTGGCTATGGCATTATATGAAATCTCAATTGGATTTCTTTCCTCATTTGTTTTCCAAAATTTCTCCTAATTACACCATTTAGTCTGTTATATTTTTCTAAATTTGTTTCCACATCTTTTTGATTATGAAACTGTGATATATTATTACCTAAATAATTAAAGTGTGTTACTTGTGTGTTGTATCTGATTCTCTAATATATCATTATAAAATTTTGGGTCATTAATCTATTTTAATATATTTCTTTCTCTTGTTATTAGGAACATTTTCATATATTTTTTGTCAGTGTTCAAGTTTCACTTCCATAAAGTCTAATCATTCTTATAAAAGTCTTGTATAATCAGATCTTAATAATAATTAAATGAATCGTGATTTTTTTCTTACCTCATACATCTATGTTTCTTTAAACACAGCACTGCAGTATCGGCGACCCTTTGTCGTCATCGTCAGCTGTTTTCACGACAGTCGTGAAAACAGCTGACGATGACGACAAAGGGTCGCCGATACTGCAGTGCTGTGTTTAAAGAAACATAGATGTATGAGGTAAGAAAAAATCACGATTCATTTAATTATTATTAATTGAACCTCATAATGTTAAAAATTCCCAAATTTAATATATAAATAATCAGATCTTATTTGTTTTATTTGGATATAATTGCTTGAATGTTGAATTTTGGAAGATGAAATTTTATTTATTATTTAGATTACATAAAAAATAATTTAGAAATGGAATTAATTAGTTTACATTTGTATAACTGTCTCATTGGCACTATTGATCCTGAAGGTTCAGAGTCACAAAGGGGGAAATCTCTCCATAAATCCCTATCCTGAGTTAATATATTTCAATCATGACCTCGTACAACTCACTTCTCTCAAATCATCCCTCCCTCCATGGAGTGAGCAAGGCCTAGAAGACTTGACCTACCAGCTGGTTGCTGGCAAATCCAAATCTTTTAATCTCAGTGATGCATGTCCACATTTGTTAATCACTGAGGTGGATGATCATCCATCCAGGATAGGGGGACTTGTTATCAGTATGTCAGGTCTTCCAGCTGTTACAGGTGGTTTTATCAACCTGGGGCTCGTACTTATTGTAGCACTCAAATTTTGTGGACATCAGTCCCATACTGGCTGAAATCCCATGAGAAATTTCTTTCTCCTGGGGGGACTGGAACCAGTGTAAGTCTGTAACTTTGCATCAAGGCATGGTCTCTTAAACTGCTCTACTATAGTGCAAGACCTATAACTTACCTAATTGTAACTAACTCAATGTCTCTATCGAACCCATAAGTTCATGGCCATGCAGACATGAGCTCTCCATGCATCCCTATCCTGAGCTAATCATCCCCTGTATAATTTACTTCCCTCAAATCTTGGTAAATTTTATTCTTCAACATTTTTTACCTACCTAGTGGGCACTTTCCCCCTGGTTTACTTACAAGCAGTTTCCATGCCCCTTTTTCATTCCCCATTTGTGCCATATGTCCTGTCCAACACAGTCTCTACTCTTGGTTAATGCTATTCTCCTGCCTCATTTTTGGCATATCTACTGTGTGTTTTCCCACAAAAAATTCCCATGCCACTCTTTCATTCCCCATTTGTTACATAATTCCTTCCCATCGGAGTCTACAAGACTTAACTATTTTTATTACATCTTGTTGCCCATAAAGATCATATAGTTCACTGTTATGTAGTTTTCTCCATTTACCTATCTGTTCATCTCTCTTTGTTCCATTTGTATAATTTTTTTTATAATTTCTTTAATTAATATTTACAGATCTGGGAACTTGGAGTGCAACGAGGATATTGAAAACTGGAACTTTAGACAACTTATTTAATGTTTCCCAACAACCGCTCCCCGATATTAGTAACGGGAATTTTGATCAACAGTTATTAACAGATGCTATCTCAGCATTTGTTCCAGTTCCCTCTGCAACAAATTCTGGAGGCTTATTGCAACTTATTTCAGAGCAGAACAAACCAGGAGAAGGATTCAAGTGCAAAAACTGTGGGAAGTTATATCGATGGAAGAACTCACTTTATACACATGTTAGATTAGAATGTGGAAAAGAACCACAGTTTCAGTGTCCTTATTGTCCGTATCGAGCAAAACTTAAAGGAAATCTTCAGAAACATATCAAACTTAAACATTTTCAAGAAATTCCATGAAATAGTTTTCAAAATATAAATAAATCTTTGTATCGTAAATTAATGAGTCATTTTTAACATCTTACCTCATATTTTATGTTTCTTCAAACACGGGAACTAGTTTTCGAGAGAAGGATGTCTCCCATTTTCAACCGACATTATGACTACCAGATTTTCATTGGACCTCATCTCAAAGTTCATCAAATCAACACCAGATGGCAACGTTATTGATGGAGATTCCAACAATTCCAACGAAAATCCGGTAGTCATAATGTCGGTTGAAAATGGGAGACATCCTTCTCTCGAAAACTAGTTTCCGTGTTTGAAGGAACATAAAATATGAGGTAAGATGTTAAAAAATGACTCATTAATTTACGAATTAAGAACCTCATAATGTTATTTCCCGTATTTAACTATAAATCTTTGTATTGTAATGCATTTTTAAGTGGTAGTGGTATTGTAAACTGAGATGACTTTAACCCATTGATGAGATTTTACTTCATAGTATAATTAATTTTTTTAGACTGATAATACATTAGTAGGAAATTCCGTACACTGTGCAGTAAAAATGAAGGTCCTATCATTTATATGTCCACTGCTGTGGTCTCGAGGTAGCGTGCTGCCTTGTCATGCAGCGGGCCCGGGTTCGATCCCCGGTCGGGACAGTTTTTCTGGGTGAGGATTTTTATCGGGTATTTTGCTCAGTTGTAAGACAAATGTCAGGAAAACTTTAAGGCCCAAATGGTCCCCGAAATCATATGGCCATCATCCTTATCATTATCATCATCATCCTTCACTGATGTGGAAAGCAACAGGAAGCTTATATATAATTTTTCTGTTCGTGTGTATGTCATTGAACTCCTCCTAAATGACAGTATCAATTTTGACGAAATGTTGTGTGTGTGTTTTTGAGTGGGTCCCTTGATGGTTTAGATTCACAATTGGATCCTCTAAAACTATTAGGGGTAGGAGTTTACCTGAAGCGAAAGTTTAAAAATCGCTGTAGCAGTCACATTTTTCATTGTTTCACAACGAAACTCAGTATATCATATTAAAATAAACCGAGGTAGGAAGTGTCAAAAAATGAGCGAAATCCGACAATTAGAAGTGGAGGTTTACCTGAAATCCAAAATTAAAAACTGACTAGCAACTGCCATGTTTGGTTCATCTCAACATATACCATACAATTTAATTAAGTTTTAATATTTAATTTATTTAGGCATGCCAGGTATTATTTAATATCTATATAAAATTGGCCATGATTTTGTTACACATGGGATAAAGTCGCCTCATTTATGGTATTAATAAGTTTTTAGATATTTTAAATTCAGTACAAAAATAATGTTTGGAGAGTTACTTACTTCATTATTTGAAAAATCTATAAATCTTCAGAATTTGTTCTTCCATTTTCAGTATTTCATTCAAATCTAGAAAAAAAAGTGTAATGTTTAAAATTAATTGTATTTCGCTTTAAATATGTATTAGTACATTTAAAAGATCTATAAAAGTCATATGTATTTTTTTCAGTGATTAAATTATATTTTAAAAAGCTTGTGTGTGAAGTAATGTATACCTCACTTTGAAAAGTCCTTGTACAGATTTAACATTTTGATAAATAAACATTTTTTTTAAATTGCATCAGAGATAGTTATGCCACAAAAAGTAAATCAAAGTCATAAATCTTAAAAAAAACAAAGCATGTGATTAATATTATGTATTTACTCATAAATATGTGTTTTAACACACCTACAAGTGAATAGTGGGGCTATGGCAAAATTTGTGTCTGTGGATGTGTAGTTTGTGACTGTCTCGTCATATGTAGCTGTTATATTTTTGCTAAGCATAATTTTGTTTTGGTTAAAACAATTCAACTGCAGTAATAGTAATAATAACATATAATTTTACTTAAATAAATAATACTTCATAGTTGTTAATTCCTAAAAGAAGTTAATAATATATAAATTTTGAAGAATGTAAGATGACACAAGAAAAGAAAAAATCTAAATAGATACAGTTTGCAACCAGAATTGCCATGAAAAGTTGGAGTTACAACTCTCTGTCTTATTACTGGCCATGACTGCCTGAATGACCACTTACATAATCACCAAACTGCCCATTCTGCATGGGAGAGAAATATGGTATGCTTAAATTATGCTAAGCTTTGAGTGTGCATTCAGATATTATTATTAAATATTGGTGAAGCTAGAGTGAAAATGTCTATATTGTCAAATCATGAGTATTAAATTTATAATTTAATATCTTCTAATATTTTTGTTTTACTATTTCCTGCAATCCATTTGACGAAGCATTTTGTTAAATCATTGATCTTACTAACTTCAGTCTTTATAGTTATATTTGTATATTTATATTCACTAAATTAATATAGCATATTAATGAGATTTGTTTTCAATTAATGCACCACTTAAACAGACTACATACATAGGTGTCATTTACTTGTGTACAGAGAAAAGCCTAGGATAAATATTTGTTTATGTGTAGTGTAAATGTGTTGTTAGATGGCTGATGGTGAAGAGAAGGAGAAGGAAAAATCTGGTACTGGCACATAACCTATCCTTATCAAAAGCACCAACGTGACCACCATACTTAATGTCTGCATCCAATGGATGAATCATTATCAGCAGTACTGCAAAGGAGCTTGGATTTAACCTAAGCATCTACAGCACAATTCAATTATTGAATTTGTACACCACGCCTCCTAGCCCCGAGATTTAAAATTTTCAACCCAACTGAGAATATAACCCGTATATGGTGAAATTAAATGTTTCTTACCTCTCCTCATATATATTTTCTAAGTTGATCGCGATTTTGAGACTATAACTGTCTCATCATCAGAACTTTGTTGGCGACTGGTGTTATGCGATCAGAACTTTGTTGGCGACTGGTGTTATGTCGATCGGAAGAAACTCTTCTTGTTCTCTCTGTTGATGGACCGATGAACCTCTGGATCAGGTAAAAATTTGCGGGAATTTCGAAGTTCATAAGTTTTCGTTTATTTTTCTGAATGTTTCCTCGCGGTTTGGGAAAAGATCCACATTCAGAAAAAACAAAAGAAAACTTATGAACTTTGAAATTCCCGCAAATTTTGACCTGATCCAGAGGTTCATTGATCCACCAACAGAGGGAAGAAGAAGAGTTTCTTCCGATCGACATAACACCAGTCGCCAACAAAGTTCTGATGATGAGACAGTTATAGTCTCGAAATCGCGATCAACTTAGAAAATATATATGAGGAGAGGTAAGAAACATTTAATTTCACCATAAATTAAACCTCATAGTGATTAATTCCTATAAAAGTTAAATATAACCCGTAACCTGTGCTAGTTAGGAAGCAGATATGCTACCATCTGAGTTAGCATGGCAAACTTCTAATATAATGTAAAAAAAATGTGTATTTTTTTAAATACATTGATTATATATTGTTCATGTGAATAATTTTCAGATATGTGAACTATTTGCTTTTGATTGTATTTCAGGTTCTAAAGCCTTAATTTTGTTACAGAACTGGATCAATGGGTTGACCACAGTCTTGGAAGAATCAATAACTTTGAATCAATTGAAAAGATTTATAAACAACAGTGTGAACTACAGTATCAAACATCTTTTGGTCAATTACATCCATTGAAGAACCGACGTATTTATGAAACAAGTTCTAGAGTTTCTAATGAAGGGTTTCCATGCACAACTTGCGGAAAAAGTTACCGATGGAAAAAATCTCTTTACAATCATGTTAAACTAGAATGTGGCAAGGAACCACAATTCCAATGCCCCTTTTGCCCTCATCGAGCTAAACTTAGTTGGAATCTTCAGAAACATATTAAATTGAAACATCTTCAATTTGTGGAACAAAAAAACTGACATTAGTAAATTGTTTTAAATGTATTACGTATACAAAATGCTTTGCAGTATTCTTTAGAATCATATTAAATTGAAACATCTTCAATTTGTGGAACAAAAAAACTGACATTAGTAAATTGTTTTAAATGTATTACGTATACAAAATGCTTTGCAGTATTCTTTAGAATCATATTAAATTGAAACATCTTCAATTTGTGGAACAAAAAAACTGACATTAGTAAATTGTTTTAAATGTATTACGTATACAAAATGCTTTGCAGTATTCTTTAGAATATCAAATTTATGTTTAATTATTTATAAATCAATTAGATCTATTAGGACTGGAAAGTTATGCCTGAAAGATTCTTGTCAATTGAATGAAGATCTTAAAATTTATTGTGTGAGAAGATATTGAAGAAAGTTTTGTTTTCTACTGTCCGTACATTTATCATTTAATTTATTGATATCAGATATTACAGCTAATATGCAAATGTCAGATATTGCAGCTGAAATTCAAATAAGTAGTAGTGTAATAATCTGTTGTTCAATAACTTAGTTGAAAATAATTAAATGAATCGTGATTTTTTCTTACCTCATACATCTATGTTTCTTTAAACACAGCACTGCAGTATCGGCGACACTTTGTCGTCATCGTCAGCTGTTTTCAGGTGAAAACAGCTGACGATGACGACAAAGTGTCGCCGATACTGCAGTGCTGTGTTTAAAGAAACATAGATGTATGAGGTAAGAAAAAATCACGATTCATTTAATTATTATTAATTGAACCTCATAATGTTAAAAATTCCCAAATTTAATATATAAACTTAGTTGAACTCCATTCTACTTTTTGCTTCACAATAAAGCTTTAATGGTGAGTTCGAGTTCAGATATGCTGCAGTCAGGATAGGGCACTTCTGTAGGTATTCTTTTGTCATTATTGAATTATTCTCATTATAAAATATACACGTCAATGGATACAGTTTGGGTAACCTAAGACTGACATCCTTCAACTTTTCTTCTGTTGTATAAGAATACTGAATTTTACCATTAAGTGGAACTTAGTGTGAATATTTTTTTGAGTGAGTTGATTTTTATGTGAAGTAATTAATTATGGGTATTAATTTATAATTTATTTATTATAGTATTAATTTTCAGTCAAGTGTTCCTACTGGGTTAGTGACCTGATTTGGGTTATTGAGGAATTTTATATTAAGTTAGTTTAGGGTTAATTAAACATGAATGATATTGAGACATATCTCAGGCCAGACTTATATTCTCTTCTGATGTTATATATAAATTTATACTCTCATACTGAACAATAAATTAATTTTTTAAAGAGAAAAATTTTTTCCTGAACCAGGATTTGAATCCAAGATTTCTAGTTCTACATATTAACACACTAACCAACTGTGCTATCTACGTATCTCACCACTTTAGACAGAAATTTTTCTCTTCTTAAATAGTCCCGTGCACCATAGTAATGAACCGTTGTTTGCAATGCAATTTGGCACTTTCTTATTCAAGAAGGCTACTAATTATTTAATACTATTATAGCATGCTGTAAAGCTGTTATTGTGATGTTATATGTAGGTGCAGAGCTATGGGACATGCGCTGGTTCGAGTCCCCATGGGGAAGAAATTTTCTCATGGTATTTCGGTCAGTATGGGACCGGTGTCCACCCAGCATCGTGAGGCATTTGGGTAGCTACAATAAGTAGCAGCTCCAGGTTGAGAAAACCAGTCATAACGGCTGGGGGACTCGACATGCTGACCACATGTAACCCCTACACTGGTTTGATGATCGTCTACCTCTGTGATTAACATAGATGTGGATGTGAGGCCAGCAGCCGGATGGTAGTCTAAGGGCCTTCTAGGCCTGTCATGCCAGGAGTTCTGTCTCTCAAATCCAATCTCCTGCTAAACAGTGGAATCTCCATTCACCTAAAAGAGATTAAGAGAGAGCTTTGTCTAAGAGAAACACTTAAGTAACTCAATATTAGTATAAAATAAAATAAGTTAAAATACCTTCTTAGGTAAAATCCGTCGTCCTCAACTTTTAAAATATGTGATCTTTATGCCTGTAGGCCTTTCAGGACATCCATCCCATCTTCAGCAGTTCATTCTTCACAGGATGCTGTAGCGAAGAATAAACTGCTGAAGATGGGACGGATGTCCTGAAAGGCCTACAGGCATAAAGATCACATATTTTAAAAGTTGAGGACAACGGATTTTACCTAAGAAGTTATTTTAACTTATTTTATGACTCTCCACCTCAACGGTTTAACAATGAATTTTATTAGTTTTGACTCAATATTATCAGCTTAAATTTATTGGCTACAGACAGCTGGTCTGGAAGAAATAATTATCATTATGAATGTCAATTTATGAAGTTATTTTTCTGAAGTTAAACCTCATAAAAACCATCATTAAAACAAGGGAATGAATATTTTTAACTTGGTAAGAATCTATAAGGGCCTGTATTTAGATTTGTAGGTTGGAAATTAAATATATTAGATGTTTATTTGAATTGAACATTTAACAACTATGATAAAGTGTAATTTAATGTGAACAGTTACCAAGGATAATTTGTTAAAAGTGGAAGCTAAATAAATATATATAATGAAGTTTTATTATAAATTTAACATTTCTCACTGAAGGACAAATTATATGCCTAGACTGGGATTTTAACCCAGGACTTTTAGCTTTATATGCTAATATTCTATCACTGAGCTATCCAAGGCCTCCAATCTAAAATCAAATTTTTCTTGTATACATTTCAACTCCTGAAAGTGCCAAAAAAATGGTCAGCAAGCCTTTGGCACTCTCGGGAATTGAAATGTATAAAAGAAAAATTTGAGTTCAGATTGGAGGCCTTGGATAGCTGAGTGGCAGAGCAGTAGCATATTAAGCTGAAGGTCATGGGTTCAAATGCCAGGCTAGGCATATATTTTTCTCTTTAAATGTAATATATAGTAATTTCTGAATGCATTGTTCTATGAACTTTTTTACAATCCATACAAATGAGAAAACTTTTTAAAAGTTATTACCATGTTTCTTTTCCATAATATTTATTGTCTTATGATTACAATCTCAGTGTGCCAAAAATAATGCATTATTGATTACTAGGGTAAAGGATAAATAGTGTTTCAATTTATCAGTTATCTTCTTTATAGGAAAAATATTTAAGGAAATTGCAGATTTCATAGGAATGATCCTTCATGTAAACCATGAATGTGTATTCAAAACAAATTACTGTGAATTTATAGATGTAAAATTGTCCTATTTATTAAAAACAATGTTAGGTAACTCTAAGATAATTTATCAGTGGAAATCTAGTTCATAAAAGCATCACACACCATTTTAAATTAAAAATCCAAAATATCCCACCAAGCCCTTATGTATTTTATGTTTGACCTAAGTTTATCCAAAATTCATTATTTAACTTCGATAAAGCCAAAATATGAATCAGAAAATTTACATCTTATCTCATGAGATAAGATGCTCTCATCTGGACTTGTTTTGGAGAACATAATAATCCTCATTCTCAATTAAATTCCGACTTTATAAACACAAAATTGATAGGAGGTCACACTAAGAGATATTTTTTTTCAAATGGATAATCTCATTATCTTTCTATGCAAGATTATTGCAAAACTACACATAAGCAATTCTGGTAAGGAAAATTAAATGAAGTGTTTCCCCAATTAATTAAACAAGACAATTTACTTGGTTATAGAAGGATTCCAGACAATTAATTTCATATAAGGAACTCAAAGAGTTTAAAAAAAATCTGAGTTGTTAGTTGTTAAAGTTGTTTACATTTGATATTAAAATTATGCAGGAGTCTCATATGGTATGAGACAACTTTAGACATTAATTAGGTTCTGAAAACCCATTAAGAAAATTATTTAGAAGTAATCTACAATATTATCGGCTGCGATGGACAATAGTGGTTATGCTTCTTGCCTCTGGTCCTGAGGGTCGCGAGTTCAAACCTATCCAGGGTCAATGGATTTTTTAGGATGGAAAAATCCAAGGAGCAAGACCTCCAGGAGGGACATTAAGCCATGGGTCCCGAGTATGAAGGTTTTCAGGCTCGTAAAAGATCCTTAAACCTGAATAAAAAGGCGTGTAAGCAAAATTTACCGAATTTTCTCATCATAGTACTACCTTGGTTTCCTAGATGTCATTAGATGGAATGCTGACCACTCAATGACAACTTTCTGAAAACAAGTGTAACTGAATCAGTATGATTGAATTTCTCCCCTTTAGGGGGAGAGCACCTAAGTCTCGTTGAGAGAAACAAGGGCTTTTTTACACAATCTGTAAAATTGCTGACAAAAAATTGAATAATCTTTTAAAGCTAAATTTTGGAAATATACGAGGGCGGATCGGAAAGTAACGCACAATAATTTTTTTTTAAAAGTTTAATAGTAAAAAAAAGGAAAACATCACAAATGAACTTACATCTTTTACCTACTTTTCGACATAGTCACCAACTTTCTCAACACATTTTTCCCATCGTGTTACCAGTTTCAATATGCCCTGTTCGTAGAAGTCCGTTTGGTTGGAGTGTAGCCATCTGCGCACTGCTGATTTCACTTCCACATCTGTCTCAAAGCGTTTGCCGGCCAGGAATTTCTTCATGGGACCAAACAGATGAAAGTCCGATGGTGCAAGATCCGGACTGTATGGTGGATGCTGGAGCACCTCCCAACCAAATTCGGCGATTTTCTGACGAACGACAGCAGCAACATGGGGGCAAGCATTGTCATGAAGAAGTTTAACGTTAATGTTGTGACGTTTGTCACGAATGGCACGACGCAACTTCACCAAAGTTTTAATGTAGGCCGCAGCATTCACAGTGGTCCCGTGTTCAGCAAAGTCCGCCAATAAAACACCATGCAAATCCCAGAACACTGTCACAAGCACTTTCCTGGCAGATTGAGTCACTTTGAATTTTTTCTTTACTGGGGAACCAGCATGTTTCCACTCCATTGATGCCTGCTTTATTTCGGGCGTGTAGTGGTACGCCCACGACTCATCACCTGTGACGATTCCTTCCAGAAAGTCATGTCCTTGTGCGGTGTACCGCGTTAAGTGGTCCAAGCTTGCCATCATTCGCTGGCCCTGTGGTCGTCTGTCAGGTTCTTAGGCACCCAGCGAGCACTAACTTTACGGAATTTCAAATTTTCATGAACAATATCGTACACCGCACCATAGGAAATGTTGAACTTCTGCGATAAGGCTCGCAGTTGCACACGCCGGTCGTTCAGAATTGCCGCCTCAATGCCTCTGACATTCTGCGGGATTGCTGCTGTTGTCGGCCGGCCGGAGCGTGGCGAATCACTAAGGTTCACGCGTCCCTCTTGGAAGAATATGCACCACCTGGAGACATTGCTACGGTCCATACAATCATCCCCATACACGCCACGAATGTCCCTGTGAATTTCACTGGGTTTATGCCTTTGGCCCACAAAAATCGAACAACACTTCTCTGTTCCTCACAGGTGGACGACTGTAGCATGCGCGCCATCTTTGTTGCATAGTTCAAGCTTCTCTCGCAAGAGGTGCACCTGAGAAAAAAATACCATCTGTAGTGAAAACTTCAAACTATATCTCTGTGAAATTTCAACATTCTAGCTGCAATACCAAGGCAGAAAAAATTATTGTGCGTTACTTTCCGATCCGCCCTCGTAGTTAATTGTTTCTTAGTTGGATTTCATCCATACCTCCTTAACATCTGAAGCCATCTCATAACTCCTATTTAATTTTAATACCGGATTATGACATAGGATAAGGCTTTTTATGTACTAAAAGTTAAGATTGAAACAAAGATAGTATATTTATTCAACTGTTTGTATGTGGAACGAAGACAAAAGAAGTCTTACTTCTCATACTATGTTGCAACCTTAGCTTTTAGAACATAAAAAGCCTAGCCCTACTATGATATCAAATTTCTTTAACAACTACTTAGATATTTTTATTTAAGACCCTACATTTCTTATATCTAATTGATTGTCTGCAACTAATTTATAATCAGATAAATGTAATTGATAATTAATATTTTTTTGGAAGTAACACTATGAGGTTTTATTTAACAATCATTAATTGAGTCTTGTTTTACACTTAGCCTCTTATTTTGTATTTTTCTGATTATTCAGATGCCAGTTGGCAATGAGGATAAATTTTCTTGAAAGTAATCCTGGAAAATATACAAAATATGAGATGAGGTGCAAAATCTGATTTGTTTAATAATTGTTAAATTTCATTAGTTTAATTAATTTACATTCTGTATGCTAATGTCCCAATTTTATATTTAATTAGGAAGTGATATTTTGAGGTTATTTTAATTATATTATTTTTAGTCTGATCATCTTACCTCATTATTAATGTTGATTTGTTCTTGGACATGTTTCAAAACAATTCTGTTTTATCGTCCAGACACTAATATTGAGGTAAGATGATCAGACTAAAAATAAAATGATCTCAATTTTATTTTTGTTAATGTTCTAATTTTAGTTATTTAAACCATGTTAAGGTGATTACACTAGAGAATAATTTTATAAATAGTTTACATTTTCATTGTGATACTTTACAGGGCAACCTTGGAATGAAAATGAAACTACTGTACATCTATCTTATGGAGCAGTTGAACATGAATCTTTTCACAGTACACAAGAGCTACAGGTTCAAGGTAGCAATGTTTACGAGTCTCAGTTTCAAGATCCTTATATTAATAAAGTTTCTAAAAATGTAATTAAGTCATATGTATGCAAAAGATGTGGAAAATCGTATAATTGGAAGCAGTCTCTGAATAATCACGTACGAATGCAATGCGGCAAAGAACCACAATTCCAATGTCCTTATTGTCCTCATAAATCAAAATTAAAATGGAATTTGCAAAAACATATTATACTTAAACATTCAGCTTCACAATGTGCATATTGATTCATTTTTTTTACTTACTGCTTATGCCTAAGTCATGAATATATCTAACACTTTATCTCAGCTTTCAATAAAGTGTAATAAAAAAATCAGAATAATTTACTCGTAGTTTTCATCTATAAACACAGTCGTATAGATTTTTGAGTTATGAAATAAGTTGGGTCCATTAGGATTTTAGAAAAGAAAATTAAAGTATAAATACCGTATTTTACAGACTGTAAGAAACACCTTAATTTTTAAGCATTTTTTTTTAAATAACATTTATACCATTTTTATTATTAGATTGCAAAGTCAGACTAAAAAAAAATCTTAGTTTATAAAACCATTCTGATCTTTAAAATCCCAGAAAATCATTATCTGAACTTTCTTCTTCGTCGTCATCGTTGTCCTCTTCATATATAAGATGGTCTTCACTGCCATCGCGAGTTTTACTTACACCACACTTCTTGAAATATTTAACAATAATGTCTTCTTTCACTCTAGACCACGACTTTTTTTTATCCACTGACACACTTGTTTGATTGTATGTCATTTTAAAGTTCCCTTTGGCATGAATTCATGTTTTGGTTTCATCCATCATCCATATGTTCAAGTTCACTGGCATCGTAGACTGCAATGACGCATCATAGACTAGACAGTGTTCTGGGTTTGTGATGACGGAGCGGGAGAGAGACAGTGTTAGCAAGCTTGTGAATCTCTGCAACTCATGTTCGCCACATCGGTACACTACTGCTGCCAGTTGAATCCAGTGTTATCGGATAGAGATAGGTTTCCCGTGGAATCAAATATATGGCCATTTTTAAGACTGGCTAGAATTTTAAATCAAGCACTGGACACTTTTATATTAATTTCGAGTATAAGACGCACCTGAATTTTGGAGGCAATTTTTCAAAGAAAAAAAGTGTGTTTTATAGTCCGTAAAATATGGTAAATGCATTCCGGAGATGATGTAATACTTGTTACCATATATAGGGCATATTACTATCAGCTAACAAAGAATTCAGAAAGTAATTTATATTATCTGGATAAGTAATTCTGATGTTGAAAGTGAGAGTAGACAAAACACCAGATTTCTTCATTATTATATTGTTTCCATTTTGAATACTTTCTTTTAATATTTTACTTCATTGTGCATATTGTAATAAGATTTAGGAAATGTTCTTGTGTTGTGATAATAATGTATTCCTTATTTGTTAGTTTACAGTAGTCTCTAAAGATACTGAACTATTTAATTATTCAGTTATGTTAGGGAATAAATGAAATTTTATAATGGATATTACTTAATTAATAACTGAAATGAGAATGAGGTTGTCCAAAGTAACATTATAAACAGAAGTTATTTTTAATGATTTAATTTATTATATGGACCTATAAAAATAGTCTATTAACAATATATTACAAGATTTATTTGGCATATGATAAAAATGACTATAGCATTTTCTTGAAATTTAAACCTTAATTTTTAATGTGTTTTGAAAACTCCCTTTCTGTGACTTTGGATTATCATCATACTCTTAAAATTTCTTTCACATCCAATAAGTCTTCCTCCGAGGAGTGATTTTGGAAATAAACAGGATGAAAGTCCTACAAATTATGATTAAGAAAGAGAAGAAAATGTTTGGTCATTCTAATAATTACTATCGGCGGTAGGCAATGAAAACCTTGTAACTCCACCAGTCATTGAAAACCACATAACTCTAGTAGCCAGCATAGAAATATGTGATGCATAACCTATTGAGAACACGGACTTCAAATTTATTAATAACTTGACTTGCAGTTTGTAGTAAAATATGTGGGAACTATTGCTGTATCAATTTTCATAATTATTTAAAAGTTATTTGTTTCTCCTGTAAAATTTACCAAAATGGAGTTACAATATTTTCATTTCCCACCATCACTATGTATATATGACTGGGGAAAAAATTCTCACCCTTATTGCATAGAAATTTTTGAATATTTTAAATTTAAATTTGACTTTAATCTCCATGTTTGAATAAATTTTAATGATAATTGTTTAGGAAGGTACTGTTTTTGAATTAGTTCAATTCATTGAACTATACTATGTTATTCTAGTAACATCGCTCACTATTACATGTGATTCTCCAAAGTTAAATAAATGTCCATTTTTCTATAACTTCTAAAAGCTAACTGACCAACATTCAACCTAATAACATGCCATACACTAGACAAAAAGGACATTATAGTATATAATGATAGTGTGAGTAATTTTAGTTAGGTTTCTAAATTAAAAGCCATGTGTATATATGGCTCGAATCTATGAATACATTAGACCATAAAAGTCATTCTCTGCCTGTACTCTGCTGAGAAAGTTGCATCCAAATACGTTTTTGCATACTCAAAAATCTGTTCATGTGATAATAATTGTTGAAATTCCTAAGCTACCTGGCGAGGTGACTTAGCAGAGAAACGAATCGTGAGCATCCCGATGGGAACCGATGGTAACTGATGTAGTTTGAAACCTTGCTGCTTTGTCCAAGATGTCGGACCTTGAAGACTTCGATCATGTTTTCAGTATACGCAGAGAAGAGGAATTTGATAGAATCTACCAAAGAATTCAACTGGAAGAACAGGAGTATCGGCGTAATATTGCACGATGCAGACGTCATCGTATACAGTATTATTTGCAGGACGCAAGCGTAAATGCGTTCCTCTAGCAGACGAAATTAACGGAAGTGGTTTTATCGCTGAGAATTCTGGGTAATTTTTTGCCAATATTATGAAAACGACTTTCATGCATGACCGGTTAGTGGGTACCTAATTCGATCTTTGCACTTCCTCACGGAAAGTCAGCTCACCAGTGATTGGAAGTAATTTGAGTAGAGACTAATGTATTTACATGCGGCCCTGTGTATATAGTATGTGTAAGTAGTACATGAAACTAAAATATGAAGAATCAGATAACTATCTTGAAATCATGAGCAGTAGAAATCTTCTGGGCTTGTTGGCTGTGGTCGTGAAGCTTAAAATTCCCCGGCATCTCTGGTGAAACATTTAGCCTCACGACCATGGCCAACAAGCCCGGAAGATTTCTACTGATCATGATACGAACTTCAGTTTTGAAAGCGTAAGTAATAAATATATCTTGAAATCTTCCACTAAAATTAAAAGTAAAGAAAGTTATCCCACTATAAGCCGTAGGAGGCCCTTGGGGTAGTTGAAGGTTAAGGCTCTCCCGCCTTTCTAGACAATGTGCATGAGATGTCATCCATGCATGACAGCTATCTTTACTTCCAGAACAGATGCCTGGTATTCATTTCTGTTATGTGTCATCCCCAATACCATGGTGCCATCAAAAACTTTCTAGACAATTAGCATGAGTTGTTACATGATAATACAATAGAAGTAACATTATGAGGTTTTACTTAATAATAAATTTGGTCTGTTTTATTCTTACCTCATATTGTTTTTTCTGTTAGACATATGTTACGAGGCATGTTTGCCTTGAAACATATATCTAACAGAAACAACAATATGAGATAAGAATTAGACAGACCAAACTTATTATTATGAGATGTTATCCCTACATGAGTCCACTGCTGTGGTCTCGAGGTAGCATGCTGCCTTGTCACGCAGCAGGCCCAGGTTCGATCCCCAGTCAGGGCAGTTTTTCTGGGTGAGGTTTTTATTGGGGTTTTTCCTCACCTGTAAGACAAATGTCAGGAAAACTTTAAGGCCCAAACAGTCCCCGAAATCATATGACCATCATCATCCTTCACTGGTGTGCAAAGCAACGGGAAGCTACCACACCTACAATTCCCTAGTAAAGCTGCAAGCATAGCATGAAATTGCAGTGAAGGACCTGCCTTCAGGCAGAATTACTATGGATGGATCCCTACATGACAGCCATCTTTACATCCAGAACAGGTGTCTGGTTTTCATTTCCATTATGTGTCGTCCCAATATCATGGTGCCACCAGAGCCTTTCTAGACAATCGGCATGAGATGTCATTCATGAATGACAGCCATCTTTACACCTAGAATAGGTGTGTGGTATTCATTTCTGTGAGAGGTTGAGTCGATCCCAGTACCATGGTGCTACCAGAAGGTTTAGTTAAGTTTAAAAATCCTGACCCAACTGGGACTAGAAATCCTAACATTCCAGCTTGCAGCTTATTGACATGACCAATTATGCTATGGTGTGCCTCTTTCACTAAAATTAACTAGTTCAAAAGCAGTAACTTTCTACAAAATTTCCATCTTAATTTAGAATACTCTATGACTGCATTCTGGATTAAATATTATAGTTGTGTTATTTGGATGAAAATAACGTATGTAATTATCCATTATAAAATGTAACAACAAACTTGATATTGATAATTTTTATTTGCATTTAAAGTACAAATACAACAGAACCTATATGTTAATATATCAAGTCAATAAAAGCACAATTTATGTTAAAAATTTTATGTATGTAATCTACTGTAAAATAAATGAAAAAGAAACACCAAGAACAACTTTTTTCTTTTAGCAAATGTTTAGTTAAAATAAGCATATGAAAAGCAGTATGTTTTTATTGATAGCCAGGACATAAGTGTATTTCCAGTTGCAACAAGTTTCTAGTTATTTCTTCCATGGACCATATATTGGATTATAAGTTAAGGGTCATTAGAGATCCTTTGATCATTTATCTTTATTAGTGTGATTTGTTTATAGTGAATGAGAAAGAATTTTGGAAATTTTGATGACTCTGAGAATTGGTAAGAACCTAAGAAAATAGATTTTATGGCCAGCCTATTACTATAAACCAACATTTAATCAAATTACAGTGGAAAGTAACACTATGAGGAAATTTTCAATCTATAAATTAGTTGGATAAAATTATTTTATATCTCACTTCATAAAGTTTATGAAGTGAGACGTAAAAGTGTTTTATCCAAATCATTTAATAAATCAACATATTAGTTGAATGCAGGCTTTCACGGCCGGTAATCATAATGTTGAGTGATTCCGGGTTCTGTGGCCGTGGTCCATAGTTGGTGTTGATACCAGACGTTTCGCCCTCAACTGCGGAGGGCATCTTCAGTGGCGAGTGCTTCTAGGCGTGTTTCCTGGTCGGAAGCTCTACTTAGAGCTAAGTAGAGCTTCCGACCAGGAAACACGCCTAGAAGCACTCGCCACTGAAGATGCCCTCCGCAGTTGAGGGCGAAACGTCTGGTATCAACACCAACTATGGACCACGGCCACAGAACCCGGAATCACTCAACATTATAAATCAACATATTTATCAAAAAGATCCTTCACAATTTTATTTTTATTTCTCCCCTTTTGTAACTAGTTGCATAATTTGCTGTTTGGACTCATACCTATTCTGAAAGCATTTTATGTTCTTATAGAACAAATAACGATTTTTCATTATAATTTGTACGTTTCAGACAGTATCTAAATTTAAACTTTTTTCTTCTTTTTTTTTTTTCCAATCCTTTGGTTACCAGTACTGGTTTTAATGATTTATTGAATTGTTGTTTATAATTTTATAAGTAAAATAAACCCTATATCCATGTCTGGAATAATGTCAAGGTAAGAGATGAGATGAATCCCCTATTATTGAAGGTTTGTTATATACTAGGGTGCTAATTGGCCAGGCTTGTCACTCCATCGCAGAAGGAGATGAAATGGATCACTTGGGTATGGAGAAATGGTGGAATTAAGTTTTTTGGTAGGGAAAAATGGGAGACAAACCTGTCCTTGCTTTGATTCATCCACCATGGACACATAAAGGAATGACTGAGATGCGAACTTGGGGCCCAGAGGTAGAGGATGAGTCTAACCACTTATGCCACTGAACTACCTTATATTTTCATAATAATTAAAATAAAAATCAGAACAAAGATCCTAGATTCAAATTCCAGGCCAACCAATCTATATTTATTTTTATTTATTTATTTAATAATTTGTTTATTTATATTTAATCGTAAGTATGATTCAAAATGTATAAATAAACATTTTGAACACCAATACTATCTCCAAGATATAGTATATTGATTGTTAAAATTGTATTAAGATTAATTGTTTTTGACAATTGCAGGAATATACTCGCAGAGTAATTTTAACCTATCAGAGGACAGTCAACTTGTCCTCTTCAAGACTGGAAGAAATTATAAGCAACAACAAACATTACCATCTCAGTTTAACATAAATCTACCAAACAATGATCCAGGTCATGGGTTTAAATGTGAAAAATGTAAAAAAGTATACCGGTGGAGAGAATCCTTATACAATCACCAAAAATTAGAATGTGGCAAGGAACCTCAATTTCAGTGTCCTTATTGTCCACATCGTGCAAAGCTGAACTGGAATCTTCAAAAACACATAAAAATAAAGCACTTGTCTCCTTTTTAAATCTTAACTGTTGTTAACTAATACAAACTAGATGATTATAACCTTGTTTAAAGTATTTTTTCTTGTATTCACTTTTAATCTTTTGCTATGCATTCAATGACTTTATTGTTTTTTTTCTTTAAATTTATTGTAATTTAAAATGTAAAGACAGTTAACTATGTAGATTTTTAATGCATTATCAATAAACGTTTGCTGTAAATAATACATTAAGTATATTGATTTGGTAATAAACGTAATATTGGTATTGATTTAACAGATAAAGTAGATTTTGACTGGAATCCCCAAGTATGAACCAAAAGAATAGGTAAACCAAGAATCACAGGGTACATTACAGTCGGAAATGAGGCAGAAGAGTTAGGAAAGAATTGGAAGAAAATCAAATGATTGCTAAATATATATATATATAATGGTGTGCATTCATTAAGAATCTATGCTTCCCAGAGGATATTACTACTAATTTAACAGAACTTTTTATCCTATGCCAGCAAGGCTTTGATGATTACCATTCTCCTGCTTGCTTTCCAATACAGTTTTGCCTTCATGATGAGTTGTGTTTCGTTTCCTCTGACAGTCTACACATCATCCATAGCTAATCTAATAAAAATATTATCTTTTACAATTTATTTCTTGCAATAGTGAGTAAAATCAAAATATTTTAAAATAATTTTATACTTAATAAATAAGTTTGGTCTGTATTAATCTTACCACATATAGTTGTTTCTATTATACATATATTTCAAGGCATATTTTCCCTATCTTCATTTGGTACAGACTAACGGAAGATGGAGCAAACATGCCTTGAAACATATCTAATAGAAACAACTATACAACTATATTTGGTATAGACCAACTGAAGATGGGGCAAACATGCCTTGAAACATATGTCTAATAGGAACAACTATATGAGGTAAGAATAATACAGACCAAACCATATTTATTAAGTGAAACCTCATAATGTTACTTCCTATTATATTTTCAAATTTGATACTTACTTAAGTAAAATTTTATCACCTCACCTCATAATCTTCTTCTTCTTAGACTAGTTTCGGACTTTCTTCAATTCTCTTTTGAAACTAGTCTAAGAAGAAGAAGATTATGAGATGAAGTAATAAAATTTTACTTAAATAAATAATGCCTCATAGTATTAATTCCTAAAAAAAAAGTAAATTTGATACTCTTTTATTTAAGTAAAATTTTATCTCCTCACTTCATATTCTTCTTCTTCTTTATAACTAGTTTCGGGACTTTTTCAGTTCCATCCTCTATTTTTATGACCGTTATGTCGTTTTGAAGAGCTGCCTCTTGCTCCCTCTGAACCTCAGTTGATTTTCAGTCCAACAGAAGGAGCAAGAGGCTGCTCTTTAAGATGACATAACAATGATCGTGAAAATGCTGAGGATGGAACTGAAGAAGGTTCCAAAACTAGTCTAAGAAGAAGAATATGAAGTGAAGAGATACAAATTTATTTAAATAAATAATACCTTATAGTATTTGAAGAGAAAAATGTTTGCCTAGACCGAGACTCGAACCCGGGACTTTTGGCTTGCCGGGCCAAATGCTCTACCAACTGAGCTACCGAGGTGAGTTGCGATCTAGACACAAATTTTTCTCTTATATACGTTGTAATTCCCTATTGCCAAATGCTTTTGAAACCATTGCTTCTATCTTTGCAAATGGCGGCTTCTTAGTTAAGAAGACATTTATTGGGAATTTAACATTACTTTATAAAGCTAGTAAGGCTTCTAATGATGTTTTTATTATTGATTTAACATTTCTCACTGAAAGATAAATTATATTTGAAGAGAAAAATTTCCGCCTAGACCGAGAATTGAACCCGGGACCTTTGGCTTGCCAGGCCAAATGCTCTACCAACTGAGCTACCGAGGCGAGTTACGATCTAGATGCAAATTTTTCTCTTATATACGTTGTAATTCCCTATCGCCAAATGCTTTTGAAACCATTGCTTCTATCTTTGCAAATGGCTCAGTTGGTAGAGCATTTGGCCTGGCAAGCCAAAGGTCCCGGCTTCAAGTCTCGGTCTTCTCTTCAAATATAATTTATCTTTCAGTGAGAAATGTTAAATCAATAATAAAAACATCAATACCTTATAGTGTTAATTCCTAGAAAGTTAATTTGATAAATATTATCTACTGGAATTTATTTCTATTGTAGAGAATGATTTTGTTTTTTATTTAAAATTCAACTATTGAAACCAGAGGTTAGGTAAGTTGTTTTAATATGTAAGTAATGATACTTTTACTCCATATTGAAATGTAAAATTTTGAATGTTACATAGATTATAGAGAGAGAAAGACATTGAATTTTTTTGTTTCTTGAGTTCCTGTATAGATTTAGAGTATTACTGTATGTGGTTAATTTTGTTGGTTGCTTGCAAGTAGGCCTGCTTCCAGATTTTTTTAACGAATCACACCAGGTTGTCTCTATGACATTTCAGATAATCTCTCTTCTTAAGTTAAGGGGTCTGGAAGATCTTAAGTTAAGGGGTCTGGAAGATGGAGTTATGTTACCCTGATGATATGATAGGTGATGAATGATAATGGAGTGCCAGAATTATTTAATTAACTATTTTACTGTATATTCTTATGAAACTTTCTTTGCAGCTACTATCATTCCAATCCAGAATAATGTTATGAGACAAAGTATACCATATTCAGTCAAAAGACTACATATGAAGGGTCTAACTGCAAAACTCACATTCTCCACTTTTTAAAATCTTAAGTAAACAGCAAAAAAAACCACATACCAATGAAAAAAAAAACATTATTTTGAACTTAATTTATAATTTTCATGAACTTATCTATATAATTTGACTTGATTCACACGGAGATCAACATTTAGAGCAGGGATACAACAAAAAATGCATTTTGCCCAAAAGTGGAGAATGTGAGTTTTGCAGTTAGACCCTTCATATGATATTCACATAAAACTTGTAAAAAATGTTATACAACTATTTGTTTTAATTACCAAGTTAGAGATTAGGTTCATTAGTCCGTATGGAAACTGGTAATACAAAAATGTATGATTATCCATTACCGGATTAAAGAATTGCCGTATATATTGCTGATGAGTAAAATACAAATAAATCGTTCTTAAATGGTTTATGACACATGGTGCATATTGTAAAATTTAAAAACAAAATCTAATGTCTTGTATAAAGCCTGTATAAATAAGTAAATCTATAAATATATTATTTTTAGTCTGATCATCTTACCTCAATATTAATGTTGATTTGTTCTTGAACATATTTCAAAACAATTCTGTTTTATCGTCAGCTTGTCCAGACTGGTTTGATTTACGTTGCATAACCTGGATGTCGATGTCAGCTCCATCCTGTAGTTGGCCAAAGAACCTCCAAACAAGGTCACGCTCCGTCAGTATTTCAAAATTCATAACTCTGTTTTTGTTCTTAGTCTTTAGTGAAAAATTTATATTCAGAAAACAAAACAGAGTTATGAATTTTGAAATACCGACGGAGCGTGACCTTGTTTGGAGGTTCTTTAGCCAACCACAGGATGAAGCTGATATCGACATCCAGGTTGTGCAACATAATGCAACATAAATCAAACCAGTCTGGACAAGCTGATGATAAAACAGAATTGTTTTGAAACATGTTCAAGAACAAATCAACATTAATATTGAGATAAGATGATCAGACTAAAAATAATATAATTAAAATAACCTCAAAATATCACTTCCTAAAATTAAATATTAAGTAAATCTACAATTTAAAATAAAATTCTTTTTACCTCACCTCATATCCCGTCTTCTAATTAGACTGGTTTCATAACCTGAGTGATTACATCTTCAGCAATTTCATGACCGATGTTCTGTCGTGTAATTTCTGAACATGTAACCACTAGTTACGGAACCAGTCCAATTAGAAGGGGATATGAGGTGAAGTAAAAAGAATTTTATTTTAAATTTTGAGTTAAACCTTACAGTGATATTTCCTATAATAGTTCAAAATAAGTCTATGTCTTTTGGTACCCTTAGGTTCAAGTCTGCATCACTAAGTCCCCGGCCTCTCCATTGGACCATTACCATCATCATCATCATCATCTTCAAGGTATGGGCCTGTTGGCCCGTTCTGCTCCCCGGTGCACTACATGCCGCAGGCGCAGGTCATCCTTCCAACGACGTTTTGGTCTTCCTACATTTTCTTCGGCCTAGAGGCCTATAATGAAGCAGCTGTTTTGATAAACGATTATTTGGCATTCTTTGTGTATGTTCAAACCAATTACGTTTATTTGTGTGTATTTTCTCGTTTATATTATAGATTTGTAGTTCATCTCTGATATCTTGACTTCTCTTTTGATCTCTTAGAGATACACCTGCAACTGATCTGAGAAATCTCATTTCTATTGTCTCAATTTTATTTTTATCAGAGATCGTTAAAGGCCAAGTCTCAGACCCGTATGTTAATGTTGGAACGGCTACTGTTTTGTAAAATTTTAAATGAGTTTCCCTTGTGGTCTTATTCTGTCCGAATATTGTTTTGGGGAGTTCGAGTTTTTTTATAATTCCTCGTAGCAGGTAACTGGCCTGCTGCTGAGTAGTCCAATGTGGGGCTGCCACCTCAAAGCATTTGAACATGCTTCCATCTGTACAAACCCCAGGTGGAGGGCTGCCTCTTCCGCTTGTCTCACCTTTATTGAAGCTTGTTTGGACCATTACCTCAGTTGAATATTATCCTCCCATCAATGCTTAGGACTTCAAAAGTTTCCCGATAGAACTTTTGAAAGCATTTATGCTCTAACCCATTTGATCTATACTAGTATGACCTGCTCATCTTATTATATTGGACTTAACCCTCACAAATATTGTTTTTTTTTTCTCAAATGCCCCAGCTTTGTCTTTCGACATTCCTGGTTTCTCTCCTGGCATGGTGTACTTGTAACCCACTTCTGAGGTTGGGGCGCCTGGAAGGCGGGGTTACGTTGCCCCGATGACATGATGGGTGATGATGATAATGGTGTGCCAGGAGAGTCCCTAATCCTAAGCTTAACCTAAGATGAATATGAATGATGATGACTGCGATGGCCATATGATTTCAGGGACCGTTTGGGCCTTAAAGTTTTCCTGAAATTTGTCTTACAGGTGAGGAAAAACCCCGATAAAAACCTCACCCAGAAAAACTGTCCCGACCGGGGATCGAACCCGGGCCCGCTGCGTGACAAGGCAGCATGCTACCCTGAGACCACGGCGGTGGACATACCTCCACAAATATTAAGACAAGACAAATTATATAGTTCCTCATTGTGAAGCTTCCTTCATTCTCCGTTCTCATCTCTTATGGGACTGAGTATTTGACTTAGGATCACATTTTTGAATACCTATTCTGTCTTCTCTTCTTCCCCTTTTGGGGGATCGACTCTCTGAGATCCTTCCAAATAGTATAAATGTATCTTATATATTTTATAATGAAGCTTTTAATAAAAATTAGGTATGTTTGACAAATAGTGAAGCTACAAGCCTATCTAAAATTTTAAATATTTCTCCTATATTTTACCTAAAATTGCAGTGCAGTCTAGAATTTTAAAAAAATTGCTGCTTTTACTGTAGTGATGTCGGCTGCTGTGGTCTTGTGGATACTTTCCTTTCCTCTAGTCCCAAGGGTTGTGTGTCCAAACCTGGCTGGGGCCGGTGGATTTTTAGCATGGAAAAATCTAAGGGACAAGTCCTCTGAGAAATTTTCATGCTCATAAAAGAACTACAAACCTTAGTTGCCTACTAGATGTCTCAATAAGGTGATGTGTTAATCACATGTCACTCGTTGACATCTATAGGTAAATGTGTGTAACTAAATTAGTCTGGTTAAGAAACTCCTGCTATCGAGCATCAGTGTCCCCATGTGGGACGTATGGAGTATATGCATACATACATACACCTAGGACTTCCTAATGGGGTTCCTCTAAGTTTTCCCAATACAAATTTTGAAAGCATTTATACAGTCATCCATTTATGGTACCAGACTTACCCACCTCAATCTCTTAGACTTGCAATATTTAAGCTAACTAACTCCTGGTACTATCAGAGGTTCATAGCCATGCGGACATAAACTCTCCAAACATACTTATTCAGAGCTAAACCTTCCAATAATCCCCTATATAATTCTTCTTCCTTTCAAGTATTAGGCCAAGGCCTGTTACAATCCTATAGAAAATTTTCCCACCAGCGTTTCATAGGACGGTCCAGTGATCTTCGTCCTCTTGGTATATAATTATAAATAGCTTTGGGGATCCAATTTGAACTCATTCTTTCAAGATGTTGTTTCCAATTTAGTTGGTACTGTTTAATATATTCCAAAATTGGCTTAGTCTTCAATTCTTTTAAGATATCGGTGTTCCTTTTCCGATCCCATCTGGTGTAACCCGCTGTTCTGCGCATAATCTCATTTCACAAGCCGTTATTCTGCTTTCATGTTGTCTTTTTAGTGTCTATGCTTCACTACCATAGGTCAACACTGTCTAGCCAAAGTGTTATATAAACGTAATCTGGTGTTTTTTTGTGCAAGGGATGGTTTCATAACTTGATTAATAATTCCTAAACTTTATTATAACTAGTAATTTTTTCAGGGATATCTTTTTCATCCCAATAGAGAGATAATATCCAAGGTATTTAAATTGATTAGATCTCTCTAAAATTTTATTCTGGAGACAGATTTTACTTTGTATGGGGTCCTTCCCATGAAATGCCATAATTTTAGTTTTGTTAATTGATATTTCCATATTAAATTTGGCACCTATTTTTTGTAAATTATAAATTGATCGTTGCAAATAATTTTCGGAAAGTGCCAGAAGAACTCTCAAATCATGGTTAATATAATTCCCTCACCTCAATTCTTGGCCTTCTCACTGGATGTTTTCCCTCTAGTTTCCTAAGAAATTTCCATGTATCTCTTTCATTCCCCATTCAAGCCACATGTCCTAAATAAGCAGTCTCTTATAATTATGTTGGTTTTCCCATAGAGATCATGTAGCTCACTGTTTTTAGTATTCTCCATTTACCTATCCATTTGTCTCTTTTGGTTAAAAAATTGATTCTCAAATACTCGTAATTTTTTCTCATCCCTCAATGCCACCAGGTTGTGTTTATGACATTTCTGGTATTCTCTCCTGGCATGGTGGAATTATAATCCACTTCATAGGTTGGAGTGCCTGGAAAACGGAGATACATTACCCTAATGATATATAGATAACCTGGTCAACAAGATTTTTGTCTCATGAGTACCAATAGTTGTACTTGATGCAGTTTTTTTATCGTGTTTTCAAATATGTATTCGGAATTTCTCTCTCCACACACAGTTTTTTTATTTTCAATTTCAATTAATGGATTTAAATAATTCTTTTTTTTAATAAACATTGTTTTGTCCATTGTAAAATAAAACCAAATGAGCTAACTCAAATGGTTTCAGCTATGGAAAAAAGATATCAAGGCAAATGGAATCCTAATATGCTGGCCGATTATTGTTGGACCATCAAGAGGGATGCTCCACAGGCGAAATATAGCAGATAATTGTCATTTCTTATTTTCTAGGTGAGTCCGAATGTTTGAATATTGTGTAGTTACGAATGTAGAAAATATTAAAGTATTTGAAATTATAAATTCCTGTCTCTTGGAAACCTTGCGTGATGGAGAAAAACCAATATCATATTTAAATTCAGGAGAAAAAATACTATCAGAATCACATATTTTTCTTTCTGAGACAAAAAAAAAAGTTTCTTTTTGTTGCTCAATGTAATTAATAATAATAAAGTACCAAGATTAAATCTAAACTTAACCTAAATCCAGACTATGGGCGACCACAGGAATAATTCCCTTTAAGAAAAAAATTGTATGGTTTGACCGGGAATCGAACCTGAGACCTCATGAACTGAAGACAAGAAGCTATGAAGCTGGTCTCATCCCTTAAAGTGAGAGACTATATTTCACATCCATAAAATAAAACTGGAATGATAACCATTTTATGTATTATTGGTTTAATGTGTGTGTGTGTTTTTTTTTAGAGGTTAGCATGTATTTCCAGAGTTGAGCCTATGTTTCTTTCTGTACCTCATTTTTGTTTTTTGTAATTTATTGTTCCTAGGTATTTGAATTAAACCACTTCTTCAAAGTCCAATTTTATAACAATATAAATTATGGACGATCTTAAATATTAAATTTAACTCTTCTCACCAAATGTCAAATTTTATTTTTTCTCTTCAAATAAAATGAATTATGAAGTTCCTCAAAATGAAGCTTCCTTCATTCTCTTTCCATATGAGTACAATTATTTTAACTTAGGATCCAGTTTTTAATACTTTCAGTTTGTTTTCTTCCCTTAATATAAGAGATCATTTTTTCATGTGAATAGTATCTATAATGTGATGTTATTTATATTTTACAGACACAATGTTATGGCAAGAACAGCTGGGAGAAAGTGAAAGAACTGGAATTGAACCATTGGACAGTATTTTATTTTATCAACCAAACGAATATCAGCAATCATTAAAAAAGTCAAACCAAGTTGGTTTTCGAGAAGGCGGTGCAAGTAGAAATAAAATTCAATCCCAATCATCAAATGAAGGATTTCAATGTGCAAATTGTGGCAAATCATATCGATGGGTAAACTCTTTATATAAACATTTGCAGCTAGAATGTGGAAAAGAACCTCAGTTTCATTGTCCATTTTGTCCACATCGAGCAAAGCGTAAATGGAATCTTCAGACGCACATAAAAGTGAAACATTCTCAAAATAAATAATGCTATTTTAACCAAAGAAAATTAAATTAGAGAATTAATAAAATAATTAAAGTGAAAATTTTGCACCTCATCCTGTGATTTAAACCTAAAATTTCCAGCTTTATATGCTGGTGCTCTATCGTTTAGCTACTTATACGCTGGAGGATTTAATTTTCATGATTTCTGTTATCCTCTTCTAACCTTGAATGCTGTGCTTGTTTAACAATATTCAAATAACTTTTTTTGTAAATGGTCATTTTTTGTGAAAATTCTTGGAAATGCTTATGTGTTTTCATCCCCACCCTCCTAACACATTTCAGTGTGTTATTTAAGCATGGCATTCAACTGGTTTTTTTTTTATCTTCCCTTAGGCATATTATGGTGATGGAGAGAAAGGTGAATACCTGACTCTTTCTTAAACCAACCAGACTACTTCTCTTTCTTAAAACGCCAAGAAACTAAATCATTATATAATATAGACACACCTTCTGTAGCACGCACAAATTCCTCTCTCTTTTAATCCAGGTCCCCTGTAAATAGTGACACTGTTCATAAGACTTATCCACTACGGGAATGTTGCCGTATATTGTAGAAGGTTTTTAGTATCCAATGATCGAACTGAGTTCCATGTAGATCTACAGGGTGTCCCATTCAGACCTCCCATATTTTAATTAAATGAAACAGAAACTCAAAAAATTTCATTACCACACACTAGAATACCTCTATATGTGCACCATTAGTAGCACGAACAATATCAAGTCTGTATTTGATTTCGTGCCATGTTCTGTCGAACATGTCCATTGGTACTGTTGCAATTGTGTCAAGGATACGGGTTCGTAAATCATGAAGATCTTATACTGGAGTCGCAAACACACGGTCTTTTACATACCGCCAGAGGAAGAAGTCCAGTGGAATTATGTCTGGTGAACATGTGGCCAGCAAATTGGTCCGCCGTGTCCAATCCACCTATCTGGGAAGGATTCTTTGAATGAATTCCGAACAATCAGGCTCCAGTGTGGTGAGGCTCCATCTTACTGAAAGATTACTTGGGGTTGCAGATCAGCTACTTGGGGGTACAAGAATTTTCCAATATGTCTTGGTATAATGGGCCATTATTGACTTCTCATGGAAGAAAAAATCCTGCTCTAATTTCTTCTTCAATCTGTTCTTCTGAAACACGTGTACAAGCACCTCCTGATTCTTTTTTAACACTTCCAGGCGCCAGAAACTTCTCAAGCCATGCCTTAATGGTCTTCCCATCAGGTGCATTTCCTCCATATTCTCTCCAGTAATTTCTTTACACTGGAATTATTGACTTCGTCTCTGCATATCAAAAAAAGTTTTGTGCTTGTTGCTGAGGAGTCGCCATTTTGTTTTATGTCATTATTGTCCAACATGCGACAGGTGAATTGACTGCAACAATGAAAATAAAAATTCTTTGAGTTTCTCTTTCTTTTAATACCAACCTCATTTCATAATTCTGCATACTTTGAGAGTTATGATTAATTAATATGTGGGAGGATTGAATGGGACATGATGTACTGTTCAGCTAGAGGAGAAGGGAAGCAAAGGACATTCTCAATTTAGCATCTGATTTCAAGTGAGGAACAGTTACATAGGCTCCTGATCTTCATAGGAGCAGTCACCTTAGAAATAAGTTACACTATTACAGAGAGTATTCTCAGGACTAGACCCAATATCAGTTGGATAAATAACCTACCCAGGAACAAGAATTGAACAAGATTTAATGGAGGTATTTCTATTCTACTGCGAAAAACCAATGAGATGGGGGTTTTACTCTAATATCAGTTAATAATAAATTGGTATGAAAATTGTACCAAAATGGTTTCTTGCAGTAGAAGCACCTCCATTAAGTATTGTGAACACAGTTTCACTACTTAATAGGGATTAAAAGTGAGAATAATTTCAATACTGATTAAAATATATGATGAAATTCTATTGAGGTATTAATCACAATATGAAATTTGTATTGCAAGATGCCATCGTTCTCAACTTGATTTCTTTTTTTTTTTTCTAAATTGAATGCCTTTCACAATCTGGTTCCAACTTTAGCACTATTACCTTCTACTGAGGATGGTACCAGATTTTGAAAGGCCTTCAAGTTTAAAATAAAATTAATGAAGTTGAGACAATTGGCACCTTGCAGGTACTAATTGTATGTTGAGAAGAATTTGTGCTTGTTCCCAGAGTTGTGTCTAAGTAGAACAATGTTAGAGTGCCAGCATGTAAAGCTGGAGAACTTGAGTTCAAATACTGGCTCAGTTGAAAATTTGTCTTTATAGTTATGTTAACTATGGAATCCAGATGATTTGTGCGGAAAAAATAATTTCCAAGTTGTGTCTAAGTAGAACAATGTTAGAGTGCCAGCATGTAAAGCTGGAGAACTTGAGTTCAAATACTGGCTCAGTTGAAAATTTGTCTTTATAGTTATGTTAACTATGGAATCCAGATGATTTGTGCGGAAAAAATAATTTCCAAGTTATTAGTTTTATATTCTGTATGAAGTTTTAAACAGAGTTTACTTTGTAAAGGATCTTCACTCTATGATACATCATATTTCACTTGAAACTTCACTAAATAAGTATGCTTGTATGCTACATATAGAGGCTTGTACGTTTTCAGTGGGATAATGTGCTTTTGGCATTTTATATGCTAATAATTTTATAAACTAGAACATTAATTTTTAATAATTATATAGTTTTTTTGCTCTAGAATGAGATAATGGTATGGTACCTTCATGAAAATAGACTAGTGAATTTACAAGATGTTAATCTATATACTGTAAACATTTCATTACGATTATCACAAGAAATGCTATGAATGATTTCCAAATTTATCTAGAGGATTTGGAAGTCAAGAGTGGCATTTCTTAGAACTATTTAACAAATAAAATTAAGCTGTTTACTCACACATCATTATTTAAATATAGTTATTTTAAAATATTTATATCTTTAATGTAAATGTCGATGTTTGAAAACAAATGAGAAATGTTTGGTTATGTTTAATTTGTTCATCACTGCAACTTGATCATACTATTTATTGCCAAATAGGATCACAATATTGTAAGAATGCACTGTATTGGAGAAAAAATTAAACACGTCAAACTGTATATTATAACTAACATTATAGATTTTTTTTTCGGAAACAACTCAGTAAAATCAGTATTTAAAAACAATTATTGAACACAGTCATCAGATGTGTAGGTCGAAAGAATCTGTTCATTATTTGCTATATTCAAAGCATTTGTTAGAAAAATAATGCTCTGACCTGTTCAGAGTATTAAAAAGGGGGGATCTTTCTTTATTTTGGTAATCAAAATTTAATAATTAGCCTTGGCGCAGAGCTACGGGACTTGCGCTGGTTCGAGTCTCCATGGGGGAAGAAATTTTCTCATGGTATTTCGGCCAGTATGGGACCGGTGCCCACCCAGCATCGTGAGGCAATTGGGTAGCTACAATAAGTAGCGGCTCCAGGTTGAGGAACCAGCTATAACGGCTGGGGGACTCGACATGCTAACCACATGTCACCCCTACACTGGCTGTTGATCATCTACCTCTGTGATTGACACATGTGGATGTGAAGGGCCAGCAGCCGGCTGGTAAAAGGGCAACCGCTGAAAAGTGGAAAGACCCTCAATCGGAAAATTTAATAATTTCAAGGTGAAACATGACTGTGATTGGTTGTAAAACAAAATTCATTGAAACATGATTGGCCATCAATTCCTATTTGGGGCATGAGTTAAATAGTCTTTAAAATGCCTAATATTGCATGGAATATGTTAAAATGTATAACATGAATATGAAATTGAAATATATTGGTCCTAGTAACTTAGTTTAACATTTTAAATTGTCATACTGATACATGCCAAGTAAAAAGTATGTAATTACATATAAATCTGATCTCTATTAAGAGTAATAATTTTCCAGTCAAAACTTTGTTCTTTTCAAAAATAATATCTCATTATAATATTATAATGATATTGTGAAAAGAAAAAATTAATGTCTGAACCAGGAATCGAACCGTGGACCTCTAGTTCTCCAGACTAGTGTGCAGCCCACTACACCATTCCAGACCTGCCACAAACATTAACAATTCTTTGGAAACAATTGTTAATGTTTGTGGCAGGTCTGGAATGGTGTAGAGGGCTGCACATTGGAAAGAATTGTTAATGTTTGTGGCCACTAGTCTGGAGAACTAGAGGTTCACGGTTCGATTCCTGGTTCAGACATTAATTTTACTTTTCACAATATCATTATAATGTTATAATATGATCCATTATTGGAACTGTGTTAAAATAACAGTATTGGAAAAAATGTTAAATAATATCTCATGTTCTACCAAGAATAGGAATATGGAATTTGCTACATTACTTAAATCAGCTTATAAATACGTTATTTAAACTTGAAACTGTTTCTGTTCATGGTCTATAGTGGAATAAAATTAATAAATAAATTGCTTTCATCATATATATGTGCTCTTTTGTAAAAAAAATAGCATAACAGCACTGTGAAAACTTTTTCACATTATTTTTCAACACATGGCTAATGTACTCTTTCATGAGTTATATGATTCAAAGTAACCTTAAAAATACTAACAAACGTATAGTAGTAATTTTTGTAAATTGATATGGTAAAATGTATTTTTTATTTCAATAAGTTTAGGTGTAGAAATATAAAAACTGGGTATGGTTGCCAAAAGATTAATCTTCTATTTCTGGAGTTTAAGAGAAAAGTGTACCTGAATTTGGAGGGGGAAAAAAAGAAGCAGAAAGTGGGCAAGGCAGAGATGGATTTTTACATTTAAATAAAATAAAATAACCATACACATATCATAAGTGGGCCTTGTAGATTTAAATAAAAACAAAATAGAAAAATAGTTTTTTTTTATATATTTATATATTAAATTTGGGAATTTTTAACATTATGATGTTCAATTAAGAAGGATTAAATGAATCGTGATTTCTTCTTACCTCATACTTCTATGTTTTTTTTAAACACAGCACTGCAGTATCGGCGACCCATTGTCACCATCGTCAGCTGTTTTCACGACTCGATTTTTTCTTTTGCCAGTAATTATCCAAACTGCCATCTGGTGTTATTTTGAAGGAATTTCTCTCCAAACTGCCATCTGGTGTTCTTTTGAATGAATCATTTTCTAAATTAATTTAGAAAATCATGGCAGTTTGGAGAGTAATTCCTTCAAAAGAACACCAGATGGCAGTTTGAATAATTACCGGCAAAAGAAAAAATTGACAGTCGTGAAAACAGCTGACGATGGTGACAATGGGTCGCCGATACTGCAGTGTTGTGTTTAAAAAAAGAAGTTTTTTTTTAGTCCAAATTACTGCCTGGTACCATTAATGAGAGTTTGTGACAGCTTGTAGACTTGTAGCAGATGTGTAGAAAATGTAAAATTGCAACTGAATAGATATGCTATTGGTAATAAACACATTGTGTTTGATACACTTTTTTAAATATACTATACATAATGTCGTTTTTTTTATGAAGTATGGAACTTGGTTATGTGGAACAGTTTCTCACTCAGATTTTCTTGATGTTTCAGATGTGACCTCTTTACTGTTTGATTCTGTTACTGATTCCTTCAGTCAGCTTCAACCTGCCAGTAAATTGATTAACTCTCAGAACACTTTGTCAGTAAATTTGGAAGATGCAGGCAATGGGCTAGGTTTATATCCTTGTCCATCATGTTTCAAAATATATCAGTGGAAAAAGTCATTACTCCTCCATATTAGATATGAATGTGGCAAAGAAGCTCAATTCCATTGTCCATATTGTCCTCATAAGGCAAAACTTAAAGGAAATCTTTCAAAACACATCAGGAGGATGCATTTTGTTGATGAACAAAATATTGGATTGGTATAATGTGGTGTTCTTCTTTCTTAGCACTACAGTCCTTTCATTTTGGCCTTGGCTTCCTTTAAGACAAATGCCTATTCTTGTCTATCCAATACTTTACTTCTCCACCTTTAACTCCTATCAATCTTAGTTACTCCTCCACATCATCCATCCATTGTAACCTCAGTCTTCCTCTTTTACTTTTTCCTCTCTGGTTTTTCTCATCCAAAATGTTTTTGACTATCCTTGTGTTTTTCATTCTCAAAAGATGACCCAACCATTCCAATCTACACATTTTTACAGTGCCTACTATACCTAATATTTTGTGTGGTGTTCAGTATATATAATTTATAGCAAAAAATAAGTTTTGATTCCAATCAGGCAGTTGCTAGAAAATGGAGATAATTCAACACTTTTTTTTTTGTATTTTCATTGAATGTTTACATAATTTTTGTGATAATTCATTATTCATAATAAAGTTCTTTAATATGATTTAATTATCTTGTTAATTGAAAAATCAAATCATCATTATATATTTTATGTTTTATTCTCAAGGATCTTATATGCTTATTCTTGTTAACATTTAAACATATTTTCTATTTTAATAAAATTACTGTGGAAAGTTACACTATGAGGTAAATTACCAATATTCATAATTGAATTGGACATTTTTACACCTCACTTCTTTAAAAGAAAAATGTGATTCTCACCAGACTAGTTTCGGAGGCATTCCTTCCACCATTAGCTAAACTCCAAGACGGGAGGCATTCCCTACACCATCGACTAAACTTCTGTCTTGGATATAATTTTTCTTTCTAAAATAAAACTAGATCCAATTCTGGAAAGTTTTAATTTAAAATATAACATCAAAATCCTGTCTTGGAGTTTAACTGACGATGGAGAGGACACCTCTGAAACTAGTCTTGGTGAGAATCACATATTTTTTTATGAGGTGAGGTGTAAAAATGTCCAATTTATTTATCTAGTATGATATTTTCCATTACTTAAAAATAAGTTGTATGCTGCATTTATTTACAGTAGGTTCTTGTATATTGCAATTGTTCACCAGAATATATTGACTTAGGCTTTCACGACCGGAGTTACTATGATGATCTTGTAAAAGATTTCTGGGCTGTTGGCCGTGGTCTTGAGGCTTGTAATTCCCTGACGTTTCACCAGAGACTGCATCCGGCATCCTCAATGGTTGTCTTGAGACTGGCAATTTGTCAACTACCTGCCCTATTTATACATTTATCTGCGATGTGTTCTCTGCGCGGTCCATTACTTTGTAAATTGTATCTGCCTTCTGGTTGGTTAGCATTAGGGTCTTCCATTGACCAATGAGGTTGCTGTCTGATGTTCTAGTAGATTGTTCTTGTAGGGGTTTACATCTGGCTTTTTTTAAGACTGGTATCCATACTTTGTTGACTTTTAACAATTCTTCCTTTTATTGTAACTATTTTGATGTTTGAATTCAATAGAAAGGAAGAATTGTTAAAAGTCAACAAAGCATGGATACCAGTCTTAAAAAAAAACCAGATGTAAACACCTACAAGAACAATCTACTAGAACATCAGACAGCAACCTCATTGGTGCAATGGAAGACCCTAATGCTAACCAACCAGAAGGCAGATACAATTTACAAAGTAATGGACCGTGCAGAGAACACATCGCAGATAAATGTATAAATAGGGCAAGTAGTCGACAAAATTGCCAGTCTCAAGACAACCCTTGAGGATGCCGAATGCAGTGTCTGGCAAAACGTTGGGAAACTACAAGCCTCAAGACCACGGCCAACAGCCCGAAAATCTTCTACAAGATCATAATAGTTTACCAGAATGTTGTAATAGCATACAGTTGGTACCCGTTTCCTGTTATTTAATACATGTGCATATCTGTAATTAGCACATATGGGTCAAATACTTTTAAAAGTGATTGTGAACTCTCATCGAGATTACTATATAAAAAGTTCATCATCATCCATGCAAGTATTAGGTCATGTGGCCTGCTACAGTCTCAAAGAAGAATTTTCCATACAGTGCTTTTTGGATGTCCCAGCGATCTTTTGCCTTGGGGGTAGTAACAAAGCATAGCTTTTGGAATTCTGTGAGATGGCATTCATTGGGGCTTTTCAATTGTTTTTGGTAGTTTTGTATATGATGGAGAAGGGGTTCTACATCCAACTCTTCCATAATTTCCTCATTTCTTTTATGGTTCCACTTTGTATAGCCTGCGGTACGGTGCATAAATTAAAATAATAAATTGAGTGTGTGAGATCTCAGTCATCCTCAACAAAGTAAAATTTCAGTTAAAAAACTTTGAAAGCATTTTGGATCATATTTTAATCTTTTGCACATATGGATGTGAGCCCAGCAACTGACTGGTAGACTAAGAGCCTTATAGGCCTTTTGTGTCATGCACAGTTTCTGGAATAATTATGTATGATTCAATTGCTTGCCAGTACCGTAATTTGTTTTGTGAAATATATATTAAAAAACCCAAAGGTGTCACTGGTATGGCGATATATAATTCAGTTGTCTGCCAGTACAGTATTTTTTTTTGTAAAGTATTCTACATTAAAAAAAAAACTGGTGGTGGGGCTTGCACTATCTAATGATTTTGAGAGCTATCCTGGCAGTAGTTTTGCTACTGGTAGGGCCTCCCTTGCCAGACAGGTTGAGAAAGAGGCTCCAGACAAAGAGAGACACATGGTCCTCCAGTTGGGGATTGGGTATGAGGCTGTAAAAAATACTTGTATTTTAGAAAATGGAAGAAAAAGGCTCTGGAGTGGAACAAGTGAACATTTGTCATTACAGAAGCTGAGGATAAACTCAAAGAGGGTGTAACGCTAAAGAAGAAGAACATTAAAAAATCTCAAAAATCTTTTTATATTCATTTCCTTAAAGATATGATTATTTTTTCTGTGATCCCACGTGGTAGAGCTTGCTGCTTGGTGTGTTGAATCTCATCTTTCTAGCTGTAATTCTACCTTCATCAACTTTTTTTCACAGGTCCAATGCCTCGCACAGTATGAGGTTAGATGAATATTTTTAATAATAAATTATAATATCTCATAGTATTACTTCCTACTAAGTTTAAAGTGTTTATATTGTTTACTAATTTTGACGACAAGGAAAGAGAAAAAGAAAGATCAACTCCAGCAGACCCTGTTCTCCAAGAATAAGAGACTATGATACTGGGCCTGCTTGCTGCTGAATTCCATAAAGAATATCATAAAGTACTCTGCATAATAAAAGTGAATAAAATTCATATATTGTAAATCAAGAAAGGTAGAAAAAATAAGGAAAATCATAATGAAATTGGATTCGACAGATATTGAAAAAGAAAAGATCTATGAAGACAACCCTTAGCCAAAATGACTATCTCAGTACCTTTTTAATTTTCAGTTCTTCATACAATAGTAATGTTTAGTGGTTACTCTATCTACTTTTACTAAGCTAAATAGATGTACCTTGTTCAGAAAGATATGAACAATATTAATAGGTCATGACACACATTAAAATTTTATTTGAATCCTAAGCAAAATATCAGTCTAGATTGTCTAGATTTGCATCTAGAATGGAACTCGCACCGGTAGCATTTGGTACAAAAACCAAAGATCCCAGGTTCGGGTCTCGATCTGGGCAAAAAATGTTCTCTTCAAATTTAATTTATCCTTCAGTGAAACGTGTTAAATTAATAATGAAAACATCAATAGAAGCCCTACTGGCTTTTAAAAGTAGTGTTTAAATTCCCAATAAATGTCTTCTTAACTAAGAAGCCACCATTTGCATAGGTAGAAGCCAAGGCTTGAAGCATTTGGTGTGCGGGGCTTACAACGTATATAAGAGAAAAATTGTGTCTAGATTGGAACTCGCCCCAGTAGCTCAGTTGGTAAGTATTTGGTATGGAAAACCAAAGGTCCCGGGTTTGGGTCTCGGTTGGGTGAAAATTTTTCTCTTCAAATTTAATATATCAATATCTAGCACTGTAGCGTAGTGGTCAAGGCACTGCGCTACAAGCCGGAAGGTCGAGGGTTCAAGCCCCGTGGGGTCAGGATTTTTAAATTGACCCAAACCCTCTGGCAGCACTATGATCCTAGGGTCGACTCAGCCTCTAACTGAAATGAGTACCAGATGCTTGTTCTGGGGTAGTAAAGGCGGCCGTCATGCAGGGCTGACAACCAGGCTGACATCAAGTGCGATTGTCTAGAAAAAGTGGGAGCCTTAACCTCCCACTACCCCAAGGGCCTTCTGAGGCCAGTAGTGGGATTGCTTATTGCTTCTTAGCTATTTAATATTCTGACTTAAATTTTGCTATTAGTTAGTGAGTGACATGTAGTCAACACATCTAATAGGCAACTACGATATTATCTGGATAGGGAAGGTCAGTTAAATTTTACTCAGAGGCACTTATTTAGGCTTGAAGTCTTTCACAAGCCCTAAAATCTTCAGATTCAGGACCCACAGCTTAAAGTCCCTTGGATATTTCCATCCTAAAAATCCATTGACCCTGGCCGGATTTGAACCCGGGGTTAGAGCCAGAGGACATAATCAAATAAGGGTACATTAATATAAATGCAAATATAGCAAAAAAAATTATAGCTTGAATTAGATCATCACGGCTGACTTTGCGACAGATGCTGAACTCTAAAATGGTACAACTCTACTCTTTTATCTAGAATTTTATAGGTAATGCCATTAATTATGTCAGAGATTTCTTAATTGTACTCATTCTATCCAATCCATATTTAGGATCCAAAATGTTCAAACACCCAATATTTTATTTGTTTTCAATAGAATCATTGTTAGAATCAAATTCCTATGCAAACAATTATAAAATAAATGATTTAACATCTGATTGATTTCAAATGGAATAAAAGCATATATGTAACTTATTACAATATTATTTGTGATGTTACAGGTGCTCCTAGTAGTTTATGGAGCAGACATCAGAGTTCATCATCTTTTCTTATCCTTAGAAAAGAAATAAATGGGCAACAGAGTTCTCCAGGAGCTATGGACATAATTAGAAGTTCATTTCCAGTGATACAAAACCCTGCTTATGCTTCTAAAAACGAAGAACATAAATGCACAAATTGTGGGAAGATATATCGATGGAAAAAATCGCTGAATCTCCATCTTCGTGTTGAATGTGGAAAGGAACCTCAGTTTCAGTGTCCCTTATGCCCTTATAAAGCAAAGCAGAAAGGAAATTTAAAGAGTCATGTCAGAGTATGTCATTCTGATGATGTTATTGATGTTTAATACAACCTTGTAGAAGATATTAAATATAAAATTAATATGAATTTTAAATGTGTTAATATGTTGGTTATTTTTAAATTAATATTGGGAAGTAAACATTATGAGGTTATATCATTAATAGTGAGTGGAGAACATATTTTAATCGACTCACTTCATACATTTTCAAACTTCTTTGATACTGACGGTTTCAGACAAAATCATGTCCTTCTTCAGTCATGGCTTCCACTGATGAAATTCCGTGATTGTTGGTTTCTTTAGTGACATCACCTCTTGTGCTGCCATCTTTCGTTGGGATTATAAACTTTGTAATTAAATTTTTATCCACCGGAATATCGAAATTCATAGATCGATATTTTAGAAATATTAAAAATTGTGAAATTGAAAAATCAGCAATTGCTGCACATAGTTTACTAGAACATCATAAAATTGAAAAAGAAGTGAAACTTTTGAAACAATTGGATAAACCGTTGGAATTGACAATTTGGGAAATGATATTCATTCAGAAGAATAAATATCGATCTATGAATTTCGATATTCCGGTGGATAAAAATTTAATTACAAAGTTTATAATCTCAACGAAAGATGGCAGCACAAGAGGTGATGTCACTAAAGGAATCAATTACAGAATTTCATCAGTGGAAGCCATGACTGAAGAAGGACATGATATTGTCTGAAAACCGTCGGTATCAAAGAAGTTTGAAAATGTATGAGGTGAATCGATTAAAATATGTTCTCCACTCACTATTAATGTTGGTTATTATTAATATTACATCTCAGCTCATATTTAGTCTTCTTCTTAAGACGAGTTTCGGAGAAACTGATAATCCTCCATTAACAGTTGTAGTCAACTGTTTTTTTTGTCATTGGGTGATTCAATGTTGCAGACAGATGTAAATATTTCCTTCCCAAACGTGAGATTTTTAGGTTTTTTCTATTTGTTTAATTAGCCAAGGATGGAAGATAATTAGTTACTCCGAAATCGATCTTAAAATGAAGACTAAATATGAGATGAGGTGTAATTTTAATAACATTTAATTATCGGTACCTCATAGTATTATTTCCAACAAATTTTAAACATAATAATTAAATGAATCGTGATTTTTTCTTACCTCATACATCTATGTTTCTTTAAACACAGCACTGCAGTATCAGCGACACTTTGTCGTCATCGTCAGCTGTTTTCACGACTGTCAATTTGGCAGTTTGAAGAGGAATTCCTTAAAAAGAACACCAGATGGCAGTCTAGATAATTACCGGCAAAAAGGAGAAAAAATTGACAGTCGTGAAAACAGCTGACGATGACGACAAAGTGTCGCCGATACTGCAGTGCTGTGTTTAAAGAAACATAGATGTATGAGGTAAGAAAAAATCACGATTCATTTAATTATTATTAATTGAACCTCATAATGTTAAAAATTCCCAAATTTAATATATAAATTTTAAACATATTATTCAGTATGTATTTGGCATACTGCAAATTCATCATCATAATTGGAACAATAGGCTTCTTTTGGACTACAGCCTTCCTCTGAAGTAACTGCCAAGCCTCCTCAATCAAAACAGATCCTTCGTCAATTTCTTTTATCTAGAGTTTTCATATATACATAAATTAACCAAATTAAGCTGGCTGTAAGATACTGTTTTTCCTTTTAAAATAATGTCAGACAGAATTGTTGGTTACATCTTTATTCAAGGGAGGTGTTCAGGTTGTTTATGGAAAGGTAAATAAAGCTGCCAGCAATAATGCCTCTTATACTTATTAATCGTTTAACATCTAGTGGAAGCTAAATATTTCTGAATTTATTATTTCTCAATTTTATTAACTCTGTTTAGTTGATTTGACAAAGAGATTTTGACATCTTGTAAATCTGGTTATTTCTATGATTGCAAAAATTGGTATTTCACTTTGAGAAAGAAGAATCTAACACAGTTAAAAAAACTCTTAAATGAAGGCAAGACATATACCATCTATGGAAGAATCCAGAATGCATTAGGTGCTTAACTAGAAGTCAACAAGAGAAAATGTACAAAGGGACATTTATGTGTGTACAATGAACCTCTGATTACATTTTTTTTTTCTCCATGGCATAACAGGCCTAGAAGACCCTTGATCTACCAGCTGGACGCTGGCCTCACTTCCACACATGTTAAACATAAAGCTGGACAATCATCTGGCCAGTAAAGAGGTGACATGTGGATCCCCTAACCCTTATAGTTTGTATTATCTAGTTACCTTAAAGACTAATTTATGTTTAAAGTATTTATTTAGCGGCTTCACATCATCTTCCTGTTTATGTTTAAAAAAAAGAGTGTGAGTCTGTCTGTCCTTTATGGACTCAAAAACTATTTAACTGATTTTAATGGGGTTTTCACCATCATTTAGAGAATTTTTCTGGGACATTTAACATATATAACATATTACCACACATGTTGTTGTTCTCAAACGCCGGGCCTTGGCAATGAAGCCATTAGCGTTCTCGCTCTCCAATATTTCTCTATGGTGGATCCAACAGGTAATACTTCACAGGTTTGTAGATGTTCTTCGTTCATTTCTTCGTCTTTGTTGCATAGAGGACAATTTGGATTTGTGTAGATTCCTATTTATATAAATGTTGGCCAAATAGTCATGTTCTGTAAGCAGTCTAAATTTTGCTACTGTAGTTTTACATGGAATTTCTGGAATAATATCTGGCTTCTTTACTAAAATATTCCATTTTTTGTCTTTGGCTTTATTACATACGTCTTGGTTTTGTTTGGTTTATATTTGTTTTTAATTATTATTTTTATGGATGTGAAAGGTAAGCTTTTAGTAGTATTCTGAATTAGATTGGAGCCTTTTTGGCAAGAAAATCAGCAGTGTCATTTCCAGCAATTCCACAATGTGCGGGTATCCATTGCAATTGAATTCTTTTCTGTAGTTTTTGAAGTTGTTGAATCATTTTGTAGCACTCTTTAATTTGTATTGACTTCATTTTGTGTGAATTTATTGCATATATTGCTGCCCTAGAATCAGAGAATATGACAGCATTTTGAAATTGATTTATTCTGTGTAGTAATTGTTGGAGTGAAATATGAATAGCCGTTACTTCCGCATCAAAATTTGTATTACCACACATACTATAGGGCCAGAGCTATAAAAAAAAGTTCTTCGATGAACTAAAAAAAGTCCTTTTTTTTACACTTAAATGGCTTACGCTGCCAAAATACACCAAATTAATGTATACAGAATTGAATATCTCAAAAAAATGTTATCTTATGTCTATCTTTTATGGATAATTCACAATAACCATTTTTGTCTTTCAGCTCATTGATGCTAAGAAGATAGGATAAGTAGATTCCCGGGCAATGCTGGTTATCAGCACAGGGTATCTAAAAATAATTACGATATAAATTTATAATTATTTTCCTTTTTATTTATCCAACTAAACATAAAAACACATTTCATTCATTTATGCCTAGCAGCACATGTCGAGAATAAAGTATGGATTAATAATTAATAAATCTATTAGATTTTAATATAAATAAAGGAATATTAATATTAGCTAGTGTTTTAATTCTCTTTTATTCAATGCCGCTGGTTGTCATTTTGACATTTCTGGTGTTCTCTCCTGGCTTTGGCTTAATGTAACCCACTTCTGAAGTTGGGACGCCTAGAAGAAAGAGCTACGTTACCTCAATGATATGATGGGTGATAAATGATAATGAAGTGCCAGGAGAGTTCTTAACCTAAATTCCAGAACATGGGCAATCACAGGAATGATTCCCTTCAAGGAAAAATTCCTATGGTTTGACCAGGAATCAAACCTGGGACCTAATGAACAGTAGTCAGAAACACTGACCACTAGCCCATGATGCTGGTCAAGTTTTTTTAAAAATATAAATGGATATATTATAATAAATAATTAAATTTTAATAAAATGCATATTTCAATAAAATGTTAATAAAATGAATAAATTTTAATAAAATTGGAAGAATTTGAGGTTTACAAGTTGCAAATAGTGATTTTATTTATAAGTTTCTACAAGGTTTTTAAAATTCATATTAAAGCACCATTTAGGTTATGTAATAAGATATTAAATATAAAATTGAAATGAAAGAGTTGCATGGAAGCTTCTTGTAGGAAAGCCAGAGGGAAAACGCCCAGTTGGTAGACCAAGAATGAGGTGGGAGAATAACATTAACTATGATTTGAGGGAAGTAGATTATACAGGGAATGATTGGAAAGCATTAGCTCAGGATAGGGATGTATGGAGAGCTTATGTCCGTGTGGCCATGAACCTACGGGTTCGATAGTGCCAGTGAGTAAGTAAGTATATAAAATTGGTACCTGGTAGGTCAGTCGTACAACATCAGTACCAGTTAAAATGCAGAAGATGAAGCATTGTTTTTGAAAGGCCTCCATATTGGAACTACTTAATGAAGTTTATTAGTTTAGTTGAGGATGACTGACCTACCGGTTACCAATTTTATATTTAATATCTTATAACTAACATATTGAAGAAGTTGGGATGATTAAAATAACATTCAATATTGCATCCATTTTATTACCTTAAAATCAGCTCCCATTAAATTCATAGTTACATCTTTTTTTGAGGGAGCTCTTCAATTGTTAAAGAGTTGTTTTTGCCTATCTCAGTACATGCAGAATGAAAGTAGATGATATTTTACCTTGTTCTCTGGACTGTTTATGGTGCCTGTTATACAATGAAGCAGCTAAGATGCTGGACATTTTTCAATGACTTGTACATCAATTCTGATATGCTCCTGTGGAAAAAAATAAAATAAAATGTAGAAGCTTGAGATCAGCATTTGTCATGACCATAGAATAAGACATCTGCCAATTGAATGATTAGGGTCAGTAGAATATACTGAATGTATTGGGATTGGTGATATCAGCATGTTATACAGTTAAATAGGAGTTATATATTGTTTATAACATTACAAGCAAAAAATAAATAAATATATATATATATTAAGCTACTTATATTTAATGATTTAAGATTACATGCAACTTGAAATGCATATTTATTTTGACCCGAGAGGTCTTTGGCCTCATAACCTTCAAGTAAAATAATAGCATAGTTTCCAATATTTACTCTTATGATTTCCTCTAAAAGTTATTTATATTTATTGAAGTAATTTAATTACTGTTCTTCCATGATTATTATTTAAACTTAGAATAAGATAAAATTGTAATATCAGCATTACAACATAGCAATTAAATTGAGTGTATTATATAAAAACGGAGTGTTAATAATCTTATTTTTACTCTATATTTTAGATAGTTTATCCCATAGCGTAGAGTAACTTTCAAATTTAAATTAAGTTTAAACTTTCATATTATTTTCTTTATTTTTTTATAATTTTATTTAACTTGGGAATGCCATTTGATATTCATTAAAAATTAAACTCTAAGAGTTATCAATATAATGTAAATATAAATTGGAAATTTGACATCTCTCTGCATAAAATATGAGTTGTCTTATCAAATTTATTAAAAATTAATGGGAACTGACACTGTGAGGTAAATAATCAATAGAATATAAATATAAATCAGAAAATTCACACTTCATTCAGAAAGGCTTATTTTATTAAGTGAGGTGTGAATTTTCCAGTTTATATTCTATTCACTTGACTTGTCTGATGTTGCAATGTTTAATCTGTCAAAAACAGATGAATAGTGGTTAAATTTTATTTCCAACTTTTATAGATATAAATCATTATTAGGTTTAATTTAAGATAATTTCAAATGTTTCATACCTCTTCTCATAATTGATCTTCTAAGTAGATCGCGATTTCAGGTTCGTGGCAAACCCATCTTCAGTACCATTTTTCCAACTGATGTAAGAACCACTTCTTCGCGAATCTACTTAGAAGATCAATTATGAGGAGAGGTATGAAACATTTAAATTCATCTTAAATTGTATTTATTTATTTATCTAATTGGCCAGCAATATATTTACAGATATCTGTCAGTTTGATTTGTTCAAGACTAGTCTAAGAGAAAAATAGTTCAAATCACTAAATAAATTTACTTAAGAGATTTCCAGCTTTATGAATTGGCAATTTGTGAATTGATGTAAAATGTAATGAATTGATAAATTAACATTTGTCAGTGGAACAAAATTTTTCAGTTATTAATTTAAATACTGATAATTACAGATCAAACTCATAATTATTCAACTGTATTTTTAATTCTTAACATTAAATGTAACCTGCAGCACTAGTTTCTAACGTTTTAAAGTCATAAATTAATAATAGGTCCTATATGTTAAATAACTCTTAAAATTCAGTCTATATTTTCTTGGCAGAAATAGGATTTTTATTATTATTGTAGAAAAAAATAATGGGTCCTACTCTTGTGGAGATACAAAAACTTATTCAGCATATTTATGCTTTGTCAATTTTGAACTTAATGGTTTGATTGATGAAAATAAAATGTATTTATATTACATATCAATCAGTTTCTTCATATAATTTTTTAGAGAAGGAAATGCAACTCTCTCTGGATAAATTAATCAGATTTAGTACTGAAGGCTTTGTTTATTAATCTACAATTTTTAATAAATACAATTATTTTTTTAAATATATTTATATACTTTTTTAAATACTCTGTATATCATCAACAATCTTTTACATTTTCTTTACAATTTCATTTATTATTTTTATATTTAAGTTCATTTATTTATTCTCCCTTTTATTTAATAATATATCAACTTTTAGTAGAAAAAAGCTATGAGTGTATTAGTAAATAAAGTATAATTAAAATAATAAATAAAGTAATGCAATGCAAATCAAATTGATTCTTTCTTATCAAGTTCTTTCTAATACTCTTTCTGTTTGAGGTTAAATTGATTAATTAATTATACTTAATATTAATATTCTGACTTTTTCATTCTGCTATATAGTCTTTCCTACTTTTTAATAGACTCAGCATTATGTATTATTATCCACATGCTTCGGTCATTCCCAAACCCCAGAGGTCGACTCTGATCTGCAAGGGGTGCATATCAACGAAAATAAAAGTGAATAGCACTGTGTCAGTTGTCAAAAACATAATTTGTTGTTGATTAATTTGTAAAACTTAAATATTAGAAAGACAAGGTGTCTACCCAAAATACAAAAAAGTCACATGGTCTATGAGACAGAAAAGTTTGGGGACCTCTAATCTACTTTTCTTATTTATTTCTATTCTGTTGTTTCTAAGACTTTTTTTTTCTCTAGAGCATTGAAGTGAATTGTATGTAGAACTTTTCCCAATTTGAATTAAATTTATCTTCCGTTTTAAATTGAGTTTTTGTGCTCATTCTCATATTTGTAATTAAAAAACTAGCTGTGATCAGTAATCAATAAAATATCATTCCACATAATCAGCAATGAAGTAGTAGTATGTGATCAGCAGGGAAAGGTAGTTGCAAATTTCAACAATGCAGTATCATATGTGATCAGCAGGGAAAGGTAGTTGCAAATTTCAAAAGTTTGTGTACCACTGATGGTAATTAAGCATTGATATTAGTAGTTCATAAAAAGTCACTCAATTTTTTTCCATATAATAAAATATATTAATGAGCATGGTTGATAGGCTGTTAAGATAGTTTGAAGTAATATTATTGGTATGCTTTATTCCTACCTAATTGATGTTATCTGGGTTTTGTTACAGTTCCACAACTAAAATTACAGTGGGCGAATAAATCTCGACTATTTTCCAAACTTGGACAACATTCTTCACCAAAAAACATTGAAAGAAGATTTCAAGAAGTTGGTGAGACAAATAAAAATCAAGATCAGGGAGAGAAATTATCTGTAGAAACATTACAAGCTGAAACTTCAGGACAACAGCAAAATGCCAATTATTATGTTGGCTCATTCGAATGTCCAGGTTGTAGAAAAGTGTACCGCTGGAAACAATCTATGATGTTTCACTATCGTAATGAATGTGGAAAAGAACCTCAGTTTTTATGCCCTTTTTGTCCATATAAAAGCAAACAGAAAGGAAATCTTAAAACGCATGTTAAAGTATTGCATCCACAGAATTTCTATCCATGGTTAAATGTATAAATTGTACTGAATATTTACTTACATTGATGTTATAAAGCAAAAAATATGCTCTTTTAGAAATAGGCTTTTTTTAATTTATCAATTTATATCAATATAATTCTAAAGTTTCCTTATATGTTATTTATTTAATTTGGGGGTTTGACATTAAATTTGCCACTTTATTCTAGCATGGTAAATAATTGTTCTAACGAGGACTAATATTTTTGGGTGAACAAATTGTTGATTTAAGATTAAATTAAAATACTTCATACCTCACCTCATATCCAGTCTTCTAATTATACTGCAGTTTCAAAGCCTTGGTAGCTTCATCTTCAATAATATCTTGTCGACTGATGTTACTGAAGCTGAAAAGGCTTCAAAACTGCAGTATAATTAGAAGACTGGATATGAGGTGAAGTATGAAGTATTTTGATTTAATTTTAAATTAAACTTCATAGTGATTTTTTCCTATAAAGGTTCAAAATTATTGATTGTCTTTTTTTTTTGTGAACATTGAATGAGAATAAACGTAATTTGTGAATCATAAATTATTTATTTATTTATCCAAATATTTGCCATTCTCAAGGCATTAATTACAATTTGATAATCAAGGGTAATACCATAAGAATATTCATCTTGTCAATTATTAGCTGGTGTTTAGTGACAGGAATTAATTGTCCAAAAAGATGAAAACTTGTGTGGTTTTTAAAAGATTGTTTAGTGAATAAAATTAAAAAGATTATTTAGTGAATGGAATTTTTAATAAAGAAATTGATAAAATGGAAGTAAGTTACTTATTTTCCGTAATATTATTTAATTGAATTTATTGTATAACAAGTTTTGATAGAATGGCCTTCTATATTCTGTAGTGTTTATTCTATACAATTCTTGGAAAAAATTGTGAATTAAATTCAACAAATTCTAAATAATTGTGCAACATTTCTGACAGTTTGATTTTGACAATATTTCAGTGAAAGTCGACCATGATAGGTTCAAACTGACGGGGGCTGTAAACTGGATTAGTAATACATAATAATATTTAATGTCTAATGTATGAACAAAATGTAAAGTAAAGTGATCCCACAACAGACCCGGAGGTCCTTGGGGTAGTGGGAGGTTAAGGCTCCCACTTTTTCTAGACAATCGATACTTTGTCAGCCCTGCGTGACAGCCGCCTTTACCCCCAGAACAAGCGTCTGGTACTCATTTCCATTAGAGGCTGAGTCTACCCCAGGGCCATAGTGCCGCCAGAGGGTTTGGGTCAGTTTAAAAATCCTGAAATGTATGAACAAAATAGTTAAATAATTTATTTCTTCAATATCTTTCTTCTGTGAAACTCTTAAAAATGTCCAAAACATTGATAAAGATTAGGCTAATAATATTCTTATATAAAAGTGCTAGATATTCTAGCAAATTAAATCAACTTTGCATTGTAATGCATAATAATAATAATATAATTAGAACATAAAGTAACGAAGGAACATTTGAATGATGAAGTTATCGAGACTGCCATTCTATTCACATTATATCTGAAACAAATATTATTCATTATGAAATTATGTGTTTTGTGTTTCTTAAGCTTAATAACTAGGTAATTTATAATTTTTTCTGACATTCACCTAACGTAGTAATTTCAGTTCTATCAGTTTCTTTGATTTATTTTAAATTACTTCTTCGGCGAGATTATTTTTCAAACATGTTAACAATATTTCAGAAATATTTGTAGTACCTGTACATTTTTTTGCATTTATTTAAATAACAATTTGATGTAGGGCTTTTTTATGGAACTGTAAATTACTTGTACTCTCGAAAATCTCCATAACATTGGACTATGCAATAGCTGTTTTTGATAAGTGTGACAGAGATATGGGTATCCCACTGACGCCCTCATGCATGACCTTGCCAATGACAGCTGTTCGAGCAAAACTCAACCTTACATACCAAAATTGTCAGGATACTCTCATGCCATGGATTTGCTAACAAATTCCAAAGGAATGAAGCTATTGAGATTGTGTTCATGAAAAAGTGTTTGAAAAATTATTGCAAATCTTCATCGATTCTGTCTAGTAGGTACCGAAAATGACTATGACCAAATTTTATATATACATATCTTTAAACATATGTTGTGTGTGTTTGTTAATGCTCTAGCAGCTGCAATTTTGTTCCATCGAAACCAAACTTGGCACATAGCAATTAATTAAAAAGTAAGGTTAAACTCATTAACCATTAAAATTACACTGTTAAAAATTGCTCTAGCAGTCACAATTTGTTATGTTTTGCAACAAAACTCAGTATATGCTATTAGAATAAACTGAGGAAGGTATTCTCCAAAAATCAAGCAAAATCCGACCATTAGAAGTGGTGGTTAACTTGAGACTTGAAATTAAAAATTGACTCTAGCCAGTGTCATATATATCATACAATGTAATTAACCCTTAAATTGGCAATGCATCCTATAAGATACATTGATTTAATTTATTTAATATTTTAATAAAGTAATGGAAAAATGAATCAGTAAGATATTATTTAAATTGTTGTCAAATTATACAATAATATGCAAATAGGTAATAACTTATGGTTATTAATTATTTATTTTCACTGTGGTCTGACACTTTTAAATAAGGTGGCATTAGAAATTGAGTTACTCTAATTTAACAAAAGAAATATTTCATAAACCAGCAAAATAGGAATATAAATTCAAATTGCTGAGGAATTTGTTTAGTTTATACAGTTTCTGCATGATAGATTTTTTTTATTGCCTCAACCATGTTAAAGTGTATAGGTTGTCATTTGATTCTAGAGGATCTATATCAAAGATGGAATAGTAAGTTTTTAATTATTTAAAAAATGTATTAAAGTTCTTCCCAAAGATATTAAGCTTTGATACAGTAGAACTCCATTTATTCAAAATAAAGGAAGCAGAGATTTTTTGGATAACAAGTATTTTTGGATAAAATGTAGTAACTATTTTTGGTTATAAAAGAAAAAAATATGTTAGAACTAAACTTCATAGTGCAACAGGATTGGGTCCTTGGTCTATCTGCTGGCTGCTAGCCTCACATTTACATTTGTCATTTGTAGAAGTGGACATTTGTTCAGTTAGTATAGGGATGACATGCTGCAGCATGTCAAGTCACCCTGATGTTATAGTTGATTTCCTATAGTTGATACTTATTGTAGCTGCCCAAATTCCTCATGATGCTATGGCTATAGTAAGTTACTAATTTATTGTAAAATGTAATTTAAACTTTATTTATATTACAATTTGTTATCTTATACACAGTGATTAGTTACATGGAATGTAGATTTATCATCATCACAAATTAGGCCTTTGTAGACCTGTTTTGTCCCAATCTAGCAATCTTTTTAAGAGGTCTTCCTGTTCAACGTTGTCCTTTATATTGCATCATCATTTTTGGGATTCTTGAATTATTCTTTCTTTTCATATGGTATAGCCAGTTTAATTTATATCTGTTCAGTTTTTTTTTTCTGCTGATTCTACTTCTAATTGTTCTAAAATTTCTTCATTCTTTTTTTGATCTAAAAGAGTGTATCTTGCTTTCTGGAGAAATTTCTTTTCCAGTGCGTTGATTATGCTCCTGTATCTTTGTCGTAATGTCCAAATCTCACTTCCGTATAAAAGGGAGGATAATGCTAAAGTATTATATATTTTAATTCTTGTGATACTAACTTAGCTTTTAATATTTAATTTTAGGAAGTTATATTTTGAGGTTATTTTAATTATATTATTTTTGGTCTGGACATCTTACCTCAATATTAATGTTGATTAGTTCTTGGACATGGTCTTTCACAAACAATTCTGTTTTATCGTCAGCTTTCCCAGACTGGTTTTATTTATGTTGCACCACCTGGATGTCGATGTCAGCTCCATCCTGTGGTTGGCCAAAGAACCTCCAAACAAGGTCACCCTCCATCGGAATATCAAAATTCATAACTCTGTTTCTGTGCGTCTGAAGATATAATTTTTTCCCAAATAGTCAGCTCTTTTGTATTTTCTAACTGTTTTAATAATTTAGTGTCTGAATTTATATTATGTTTTTCAGACCAAACATGAGCAGCAACTGCAGATTTTTCAATTTCTCCATTTTTAATATTTCTTATGTGTTCTTTGTTCTTTTACCAAAGAACACATAAGAAATATTAAAAATGGAGAAATTGAAAAATCTGCAGTTGCTGCTCATGTTTGGTAAAAGAACAAAGAACACATAAGAAATATTAAAAATGGAGAAATTGAAAAATCTGCAGTTGCTGCTCATGTTTGGTCTGAAAAACATAATATAAATTCAGACACTAAATTATTAAAACAGTTAGAAAATACAAAAGAGCTGACTATTTGGGAAAAAATTTATATTCAGAAGAACAGAAACAGAGTTATGAATTTTGATATTCCGATGGAGGGTGACCTTGTTTGGAGGTTCTTTGGCCAACCACAGGATGGAGCTGACATCGACATCCAGGTGGTGCAACATAATGCAACATAAATAAAACCAGTCTGGGAAAGCTGACGATAAAACAGAATTGTTTTGAAACATGTCCAAGAACAAATCAACATTAATATTGAGGTAAGATGTCCAGACCAAAAATAATATAATTAGCTTTTAATATATTACTATTCCTAAGTTATGTGTAAATTTGGTGATTTTCTTGTACATATGTTTTTCATTTTGACAAGATATTTCACAATCTAAATAGTTGAAATTTAGGAGAATGACTTTATTGTTAACTCCAGAACATTAGCTACATACATAGTTGAAATTTTGTACTTGTTCTAAGGCACTAGTTATTATGTATTATCTTACTTCTGATCGGATCTTCCTTAAGAATGCCATTACAATGCAGATTTAATGCATTCCTAAACAATTGTTCACTTTGTATGGAGAAAAGAACATATCCTTATTTCTTACCTTGCTGTGAAATTCAAACAAAATGAAACTTTGTGATTTGTATGGAGGATAATTTGAAAATTGAAGTTTTTGAGGCATTTTGATTAAGCTAAATTCCAGTTAAGTTGGGTTTTACTATATTGAAACTGAATTAACATTAATATAAAAAAGTTAAAGTAATAAAACATGTACCTGAGATCTCAGTCGTCAACAAAATAAAACTCCATTACACATTGCAGATCTTGCAGTACCTATTCAGCTGTTGATGATAGAACAACATGCTCCTGAAGGCCTACAATTTTTTAATAGAGTTTTACTTTGTTGAGGACGATTGAAATCTCAGGTACATGTTTTAATGTTTTAACATTTTATACAGTAACCTCAACGATGGTTCAGAATGAATTTAAAAGTATTGATTAATGTCAAAAAAAATTCAGAATATAAAAATATATAATTTCAGATAAAAATATGGAAACTTTTACGGAATGTTAACTTTCCAAAGCTAAATCTTTTAAATAGAGGAACTTTGGGTAATTTGGACCACTGTTTTGAATTTGTTGTTTTTCTTCTTTTAATTAATAGATTTGAATTTTGTTTAATTACAGTGATTGTCATTAGTGTTGTAACTATGAAATAGCATTGTTATTTTATTCAAATATGGAAACGTCTTCATAATTTATAAATTTTTTTATATTACAAGAAAGGTCCACTTTAACCTCCATATTTGGATAAAGTGGATCCCAGAGTCCACCTTAGCTTTTAGGCGATTTTTAAGTTTTATTTACTCTATTAATTTATACAGACAGACACATATTAATCTGACTATTTAACTCATGCCCCAAATGGGAGTCAATGACCAATCACGTTTCAATGATTTCTGTTTTACAACCAATCAGAGTCGTGTTTCACGGAATATTTATCAGTGTTATAATTACCATATTAAAGAAAGCTCCTCCTTTTTAATATTCTGAAATAGTATGATCTAGTTGCAGTGATAAACAAAAGAAGCAGATGAAGCGTACCTATCGTTTCTCATTTGTTTTCAAACATCGCCGTTTACATTAGAGATATAAATATTTTAAAATAACTACAGTTAAATAATGATTTGTGAGTAAACAGCTTAATTTTATTCGTTAAATAGTCCTAACAAATGCCACTCTTGATTTCCAAATTCTCTAGATAAATTCACTCCTCACTTCGTGAGTCGTGAATTTATCGATAATTTGGAAATCACTCGTGGCATTACTTATGAAAATCTTTATGACTGATCATAATTAAAAAGTGTTGATATATATTTAATGCTTTGAAAAATTAATGTTGATTATAACATTCACACGTCATTCAACTGCAGAAAGTGATGGTCTTTGGGTTTAGTAAAATTACAAAGATATTAAATAAAATTAATTAAGTGAATGGTTTTTACAGATAGCATCCTCATTGATAAAATATATGTATGCGTGTAAAGTGGACCCAAATTCCTTTGTTATGTTTAATTATTTTATACAGCCACCATGTTACATAATACCAAACCTAACCCGTCAGTATATTAAAACATCATCTACATAATATAATATATTTAGGAGTTTCTTCACCATTTGTATATTCAATAGCGGAAATAAAGAATTGATTCTTAGCTTGAAAAACTTTTCAAGTATCATTTTCATAAATATCACAAATAAACCCTTCTTCGCAGAAAGAATAAAAGAAACTGGCCTTGAACCCGTCAAAGTTAATGAGAGGAAGAAGTTAAAATATTTTCTGTTCGAGTGCAGCACCAATTAAAGAAGATATTAACAGGGTCCACTCAAACAGAAGGGTCCATATTACTCGAACTTCCCTATATAATTTGTTTATGTAAATCTTATGCTTTATGGCTTTAGTTACTATAATTAGAGTAGAAACTTAACTGATATGCATATTCTAATACAGTATTATAAATAATAAAACTATGTTTCTATTGTAGAATAGCGTCACCTTACTTCTAAAACCTTGTATATCTAATTTATCAAATTTTTTCAGGACAGCAATAAAAAACATTTTTTGACATTGCTTATTATTTTGTAACTATGTTTTTAATGTTGAATTAACAGTGTATATAAGAGAAAAATTTGCTTTTAATTGTAGCTTGCTCAGATAGCTCATTTGGTAGAGCATTCGCCTAGAGTGTGGAAGGTCCTGGGTTTGGGCCCCAGTATGAGCGTATAATTTTTCTCTTCAAATATACATTAAAACATAGTTACAAAATAATATGCAATGTCAAAAATATGTTGACTTAGGTTTTCAAGGCCGGAGTTTGTATAATGATCTTGAAGAACATTTCCCAACTGTTGGCCATGGTCTTGAGACTTAAAGTTACCCAACGTTTCGCCAGAGACTGCATCCGGCATCCTCAAGGATGGTCTCAAGACAACCCTTGAAGATGCCGGATGCAGTCTCTGGCAAAACGTTAGGGCTCTTAGAGCCTCAAGACCACGGCCAACAGCCTGGAAATCTTCTTAATGTCAAAAAAATGTTTATGTTCTTATTTTGAATGTAAATATTCAAAATAGAACATTAAAAACATAAATTAATAGTGAGTGGAGAACATATTTTTAACGACTCACCTCATATATTTTCAAACTTCATTGATACCGGCGGTTTCAGACAATATCTTGTCCCTCTTCAGTCATGGCTTCCAAAATAATAAGCAATGACAAAAATCTTTTCATGCTCTTTAGAAAAATTTGTTAAATTAGACTTACGAGGTTTTAGAAATAAGGTGACGATAGGTAACAAATATACAAGACTCATATTTATTATAGATTATAGTGTGTGAACATAATAATTGTAAAATAAGAAATAAAGAGATATTCCTTTCAATGCATAAAATCCATTAATTTCATGTCAGTATTGTTTTTTTAAAGAAACTACCAAAATAATTGTATATTTAACTGAAATTCTAAAACTTGATTGTGTTTCTTTTATATTATTGTACTATCCTACAACACCTTCCCTGCATGTTGCCTTCATTGCATATCTAAACATTAAGACTAAGTAATTTGCATTATCTTATGATTAGAGTAAGAATTTTTATGCACAAAGATAAGACTGTGACACATATTAGCATGATCTTTATATACTACTACTACAATGGCTTAGACAAAGTTAATTTAGTTATGCTTATTGCCCATAGATGTCATAAACGGTATGCAGTCATATCGACCCACAGAGACATCTAGCAGATAACTAAGGTATTACTAGGATGATGAGGTTGGTAAATTTTGCTTAGTGTCCTTTTTATTCAGGCTTAAGGATGTTTTACAAGCCTGAAAATATTTAGACTTGGAACCCACAACTTAAAAGTCCCTCCCAGTGGATTTGCTCTTTGGATTTTTCCATCCTAAAAAATTCATCAACCCTGGCCAGGTTTCAACCTGTGACCCCCGGGACCAGAAGCAAGGAACATAACCACTAGTCCCACCGTGTCCGATTGATCTTTATATAAATTGAACATAATTTGTTTCCTAGTAGTAATAGTGCTTCCTGGTGGAGCATAGGACATCAATGAGAGATCTCCATCTGACACAATTGGCATTTAACTTCAGTCCTCGTGCTTCCAGTGTCTCAAGCGCATTTCTAACAAATCTCCTCCATGTTCTTCTGTCTGAGCTCCCTGGGTATTCAATTCTAATGCCTATCTTCATCTGTGTATTCTAAATTCTCAAAACATCTTCTTGTTATACTCCTTCAGTTTTCCAACCTCTTTCATTGTACGCTCATTCCAAAATCCTATTTTTGTGTCCTTTTTCATGCCAAGTAGTATCATTTTATCAATCCAGCTTTCTCTCACCTCATATTCTTTAATTTAAGGGAATGTGATTAGCCCTCATTCCTGGTAGGGTTTCTACCTTTGACCTCCTGCTGCCTGTTTGCTTGGCTTGTCTGCAAGTTGTAATTAGCATTTTCTCCCAATGGTTATTCTGTCGATACTTGGCCACCATTATTACCGCATTAGTTGTCAACAGGGTCTACCACCAAAAGGTGAGATTGGAACTTGGGGAAAAAAAAATGCTATAATTTGTGCTTCATTCCCCCTCTGACCCTTAATACGGAGTACAAATACTTTAATTTTCATCTGTTGTGTCCACTTATACATGGAATTCACCTAGATCCTACAGAAAATAAAGAAAAAAATATATATATAAATAAATGTAAGTTGTTTACAATTGATTGATGAAACAATCGTTATATAAACTCACAGACTATGTAATCAGGACATTTCAATATTAATTTTAACAATGGAATAAATAAAGACTGATTTAATCACTGATCCCAGTTGATAAAATGAAATACAAATTGTATCATAGCTATTAAAAAATACATTTTGTTATGTAAAATAGCTTATGTTTAATCAGACATATAAAGAAAAAAGTACTGATACATTTTATTTATTCACTCATAGTGTAAATATATACATTCCCCACATACCCAATAGAGCAGTAGCTCTTACTTCGACACAGTTCAAAGACAACAAAAACATAATAAACTTGAAATAAAAAAATACATTGTTAATATTATAATATTCACATTTGGTATATACAGTGTGTTATATAGGGTGAATTACGCAGACAAACTTCAGGGACTGATTCCTGACTGGAAATGAAGGGAAAAAAGTCCTATAAACATGTGTCCGGAAATGAATGATGTACGTGCAACAACAGCAAATCGTTCCGGCACACAGTATATACATAATCACATCGACATCACAAAAGATGTTCAAAGTGGTCTCCATTGGATGCAATGCACGCGTTCACATGTCATATCATGGATTGCCTCACTCTTTTGCATGTTCCGGCCTCTCATCGAATAGCGTCACAGGCAATGTTGACACGCTGTTGAAGAGTATGAACATTATGAACTAGTTCAGCATATACAATGCTTTTCAGATGCCCCAAGAGGTAAAAATCCAAGGGGTTTAAGTCTGGTGATCTAGCAGGCCATACAACATGGCCTCCGCATCCTATTCAACGCCTGGGGAAGATTTTGTTGTGTCGGCAAACTGTAATGTGGAAGTGGGGTGGCGCCCCATCATACACAAACAATATCACATGCCTATGCCATTCGTCAGTGGCATCGATGGATTTACAAAAAATTACACTGCAAGTGGTCCAAGAGAATAATACCATTCGTCAGTGTCATCTACCGTGGCAACGATGTATTTATGGACACTTATTATAGGACATTTTTTCCTCCATTTCCAGTCAGGAATCAGACCTTGCAGTTTGTCGATGTAATTAAAATTCACCCTGTATACATGAAAACAAAAGTAGGAAAGAAAAATAACATATTAGTAATTTTAAAACAAAAAACATGTGGGATAAAAAATAGAAACTATTATTTACAATTACTGTAACAATAGAAAATCAAAATTAATGAACTTTTATAATAAAGCTAACTAAAAAATAAGCAATTATACAATATAAAAATATATTTTAACGGTTATGATACTATGATAATATATGATTAAAATTTAGTTTATGATACACTGACAGTAGTAATTCATTTAATTGTTAGGTGTAATTGACAAAACATGACTATAGACTTATGGAGCTTCATAAAATATTGTCTTGGAAGATTGTAATTATTTTACAAAATGTTAAATATCTCAAACATGTCTTAGTGAATCTTTCTAATTCTTTTCTATGCAGAGAACAGGGATATCTAGCTTTCATTTTGTACCATTCAATACACAATTGGTATCTTATTTTACCTTGTAGTCATTTAATTTTAAGAAAAAATAATTTTTCTATAAGGGGAAAGATATGATATCTCACCAACCAATTATCAGATTCTAAGTTTTATTTTTATTTCTTACTCAATAGATACAGTTTTATAAAATGTAACAGCTTGTGAGATAAAATGTATGCGCCGAACAGCTGCCTACACCAAATGGGATCGAAAGAAAAATGTAGAAATCCTTCAAGAACTTAATGTGTCACCAATACTGGACTACATCTCCAGATATCAGCTAAACTAGAAGGAACATGTCTCAAGAATGGCTAGATCCAGGAATCCCAAGGCAATAATGAACTACTGTCCAAATGGGAAACGGTCACTTGGTCAACCTATGAAAAGATGGCATGAAAACCGCTTTCTCAGGCCGTAACAGTTCTTCTAGGACTAATACCTGGCAGGATGATGATTATAAAATGTACTACACCAAATCTTCTACTTTTAAGGATTTTAAATGGCATTTTATTAATATGTTCTAAGAAAAATACACATTTTCTTATTTTACATTATATGCCTGTAATTTAGATAATTATCTTCTTTATTAAACACAATGTGTACACTAATATTATATACATGGTTTTACCATTTTGCTATTAATTCGTGAATTGTTTTAGTTCTGTTTTCGCACTTCACTAAGTGATACTTTGGTCACGGTTTGCTACAGAGTTTACAGATGCAGGCCTCCTCGGATTCATGGTAACTTTGTTTATGACATATTTTCCCATGGAAGCCGTGAGTGGCGAAGCATGTGTATATATAATTTAGATAATTAGAACTATATGAAAATATTTCATCCAATAGAAATCGTACTCCCATAGAACCCCTGTTAATTTCAGTTAATGTGGACATTTCCCAGAATTATTACATTTTTTTGTTTGAAAATTATAAACTTTCAGGAAAATTAATCTGAAATTTGGAAACTGTAATTGATGATATCAAATGAAATATAGATATTGCAGCTCCTGGTGTAGAAACAATTAGAATGATCTATTAAGACATGGTAGAGATATTTAACATTTTGTGAAATTATTACTGCCCTACTTTTACTGTATGAGACCTCTTAACTGTGAATATAATATGTAATGTATAACTGTAGGCTTTCACGGCCGGCGTCTTGATCCCTATTAGGTTCGTCTTCCGGGCATATAGGCCGTGGTCCAGTCGTTCTTCTACTCGACGTTTCGTCTACTGCTGCGGTAGACATCTTCAGGAGATACTGCGTGCTCTCTGTGAACTCCTCAACAGTCGGCTGCAGACTGGCTGGTCGTTGGAAACTCCCTCCCTATTTATAGGCACACCCCTGGTGGAGAGGCGGTTTTCTGCGCGGTCCGTGTTGCGTGCTGTTTTGTCCAGGCTGTCGCTAGCAGAAGTCATAGGCTTCGTTGTCGTATTGTGCAGTGCCGGGATCCAGCCAGGCTGTCGCTAGCAGAAGTCATAGGCTTCGTTGTCGTATTGTGCAGTGCCGGGATCCAAAAATCTGGATCCCGGCACTGCACAATACGACAACGAAGCCTATGACTTCTGCTAGCGACAGCCTGGACAAAACAGCACGCAACACGGACCGCGCAGAAAACCGCCTCTCCACCAGGGGTGTGCCTATAAATAGGGAGGGAGTTTCCAACGACCAGCCAGTCTGCAGCCGACTGTTGAGGAGTTCACAGAGAGCACGCAGTATCTCCTGAAGATGTCTACCGCAGCAGTAGACGAAACGTCGAGTAGAAGAACGACTGGACCACGGCCTATATGCCCGGAAGACGAACCTAATAGGGATAATATGTAATGATTAAATGTATTGTCATCACATATTATGGAGATAATACGGACATACATTATATGTCGATATAATTTCTATTTTTATTTAAAAAAATACTAATTAGGTTTGCCATAGTTTATTCATAGGTAGATCAATTTTGTACATGATACTGTAATGTTCCATTTGCCAGCCATTTTATAAGATTCACATTACAAGTATCACTTTCAATCAAGAGTTGATATCAGAAGAGATTTATTCATCATTCACTGAGAGATTGTGGTGCAGATGGACTGATGGAGGGTGACATATTTCTTAAATTTGGTAATATACACTGACATACATTAAACTATAATATGTCAAAAGTAACAGAAATTAATTTAATATGAAACACCAATTTGTTGTCATTACTTATTCAATGCCTTACAAATTCATGCTTTTGTTTTACATTAAGGGCACAGAGACTCTCTTGAATAAAAATAAAGCATTTTTGGATCTATGTTCACATAAAGTAATATTTTTTTATCCTCTATGTGAAAAATATTTCTCCAAAATTTTAACATAACATTTTGCTATACTCTCTATGAATTATGATTAACAATATCACTTCTGATGCTGAAAGTGAATTGTTATTTTAGAGGTTTTAACTTTGCTAATTTATGCTATCTGGGTTTTGTTACTGTTCCAGAAGTGGAATTACAATGTGCAAATAAATCTCGACAATTCTCCAATATTGCCCAACATTCTTCATCACAACAGAATGAAAGAAGATTTCAAATCATTGGTGAAGAAAGTAATGACAATGAAAAGAAGAGCATATTTGTAGAAAATTTACTGACACAAGTTCCTTGGCAACAACAAAATACTAATAACTCATATATTGGTTCATTCAAGTGTCCAACTTGTGGAAAAACTTATCGTTGGAAACATTCTATGGTTTCACATTACCGTTATGAATGTGGAAAAGAACCTCAGTTTTCTTGTCCTTTATGTCCATATAAATGTAAGCAGAAAGGAAATTTAAAAAGTCATGTTAGAGTTTGGCATGCACAAAAGTTCAATGAAATTTTCACTTAAATATCTTAGTTTACCCAATTTGAGAAATCAATATGGATAAAGTTCATGATAAAATTTTGTTGTGATATTAGTCACAATATAAAAAAATTATAATATAAAATTTAAAAATTAGATACCTTGTAATTGCAGTCTCCTCAACTAATAAAACATTAAGGGTCATATGCAAATACATTAGTCTCTACTCAAATTACTTCCAATCACTGGTGAGCTGACTCACCGTGAGCAATTGCTGAGATCGAATTAACGGCCGACTTACCGGTCATGCATGAAAGTTGATGTTTTCGTAATATTGGCAATGAATTACCCAGAATTCTCAGCGAAAAAACCACTTCCGTTATTTTCGTCTGCTATAGAGGAATGCATTTATGCTTGCGTCCCGCAAATAATACCATATACGACATCTGCGTCGTGCAATATTACGCCGATTCTCCTGTTCTTCCAGTTGAATTCTTTGGTAGACTCTATCAAATTCCTCTTCTCTGCGTATACCGAAAACATGATCGAAGTCTTCAAGGTCCGACATCTTGGATAAAGCTGCAAAGGTTTCAAACTACATCGGTTCCCTTCGGGATTTTCACGATAAGGTTCTATCTTGAGCTATGATCTTAAGGTACCTCGTCAGGTAGCTTACAATTATTTATCACATGAATAGATTTCTGAGTAAGCAAAATGTATTTGGATAAAACTTTCTCAGCAGAGAACGCCTTTTACTGTCTAATGTGTTCAAACATTCGACCCTTAAAGCACTGTAGGCCTTTCAGGACTAGTCCCATCCTCAGCAGAAGATCAGTAGCAAAACAACACTCTGAGGATGGGACTGATCCTGAAAGGCCTGCAACATTTTAAATTGTATATTATAATTAGAGAAAATATACATGTGTGTATATATGCAGAGTACATTCAGGAGGTGATCCATAATAAGAAAAGTAGCAAATAAATTCATAACAACATATGTCTGGATATGAAACAGTGAGTCTGCAAGAAAGCAATACATTAGATTATCATATTACAAAAATAAATTGACTTTTTTCTTACTATGATATAATATCCACCCCTCAAAAACCAGTACAGCAAGCTTTTCATTCCCTTCAACAGTTCAGCATCAATGTTTGGGCAGGTATTGTTGGCGACCAACTGCTTGGATACTTAATTTTTGCCACAATGCCTTAATGGACAGGCATATCTGAAATTCCTGCAGAACACTGTCTCTCTTGCTGGAGAATGTTCCTCTAGGGGATATGGTTATTGCATGATGGGGTACCAACCCATATCTGCATGAATGTTCATACATATATCAACAACATTTTCCTGGAAGATGGATAGAACAAGTGGGGCCCTTGTGCCTGCCAGCTTGATCACCAGACCTAAACTCCCTTTATTTTTAGTTTTGGGGGTATCTGGCAAGTATTTTATATGCTGAATCAGTTTCTAATGTACAGACTGTGAACATCTTGTCCTTGTAGTCTGTGAGGAAATTTGGCAACAGCCTGGTATATTTGAAAGAGTTTAACAGTCTATGTGACACGTGAATGCTTGCATTAAATTCCATGGAGGCATATGGAACATCTTTTGTAACATGGTAATGTAATGTTCCAGTACTAATTGCTTTCTTACAGACTCACTGCCCATTTCTGGATATATGTTGATATGAACTTGTTTGTTCTTTTTCATGTCAAGAATCACCTCCTGAAGTTTGTCTGCACATTTTTTAATAACCCTGTATACACTGTGCCAGTGCTAGAAGTATTAAGAATATGCACAGTATTATCCATTATCAAATATATTTATATTATTTGATGTTTTTTTTTTTTCAAATATTTAAATTTACTCCCCTCTCACATAATTTAACAATTCCCTGAACTCGAGTGTCTACTCATGTAGCTTATTTACTTCTTCTACATCATGGAATTTGGCCATAGACCTGTTTCCACATCAAGAGACAATATCCCTCCATCTAGTTATGGGGCACCCAATATTTCTTCTTCCTTTGGGTTGGTAGTAAAACAAAATTTATGGGAGTCTATTGGGTGTCATTCTTTCTACATGTTAGAGTCAAATTTTGAATTTTATCCATAACACTGTAGATGTTTAATTTGGTTCTTATTTCTTCATTATATTTCTTATCTAACAGTGTATAGGCTGCTATTGAACGTAAGAATTCTAATATGAAATGTATTACTGACATATATATATATATATATATATATATATATATATATTTCAATTTATTGTTTTATTAAATAAATTTGTAGCATTGATGTTATAAAAATTATTTATTATTAATTTCATACAATTATGGATAAATCATATTTGAAGAGAAAAATTATTTGTTGATACCTCTGACCAGGAAACAATGTGTTCATAAATTTCATTCATAATATCCATGAATGTTTAGAAGGGACTGACAAATAGGTGATAATTAGAATAGCACTCCTTTTTAAAAAAGTTACTGATTCCATGCAATTAACAGTTCTAAATCTTTAATTATTGAGTAGGTTCCAGTGGATTAATCATTACCAAGCTCATTTCTCGTTCTGAGATTTCATTTTCAAACCTGGCTAGAATAATTAGGTTGTAAAATACCTGAGTATGGCTTCCTTTGGAAAGGAGTAAAGCTATGGGTTGCAGTTGTAGATTTATGGCACTTAAAAGAACCTCACATCTCAAATAAGATGACATTGAGCAAAAGTTGTTGGACCTTTCATACTGAAATTTGAATGTGATCCTAATGACCCAAGTTGTTAAAGAGCATAATTAATTAAAAAATAAACTAACTTTTAACTATTGATTAACATTTAAGTCCATTACATCAGCTTTTTACTGCATTATTTAAGGTCTGTGATATACACCATTTTCCACATATAAGTGTAATAAAAGAAATAGTTATAATTTCAAAACTATGCATCCATTTTAAAGAGGAGGTTGGGACATTTTAATTAAATGTTGTTGATTTTTGATACGTCACACTTGTAAAAATGTTTTCAAAACTTTTCATGACAACAGCCATGGTAGCTTCATCCCTTCAGAATTTGCTAAAAAGTGCAAAAAAAAATGTTTGCAAGGTCTCTTTAAAAATTTTTAGACCAATGAGAGACAAACAGATAGATGAATGGAAAAGACTACATAACAGTAAACTGCATGATCACAAATGTTCAATGTGTGAATCTTCATTCACACATCAAGATGATCCCTGCAAGATGGATCGGACATGACATGAGCTTTCAGATCACCAGACCTAACACCACCTGATTTTTTTCCTGTGGGGATTTGTTAAGAATCACTTCTACCTGATACCCATATATGATTTGCCAGACTTAAAAGAAAGAATTTATGCTGCTGTCAACAATGTAACATTTGGGTCAAGGTTGAATATCAATTTTATATTAATGGAAGCCATGCAGAATTTTACGGAACATATGGTAAAAACAAATCCCAGTTTTTACTATTTGCAGTAATTGGTTTAATCTAAAGATTTGTCTTAGTTCAGAAGTTATAGCTATTTCATTTATTATACTCATAAGCAGAATACCTGGTACACAAATACTGGCCGACTAGGCCTATTGTACCATCACAGAGGAAAATGAAATGAAATGAAAGAGACAAAATGGATGACATATGTATGGAGAAGATTTTGATACAGGAAAAATTGTAGATTTAGTTTAACAACTGGATACTGAAACATGATTTGTTGACTGATGTTTAATATATGTAATATCAAGGTATCATCATTATTAGGACTTTTAATTATCGTAACAGGCCTTGGCCTAATACTTGGAAGGAAGAAGAAGAAGAAGAATTATGTATGGCTTGTCTCAGAATATAGCTTTCTCCTCAAAGTTTTATCCAGCCACACTTCCTCTTCCTGGAATTGTTCCCACTTATAACCCTTCATTTCTCAATCCGTTTTAATTAAATCCAACCATATGGTTCTAGGTCTTTCCTGGTTTTGTCTGCCTTTCATTTTCATCTCCAGAGATTTACATGATATATTTTCCTCTTCCTTCCTTTTAAGTGCCAAAATCATTTTGAACTCATTTTCTCTATTACTTCTGTCAATTTTTGTACTCTCATTGAATCTGTCTTCTTCTTCTTCTTCTTCACGGTTTAGGCTTATTTACTAGCCTGTTCCGGCTCCAAATTGCTGCTTTTTCCATCTTTTCCTTGGTCTTCCCAAGCTTCTCCTTCCATGTGGTGAATAGTTGTATGCTGCTTTTGGTATTCTATTCTCAGTCATCCTTGCCAAGTGTTCTTTCCAGTTTGTTCTGTATTTCTCTATTGTTGAGTTTAATTCTTCTATTTTTAGTTGTCTTATTTCTGTGTTATGTTTTTTGTCTGTTCTTTGATATCCTGCTATTGGTCTGAGGAATCTCATTTCAGCAGCTTGTATCCTGGCATATTGTTGTGTTGTCACTGTCCATGTTTCGGATCCATAAGTAATAATAGGCACTGCCATTGTCTTGTATAATTTCATTATAATTGAATCTAAGTTAATTTGTGAATTTATTTTCAATATTCCTTACTTAAATTGTAGATAATTATTATTCTTTCTTTGAACTTGTTAATTATATAATTTTTACCTGGTAAGTCAGTCGTCCTCAACTAAATTATTAAACTTCTTCAAGTTATTCTAATATGGAGGCCTTTCAAAAACATTGTTTTATATTCTGCATTTTAACTGGAACTGATAGTGATATACAACCTATATAACACCATCAGTTTCAGTTAAAATGCAGAAGATGAAACATTGTTTTCGAAAGGCCTTCATATTAGAATAACTTGAAGAAGTTTAATAATTTAATTGAAAACGACTGACTTACCAGGTAAAAATTATATAATTAACATCTTATTACATAACCTCAATGGTGCTTTAATATGGATTTCAAAAGTGTTGATTGAAGGAACTTGCTGTAGATTGGTTTAATACCCATGCTTCACTGTTATATGTGATTGATGCTATGACTACTGTATACAAATTTCTCTTAATAAATTTTTTCCATAACATTACTTTTTTTTTAATAATAACTAGCTTCCTTCCAGTTCCAGTTTGGAATGATTCAGTACATTGTGTTTTTGAGGTCTGTTTTACATCCTTGACAGGAAGGGATGTTAAAATGAATAAGGTTTCGCATCTATAAGGATGGGAGGGGGAAATTGTAGTAAATTATATTATCTAGAAGGCTTAGTATTGAGATGACATCTCTGAATCCCTAGACATATTTTAGGAGTTACAGACATATTCAATCGCAGCTTTTAGTATTATTTTCATTATATGACTTTACAGCCATTACATCAGATTATGAAAGAAAAAAAGGGATAGATTTGTATAAATTAAAACAGCGTTGCTTGTTTTCTTATAAGTAGTTCTTGGATTTTTAGGCTCTAAAAGATGTAGGTTTAAGCACCTAAACTAAACTGAACTTCATGGCATGACAGGTCACTGCTGGCCTCACATCCACATGTGTTAATCACATAGGCAGACGATCATCCAGCCAGTGTAGGAATGGCATGTGTGAGCATGTCAGGTCCCCAAGCCGTTATAGCTGGTTTCTTTTCAATCTGGAGCTGCTACTTATTGTAGTTACCCAAATTCTTCGCGAGCTGGGTGTACACCAGTCCCATATTGGCAGAAATTCCATGAGAAAATTTCTTCCTGGTGGGGACTCGAACCAGCACAAGTTCTATAGATTTGCACCAAGACATCTTGCCTTAACCACTCAGCTATGGCAATATATATATATATATATATATATATATATATATATATATAATCCCAAAGCAATAATTTCAGATTCATCACCTTTAAATGGCTGTTATTTATCCTTAAAATATGTTCATGACTGCTATAAATAGAAACCTTTCAGTATACATAAAACATATTTGAAGAAAAATTCTCGCCCAGACCGAGACTCGAACCCAGGACCTTTGGCTTTCTAGGCCAATGCTCTACCATCTGAGCTACTGGGACGAGTTCCGATCTAGACACAAATACATAAAACAACTATAAATAGCTCACATAATATCTGATGTTGGCAGTACTGTTTTTCAAGAAGAAAATTGAATGTCGCAAGCCACTAACAGTTAACTTGACATCATAAAAATTGTTGAAATATTTTAGCTTAGCTGCGCAAAATAATATTTCAGTTAAAACACATTAATCTATCCTTTTCTGACATCAGAAGTTTATTTTAAAAATACAACCATAAGAGGTAAGAATATACACACCAATATCTTAATTATCAAAAATGTATTTAGAATTATTTGTATAATTTTGCACTCATTCAAAGCTGCTTATAAGCTAGAAAACAATTTTGATGCTTTTATACCTTAGCACTTTCATTGATAAATATTTTATGTTATGTTTTTATTATTGATTTAACATTTCTCAAATATAATTTTATGTTATGTTTCTAGTATTTTTCTTTGCTTTAGTTTTAATAGAGATTATACCTCTTAAGCCTGGTTGATCTTTCCTTGGATCATATGCAATGATAAATGTACTGTTTTGCATCTGTATGAACTTGTTTTGTCATTGTTCCAGAAATGAAATCAGTCTGGTCAAATAAATCTCAACACTTCTCCAGCATTGTTCAACATTCTTCATCCCAAAAAATTGAAAGAAGAGTTCAACAAATTGGCAATGAATATAAAAATCAAGAACAAAGGGAGAATTTATCTATGCAAACTTTACAATTTCAAACTCCACGGAAAGACAAAAATACAATTATTAATAATGAATTCATATGTCCAGGTTGTGGAAAGAAATACCGATGGAAACAGTCTATGATGTATCATTATCGTAATGAATGTGGAAAAGAACCTAAGTTTTCTTGCCCTGTATGTCCTTATAAATGCAATCGAAAAGGAGATCTAAAAATTCATGTTGGAACGTGGCATCCTCAGAATTGGAGTGAAATATTTAAATAAAAAAATATTGCTGTACTTCACCTAGTATTATGAATACATATATGTGTATAAAATAATGTAAAGAAGGAAAAATGAAAGCATAATATTTCAATAACTTTAAAAATAAGTTATGTTACCATACTTTGTTTTTTTATTCTATAAACTTTTTCTTAAAAAATTAAATCCCCCTTTTTTTTCAAGTTAATTATTGTCATACAGTGCGATCAGTATAGCATTGGACAGCAGATGCGAGGATTCACTGTACACTGCTGATGCACTCGCAGTGGGGAACACACAGCATAGGATTGCAGTGATAAAACCATACACATTTTTATAACTATTTTACAAATTGTTGTACTTATCAACTTTATTGAAGCAGGTGCTGGAACTGTCCACCTTCATTGTCTATACATTTTGATACCTTTTATAAAATTTCCCATAAATTTGTTGTACGGATTATAGACTGTTGAACGTGATGGAATTTTTACATTTCAATGAGTCTTCATACTTGGCTAGCAGACTGAGTTAACAAAATATTGATCATAAATAAATACACGTTGTTCAGTAGAAAAATTATTAGCCTTTATACAGTTTACACTTATGCACATGTCATTCAGTTTACAATATAAACAAATCATTTATTTCACATTATAGACACGTCATTCAGTTCAAATTATACATATATCATTCAATTCACAAGAAAAAGCAACCGAGCACCTTATCTACTCGAGACACACAATATGATTGTGATCATGAATGTACTCATATACTGCTAAGTCAGTACACATTTTCAAGTCCCATATCTGCATGTGCAAGCCTTCATCACACAGCATAAACCCCACGTCTTCTGTCCAATACTATACTGACCTCACTGTATAATCTGATTTTAAATAAAATTAATAATATTAACTAGCAGCTACTACTTAATTTTTATTAATTATAAAAAAATTATCTCTGCAATTTAGCTGAGTGGTCTAATGCATCGTGCCTTGTCATAGAGTTTTGGGATGTGTACTAATTTGAGTCTTTATAGAGGAGAAGAAATTGTCTCGAGGAATTTTGCCAATATAGGGACTGGTGGTGTTCACCCAGAATGAGAATGGTTTTGTGTAGCTAAGTTCCAGCTCCATGTTATGAATACCAGCTATAATGGCTGGGGAACCCAACATTCTGACTAGATCTCAATCTATACTGGTTTGATTATTGCCCACTTCTATGATTGACATTTGTGGACATTGGGTCAACAGCAGGCTGATAGTCTAGGGGTTTTTGGATCTTTTGTGCCATGGAGTTTTGTTTATTATATATAATTGCAATACACAGCAACTATTTCTTAATCCAGTGCATTAATATAATGTCTAACTTTTACTAATCCCATATAGTGTGATTAGCCTTATAATTTCATTCAAAATGCAAATTCTTAATATTAAAATAGTTTATATAAATACACACATTTATTTTATCTTGAACGTGATTAAATTTGAGTGTGTGTGTATATATATATATATATATATATAATGTATGTAATGAAAGAAATATTAACTTCAAATGATTTTTCTGTTTTCCATATGTTAGAACATAATTATTTTATTTTTAATGACAGTTTTAAGTGATAATATGCATTAACCTTTGTGACCTTGTTACAGACTAATTACAAATTAATAGATAGATCATCGGTTTTTAGGTCTTCCTCTGCCTCATCTTCCCTCAGGTTTCCATTCCAAAACAGATTTGGTAGTCGATCCTCTTCCATTCACTGGACATGTCCGTACCATCTTAATTGCTGAGTTTTAATATAATCTAAAATAGTGTCATGAATCTTCATTTTCTCCCTTATAACTGAGTTCCTAATTTTTTCTCTTGAAATTCTTGCTACCCTTCGTATAAAATCCATTTTCATTGCCAAAAGATACTTATTTATTTTTTACAAATTAATAATAAGTAAATTAAAAAAACAGCATCCAGTGATAGGAGCTTTTTTTACAAATTAATAACTAAATTAAAAAAAAAGCTCCTATCAGCTGGATGCTGGCCTCACATCCACATGTGTCATTTACAGAGATACACAATCATCTAGCCAGTATAGGTGTGATAGTGGTGAGCATGTTGGGTTCCCCAGCCATTATTAACTGGTTTTTTCATCTTGGAATTGGTACTTATCATAGCTACCTATTTCTGAGTGGACACTAATCCTATTCTGCCCCAAATCCTATGAAAAAAATTCTTCCTACATAGATATTCAAACAATGTATGTCACACAGTTCTGCGAGGGCTTTGATGTCTTAGGGCCGCATGCAAATGCATTAGTCTCTGGTGAGCTGAGTTTTCTGTAAGAACGTGCAAAGTTTGAATTAGCGAGTCGCTGACTGGTCATGCATGAAAGTAGTTTTTTTTCGTAATATTGGCAAGAAATTACCCAGAATTCTCAGCGATAAAACCACTTCCATTATTTTCGTCTGCTAGAGGAATGCATTTATGCTTGCATCCCGCAAATAAAACCGTATATGACGACATCTGCATCGTGCAATATTATGCCGATTCTCCTGTTGTTCCAGTTGAATTCTTTGGTAGACTCTATCAAATTCCTCTTCTCCGCGTATACCGAATACATGATCGAAATCTTCAAGGTCCGACATCTTGGATAAAGCAGCAAGGTTTCAAAGTACATCGGTTCCAATCGGGTTACTCACGATTCGTTCTCTGCAAAGTCACCTCGCCAGGTTGCTTAGGAATTTCGACAATTATTATCGCATGAACAGATTTTTGAGTACGCAAAAATGTCTTTGGATGCAACTTTCTCAGCAGAGTACAAGCTGAGAACGACCTTTACGGTCTAATGTGTTCATAGATACGACCCTTAGACCACTTGGCTAAGTGCAAGATAATTAAATTACTAATTAAATTAATAAATGCTTAATAATAAACAGTGCAACTACTAACATTACTACACATTGTATGGTACGTATTTGTGAAATTCACGTATGTCAGTCCTTGAAGAGGTTCACTGAGGATATGATTTATTCATCACTAATTCCAAAAATGGAAATTCATCATCTAAGATTTAAGATCATAGCATTCCTCAAAGGCAGATATAACATTCCTCTTTCGTTTCCATTCATCCTAAATGTATGACCCATTGCAGTCTATATGAGATTTAACTGTTCTTAACTACATCTGGTTTCTCATAAAGAATATGTAGCTCATTGTTATATGTAGTCTCCATTTGCCTGTCTTGTCTTGTTCATCTCTCTTTGCTCCAAAAATGTTTCTAAGATCTTTATTCTCAAATACTCATAATCATTTTTTTATGACTTTTTTTTTTTTATTTATAGATATTTTAACAACAAAGGTCATATCAAACTGTTTTTTTTTATCAAAGTATGAAATTGTGTGTGGAATTGGTCCTGGTATTGAAATTCCAATGAAGCTTTTGCCTTGAGTACTGAGGAAATAAGGGAAATAATCTCAGTAAGATTGGTTGGCTTCAAGGTTTGAATAAAGACCCCTAAATTTTAAGTTTCAAATGTTACTTGCTTGAGCCAACTTGTTTGGTAACTTGAGAACTTGTTTTAAAAATTAACATTTTGATTGCAGGCTTCAAACCAATTGTTAAATATTATTGTATTAAGTATATGTGAACTAAAATTTACTTTCAATTTCATAATTATGTTATTTTTTACTCATTGTAAAATAATTTAAGCGTTAAGTGTTCTAAAAAACTTGTTTGCTAAGAATTTTCTCTTTTTTATATGTAACTGTATGATGACTATAATTATTAATAAATGCACCTTTTTCCTTGCAGAGAATTATTGTATTAACATAGGCTAGTTGATATCCTTTATTTTATCTTTTTCTTTATAATTACAGCCCTTTAAGTCTAGTCTCAGCTTCCCTAATGACAGATGCTCACTCATTCCTATCTAGAGCCTTCTTCTCCATCATTTAATTCCCAGTTGTGGTAGATCTTCCACATTGTCGATCCATCTAAATCTGGGTCTTCCTCTCCTACCATCTCCTATTTTTCTTCCATAATCCTCTTTAACCAATCTCTGATCATTCATTCATTGAACATTTTCAAGCCATTTTAACTTTATCAATTTTATAAATGATACAATACTAAGAGTATTGTACTTATTCGTGATTTCATTGGCATTATTTCATATACTGGAACACATAGGCCTATTTCTTTCTCCTTTATTTCATAATTAATCTTATTTTCAGGTCAACTTCAAACTAAATTCTTATTTTAATACTGTGTACTCTGTTTTTAAAAATATCTCAATTCTTTTTATAATTCTTATTGCTGTTCATGTTACATTCCATTCTGTTTTCAAAGTATTTTAGTCTAATAGTTAGTTAACTTCGTTTTTTTTTTAGTGTTATATGAAAATTGTTGTTTCAAAATTATAAAGTGGTTATTAACAATTGGTGGCATTTTTATTTTGATATTACAGTTCGAGACAAATCCAGCCGAATCTATCAGCCATGGCAGTTTTCCACAGTTCAAAAGTTGCTAGGGAAGAATACTACTCTATCAAGTGATTCATCCTTCAATTTTACAAAGTTTAAGGATTCATCAAATTTGCAACTATATGGAGGCATGAAGAAATCTCATAGCCGCAGTAGCGTTTTAGATATGAATGAAAACATCAACTGGAAAAATTAGCATAATTAAAGAGGCTACTGCCAGTTCATCTAATTCATCAATTAAAAATTTGCTAACTGCTAGTTCTTTATCTCGAGCCAGTCTCTTTTTGGGGTCACATATGTCAAGCATTAGACCTTCACAATCACAGAAGTATTCATCGTCAGATTGGAAGAAACCTGGGGCTTATAGGTGTCCATCATGTGGGAAACTGTACCGATGGAAAAAGAATTTAATTTCACATCGTAGACTTGAATGTGGTAAGGAACCTCAACTTCAGTGCCCATATTGTCCACATCGTACTAAACATAAAAGCAGCCTTGTTAAACATGTTGATAGACTTCATAGACAACCTTCCAATGAAGAAACACAGTGAAATTGTATCTTCTTGATAATAAACTATCTTAAAGTTAATTAGTAACGAGAAATATTTTGGATTTAAAACAACAACCAGTAGATTAATAAATACATGTGTTAACATTAAATGCAGAGTGTAAGAAAAACATGAGCCAAACTTAAGACATGAATTTCTCATATGTACAGAAGAAAATGCTCCTTGCCTCTGGTCCCGAGGGTCGCGGGTTTAAACCCGGCCGGGGTCGATGGATTTTTTAGGACGGAAAAATCCAAGGAGCAGTCCTCCGGGAGGGACTTTAAGCCGTGGGTCCCGAATCTGAAGATTTTCAGGCTCGTAAAAGATCCTTAAGCCTGAATGAAAAGGCCTCTAAGCAAAATTTACTGAATTTTCCCGTCCTAGTGCTACCTTGGTTTCCTAGATGTCAGTATGAGGTGGAACACTAACCATGGACCACTCAAATGACATCTATATGAAAACAAGTGTAACTAAATTAGTATGGTTCAAATTCTTCCCTGTAGGGGGAGAGTGCCTAAATCTCTGTAAAGGGAAAACATGGGCTTACAATACATTACAATACAAAAATACAGAAGAAAAAGAAATGTCATATAGAAACTGCATAAACTAAGCAAATTCCTCAGCAAGTTGAATTTATATTCTGATTTTACTGGTTTATGGCATATATCTTTCTTTTGTAATTAAATTGTACATATTGAGTTTAGTTGTGAGAAAACAAACAGGGCAGCTGCTAGGAGTAATTTTTAAATTTTGGGTTTCAGGTAAACCCTCACTCCTAATGATTGGATTTTTGTGATATTTTTAGAATTTTTTTTTATTTTATTTTAATGGCAGGTACTGACTTTTGTTGCAAAAATTGAAAATTGTGGCCACTAGAGCAATTTTTTAAAAAATTTGCTTCCAATGAACCCCTACTAATTAAAGAGGGGCATCTAAACTTCTTGTAGGGAAAGCACCCATTAGATAGGCCAAGGATGAGAGTAATATTAACCATGATTTGAGGAAGGTTAATTAAACAGGATGGTTGGAAAACATTAGCTTATTATAGGGATGTATGGAGAGCTTATGCTCACATGACAATGAACCTCTGGATTCAGTAGTGCCAGTGAATTAGTTAGTTAGTGATTTCCCATTCCTAATGATCTGATTTTTTGCTGGTTGATGAAGTCGACCTTACTTTTCTTAATTGATTACTATATGCCAAGTTTGGTTCCAAAAAAGTGCAAGTCACTAGAGCATTAACGGACATATATATATATATATATATATACTTTTTTTATCGGGGTAATTTTTTGTATCTACTAAGTAAAGTCGATTTTAGAACATTTTTCACTCTAGATATGCTCAAAACTGAATGGTTTTGTGGCAATTTAAAAATTCTGACCTTACCAGGAATTGAACATGCGACCTTTCAGGTTATAGTATGATACTTAATCAACTACACTACGGCATTAATCAACTAATTCCAACAAATAAACATAGTTTGTGTACTTCTAACATGGCAACCAAGCATTTTCGAACCCATTTTGATATAACCATTTTTTCATCTCTACTTAATATTATGAGAATTTCCTACCTAAAGTTTGGCCCACTATTTGTTACACCTTAAGTCCATGTATTAATCTGTAGATGAAAACAAAGTTTTCTGTGCAAGTGGAGGTGTAGAAGAGCTGGGTGAATGGGTACTTTGGTAGGAATCTTTTTTGTGTTAGTAGTCACTAACTAAAGATTTCAATAAATATATTAGTATAATACATAATTTAACTTTTATAGGAATTAATCACTATGAGGTTTAATTTATGGTGAAATTAAATGTTTCTTACCTCTCCTCATATAAATTTTCTAAGTTGATCGCGATTTTGAGACTATAACTGTCTCGTCCTCAGAACTTTGTTGGCGACTGGTGTTCTGTCAATCGGAAGAAACTCTTCTTCTTCCCTCTGTTGGTGGACCGATGAACCTCTGGATCAGGTCAAAATTTGCGGGAATTTTGAAGTTCATAAGTTTTCCTTTGTTTTTCTGAATGTGGATCTTTTCCCAAACCGTGAGTTCCTTTTTGTCGTAGGTCCATGAATTTTGAAGTTCCTGGCAAGCAAGATTTGTGCTCGGGGAAGTTCATCCAACCCACACCAAATGGCAGTTGGAATGTTGGTGTTGATCGCACAATTTCAACAGTCAGAGTATAGCTGATGATAGAAAGGATGCCTTCTGGAATTGGTATGGTGAAAATCACAGACCAACGCTTATATGCTATTTAAAGAACATTTCATCCCATATATTATATAAAACTTTCCTCATTAGAGGATTGCCACAAGGACAAAGTGTTACAGACAATTAATTTTCGAAATTGATGAAATACATTTTGTAAATACATTAAAAAATTTTATATTGTAATTAAAGTATATTCTATAAAGTAGAAATTATGTAAAAGATGGTTTCTTAAAATTTGAAATTGACCCTCTAATGGCAGCGATGGTAACTTTAGAAAGATACACACTATCCAAATCTAAGGAATTCCAAAATTTAGCTAAGAATCCTGGTATAGTAGGTTCATCAACCCTTAGCAACCAGACACCGTCTGTAATATAACCTATCTTTTTTCACTGCACCAGCTTGGTCTACAGATTCCAAACATGGACTATAGGTACACATAGCTTTAAAATTACAAATATATTTTAAGCTTAGTATTTTAGTTGCAGTTTAGATATCTTTAGACGTTCAAATCAATGCAATTTGTATACCATGGTATACAATAATATAGAAAAATATGTTAATAAAATGTGATTTCTGATAGAAAAGTACAATTTAGAATACTGCTTTAGGTTGAAAGAAAAATAACCCCAATATAAGAAACATACTTTTCAAAAAGCATTACTAAATATGAGGCCCTTAGAATAGCAAAGGTATATATATATACTAGAAGTCCCGGCCACGCGTTGCTGTGGCTAAGGTATAAGTTAAAAATTGAAATTAAGTTGCTGTCTTTCAGCCAGATTACTTAAAACTAATACTTACACATGAAATTAATAATATTGAAAATAAAATAAACACTGAACACACTTAAATTATGAAATAATCAATATTTGTAATTCAATTGAAATTCGCAGTTGCAACATAAAGCACGGTCACCTGGATCTCTCTTTGTTAAATAATAAACCAATTACCTTACCAAATTACCCTACACCGCCATCTGTTAGAATCGTATGGAACTCACAGATAATTACACTGCCATCTATTAGAATTGTATGAAACTCACAGATAATTATAACTTTTTGTTAAGTAATAAACAAATAATTTGCAATAAAAAATAATGCGACTATAAATTTAGTTATAAACTACCCTAAGTCTCAAGTTGGATCAAACTGTACACAGTGTGCAAAATTTTATTAAAATCAGTTCAGTAGTTTAGGATTCCATCGCAGACAAACAATGTGACATGAAATTTTTATATATTAAGATATATGAAAAAAAAACTAGTTTCAAGAAAACACATTCAAAGTTTCACCAACTTTTCATCTGTATTACGTGGCATTCCATATATATCAACATGAATAGTTTTAATGATTGAGTTCTTTAGAATGTAATAATAAAACTAATTACAAACCAATCATTTTAATTTACATTCCAATACAATTAATTAAAGTTAAAGATAATCAGAAAGCCATTAGTCTACTTCAGAGATTTCATTCATTACTGAAGCATATTGACAGTTCTTGCTTACAGGAATGAAAGAGGAAGGTTCAAAGTATATGCTGTAAGAAAATACACAAAATGATATTTCAATTGATATGCTTTTGCTATTCTAAAGAGCCTTATTTTGCATTATAATCAAACAATATTTTTAAAAATCATTTTGGACCTCTGTTATCAAAGTTAAAATAATACACATGTACTTGAGAAACTCAGTCTTCCTCAACCAAAAATGTTATTTGCTTCAGAGGATTTTCAGATTGTTGTCCATCTTGTAGCATTATTTCAAGTAGACCTACTATTTTGTTAATACTAATAAAATGTATGATAAAATTTTGTTGATGCATTAGCCACAATATAAAATTGTAAAATTGATTACCTGGTAAGATTCAGACTCCTCAACTGATAAAACTTTTTAAAATACTGTAAGCGTTTCAAAACCAGTTCCACTTTCACCAGAAGGTTGTTTTGCTTCGGATGGAACCAGTTCCAAAAAGGCCTACAATGTTTTAAAAATGTTAACAGTTGAGGAGACTGAATCTTAACAGGTATTCAATTTTATAATTTTATATTGTGACTATTTTGTGATGTTATAATTTGATATAGGGGTTATGGTCAATGGAGATGTTCTTATTTAGCATGTTTCTGTTTCTAACCTCAACTTGCTAAACGAGAGGATACATATTACTCCCTCTGTAGAATTATCGCAATACAAAATAGTACTTGGCAGAATGCTGAAGGTGGACAACAGTCCAAAAGACCTCCATAAAAGTTTCTCATGTATTTTTGTAACATTTTAAACCTTGATAATAATCAGTTCCACAAATTCTTACATCTCTCATCATATATTTCTATGGTACTTCCGTAATTAATTTTTAAAAAATATAACTTGCAGTACAAAAATAAATAAACAAAATCCTCAAATTACCATATATTATTCAAGTGGACTGGTTTAGTGCTTCAATTATAATCTATGTTTAAAAAATAGCCAAATGTAGTTAATTAGTATTTTATTGAATTACATTCTTTTAACTACCCAGGTCATTAGCATTGCTATTAAAATTTGGGTGTTAAAATGTCCAACAAATTTTATTTGAGGGCTCTTTGTTTAGGCTTGAGATTCTTTCATCTGCCATAAATCTATGACACAGGACCCATGGCTTTACTTCCCCTTTAAAAGATGTCATTGCTCAAAAGTTTTGTTCCCTTAAAAACATATTGATCCTTGCTGCAAACCTTGGAACCATGTTAATCAGTAGTTCAACTAGGACCAAGTACTTATGAATAAGCATGTGAAGAATGGTACAAAATGTCTTCAAATTAAACTCATTTCATAACAATATTCAATAAAATATAATTTTTCTTTCTAAAATAAAAACTATGTCCAATTCTGGAAGATGTTAATTTAAAATATAGTATGATGTTTACTTTGAAACTTGAATTGTTAAAAACTATAATGGAGGATAAGAAAGATGAAAATACTTGTCAAAACATGTCTAGGTGAGAAAACAAAATATGAAGTGAGATGTATATTTCCAATTCAATCTTCTATATAAATACAAATGTAAATGTTTGTTTGTTCAAAATCTAAAACCTCCGAAAGTTCTTCGTCAATTGCTTTGAAATTTTGACACAAAATTGTATTCAAATATGTGCGTGTTTCTATATACTTATTGTATACATGTCACACCTGTGACAAGTAAAAACATGCTTTTTTTTAAAAAGTGGAAAACATCACCATCTGTTGGATGTAAAAGCAACATATGCTGTACTAAATATTTTACAGCAATGAATAACAGTCTTCACATTTAATCAGACTGAGCCAGAGCAATGCATAACCGGGTACGGCTAGTTTCTTAATAAATTACCTCATAGAGATATTTGCTGTCAATTTTGATAATTATAATATAACCTTAGATTTGAGCATATTATGGAGTGTATGTAAACTAAGCTCTAATAATGCGATAGGCCCTTCAGCTACCAGCTAGCTGCTGGCCTCATGTCCACCAGTGATATTTATAGAGGTAGACTATCATCCAGTTAGTATAGGAGTGACATGTGATCAGTATTTCACATTCTCCAGCTGCTACAGTTGATTCAACCTGAAACTGCTACTTATTGTAGCTATCCATATTCCTCATGATGCTAGCTGGGCATGGATTTAATATTAGCCAGAATTGCATGAGAAAATGTCTTCCCCCATGGGAACTCAAATCAGTGTATGTCCCATAGTTCTTCTAAGGCCTGGTGCTATGGTGCAGGACACACCATGTGTATACAAAATTTAATTTTATACATAGTACGAAGTCATACATATAGACAAAAATGGAAGCAACACATAGACAGAATGAATAGATAGATATCCAAAACAAATAACAAAATACAAACCTAAAGGCACCCGAGATGTGGGCAGACCTAGAATGAGATGGGCTGAAGTCGGAACGGGTCATCAGACCTAATCCATGAATGATGATGATGATGAGTATGAAGTCATTCTCCATATAACAAATTAATTCAATAATGTGATCATTGTAAAAATATTGAATTTCAATTATAAATTTATTTAAGGATTTTATAATCACTGCTATTTCTTTTCAGTTTTAATATATGTATCATATTATTTATTATAATTAACATATTGAAATTAATGTAAAGGAAATCCATTATGTCTCTTGAAGGGAATGCTAATATTGAAGAGAATACGTGCTCATTTTCTAATATAAAATTTACCCCAAAATCAGAATTATAAAAATGAGAAAAATAATAGTACTTAAGAATATTGTTTAAATAAATTATGCTCTTTTATCTTGATCATTAATATCACAATCAGTGGTAGCTCCTGCTTAAACTGCTGGAGATTCATTATAAAGGTAAAGTAATCCCACTACAGGCCTCATGAGGCCCTTCGGGTAGTAGAAGGTTAAGGCTCCCACTTTTTCTGGACAATTGGCACTTGATGTCAGCTGGGTTGTCAGCCGCCTTTACCCCCAGAACTTGCATCTGGTACTTATTTCCGTTAGAGGCTGAGTTGATCCCAGGGCCATAGTGCCGCCAGAAGGTTTGGGTCAGTTTAAAAATCCTGACCCCACTAGGACTTGAACCCTCGACCTTCCGGCTTGTAGCGCAGTGCCTTAACCACTATGCTACGGCATGCTCGGGAGATTCATTATATCTCTCATAAAATTAGCTTTAAAATTAAGTTAATGTGGCACATAAGAAAATGGAATGACTCAAATACCATTGGAATGGCCTAAATATATTGCTCAGAAAGAGAAAAAAACTTAATAATTCCATTCCATTTGTGACGTTTAACCTCTCACCTTTTAGGTACTTTTACGTGCCACACACCACCCAGGCCTTATAGCGACACGACCTCTCAGGAGAGGGATTTAACTATAGATCACATATACCTTTTTTGACCACACAGGACATGTGGACCTCCCCAAATGGGGGATCAGCTCAGTGTCAGGGCCTCCCCTAAGACAACACAACATTAAGACGAAACACACATATTCATACTAAACATGGCAAATATGTTAATGATTATGATGGCCAGATGATGTTCGGGGACCGTTTGGGCCTTAAAGTTTCCTGACATTTGTCTTACAGGTGAGGAAAAACCCTGAAAAATAAACATCACCCAGAAAACTTGTCCCGACTGGGGATCGGATCCAGGTCCACTGCTTATGAAGTCGCAAAACTACCCCAAAAACACAGCAGTGAACAGAGAAAAAAATAATAATATACATTAGAACAGAGAGAAAAAGAAAACATTGTTAACAATTATGAATTAAGTTAAGATTAGTTAGGTCTAAGGCATGCAATGTTAAAAAAAATATGAGTACAATTTATACAAATATAAAATATATCCTAGGCCTCCAATCTAAATGCAAATTTTTCTCTTATAAATTTTAATTACCCAGCGCCAATTGCTATGATATTACTACCAAATTAGCTTAAATTTTTGAAGATATAAAAAAGTTGCCATGACTTATAAAATTACCAATACCCTCTTATATATATATAAAACCTGAGCCCAGAATTAAAATTTAATTTTGCTATTATTTTATCATTAAGCATTGTCTACATTCCTCTTTGTATCTTATAATATGATAATATGTACCATACTTACAATGCTGCTATGCCTCTGAATTCATATGTTTGATTATGCGTATTTAAATTGTACCTGAAACAATGAAAGAAAGAATATCAGATATTCATGCAGCTGTATTATATAATTTTATTTTCTTTACTAGATCAATAATATTAATACCATAGTGTTGAGAATGGGGCCTGAAAAAATATAATGTTGCATTATGGTCCAAAGATAAAATTAGTGTAATTCATTTGTGCTTTTACCGTTGCAAGAAAGTTTTTTATTGTCTAATGCTTGATCTACACCCAAGAGCCAGAAGCTATGCTATGGCAGCCACACACAGTATATTAATGACTTTGTACATTAAATTGGAGATGAAGAGAGAGATTTTATCTAAAAAAATTAATAACATTTAGTCTATTGTTTAGTTGTTTCTTCACTCACCTCATACTTCTTAACTCCCAAGCAGACTCGAGTTTCTTCACTTCATTTGTGACATTCTCAATGCTGTATTACGTTCACAACTGATGTCCAACAGCCTCCTAGGAGAATGTCACAAATGAAGTGAAGAAACTCGAGTCTGCTTGGGAGTTAAGAAGTATGAGGTGAGTGAAGAAACAACTAAACAATATTAAAATAAACCTCATAGTGTTATTTCCTACCTACATAACTTAACATTTAGTCTATTTTATGATGAAAAAAGTACTTGACTGCAAATTTGTTTTTACAACATAATTTATAGTTGAATGAATGAGAGTAATAAGAAAAACATTCCATAGATTGGGCTTTAAAAAAAATAAACATTGTTGAATTTAAATTAATCACTTTATCCAAAAACCTTCTATTGTGAAGTTGTATATGACCTCTGTGAGTAATCATAAAACATTAATTTTCATTAATATTTAATAATTCTTCATCCAGCCTCATGTCTCATTCCAGGGGTCAAGTTTTGGACAAAGCCTCTGTCTATCTTATTCATTTCATCTTTATTTTTTCTCAACATTTTTTCTAACTTGTTCTTCCCATCTACATCTCGGCCGACCTCTTGGTCTCTTCTCTACTAATCTAAATTCCAGTGTTTGTCTTTGTATCTTACTATTAATTCTTTTAATATGACCATGCCATCTTATTCTACATCCTCTATTTCATCTTTATTTTATGAAACTTCAAAAATTCTCCTATTTAATGTTATATATTCTTGATTATGTGTGTCCTGCTGTAGGTGCTGACATGAGTCCGATGCATTCTTGAAGTTCTGACTGGTAATTTTGCTGTAGAACACTCCTAAATTGCAACGAGACTACATTTGTGTATATGCAGTATATGTGGGAATTACAACGTATATAAGAGAAAAATTTGCATCTAGATCATAACTCGCCTCGGTAGCTCAGTTGGTAGAGCACTTGGCCCGGAAAGCCAAGGGTCCCGGGTTCGAGTCGCGGTCTAGGCGAAAATTTTTCTCTTCAAATATAATTTATTTCCTTGTATGCTTAAAATGTCAGTAACGAGCTAAGCCCTCTCACCTCATGAAAGTGAGTGTCCATGACGTTATAATGAGTAGTTTTTTTTAGGAATTAGATATAGATGAATGTAAGTAAGTTAAAAATTAAATTGTACCTGTTGGTAGGTGCTGTCATCCTCAACTTTGTTAAAATATTGTATATAAAATTAACTGGAGTGCTTTTGGAAGTTATCTTCCATCTTCTGCAGGTTGAGCTTCCGCTACTTTTTGATGATGTATACTCCAACTGTTTGTAGCAGCAACTGATTGTTTTTGACGATCTCGTATAATGGGTTTGACTGGGGTGCGTTCTCATTAAGAAGTGAGGTGTTGTTTGTTTCCTTTATAATTTGAAGACCTTGAAATTATAAAGGAAACAAACAACACCTCACTTCTTAATGAGAACACACCCCAGTCAAACCCATTATACGAGATTGTCAAAAATAAGTCAGTTGCTGCTACAAATAGTTGGAGTACACATCACCGTACATAACAACAAAAAGTAACGGAAACTGCAGAAGATGGAAGATAACTTCCGAAAGCACTCCAGTTAATTTTATATACAATATTTTAACAAAGTTGAGAACGACAGCACCTACCAACAGGTACAATTTAATTTTTAACTTTCATCATATGACTTCACCTCAACAGAATTTGATATGAATTTTACTAGTATAGAATGTAAGTAATATAATATATAAAGGTATTAAAACTTCAGTTTAATATGGTTAAAATATGGATATTTTTATTCTTACTCTCAACTATTCAATTATAACATCTTTCCTCTACTGTACTGTCAAGTATCTACACAAGATTATTTTATTTAACTTAGTTTACTTTTACTTGATGCACATGCATTGAGAATTCAAAGAACAAATCTTTCAAATGCCAAAGAGTACTTTAGTTTTTATTTTTTTATATATGCCTGTGGAATATTACACATTGTATGTATTTAATGATGAAGTTGCAAGTTTTTGTATTCAAATACTTTTCACCTAAATATTAACATTATAATATAAAGTTGTATGATGGGAAAATATTAGAAAGAGGTCTCAATTGGCCAGTATAAAAAAGGAAGATAAAAATTGTACATTTTTATTTTCTTATTTTTGAAAATTATACTTAATGCAGTTGTAAATAAAATTTTAAGATTTTTTAATAATTTAATGCATTTAATTATGTTTTCTGTATAGCTACATAAGGCTACCACTAAACTTAAAGGTCATTGTAAACTTGGTATGTTTATATATTTTTTGTCCAAATGCAATTAATTAAATATGATAACCCAGTATTATGTTCATATATGTTAATATTAAAAAAAGTGTAGACCTAAGTATAGATTATAAATATTAAAATATGTTTAATTTGACAGCATAATTCTCATTTAAGAGGCAATTGTTGTCTGCTTTGAGGTTTTTATAGATGCAGCAACTAAAACATAGAAAATATAGAATATGAGATGCAAAACAAGATTTAATGACATTTCTCAGAAAATTAAATTTGACAAAATGGCCAAATTTTCAAATTTAATTACTGAATACATGAGGTGAGTCAGAAAAAAAAAACCTAACTCATAATAATTAAAATAAACCATAAACCTCACAGTGTTACTTTCTTTAAATATAAAATGTTTTCTTCTTCTTAATCATAATTTGTAGGATTCTCATCCTATTTATTTCCAAAATCACTCCTCGGAGGAAGACATATTGGATGTGCCTTCACTGTCTATCCATCTCTTGGCTTATTACATTGTTCGCAGTCCCAAACATTAAATGTAATTATAGAATTATATTTTAAACATGAACATCAATTCAATTAGATTTCATATAATTAGTTCTATTGATATCATGTTATTTTAGTTGCCTTACATAGCTTGGAACGATGGATGAATATTCTTCCTGAGTTAAAAAATAATACGGTAGCTAGTTGTAATATAGAATATAGCAATCAGTTTTTGCATAAATCTTAAATTCTGGATTCCTAGTTTTGGTGCATCTATGACTTATTAATGACACTTTACAATATTCTGTACATCCTTCTTCAGATTTCTTCTGGTTGTATGAGGAAGTTGAGAATTCAGAATGTTACGCTAATTAGCAAATGTAACCAATCCCAGTGGACTAGTGGTTATCAAGCTTGCCTCTGATTTCAATCAACCCTATATTAGGGCCTCTAAATATTACCTTAGTTGCCTACTCTATATCTCTTTCAGGTGATGTGCTACCACATGCCATTCACTGACATATGTAGGAAAATAAGTATAACTAAATTAACTTGTAATATTATAATGATATTGTGAAAAGAAAAATTAATGTCTGAACCAGGAATCGAACCGTGGACCTCTAGTTCTACGTACTAGTGTGCAGCCCACTACACTCCTGGTTCAGACATTAATTTTTCTTTTTACAATATCATTATAATATTATAATATGATCCATTATTGGAACTGTGTTAAAATAACAGTATTGGAAAATGTTAAATAAATTAGCTTGGTTAAGAAACTTCTGTTAGGGAGCATCCTTATCCCTATGTGATGATGTACAGGTATAGTCTACAATAGACTAGACTCTGGTTCCAAGGTTCACAAGTACAAATCTGAGTAGGATCAATATATTTTTAAAAGTATAAAAATCATGAAAATGACTTCCTTTGGAAGGGAAGTAAAGCCTGAAATATGAAGTCTCTGGACAAAATTTTTTCGGCCTTTCATGCTCAGATCTGAATTGTGAAGTTAATTGCCTGAGTTTCTAAAGAGTATCATTAAATAAACATATAAAATACCGTAGCAGATTTGAATGTAACTATTAACTAAATTAAAATTTTTAATTCATGCAATCAGAATATTTCTAAAGAAGGCCACATAGTACAATAACTGAAATGTCAGTGACCAAATCTTAGATACACCAAAATTCAACATAGTTGATTATTTAACAATTAGTTTTGTTATATTTTACTTATTTCTATTTATGATTGCTGAAGAAATATTTAATGTAAAGTAAATACTGGTATGAGATACTATGCTCCTATAGGGGTAAAAAAAAAATCTGGGTCATATGGAGGGGAATTTTCCATTCGTCATTAACTGCTTTCAATTTATGGTAAATTAAAGGAGTTGATAATGATTGTGGAACTTCCTCCAGATTACTCTTTTTTTTTATTACAGGAGCAAAGAAGTCTTGTTTGCTGGTAGTTCATAACACCAAAAATCATATTAAAATCAAATCATGAGAATATTAACATTTAAAACTTTGTTTTATTTTCTGGACTAACTGTGATCAGTAAGCATTAAATATAACAAGTACTTTACTAAGGTTTTTATTGATAAAACTTTATATACCTTTAGACAGATTTTGTTTTCAATTTTTAAACATAGTATAGGCATTTAATATTTGAAAAGAAAAATATACGCCTAGACTGGGATTTTTACAGATAGCATCCTCATTGATAAAATATACGTATTCGTGAACCGCCTCCTGGAGATCCACATTAACTGAATTCTTTTGTTATGTTTAATTATTTTATACAGCTGCCATGTCACATAATATCACACCAAACCCGTCAGTATATTAAAACAACATCTACATAATAAAATATATTTATGAGATTTTTCAATATTTATAATATTCAACAGCAGAAATTAAGAATTAATTCTTAGCTTGAAAAACTTTTAAAGTGGTATTTTCATAAATATCACAAATAAACCCTTTTCCCCACAAAGAAAAAAAGGAACTGGTCTTGAACACGTCAAAGATAATGAGGAAAAAAGTTAAAATATTCTCTGTTCGAGGGCAGCACCAATTAAAGAGGATATTAACAAGGTATACTCAAACCGAAGGTCCACATTACCCGAACTTCTTCTAGTAATAGTAATAATAGTATAATAGTAATAATAGTACTAAATAAAAAGTAAACATATCCTCAACTAGTGTCCAATTAGGGTCGGGTGTAAGGATGAGATGAGATGAAGCCCCTATATAGAGGTCTCTGTGAATGACAAGGGTGCTGGCCGCCCACGCTTGACGAATCATCACGGGGCAGATGTACGAAATTAAAGGAAATGTATGAGAAGAGTATGGAGAAATGGTGGAATGAAATTGTGGCTGGGGAAAAACCTGCCGAACTATGTCAATGCTCTTCCAAGTGAGCTACCTCTTCCTCACTTGGAAGAGTATTGACATAGAGAGTCAAAGGTCCTGGGTTCAAATCCCAGTCTATGCGTATATTTTTCTTTTCAAATATAATTTGTCCATCATTAAGATGTTTAAAAACGAATAATATTAACATAGTATAGGCATACTCTTTATTTTTCTTATATATTTTTTAAATGTGTGAATCTTTCACATAGGATTTATAAGTTTCTATAAGGAAAGTTTAGCAAAAGCATTTGCTAGGTACTATACACATTAGTCTGTATTTGTTTCTTATTAACAGATGAATACTTGTTTTTGGAATCAGTGACAATTTTAATTTATGACCTAAAAGTTCAATTTAAATGTTTATCCCATCAATATTAATATAACTCTTAAGTATAAATGCATTTTTTTTAAGAATGTGGATGCAATGACTGTAACAAATAGACTGTATAGCAAGTTATGTGTATTATTATATAATATTAAGAGATTCCATGCTATGTGGCCATGGTCCATGACTGGTGTCTCATCCATACGTTTCTCCCTCTACTGCAGAGTGCATCTTCAGTGGCGAGGTAGTGTTCCCTGGTCAGAGCAGTAGACTGCTGGAAACCAATATTTATACTAGTGCTGGACAAAGTCAAAGCTGATTGGCTAGTCATCATCAATCTAGCATCTGATTGGTTCTGAACTATCTCTTCATTATTGATTATGTTTAATAAGTCTACTGTCTAATGTGTGATACCAGGCTTTAGCCAGTTGTATTCCTTATTCTTTTCTATTAAAATTGTCCTTATGTGTAAATTTCTATAGCCTCTCTGTATAATCTAGGGAAATAATATGATGGTGTGGCTGAAACCTGTGTATCCTCATGTCAATTTATGATAGTATGTGCTGCTACAGCTGATTTTTCATTGTTTCATAGTGAACACTACCTAAAAGCACTCGCCACTGAAGATGCCCTCCACAGTTGAGGGAGAAATGTCTGGAAGAAACATAAGTTATGGACCACGGCCACATAGCCTGGAATCTCTTAATATTATGATTACCGGCCGTGAAAGCCTGCATTCAACTATTATGTATATTATTGTAAATCATGATTCTGAAAGGAACAGATGGTAGATTTATAGTAACCTATGCATAAGAAGAAGATATTTTCACAAAATAATTTGTGACAGCATAGGTATTATATGCATTTCCATGATTATAGTATAAACAATTATAATATGAATATTACCATTTAACACCAAATAATGTATATAGAGAATTGCAGACACTCCATGTTTAATATCTGAACATTTAATATTTATTTTTTTCCAATACGTGTATTAAAATGACTGATTTATTTTTGTAGTTTGTATTAGAAAATTCCACTTTTAATATTCATTATATTCTAGAATTGTAATTTACCAATTATTAATAGCAAATAAAATGATTTTCAATTGGAGAGATGAATTGGATTAATTTGATTGAGGATTGGAGAGACTTTGGTGAATGGAGCATTGAACCTACAGGTACCATAAAACAATTATTTAGTAATAATGATAATCATAGATTTATAAAAATAATTCAAATTTAAGGACATTCTCACAGAAACAGATAAAGAAAAGTTCATTCCAGGATATCTATTAAACACTACATTATACAAAATGAATGAGACAAAAAGAAAACTTCTTGTGATTACAGAATTAAATTTATTTTATAAATACAAATTTAGCATAAAAGATTAACTCTCCAAGTTTTGGTTTGCAACAATGAAAATAATTAAATAATGTCAATGCTCATCTTTGGAGCCATTAATAGAAATAGTGTATCAATGATAAAAAATATGTACTGGTACCTGACTTCATTTTTTAGCAAGACGGTGCCCCACCACATTGGCATAACCTCCTATGTAGTCATCTCAATGATCATCTTCCACTATGCTGGATTGACTGTGTTGGGTTGAATGTGATGTGCCATTGATATTGTGGGCCCTCAGGTTACTCGACCTTGCACCATGCAATGTTTTCTTTTAGAGGTATGTGAAGGACATGGTGTATGTACCCCAATTTCCACAAGACTTAACAGCAGTTACGATAATGGATAGTCTATGCGGTTAACTCAGTTTATCAGCCTAACTTGGAACAAGTTTGGGAAGAAATGGAATATCGCATGGACATCTGCCATGTCACAAATGGAGCACACATTCAACGCTTATGAATATCCACGAAAACTTAGAGAGCTAATCATTTATGCTATATTTGTATTTGTAAATAAATTCAGTAAAATAGTCACAGGAATGTTTCCTATTTATCCCATTACTTTGAATTGCCCTGTATATGTATAAAAGAAGGACATTGGGTTCGTCAGTAAAATGATGGGAGGAAACCATAGCAGGCCATTAGGCCCACACGTGAATGGCTATTGATGATGATGATATTTTATTTATTGTGGCAGAACTATGGCCACCAAATTCTGCAAAGGACATATTACAGTATAAAAATACTAATTTATATAAATCTGCTAAAGAACTCAATAAAAATTAAAAATAAATTCAGATACAAACTTAGGATGCTTCAAGTTATAAATACTACTGTATTAATATATCAACTTATTCATCATCATCAAATATTTCTATGTTGTGAATTATCTAGATAAAAATTCCTTCCATTACCATATTTGTTAATACATTTAGTAAGTAACAGTAACATAGTTGGTGTTACACATTAAATTAATTTTTCATTACTTTCGGTATTAAATATTTAAAATATAGTCTCCTGACATGTTACAAAATCTTTGGAAGATGGTGCAGTTCATCTGCAGCATCATCTATACATCTTTCTCTCTCTCTCATTAACCAATTTAAAGCTCTTGATTGAAAGTGGTTACCTTGCAGAGTTATTTCATCTTTGAAAACAAGTCGTAAACTTAAGAGCATGAATTTGGTAGATGTTGCAGTACTTCCTAATTTCATCTTCTTAATGAGAGTGAGTGTTTATTATGTAACACAATAGGCATTAGCTCGATGGTCTAAGATGATTTATAATGCAGTGTAAATGTTGTTCCATGTAATGAGAGCAATAAACTGCATTAACTTTTATATGAGGAATGTACCAAAATTATGCATTTATAACCATAACACACAATAATTATTGACTTTCAAATGATTCTGCACTGGGCAGCAATCACTTTCAATCAGAAGTTTTAGAACTTTAGATTGATCATTAAGAGAGAGATTCTCTAAACTAATAAGAATACCACTATTAGGTATTTTATCAAGAAATTGAATTGATTATTAAACAATTCACCTCATATTTTGCTCTCTCATCTGGAACATGTTTCAAATTACTTTTCTCCCATTTTCAGGCAGAAATCAACTGCTGAGTTGACCATTGGAAATGTTGTATATTCTCTTCCTCTGGTATTGGCCAGATGAACCTCACAATTAAATTCTCTTCTCTTCAAACTTCAAAACTCATTATGTTATCTCTATTATGGGGAAAAAGAAAGCTATATCCATAAAAATAGAAGACAAATAATGCATTTTCACATTCCCAAGGAAAAGGAGTTCTGTCTGCCCAACACCAGCGGAAAAGGATATATAAGATTTTAAAGTGTCGACTCACCATTCTGTTTTTGGTTGAAAATTGAAGAAATGTTCATCAAAATATGTTTCAGGTGAGAGAGCTAAATATAAGATAATGTGTATAATAATCTATTCAACATATGTTATGATTGAGAGATATATCTAGAAATTATGCTGCAGATGGAGTGCACTATCTTACAAATATTTTTCATTGTATTACTGACAAGACAGGGGACTACATTTGAAGTGCATAATGCTATTAGACCATTACAAGAATATATTGAACAAAAAAGGTTGCGATGGTTCGAACATGTTAAGCAAAGGCATTAGAGAGACTATCAAGAACAACAATGGAAATGAGAATAAAAAATAGGAAACCCAAAGAGAAGATCAAGATAGAGGTGGATAGATATGGAAAAACCTACAGGCAAGGGAAATAGAATGGACAACAATTTTGAATGAAAAATGCTGGGAGGATAAAGGTGTCTGAAGGAGATTAGTCAGATGACCCATACGGAAAGTGATTTTTCAACTGTGCTTTTTAATTATTTATTTCAGTTTTCAGTCTATACCTTACATTTTTATTTTTAATTGGACCGCATTCTGAAAAAAAAAGGAACCAGGCCACAAGATTACTGAACTGAAGAAAATGCATTTAAAGTTAAATGTGAATAAAAATATTCACAAGTAAAAATAAACATTTTTTAAAAATAATTATTGGTTAGGATCTTTTCACTCACCTCATATTTGTGATTTTCTTGCAGATTGCAGTTTCAACACTCTTGTGCCATGTTGAAACTGCAGTCTGCAAGAAAATCACAAATATGAGGTGAGTGAAAAAATCCTAACTCATAATAATTAAAATAAACCTCATAGTGTTATTCCTTTTAATATTAAATTTTAAAAAATGTATTTATTACTTCAACTAACAGAATATCAAAGAGCTTCAATTTTATGAGAAAGACGATAACTCAAACATTTTTTAATTCTGAGATTTTACACATTTTTGTTATTTGATTCTTTCTGTAGAAAATGAAATATGTGATATGTGGAAGAGAGGGCCTTATGGCCTTAACTCTGCCAGAATAAATAAAGTATTATTATTATATTCTGTCAGCTTTTCTTACTTAGTTCATAGAAGGGTTGGATCTTCTTTGCAGGATATGGAGCAATACTTGAGGAACAATTATATACCATTAGTTCATATATTTCAAATTTGAGGGTCGGTTCCTTTTTTGCAGAATATGATCCAATGATACCACAGAAATTTAATCTCTTATGATTGTATCATCAGAATGCATGTTTCTGCTTCATTGTGACTGAAAAAAAAATTATGTATTTAGTCATTTTATATTTAAACATAATAATAGTCCCCATTCTCTGAGGAGCTGTATCTGAGATCTCTGTGTACAAGAATCTCCCTATCATCAACATCCCTTCCTTATATCTTCCTGTATTCTTTCTACCCATGTTATTTTTATGTTCTTGCGTTCAAAATAATCATTTTAAATAACTTTTCCCTTGTATTTTCAGAATAGATCTACTCATTAGCATACAATAGCTTTCTAATATTCTAATTCTGTTGTTGTTTTCCAATGGCTAGATTTTGACTTAAGTCATTAATCTTCTTGCCTCGCAATAAAGATTTACTAGACATTGGCTTTCTTGTTTCTTATGTCAAGTTGTCTGCACTGGAGGAGGTGATTTCTGTCCATTATTGAGTTGTTGCATGTGTTTGTTACTGTAATTCCTATTTTGTTGAGATGTTTATTCAAATATTCATGGCCAATGTAAGGTCTGAAGAGAGCTATTACTATTTTTCTTGACTGATGTTTCATGTCCTAATTGTACACATGTTGAAGAGCACTGTAAAATGTGTGTTTATTCAATAGCTTTATGATCAGAACTTAATAACGTATACTAAACATAATAAGATTAAAGTGAAATGAATGGATCTTTGGACTTCACCATGAGTGGATCTGTGTTGTCATAGCAATGCATTCAACTTGAACAACTTTACCAGCCGCAATGAAAGAATAATGTGGAAGTAAACAAAACCCATGTGTAATCTTTGATTACATATTGAAATACAACTGCAAAATATGTTCAGAAAAATGTAAAATTTATAGCATTAATGTGAATGTTGTATTAATTTATCAATTTAAAATACTATTCACTGTTTTATAATAATAGCCTAATGTAATTATTGTGTTGTGTGTTGTACAGCTAGTCGATGGAAGAAATGGGGGCTGTGAGTAATGTATATGTACAGTATGGTGTGATACATTACTTTATTCTTTCATTGCAGAGGATATGGTCACTGTGTGATCACCCCTTACCTTCCTTCCCACAAATTTAAACATATTTTGAAAAATTGTAGACTTTCATGGCAGGTATTTTGATTCATGTATTTTATGTCTTTCGGGCTAAATGGCCGTGGTCTGGTTTTATTAAAAGTCGACGTTTCGTCTACTACTGCGGTAGACATCCTCAGGAGATTCTGCGTGTTCTTTGACTTCTTAACTCTTCAAATGTTGGCTGCAGACTGGCTGTGTGTTGGAAATCGTGTCCTTATTTATAGTTGAGTATCGCCACACAATACTCAACTATAAATAAGGACACGATTTCCAACACACAGCCAGTCTGCAGCCAACATTTGAAGAGTTAAGAAGTCAAAGAACACGCAGAATCTCCTGAGGATGTCTACCGCAGTAGTAGACGAAACGTCGACTTTTAATAAAACCAGACCATGGCCATTTAGCCCGAAAGACATAAAATACATGAATCATATTTTGAAAAGTTACCCAAAATACAAACATATGGATTTAGTTCAGATTTTGTTAATTGCATTTAGATATTTTATTTTAAATATTAGTATTCAGTTAATTTGTGAGTTAATTATAGAGTTTGATTTTAACACCTCACCTCATAATTGTAGATTTCTCAAAGACTAGTTTCGATACTTCTTTGTATCATCTTCAGCTCTATCAGCGACAAACTCAACAGTTGGATAGTGCTGAAGATGAGACATAGAAGTATCAAAACTAGTCTTTGAGAAATCTACAATTATGAAGTGAGGTGTTAAAATATAACTGTGTCATTAAATTAAAATAAACCTCATAGTGTCACTTCCTTTAAATATGAATGATAATTTGTGAGTATCCGTGTTCATGGAAAAATGTTGCCATGTCTGAAGTACATATTTTGACAAGCTGATACTCCCTCCATCTCTACGTTATCATTCCATTTACGAACAGCAACATTGTTCTCCTCTTTAAAACTCCAGTTATAGCTAACTGTCATAAATCCAAAGATCCATTAATTCCACTGCAGTCATTTTATTTTTAATTTAGAAATAATAGTTGACCTACCAGTTAGTATTTAAGATATCTATCTAAGACTAGTCTTGTACTTTTATTCTCCATCTTAGATTAAAATTAGGAATATAAGGTCTGACATTACAATAAACAAATCATTGATCATTTAATGATCATAAATGTAAGAGTGGAACAGAATTCTACTGACAAACTTTCACAAATTATTAAGGGATATTGACTGAATACTTAAATAAAGGAACACTTGATTTCCTTACATAGTAATGTATTTTTTATGTATCAGACATGTAGCACATCCTTTTGACCATGCTAAGATGAGTTCGGATCCATTAAAATGAAAAAAATCAACTAATGATCATGTGAAGTAGATATTGTAAAAGTCATAAATTGGAATACAAGACAATACAGTTTATCATGATCATGGTGATTGACATTTCAAACAGCTGCTTTAATCTAAGAAACAATATGTACAGTTTTGAAGAGTGTGTAGTGTACTGTATAGTACAATGTTTAACAAACAATTATGATATTAAAGTGTAAATTAATATACTTAGGCTAATCTTCTAAATCAATTAGGAAAACTCAGAAACAATTATAAGTTTTGATCTTTTTTTTTTTGATACTCAAGTAAATTTTGTGTTTTTTTTTTACTGCAGTTTATGATTTTTACAGTCTTCCTTCATGTGATGATAAGTTGATTAATTTTTCATTGTAGTCCATCAGAACCTATTTTATCATGGTTCAAAAGTAAGCTACATGTCTCACATTAACATGTTACCATGTAATAAGTAACTAGAGACAAAGGGATTCCTTATACCAAAACACTTGGACAACATTTCTGAACAACCTGTAGAAGTCTGTCAATAGAGTTATTTTCCACTCTGCATTTATTATAAAGACAGCATGGTATAAAAACACCATACTTTTAAGTGGTTAATAAAATTCCACTAGCTTGTGACATTGTCCCATATTTCATGTATGCAAATGGTAAAGAATGTGGAGGAATCACAAGTGAATATTTTTAAAATAGAGAAGCTGTGGTATATGCTACATTGTAAAAGTATGGAGAAATTTTAAATTGGATGTGGGTACTTATAGTAAATTCATAGTTAAATATTGGAAATAACATTATGAGGTTCCTAATTCATAAATTAATGAGTCATTTTTTTCACATCTTACCTCATATTTTATGTTTCTTTAAACATGGGAACTAGTTTCCAAGAGAAGGATATCTCTCATTTTCAACCGACATTATGACTACTGGATTTTCGTTGGAATCATTGGAATCTCCATCAATAATGTTGCCATCTGGTGTTGATTTGATGAACTTTGAGATGAGGTCACGTTCATCAGGAATCTCAAAATTCATGGATCTAAATTTGTTCTTCTGAATATATATCTTCTCCCAAATTGTCAATTCTAAAGGTTTTTCCAAATGTTTTAAAAGTTGGGCTTCTTTTTCAATTTTATGATTCTCCAATAAACTATGTGCTGCAATAGCTGATTTTTCAATTCAACCATTTTTAATATTTCTAAAGTGTTCCTTAGTGCGAGTGTCCAAATTCCTTTTTTGTTTTTCCTAAAGGAAAACCCTTTAGAATTGACAATTTGGGAGAAGATATATATTCAGAAGAACAAATTTAGATCCATGAATTTCGAGATTCCTGATGAACGTGACCTCATCTCAAAGTTCATCAAATCAACACCAGATGGCAACGTTATTGATGGAGATTCCAATGAAAATCCGGCAGTCATAATGTCGGTTGAAAATGAGAGAGATCCTTCTCTTGAAAACTAGTTCCTGTGTTTAAACAAACATAAAATATGAGGTAAGATGTGAAAAAATGACTCAATTTACGACTTATAATAAATATTAATGAAATCCATTTGTCTTAAAAATGCTTCACTCGTGCTCTGATGACTTATAGTTTAGGAAAATGTTAATGTAGAAAAGTAAACCCTCTACTTGTGTCCGGCATAATGTCAGATCTAGGGATGAGATGAAGCCCTATTATTGAAGGTCTGTGATATACCATGGATGCCAGATAATCAGGCCTGTTGCACTATCACATGGGAGATGAAATACAATTAAAATGGATGACATGAGTAGGGAGAAGTGATGGAATGAAGTGTCTGGCTGAAGAAAATGGGAGAAACTTCAAGAAAAACCATTCCTGCATCCAATTCATCCACTGTGAACCCCACATGGAGTGACTAAGGCACAAACTTAGAATCCAGAGATGGAGAAGTGACTACCACTTGCACCACATAGCCGTCGGAAAATGGTTTATATAACAAATAATACACAATATATTAAAGAGAAAAATATATGCGTAGATTGGGGTTTGAAGCGAAGCAGTACTTTTAGTTTTTATATGCTAATGCTGTGCTACTGAGCTATCCTAAGCCCTCCAATCTAAACGCAAATGTTTCTCTTATATATTTTAATTCCTGAGAGCGCCAATGGCTTGCAAACCATTGCTCGACAAGCAAATGGCAGCTTCTAATTTAAGAAGACTTTTAATGGGAATTTTAACATTACTTTATAAAGCCAGTAGAGCTTCTTTCGATGATTTTGTTATAAATTTAACATTTCTCATTGAAGGCCAAATTATATTTAAAGAGAAAAATATATTATATTTGAAAAGAAAAATATACGCCTAGACTGGGGTTTGAACCCAGGACCTTTGACTCTCTATGTCAATGCTCTATCCAAGTGAGCTACCTAGGCCTCCAATCTAAATGTGTATTTTTCTCTTCTACATAGTTAATTCCCTAATCCCAAATGCTTACGAGCCATTGTTACGATTTTTGCAAATGGTGGCTCCTTTGTTAAGAAGACTTTTTATTGGGAATTTAAACATTATTTATAAAGCCAGTAGTGCTTCTTTTAATGTTCATATTATTTGTTTTTAAACATCGTAATGATGGACAAATTATATTTGAAAAGAAAAATATAAGCCTAGACTGGGGTTTGAACCCAGGACCTTTGACTCTCTATGTCAATGCTCTATCCAATGAGCTACCCAGGCCTCCAATCTAAGCGCATATTATTCTCTTCAAATATAATTTGTCCATCATTATGATGTTTAAAAACGAATAATATGAACATTGAAAGAAGCACTACTGGCTTTATAAGTAACGTTTAAATTCCCAATAAAAAGTCTTCTTAACAAAGGAGCTGCCATTTGCAAAAATCGTAGCAACAGCTCATAGCATTTGGGGTTAGGGAATTAACTATGTAGAAGAGAAAAATATGCGTTTAGATTGGAGGCCTAGGTAGCTCACTTGGATAGAGCATTGACATAGGGAGTCAAAGGTCCTGGGTTCAAACCCCAGTCTAGGCGCATATTTTTCTTTTCAAATATAATTTGTCCATCATTACGATGTTTAAAAACAAATAATATGAACATAGAAAAATATATGCCTAGACTGGGGTTTTAACTCAAGACCTTTACCTTTATACACTAATGCTCTGCCACTGAGCTATCTAAATGCAAATTTTTCTCTTATACATTTTAATCCTAGGCATATATTTTTATCTTTAAATATAATTTGACCTTCAACTATAAATTTTAAATTTATAATAAAAACATTGAAAAACACAGGATTTTAAAATTGTGTGCTATGACTTCTTGGCAAGAGTTCACATCGCCCAAATAATAATACCCAGTACTTCTTACTGCAGCTGTACATAATGACAAAAGTGTAATTACATCTGATAATCATGTCACATTGAAATATGATCAATTTGTTTTAACTCTTAAGAGAGAATTAAAAAATTGCATGGAATTTTAATGTATAGATTGTGAATTCTGTATTTAAAATTATACTTCTGCAACTCCTCCATGGTTCTTGCAATTTGTGCAAATGGATTCTGGGACAGTCTGCATGTACAGGGTGGAAGTAGTATGAGCATGCAGATTTTAAGTATAAATTCCTTGCAAAAATATATGAGTAATGAAAGCTCTTGTCTTAGGGTGACAGATGTATGGTTTTATCAGAAAAATAATTGAACAAAAAAGTATTGGTGCATTATTTTATAATGATGGTGAGTATTAGACTGGTTTTCACATAGGGGACATGAAATGGAAAACTTTTCTTATTAGTATATTTTAATCAAATACAAATATGTTCTTGAATTTTTTTTTTTTCAAATGTCCCAGGTTGTCATTTCGACATTTCTGGTGTTCTCTCCTGGCATGGCGTACTTGTAACCCACTTCTGAGGTTGGAGCACCTGGAAGGCGGGGTTATGCTGCCCTGATATGTGAGTTGATGATGGTGGTAATGATGCACCAGGAGAGGCCTTAAGCTAAACTTAAACTAATTAGGCAAATATGATAATGATAGCCAGATGGTGTCTGGACACCATTTGGGCCTTAAAGTTTTCCTGACATTTATCTTACAGGTGAGGAAAAACCCCGATAAAACCTCTCCCAGAAAACTTGTCCTGACCGGGGATCAAATCCGGGCCTGCTGTGTGAGAAGGCAGCACGCTACCTCGAGATCACAGCAGTGGACTTGTTCTTGAAATGTTGTCAATTCTCTTTGTATATATCAATAAACATGTGTATCTCATTTCATCTCTTTAATTTGTGCTAGAACAAGACATAGGATCAAAACTGCCAAAGGAAAAAGTTGTGCCATTCCAGACACTTATATCATTATGAAGTAATGAGCTAATACATGAAGTGAATTTTTTTCTGAGAAAACTGTACATTAACCCAAATTGTATGACATTTTGATTAAAATACATGCTATTATGCATTATAGGGATTCTTAAAATTCCAACTTCTCTCAAAAAACATTAAACTGTAAAATATAAAATTATTATTCTTTCAGTTATATTATAAAGATATAAAACATGAATCTTACTTCAAAGGAGAAGAAAGTATGAGTATTTGAGAATTAAGTTCTAGAGAAAATTTTTCCACTAAAGCCAGACGAACAGATAAGTGAATGACAAAGACTCCATAATGCTAAGATACATGATTTTTATGGGAAACCATATATAATAAAAACAGTTAAGTCTCATACAGAGTGATTCAGAAATATGGCTATACGTTTGATCACATTTTTGTGACGAAAATAATATTATTAAAGGAAATATTATGTTATCATTGGAAAGGGAATCCGTCAAATTACAATAGAACAAAACAAAACAAATCACTGCTCACGTGCAGTATGGCAGATTGATTTTTGTGGCCTAGCGTCGAACACCTCCACAATTCTCATGGTTGTTTCTGCATCTGTGCTAATACGAGGCCTTCCAGGAGGTTTGATTTTCTGCATCCTTCCTATTTTGAGCAGTCGTTTTCTCCACAGTCGACGGCTGCAATGCTACGTTAAACTCGCGTCTTGCCCGTCTTGCAGCCTTATGATCATTAGCATACATTATTGTCCATGCAGCAATTGTAATTTGCTGTTGCATAATCAACGTCTCCCTCCATGGTATCTTTACCTTGTCATGGTGGAGTGGCTTGTGTGCTTAAATGATCCTGAGAGCTATGCCGGCGGTAGCATTGCTGCCGATAGGGTTACCCATGCCAGACTGGTCGAAGGTGATAAGCCAGACGAAATAAGTACCTTGGTCGAAAGGGTAAAATACAACCGTCAAGAAATGCGGACATGGGTTCTACTGGGGTAAAATTTTCCGGAGGTCAAATAGTCCCCCATTCGGTTCTCCGGGCGGGGACTACTTCAGGGAACCCATGCCAAAGGCTCAAACACAGGGACATGTTCCTAGGAACATGGAATGTTAGGACTTTATACAATAGCGGGGCACTAGAGATATTAACGCGGGAATTGGATAAATCGCCCTTGGATATAGTCGCTTTACAGGAAGTTAGGTGGCCAGGAGAAGGTAATCAGGAAGCTTTTCATTATACTATGGGGGTGCAGAAAGACCTGCATTTGGAACGGGTTTTTTAGTCAGGAGGAGGATCCTATCCGCTATCCGAGATATTAAGTTTGTTAGTGATAGGATATCATACATAATTCTAAAGGGTAAACGACATGATTTTATAATTGTAAATGTACATGCCCCCACAGAAGATAAAGATGACAAGATCAAGGATGAATTCTATGAAGAATTAGAATGCTTATTTGATAGCCTTTCACGATATCATATGAAAATTGTCTTAGGAGATTTTAATGCAAAAGTGGGGCGGGAAGATATATTCAAACCAACAATAGGCAAATTCAGTCTTCATGAAGATAGTAACGACAACGGGGTTAGATTAGTCACATTTGCCACATCAAAGAATCTCGTTGTTAAGAGCACAACATTTCAGCATAAGGATATTCATAAATACACCTGGACGTCCCCAGATGGAGAAACTCGGAACCAGATAGATCATGTATTAGTGGATAAACGCTGGCACAGTAGCATCATTGATGTTAGATCAGTCAGAGGGACAGACTGCAATTCAGATCATCATCTGGTCAGGGTGAAAATCAGACAACGGCTATCGCTTATGAGAGGAACAAACGCTAAAGATGATTCTGTAAAATATGAATTAAAAAACTTGAAAAATGATGAAATGCGGCAAGAATACCAAATCAAAATTGCTAATAGATTTGAAGTACTGGAATCTTCAGATGACAATGTGGCAAACGAAGAAGAAACTGATATAAATAAAGAATGGGAGGCTATAAGAGATACTATTAAATTGTCAGCATCAGAAAGCATTGGTTGTTTAAAAAAGAGGCAAAACAAGAAATGGTTTGATGAGGAATGTGCCGACATTGTAAAGAAAAGAAAGCTAGCAAAAATTAAATGGTTACACGAGCCAAATGAGGTAAATTTAGAGCAATTGGGTAGTGTTAGACGGGAAACCACCAAGTTACTAAAGAGTAAAAAGAGGGAATATTTGAGAGAGAAGATTAATGATCTTGAAATGAATGCAAAAAATAGGAACATTAGAGAATTATATCAGGGAATTAGTATAGAGAAGAAAGGGTTTCAGGCTAGAACAAACATAATTCGGAATGAAAATGGGGATATGATTGCAGATTCCAAGAGTATATTAAATAGATGGAAAAGTTATTTTAATCAGCTATTAAATGTACATACAGAACAGGACATTGAGGAGAATAACTTACAGACAGCAGAAATGCTAGTCGCAGAGCCAAGTGCATTAGAGGTTGAAATGGCAATTGAAAAATTGAAGATGTATAAAGCATCAGGTTCAGATGAGATCCCAGCAGAACTGCTAAAATCAGGGGGAGAAAAATTGATGGACAAGATACGCTGGTTGCTTAGTATGATTTGGGAAAAAGAAGCTCTTCCAGATGAATGGAAGGAATCAATTATCGTACCAATTTATAAGAAAGGAGATAAAACTGATTGCAACAACTATAGGGGCATCTCATTACTTTCAACTTCGTACAAAATTCTAACAAATATATTAGTAAGCAGACTTACTCCCTATATTGATGACATTCTAGGAGATCATCAATGTGCATTTAGAAGAAACAGGTCTACAACAGATCAGATTTTTAGTATAAGACAGATTTTAGAAAAGAAATGGGAATATAATGGTACTGTACATCAACTATATGTAGACTTCAAAAAAAGCATATGATTCAATTAAGAGGGAGAAGTTATATAGTATCCTGCTGGAGTTTGGAATTCCTAAAAAGTTAGTTAGACTTATACGAATGTGTCTAAATGGCTCAACGAGTAGGGTGCGTGTAGGCAAACAGTTTTCAGACACTTTTGAAATCCAGAATGGGTTTAAAGCAAGGAGATGCACTATCTCCTCTACTATTTAATTTTGTACTAGAGCATGCCATTAAATCTTTGGAGAATGAGGAAGGCTTACAACTCAATGGTATTAATAAGCTGTTAGTTTATGCTGATGATGTAGTACTACTGGCCGATAGCGAGGAGATACTAAAAGCCAACACGCACACACTATTGAGTAACACTAAGAAATTAGGACTGGAAGTAAATATCAGTAAAACTAAATATATGGTCACACGTAGAAATACATTATATAATGGAAATGGACAGCTAATGACAAGTGAGGGAAATTTTGAGGAATTGGCTGAATTCAAATACCTAGGAACAATAATCACAAATAGGAATGAGATGCACAAAGAAATTAAACATAGGCTCAATTCTGGAAATGCATGCTATTATGCATTGCAGAGACTTTTGATGTCCCAACTCCTTTCAAAAAACGTTAAGCTGAAAATATATAAAACTATTGTTCTACCAGTTATACTATATGGGTGCGAAACATGGACTCTTACTTTAAGGGAGGAAAGGAGATTACGAGTATTTGAGAATAAAGTTCTTAGGAAAATTTTTGGACCAAAGAGAGATGAACAGACAGGTGAATGGAGAAGACTACATAACAATGAACTACATGGTCTTTATAGGAAGCCAGATATAATAAGAACAGTTAAGTCCCGTAGACTGCGATGGGCAGGACATGTTGCGCGTATGGGGAATGAAAGACGTGCATGGAAACTTCTTGTAGGAAAGCCAGAAGGAAAACGCCCAGTTGGTAGACCAAAAATGAGGTGGGAGAACAACATTAACTATGATTTGAGGGAAGTAGATTATACAGGGAATGATTGGAAAGCATTAGCTCAGGATAGGGATGTATGGAGAGCTTATGTCCGTGCGGCCATGAACCTACGGGTTCGATAGTGCCAGTGAGTAAGTAAGTAAGTAAGTATAATCAACGTCATTTTGACTAATGACGTAAGTTCTACACTGTTTTGTTTTATTCCATTGTTGTAATTTGAATAAGTGCCTTTCCAATGGTAATTTTATATTTCCTGTAATGGTAATATTTTCATCACACAATGCGATCAAACGTATAGCCATATTAATGATTCAGCCCATAGATTAAAATGGGCAGGACATGTAACATGAAAGGGGGACACAGAAACTTCTTTCAGTAAAATTTGAGTGAAAGCACCCAGTAAGTAAGCCAAAAATGAGATAGGAGAATAACATTAACTATGATTTGATGGAGGTGAATTGAATAGGGAAATATCGGTAAATATTAGCTCAAGATGTATGGAAAGCTTACATTGAATGGTCCTGAATTCTGGGTTCAATAGTGCCAGTGAGTTAGTTACAAGAAATTAATACTTAAAATCTGTGCACTTACATTTCTTTCATTCTATAGATATAAGTTTTTGATTTTTGTTAGCATGGAGTATTTGATTATATCATAATCAATAGACATTAATATATTAATAAATGTGCCTTCTTCGTTCAGAGTAACACTTTTTATAAACATTGTATCAATTTTCTCTTTAAATTTTATTTCTTTTGCTAACATAAATTTCTTTTTAATTACAGAGTTAGTTGGGACATGGAGTGAAACAAATGAATCTTTCTTATGGCAACAGACATCATTTTCAAGTGAATTTTTATTAAGCTCTAGAAGTAATGGAGGTCAAATTGGACCCTATTCTTGTTCAACGTGTTATAAAACTTACTCTAACAAATCAAATCTAAGTCGGCACAAAAGATTAGAATGTGGTAAAGAACCTCAGTTTCAGTGTCCATATTGTCCTCAACGTACCACTCAGAATTCATCTCTTCAGAAACATATAAGCAGACATCACACTATGAAATTATTAGATGTTTAAATTACTCTTATATGAGAAAATATTAAATATAAATATTAGATCAATTTATATTATACTGTAAGCTGAGGTAATTTTAACCCATGTGTAAAAGGAGTTTAATTGTTATTTTTTGAGGTTGGTAATAGATATATTTATACTGTACAGCAAAAATTAAGTTCCTATATCCATTACCAAATATCAAACGAGTTCCATCATGCAGGAATGGCAATAACTAAGTGAATTCCTCAGTGAGTGAAATTTATGATCCAATTTTCTGGTTTATGGAATATGTCTCTCTTTTTAATAAATAAGGTGAATCTGGTAAATCTTATATTATAAATAGTTTGGTAAATCTTATATTATAAATATTTGTGTTTAATTTGACTAGTCTGGACAAGATGACAATATGGACAGCATATCAAAACATGAAAATGAAACACAAATATTTATGAGATTAAGATGTACTAGATTCACCTTATTAATCAAGAAGAACCTCATAATGTTATTTCCTGTTGTAATTTATTAATCTTTCTTTCATTAATTGAATAATATGTAAACATTATATTTGAAAAGAAAAATATATGCCTAGATTGGGGTGTGAACCCAGGACCTTTGACTATCTATGTCAATGCTCTATCCAAGTGAGCTACCTAGGCCTTCAAAGGTCCTGGGTTCAAAACCCAGTCTAGGCATATATTTTTCTTTTCAAATATAATTTGTCCATCATTAAGATGTTTAAAAAAACGAATAATATGAACATTAAAATATTTAAACAGTTTAGTTACAAAAAAACAAATATGGTGGCCACTAGAGTGATTTTTAAATATTGGCTTTCACGTAAACCCTCACTTCTAATGGTTGGATTTTGCTGATTCTTTTTATAGAATGTCCTTCTTTCTTTATTTCAATATCATATATCAAATTTTATTGCAAATAATAAAAAATTCTGGCTGCTAGAGTGATTTTTAAATTTTGGCTTCAGGTAACCCCCAGTCCTAATGGTTTGATTTTGCTGGTTAATGAACTCTATGGTTCCGAAAAAATCCAATCATTAGAGTGTTAACAGATGTATAAATTTTTGTCATGTTTCATTTTTGGTGTTTGGTAGGTTGGATCAATGAAGATATGTAAATAAGTTTTCATGGATGCAATCTGTTTTGGAATTCGCTAAAATAACAAAATTAACTCTTCTTTACTCATGGGATGAAATCATCTCAGTTCACAGAACCTTAACTTTTCAGAGGGAATTGTATTTAGTACTTTATATTAAGGAGAACTTTATTACTTATTTTAGGAATTCTCACTATGAGGTATATTCATTAAAGTAGAATTTTTATTGCTCACCTCATATTGTTCTTCTTATTTGACTATAAACTATGTTCCGAAACTAGTTTATAGTTAAATAAGAAGAACAATATGAGTTGAGTGATAAAAATTCTACCTTAAAGAACTTTATTGACAGCCATTTTTATTCCAAATATTTGCATTTTATTGTTAATATATTATAGAGATACCTGTGTGCTGATTTCATTTCCTCGTGGAAGTTTTTAGTTAATCAGAAAATATCCTGTTTGTTAAGCATACTACTTTGAAGAAGTGTGAACAATTTATAAATCTCTAAATAAAATGTGACTTTCACCGAATGACTTCTTTTTCATACCTTGTTTAATTTATAGATTTAGATGTTTCCTAAAAACACAATTTTTCTGATTTTGGAATACAAACTACTTTTATTTTATTAAGTTCTACCACAAGCAGAGGTTGCCCTCAAACAAAGAATAACAGGAAAACAATAATAAGAAAACCAAAAAAAATGAACATTAAAAAGTTACAGATATCACAATATTTTTTCTTACCCTTATCATCATCATCATCATCATTAACATTAACACAGTCATTTCTACATGGCACATTACAATTTAACTTTTATGGCTAAAGAGGTCTATAACTTGACACTTGACCTCAATATAGACAAAGACCACCTGGTGCAATATGAACAAGAATTACAAGCCAGCATTACTGGGAAATCAAAGGTCAACTTATGGATTAATAGCTATGTTGTACTGCCTATCATTGCTTAATAATATTAATAATAATGATGTATTATTATTATGTAAATATGTTTATAAATAGATAAAGAGCTATTTAAACCTTAAAGGGTTATATTTGCAATAATGAAATGATTGAATCCAAATGGCATAAGATAGTCAACCAGAAGCTGTGGTATTGTTTCCCTGGCTCCAACAATAAGATCCCAAACTTTTTTTTTCAAATGCCCCAGGCTGTCTTTCGACATTCCTGGTGTTCTCTCCTGGCATGGCATACTTGTAATCCACTTCTGAGGTTGGGGCGCCTGGAAGGCGGGGTTACGTTGCCCCGATGATATGATGGGTGATGATGATAATAGTGGTGCACCAGGAGAGTCCCTAATCCTAAGCTTAATTTAAGATGAACATGAATGATGATGATTGCGATGGCCATATGATTTCGGGGACCATTTGGGCCTTCAAGTTTTCCTGACATTTGTCTTACAGGTGAGGAAAAGCCCGATAAAAACCTCACCCAGAAAAACTGTCCCGACCGGGGATGGAACCCGGGCCCGCTGCATGACAAGGCAGCACACTACCTCGAGACCACAGTGGTGGACAGATCCCAAACTTTAAGATGATGAAATTTTTAGAAAGAAAGTAACTAGCTTTATTTGTTATTATTATCTAATTTAAACTTATATTTGCTCAAATAAGATGATAAAATTTCTCAACAGAATGGTCATGATTTCAACTCAATTTACATTATTTTTTGATAAAAAATTTAAAGTTGCAATTAAATTGTATTTATAGATTATGAAATCTAACATAATTGGGATGTTAAGTTTTTTTTTTATATTAAGTAAGTTGATATATGAAGCACTCAGAATCAAGTTGTTCAGTCAAGGCTTTTGAGAAATTCAGTTAAACACTCTGAGGACCAGTTCTATAATAATGATAAACAATTTACAGACCCCAAATGTCAGTCATACAATGGAGCTACCCTGCTGAATGGACTTGATATTTTGATATTTTACATTACTTTAATAGCTCTCCTGTAAAATTGAGGAAACTGATTTCTGTTTCTCAATGCTTTACATAAAGAGTGAGTAGACTCCTTTGATAAAAATTGTTTACAGATCTGTAATAGCAGTTTTTTTTTTTTCTGTACCAAGTAAAATTAGTTAAGCTCAATTTTAAAGGAAGAAATTAAACTTAGGCTCAATTCTGCAAATGCATGTTATTACATATTACAGGGACTCTAAGGCTTAAGGTTCTTTTTTTTTTAAGTGAAATAAATCTATAACTTCGAACCCAAGGCTCCACTTCCCTTTTGAAGAAAGTCATATTCATGACTTTTATGCCCTGAAAAAATTCAATAAGCAGCTGGATTTGAACCTGCAAACCTGCACCAGAGGTGAGTATACCAGAAACAACACCAGGTTTGAACCCACAAACTACAGAACCAGAGACAAATATTTAACCACTAGGACCAATACCAGGTTTGAACTCACAAACTTCACAATCAAGGTATGTATGGAGCCACTAGTCCACCAGGATCAATACTGGCAAAACTTAGAACCAGAAACAAGTATAGTAATCACTAGTGCACAAGACAGATGATGAATCCAGGAACCTCAGAACCGGAAGCGAGTATGGTAATCACTAGTGCACCAGCACCAATACCGGATTCGAACCCAGGAACTTAGAACCAGAGGCAAGTATGTTAACCACTAGCCCAACGTGACCAACAGCAGGCTACTGATATTCACACAAAATATCCTAAACACAGTATTTTCAAGCATCTAAAAGTAAAAGATATATAAAATAATATATTTATTAGTAAAGTGTGAAAGTATAGTTTTATAATGTAATTTATTTATAGTACTTATATTTAATAATTGCAAGTAATTTAAATTAGATTAAATCTTTATTTTAAAATTAAATATAGACAAAAATCCAGAAAGTTTATGCATTTATGCATAATTAAAACTTAATTTTGAATTAATCTGATATTTCTCATAGCAGAAATGAGCCCGTGAGTATTAAAATGGGCCATTCGTAAATTAATGAGTCATTTTTTAACATCTTACCTCATATTTTATGTTTCTTCAAACACGGGAACTAGTTTTCAAGAGAAGGATCTCTCTCATTTTCAACCGACATTATGACTACTGGAGAGATCCTTCTCTTGAAAACTAGTTCCCATGTTTGAAGAAACATAAAATATTATGTAAGATGTTAAAAAATTACTCATTAATTTACGAATTAAGAACCTCATAATGTTATTTCCCATATTTAACTATGAAGAAAATAGACCATGTCCACTTTTGGTGAATTTACAAGAGAGCATGGAAAATTCCTCTTTGAGACCATAACAGGCCATATGGCCTAATACTTGCATGGATGATGATGATGACAAGAGAGCACATCTACTGATGGCTCAAGAATATTTTTGTGTTTATAATTGCATTTTTCTAGTGTTATATAGCGTCTTTTGAAATGAATAAATAATTTGTTCTTTGTATACTATTTATAATATATTATTTAAACCATTATACAGAAGAAAATTTCAGTTTTCTCGAAATGTGACATAATGGACATTTTAATACTCAAGGGCTCAAATGTATACTTCATTATATATGTTTGAAGTATACATTTTTATTATATGAGCCATTTTTTAAATTTAATTAAATCTGACGGATTTGTTTATCTGGTCTGTGTTATAGGCTTAACTGCAAGTTTTGGTGCTCCATTTTCTAGTCCTGACTCACTATCACTTCTCAAATTTACGAGTTTTGTGACACCTCGACAGATAGGAAGTGATCGCACTGGTGGGCCATATAGTTGCCCGAACTGTACTAAAGTGTACCAACATCGACCATCACTTAGTCAACATCTAAAACATGAATGTGGAAAGGAACCACAATTTCAGTGTCCTTTTTGTCCTCAACGTACTACACAAAAGGGTAGTTTACGTAAACACATCAGACGAAGACATTCTTTTGCAAATTCTTAAATTGAATTAATTAATGAAAGGACAATAAATGCTAATTATGAAATTCCATTGAGTTATCAGTCAGAGTCACCATATTTTTGTTGGTTAAGGTAATATGCTACAAACCAGAAGGTCGAGGATTTGAGTCCTAATGGGGTAGGATTTTTAAATTGGTCTAAACCTTCTGGTAGCATCATGAGCCTGGGGTCAACTCAACCTCTAACAGAAATGAGTGCCACACATATGTTCTATGGCACCTCATGCCAATTGTTTCAACTGGGTAGGAACCTTAACTCCCTACCATCCCAAGGCCTGTAGTTTGATCATTCTCCTTTACTTTTATCAGGCAATGTATTAAATTAAAAGTTAATAATGAAATTATAAGATTACCTGTAAGGTAAGTTAAAGAATTAACCAAGCTAAGGAACATTGTACCTTATTTTATAATTTTATACTTAAAACTTTGTATTGGGACAATGTTATATTGATTTTCACTTAAAATGAACTGTAATGTAAGACTGAAAATTATAAAATCAAATTTCTTTGCAAAAGAAAGTTATAATTTAATTTTCCATAAAATGTGTTTTATTTCATTGTAATTCTTGTAATTATGTGAAATTAAATATTTATTAGCAAAATATAAATTTATCATCTTTTTTTTTAAATTTTTCCTTATTTGTTAGTTGTCTCAGAAAATAACCGCCTCATAAAGTTCCATCCTGCCACAGTTTCTCCTCTTGCTTTCTTTCCCAATTAATACTCTTTTCTTGAAGGTCTATTTTTAGTAGGACCAGTCATCTAGATTTTCCCAGAGTTCTCTCGCCTTTCACATCTATTCCCATAACATCCTGTGGTTGTTGCATACCATTGCTGCAAGCTATTTCACTGCATAATTTCTTCTTTATTCTCTATTAGCCTCAGGTAAAATTTTATGTAAAAACACTCTTGTGATAAAAATTTACTCTCTGCAATGCTGCTAATAAGATCTCTATGTAGGAGATTTAAATTTCCGTCCTCTGATATGATTGGTTTTGCAGGTAACTTAAGTATAGCATCTGACAGGTAATGGATATAAGCATTAGAGCCAATCTAATCGACACATAACACATAAAGGATTGATGAAAATACTTTAAAATTTAAATGTATTTATTTTTTAATTTAATAAATAATATTACATTTGATAAAAATTTATGATTGTTGGTGTATTTGCATCAAACAAATTTTATGTTAAATGAGATGATTAGACTGCATTTTGCTTCAAAATTGAATAAATACAGTGAAAGCTCCTTATTTGCATTTTCATTATTCACAGGTTGAAAATTTGCAACACAGTTCCTGTATTCGTGGCTAAAAATTTCATTATTTGCAGATCCAGTCGGTATATTAGAAGGATTAGTATCCTTCATTGACACATTGGCAACTTTTTTTTACTGCAGACATGTGTCAAGGCGGCTTTTAGAAAAAGTGATTCAAACCAAATGGACAAATTAATATCAAAGTAAAACAAACCTTATTGTCACTAAGCCTATAGTTTGTTTTTAAAAGCCACTGACGTCATATTAAAAATATTTCACATGCAGCTAGGAGATACTAAAGGCCAACACGCACACACTATTGAGTAACACTAAGAAATTAGGACTGGAAGTAAATATCAATAAAACTAAATATATGGTCACACGTAGAAATTCATTAAATAATGGAAATGGACAGCTAATGACAAATGAGGGAAATTTTGAGGAAGTGGCTGAATTTAAATACCTAGGAACAATAATCACAAATAGGAATGAGATGCACAAAGAAATTAAACATAGGCTCAATTCTGGAAATGCATGCTATTATGCATTGCAGAGACTTTTGATGTCCCAACTCCTTTCAAAAAACGTTAAACTAAAAATATATAAAACTATTATTCTACCTGTTATATTATATGGATGCAAAACATGGACTCTTACTTTAAGAGAGGAAAGGAGATTACAAGTATTTGAGAATAAAGTACTTAGGAAAATTTTTGCACCAACGAGAGATGAACAGACCGGTGACTACATAACAATGAACTACATGGTCTTTATAGGAAGCCAGATATAATAAGAACAGTAAGTCTCGTAGACTGCGATGGGCAGGAAATGTTGCACGTATGGGGAATGAAAGACTTGCATGGAAGCTTCTTGTAGGAAAGCCAGAGGAAAAACGCCCAGTTGGTAGACCAAGAATGAGGTGGGAGAATAACATTAACTATGATTTGAGGGGAGTAGATTATACAGGGGATGATTAGAAAGCATTAGCTCAGGATAGGGATGTATGGAGAGCTTATGTCCGTGCGGCCATGAACCTACGGGTTCGATAGTGCCAGTGAGTAAGTAAGTAAGCAGCTATGTCTGTTGATAAATGCCGCCCTCACCACAATCGGTGTTTTATTGTTTCAACTTGTCATTCATTGCAATACTTTTGATTGAATAACATATGTCTCTTCTGCTTTGTTGCCAATTTATAATGTCGAGTAAAAGGAAAGAAAATTAGTTCTGAAGCAGAAAAATGTAGTGTTGCTGCTTAAAGTAAAAATAGAAATGCTTTACCGTTTACATGTTGGCAAGTCGTTTGTGTCGATATCACGCTGTTTCAATGTTAATGAATAAACTGTACGATTCATCAAGAAATCCAAAGAGAAAATAATTAATTATATCACTGAATTCACAGCTGAATATCGAAAGACCTTTTAAAAGCAGCAAACAGGAAAAAAAATTACTAAGTTCTTTAAGCCGTTACCTAAGCCCGACAGTAATAATTAATAGAAATTGTTCAAAATCTCTCATTAAGTGATTTTATTTTGATCATTTTCATTTTATTTTGGAATTTGGAATGTATCCCCTATATACCCATGCAAATTACCATTCCATATTCGCAGTTTCTGTATTCGTGGCATATTTGCAGAACATATCCCCCATGAATAAGGAGCTTTTACTGTATTTAAATTTAACGAATCTGATTTTTATGGAGAAATGCAAATCATTCAATCTTATTTTAATTTAAAAATCAGTCAGAATATATTTTAATCTGATTGAAAAGAAATATGTTAATTATTTTGTTCATATGCTAGGCATTGAATATTGACCAGTCCAATTTATAACCAATGTCAGTTTGAACCAAACATGGTTGTCTATCACTGAAATATTGTCATAATGAAACTGTGTGACCTGTGCATTGTTCAGAAATTGTTGAACCTGACTCACAAATTTTCTGATTTATAAGCTACTGAACACAGAAGGCCATTCTATGAAAAAATATAGTTAGGCTACACAATAAATTGAATTAAGTAGTATTATATAAAATATATAACTTATTTCCATTTATTAATATTCTATATTAAAAATTCCATTTCCCAAATAGTCTTTAAAATACCACAAGAGTTCTTATCTTTTTGGAAAATTCACTCCCATCATTACACTCTGGTCACAAACTATCAACAAGATGAAAACTATTGTGTATTCCCTGTGTAAGTATTATTATGGTGATGCTAGAAATAATAACACTTATTATTTGATTCATTACTTGTTTCAGGATTTGAAAATGTACATAACAATGGAAGTATAGTGCCTTGTGAAGATATTGACTCTCACTCTACATTTTTGCATGCTCCATCTGATGGAAGAAACCTGTCTTCTCAGAATGTGCCAAATTCTAACATGTTAGATTTAGATTCTACATATGAATGCCAGAGAAGAATCTATGTTTGTGTAAGATGTGGCAAAATGTATAGCCATGAACGGAGTTTAAAAACACATATACGTTTAGAATGTGGAAAGGAACCACAGTTTGCATGTCCATTATGTAATCATAGATTTACTCGTTTATCAAGTTTACGTCGACATATAAAAGTATGTCATCAAGATATTAAAAAAGACACTAAGGAATATAGTATGATACAAAAATACTTATGTTAATATTTGAAGTTAACGTTGTGATATAATTCTATGAATTTTATAGTTTTGTGTTACTGTAGCTGATTTTAATACAGAGGGAGGGTGTCTGTTTCCTGTCTTGGGCAGATGATCACATGCAGATACAGTGTACTAGAATGCGAGGTTTTTTTTTTTCTACAACCTCCCTCTTAACTATGATTATGGAAAACATTGCAGACAACTAACCATGTTTGAAAACCAGTGCTACTGGCATAACAGCAGCTGGGTCTCAGCTTGTTTCTTGGCATACCGTGCCTGAATGTGACAAACCTGACAGATGGGGAAGTGAATGCACTTTTAATTTTGTTGAGTTGTTTCTTGACTCACCTCATACTTCTTAACTCCCTCGCAGATCCGGTTAAGAAGTATGAGGTGAGTCAAGAAACAACTCAACAAAATTAAAATAAACCTCATAGTGTTATTTCTTACCTACATAACTTAAGTGAATGCACTGTAAAAGTCAGTCAGTTTGATACTTGGCAAAATGGTGATGATGAGTCAGCACTAATAAAATTCATATTAAAATTCCATTGAGGTAATTGTTCACGAAGTAAGATATTAAAATAGACATGGCAGGTGCCGTCATCCTCAACTAGGTTTTTTTTTAACTTTTAAGAACTGTAGGTCTTTTGGAAACCAGCTTCTATCTTCAGCAGAAGGATATGCGCTAACTGTTGTGTTGTTTTTTTTTTCAATACTTTTGACATCAGTGGCCTTGTTTTGTAATTTCGTATAGAGGGCTTGTATGAGTTAGGTGTGTTCGCATTTAAATTTAAATTGCTATTTACTTCCTCCAAAATTTCAAGTTCCTCTAGTATTAGATTCCTCTAAAATTATATTTTTCCTCTAGTATATTTATCTTTGTTGGATCTTTTTTTATGAATTATAGTAAGAATGTTTTCTATTGTATCCAATGCATGGATTCAAGATAAATATATTAGAGGAACTTGAAATTTTGAAGGAAGTAAACCACAATTTAATTTTAAATGAGAATGCACTCAACTCATATAACCCTCTATATGAAATTACAAAACAACTGTTAGTAGCTACCAATGATGCTGGAAGGTCGCTGATGTCAAAAGCATCCAGCTCAATTCTGGAAATGCATGCTATTATGCATTACAAGGACTTTTGTCATTCCAACTTCTCTCAAAAAACATTAAACTGAAAATATATAAAATTGTTATTCTCTCAGTTATATGCAAATATGCAAAATATGGATTCTTACTTTAAAGGAGGAGAAAAGATTACGAGTATTTGAGAATAAAGTTCTTAGGAAAATTTTTGACGAAAGAGAGACGAACAGACAGACTAATGGAGAAGACTACATAACAGTGAGCTACATGATTTTTATGGGAAACCAGATGTAATAATGTTTAGTCTCACATACTCTGATGGGCATGGAAGAGTGACATGGAAACTCGTAGAAAATCTATAAGGAAAGCAACCAGTAGGTAGGCCAAAAATTAGGTGGGAGAATAAAATTAACTGAGATTTGAGAGAAGTAGATTGTATGGGGATGATTGAAAACATTAACTCAGGATAATGATGTATGAAGAGAGTATGTCTGTGATAATGAATCTGTGTTTTTGATAATGCCAGTGAGTTGGTTAGTTTTCTGTTTTAATTAATCAGTTCATATTGCAGAGTTTTTATATTTAATATACAAGTACTTATTTTAGGAATTCACACTATGAGATATATTCATTTAGGTAAAATTTTGAATAATATGTGGTGAGTGATCAAATTTTACCTAAATATATTATAAGATTTATATTGTTTTGTTAATCGGATATAATAGCTTACAGGGCAATAAATAAATAATAAGTAACACTGAGCAACAAAAAATAAACTTTCTTTTTGTCTCAGAAAGAAAAATATGTGATTCTGATAGTATTTTTCCTCCTGAATTCAAATATGACATCGTTTTTTCTCCATCACTGTCTCTCGGACAGGAATTTATAATTTCAAACACTTTAATATTTTCTACATTTGTAACTACACAATATTCGAACATTCAGACTCACCTAGAAAGTAAGAAATGACTATTTTCTGCTATATTTCACCTGTGGAGTATCCCTCTTGATGGTCCAACAATAATCGGCCAGCATATTAAGATTCCATTTGCCTTGATATATTTTTTCCATAGCTGAAATCTCCTGATGAAAGTGTTCCCCATTTTATTTTACAATGGACGAAAAAATGTTTAAAAAAATAATTATTTAAATCCATTAATTGAATTTGAAATAAAAAACTGTGGATGATGGAGAAATCCCGAATTCATATTTGTAAACACGATAAAAAACTGTATTAAGTACAACTTTTGGTACTCATGAGACAAAAATCATGTTGACCAATGTAATTTGTAATTAATTGCAATACTCAGTTGTAAAACAACAATTCCAATTATTTTGTTGATATTTTGAGAGCTCGTGTAGTAATATTAATTGGACTTACATATTATTTAAAATAAAATTTTCTAAAAAAAAATAGTTTTCTAAAATATTTATAGGTCTATATGAGCAACTAAACATGATATGTAAATTTACATTTCATATCTACTAGAATATTTGTTATTCACAGCTGAATTATAGGTGAATAGACATTTTATATTCCATCAGTAGCCGTATGCATTATCCACTTCAGTTTCTTTGTATCCTATATTATACAGAGTTTGAATCTTTTCTGAGTCCATAAATGACTCAATATTGCTATGATTGGTTTTATAATGTGCTTCAAGCTCACATCTTTAGTTTATTTATAACTGTTAAGGTTAAATATCACCTATATACATAGTAAAAACTTAATAAAAACCTGCTGTATCATAAATGAAAAAACTCAATCTGCATTAACATTCTCTTTGTATCCTATATGATATACAAGAGTTTGAATTTTATTTCTGAGTATATAAACAACTCAAGGTTGCTGTGATTGGTTTTTATAATGCACTTCACGTTCATATTTTTTAATAAATGAGGTGAATCTTTGATCTTACTTCATAGAAGTTGAGTTATTTTAGGACATGTTTCACAGTAAAAACTTAATAGAAAAAAGATTCACCTTATTTATTAAGATGAACTCTATAATGTTACTTCCTATTGTAATTTTGTAACTCATATTTTTAGTTTATTTCTAACTGTTAAAGTTAAATGTCCCCTGTATACACAGTAAAAACTTAATAGAAACCTGTTGTATCATAAATGATAAACACACAATCCCTATCAAAACCTAATTATATTTTCAACTTTTATAAGATTCATGATGTGTTCTGTTGAGATGTTATTCAAAATTAAATTATAAAATTATGGAATATTCACCTGAAAGGTCCATCTCAACTTAATTAATTATTTAACTGTAGCGCTTTCGGGACTTGTCCCATCAACAGGATTCAAAACTGATGTTTCACTGAAGATCTGGTAGAGGGGGTTGCATGTATTGGGATCGTTTTCGTTTTATCAGATTGTCATTGTTGTGAGCTGCTTTCATGATTTCCATCTCTTCGAGTATGTTTATCTTCGCTGGATTATTTTCTCTGTGCATTACTGTTAGGGTGTTTTCAATATTTAACATGCGATGTCCTTCATAGATAACGTGTTTTGCATAGCTTGATTTTCCTTCTGCGTAAAGAACATTTTTGAGACTTTATTCATGCAGAAGGAAAATCAAGCTATGCAAAACATGTTATCCATGAAGGACATCGCATGTTAAATATTGAAAACACCGTAACAGTAATGCACAGAGAAAATAATCCAGCGAAGATAAATGTACTCGAAGAGATGGAAATCATGAAAGGAGCTCACAACAATGACAATCTGATAAACGAAAACGAATCCAATACATGTGACCCCCTCTACCAGATCTTTAGTGAAACACCAGTTTTGAATCCTGTCCATGATGGGACAAGTCCCGAAAGTGCTACAGTTAAATAATTAATTAAGTTGAGGAGATGGACCTTTCAGGTGAATATTCCATAATTTTATAATTTAATTTTTAATTTTATTTTAAAATGCAAATCATTTTGCTACTTGATAACTCATGTATGGTAGCAAAATACAAAATTATTACTTTTCAAATAAGTTTTGGCTCACATAAAGAATCCTTAATTTGGATCCCAAGAACAACTTTTATTTTTTCAAAATTAATATTACTTTCAGGTACAAAATCTGTTGAACATAAAAATAAAATGTATTTGTCATAATTCCACTTCAGGATTGAAGAGGAAATATCTCAGTATAAAAAATCAAATTCCATGGCCTGATAGGGTTAGAGGAGCCTTGACCTACCAGCCAGCTGCAAGTTTCACATCCACATATGTTAATCACAGATGTGGACAATCATCCAGTCAGAATAGGGGTGACCATGTGGTCAATATCTCAGGTCCCCGGCTGTTATAACTGGTTTTCTCAATCGGGAGCCACTACTTATTGTAGCTAACAAAATTACTCATGAAGCTAGATCAATCCCATACTGGCCAAAATTACATGAGAAAATTTCTTCTCCCATGTGGAATTGAAACCAGCGCATGTTCCATAGCTCTGCATCAAAGAAAGTATGATCTCTTACATTGCTCAGCTATGGCACAGGACATATAAATCAAAAGATTATTTTATATATATATATATATATATATTAAACTATGTTCATGGATTAATAGTTTGAAGTATAACAGTGACAAATTTAAAAGGTAAGCAACAAAATTATCTATCAAAAGTAGAGGTATGTGTTTATTTTTTTTATGTTTAAGTGAGAGTATATGTGTTTACACATTTATATACATAATTGATATCCCTTCACTAGAATACAAAATTTAAAATAAAATATTTGGCTGTTCTAGGTGAGATAAGCACCAATAAATCTTGCAACAGACTTCTAGTTATGAACTATATCAATAGTTACCAAAAGTTGCCAACAAGTTTTTTCAATTGATATCTTAAAGAAGTAACACTATGAGGTTTATTTAGTATAATTAAAATGAGGCATAATTCACATCCTACCTCATATTTGTGGATACTTGAGGGCCGATTTTGCAAGTGATACTGGTCCTGAAGAATCAATAAATGAGACAAGGTGTGAATTCTGACTCCTTTTAATAATATATTTATTCAAGTTATTTTAGATATGTTATATTAGATTAAGTAAGTTAGATTAGGTATGTTAGGTTACGAATTAAATTAATGTTTTTATTACCTCACCTCATATCCTTTTTCTTCTAGACTGCAGTTTCGGAGCTTATCTCCATCGTCAGTAGCCTCTGGTCTACCGGTGTTATGTCGTTTCTTGGCGGTTTTCTTCTTACTTCTATCGGTGGACAGATGAGCCTCAGGATCAGGTCAAAATTTGTGGGAGTTTCGAAATTCATGAGTTTATCTTTCTTGTTTTTTTGAATGTGGATTTTTTCCCATATCCAAAAAAACAAGAAAGATAAACTCATGAATTTCGAAACTCCTGCAAATTTTGACCTGATCCAGAGGTTCATCTGTCCACCGATAGAAGTAAGAAGAAAACTGCCGAGAAATGACAATACCGGTCGACCAGAGGCTACTGACGATGGAGATAAGCTCCGAAACTGCAGTCTAGAAGAAAAAGGATATGAGGTGAGGTAATAAAAACATTAATTTAATTCTTAAATTAAACCTCATAGTGTTCTTCCCTGTGAAAGTTAAATATATATGTTAGCTTATATTAGACAGGTTATATTAGATTAAGTAAGTTATATTAGATTAGGTATGTTAGGTTATATTAGACATGTTAGATTATATTAGTAGATAGGTTAGTAGATTATATTATATAAGTATCAGAAAACTTTTTTTTGTTATTGTGTTTTTCACAGGTTGGCTATTCTGTTTTAGTTATAGCTATTCCAACAATAATATATATTTTAGGTTTGTTTTACGCCAACTTGTGATTGAATTTTTAGATTTTGCCTGGATTTTTTTAAAAATCATATATATATTTCAATTTTTTATAATTAAATTTTGACATTTAGCAGTAAAGGCCAAATATGGCATGTTTAGAGGCCTCGGATTCAAATCCTGATTCAGTCATTAATTTTTCATTTCATGTCATATATATAATATATACATATATACATACATAGCTTACTTACTTACTTACTTACTCACTGGCACTATCAAACCCATAGGTTCATGGCCATGCAGACATAAGCTCTCCATACATCCCTATCCTGAGCTAATGCTTTCCAATCATTCCCTGTATAATCTGCTTCCCTCAAATCATAGTTATAGCAAAGGTAATTATTTATGTGCTTATAACACAATTTCTATCATCTCACATAGAATCCCCATTTTTTTCTTCCTCATCTACATCATGGGATTACACCATAGATCTATTTCCACATCAAGAGACCGTATCCCTTCAAAATATTTTTTTTATGTATTATGAATTTTAACTGATGGGTTATCTCCCTACAGTATTGTATTTTTAATCTTGTGGAGAAAATATATTAGCATCAACAAAAATAGTTTTATCAAGTCGGAGCATAATAATTAATACATCAAGCTATCACTAAACTTAAACATAATTTTTGGAATTACATTTTAAAGTAAGTACAGTATTATAATCTAAGCATAAGAGCATATAGATTCTATTTTATTTTTAAATTTATAATCATTTTTTTTTCTTTTTAGGAATGCTATCATCAAGATTTTGGCCTCACCAATTGAAATCAAGGCAAAGAGTTTATAATACTGATTCTACCTATTGTAATACACAACAGAATTTAGAAATAGCAGAAACCTTTAAATGCCCAAACTGTTTGAAAATTTATCGACATTATCGAACTTTAACAAGACATTTAAGGTTGGAGTGTGGAAAAGAACCTCAGTTCCAGTGTACATTTTGTCCAAGACGTGCAACTCATAATGCAGATTTGAAGAAACATATAAAAAGAATGCATCCTTTTGCTTTTCAAACATAATTAAATAAATAAATAAATCCATGGAAAAGTTGATGAGAGTACTGGGATTCATGTACAATGGAATTAATAGATCTTTGGACTTCTGACAGTTCAGCTTTTGAAAATCACATGTCTATGCTGTCATAGCAATGCATTTAACCTTTCAACAGCCAATCACTGAGTGATCATTCCTTACTCTATTGTCCACAAACTCAAACTTTTGAAATGTTGCAGGTTCTCCAAAATACAACTACATGGTTTTAGTTCAGATTTTGTTTATTAGTATTCTGTTGATTAGTGAGTGTCCCTGTCATAAATGATAATTATTATTAATTAAATAAAAATAAAACATAGTTTTATTTGATTTTCATATTTATTATATAATTCAGTGACAGCTGTTTCGGTACACTGTACCTTCTTCAAACATGTTAACAAATGTCTGAAGAAGGTACAGTGTACCGAAACAGCTGTCACTGAATTATATATTAAATATGAAAATCAAATAAAACTATGTTTTATTTTTATTTAATTAATAAATATGGATTTTCATCAAGTAAACACCAACTCAATTGATTAGATAATTATTATGTCTATTTTTATTATTCGTGACAGGATCTACCATGTCTGAATTACAAATTCTGGTTCTTCCCCCTGCATCACTGCCATCAATCTATGTATGGGTGACAAACACTGTACCTGTCCTCAAGACTTCAGTTGTAGCTGTCAGAAGTCAAAAGATCCAGTAATTCCACTATAATTAATGTGATGCAATACCTTAAAATTATATTCAGTTTTCATAACCAGATTGCATTATTATTTAATTCAGACTGTTACTTACAAGGGAACTGTCAACCATTGCATGTTGAAACCTACCTTCAAATTTCTTCCAAAAAAGTGTACCAAGGCAATGTCCAAAAAAATGATTAACTTTTTAACTGCAAAGCACTAACATCTAACATCAAATCTCTCATTTAAACTATAGGGAAATAATACAACTCCTGGATTGGTATATTGGATAACCCTCACATCCTGCCTCACTCCATTCTGCTCTTATTCAAGCAGGAAGTCCATCTGCTCTGTAGAGTGGGTTTGCCTTTGCTGGATTCTGCTTTGATTTCCTGTGCCTTCCAATTAAAAAAACAGTTTTTTTTTTTGGACATGGCCTTGGTACATCACAATGCTTCTCTGAGAGAAATTTCAAGGTATGTATTGACATGTAATAGTTGATAGTTCCCTTTTTAATTGTCTTCATGAGATTGAGTGAACCCCATTCCAAACTCTTTATTCAAAGAAAAATTTCTATGGTATAGCGAAGGATTACTGGGACGGTAGTTAGATATGCTCAATAAAAGTAGTCTTCAGACATACACTAATTAGAAAAATAATATTCTGCATGAGAAGAGTATAATTGGATGAAGTATTGTAAAAAGGGACTAACTCACAAAACTTTATTTTCTTAATCGTATTTTCAAGTAGTCTTCCAGGGTTTTTTGGCTGTGGTCACAAAGCTTATATTTTCCTGATATTTTACGGTATGGTGGGATTATTAATTATAGTTATTTTAGGAGGCTCAATATTAAGATGATTAATTTTTCCAGAGACTGGATCTAGCATCCCATGAGTTCATGGCCAATAAGCTCGAAAGACTACTTTAAAATACGATACAAACTCTGGTCTGAAAGCCTTAAGTCATTACTTTATTTTCTGATGAAAACGAGGGTTGGGGCATAAGGCATGGCAACTTTTTTTTTGTGAAAATTAGAGCATGGGTGAAAAATCTAAAATATACATATGAAAGAACTAGGGATAAACGAAATTTAAGGAATTTAACAACACACCAACATTTTGCTCCTCATGTTTATTAAGGTAATTGTCATATCAATACAGTTTTCATGTTCCAGAATCATTACATCACACCTTTTTATTTTTTCACTTTTTTTTACGGTTTGGGACATGAATGGACGTTAAAAATGCTGTTCAACAACAGATGACCAAATTTACACATGGTGAAGAAAATGGTGAAGATGGTATTGGCAGCGTGTTGTGAACGTTACAAGAGACTACTTTGAGGGTCTGTAGAATGAGAGAGAGTGAGTTAGTGAGTGAGGAAGAGAGTAAAAAAAGATTGAAAAAAATAAAAAGGTGTGATGTGATGTAATGATTCTGGAATATGGAAACTGTATTGATATGACAATTACTTTAATAAACTTGAGGAGCAAAATGTTGGCATGTTGGTAAATTCCTTAAATTTTAATTTAGTTGAGTTGTTTCTTGACTTGCCTCATACTTCTTTACTCCCTCGTGATCCGGATATCATCAGTTCATCGCTGTATTTGAGACATTCTCAATGCTGTGAACGTGAACAGCATTGAGAATGTCACAAATACAGTGACGAAATCCGGATCGCGAGGGAGTTAATAGGTATGAGGTGAGTCAAGAAACAACTCAACTAAATTAAAATAAACCTCAGTGTTATTTCCTACCAACATTCCTTAAATTTTGTTTATCCCTTGTTCTTTCATATGTATATTTTAGATTTTTCACCCACGCTCAAATTCTCACAAAAAAAATAGTTGCCATGACTTATGCTCCAACCCTCATATTTTCAACTTTTCATCAATAAAAAAATTGTAAATAATTTAATTAAAGTTGAATGGGAAATATACATCTCATCTCTTGATAAATTTTCTCATAAGGACATCTTTTTTAAGTCCAACCCAATCAATCATGATATGGTTTTAGAAAGCACATGAGGAAGTAGCATGCAGAGCTTGTTCAGAGTGTTTGGTGAATGACACAAGTGCAATATTGTATAGTTATGATAACTGCAGCACATGCATGAAATAGTGCTGTATCATTGTTATTTTCAGACTTGAGGTTTCTTATGTACCATAAATTTAGAATATGCTCAGGATTTTTATGTCTGAAAAATCCATTGACCCCACCCAAGTTGAAACTTGTGAACCATGGAACCAGAAGGGAACATGGTAACTAGTAGTCTACCAGAACGAACACACGGTTGTTTTTTTTTTACACCCAAAGTGGACCTTTGAAAAAATTTATATTTTGAGGTTCATCATAGCACAAAGATAATTTATTTGTTGTCCAATCCCACTGGATTTGTCTTTTATGAGATTTCTGGCTTTCTCCCCTGGCATTGGCGGAATTTTAATCAATTTCTTAGGTTGGAGCACCTGGAAGACGGAGTTATATTACCCCGATAATATGATGTCCCACAATTTCTAGTCAACATATAACTCTAGTTATTGTTATTTGAATAATATTTATTGTTCCTTTTTTTATAATCTTGGGGATTTTTTAACATATACAGCCCTTTTCAAACTTCTGCTCATAAATCTGCCATCATATGGATTTCTGTCTTATATACATAATCAGCAATAGTTCTAACATGGTTGGCAACAGCACTAAAGAATGTTGATTGAAGACATTTGATTTATAGTTTAGAATAGAGACAATGATCTTAAAAACATGTCCAGATAAAAAAAATGGTAATTTTTAGTTACCTTATTTGCTCATAGATGTCGTGAATGGTATGTGGTCAACACACCAACTCATTGAGACATTAACGGGCAACTAAGGTATTACTAGAACGTTGAGATTGGTAAATTTTGTTTTAGAGGTATTTTTATTCAGGCTTAAGGTTCTTTTACGAGCCTGAAAATCTTCAGACTCGGGACCCATGGCTTAAAGTCCCTCTCGGAGGACTTGCTCCTTGGATTTTTTCGTCCTAAAAAATCCATCGACCCCGGCCGGGTTTGAACCCGCGACCCTTGGGACCAGAGGCAAGGAGCATAACCACTAGTCCACCGCGGCCACATTTGAGATACCAACCTAATTATTAGGCACTTATAAAAGAACGATTTCCATGAATACCTACCTGAGGACAGTTAATTATCAGGCCAATGTTTATTGGAGTTTTTATGCTTGTTTTTGTTTGCACTTGAATGCTGTGTTTGTCTCTTGATTTAACTAATTAAATAATAGTGTCACTGTGAAAGTTACAATTAGTACAGTATTTGTTATTTAATGAGCCCCAACAAACAAAAAATGATATTCATTATCTTGTATCCGGTTAATTTGTGGACCCGTGTTTATTGAATTTTTTTTTACTTCTCATTTCTACATATTGGACTATCATTTTTGAAACACTATAAAAAAACAGTATTTACTTTTTTAATTTAACCAAACGCAATTTTACTGACTCATCTTAATTTGTCTGATACTCAGAAATTTTGATTTCTTTCCTTGTATTAAAATACATTATGAACTTGTGAACTATCAAGGATCTGTAGAAATATACAGGGTGTTACCGAAATGAGTGCAGATTTTTCGTGTGGTGGTAGTGAACATCCATACGAGTATTTTAACACAATGAACCTTGGGTCGGAAATGCATTGTTGTGGGTCTACAGAATAAAACAGCATTTGTTGAACACATTGTTTATTTATTAATTCTAGGAAAACTGAAAGGTATTACATGTTATTTTACAGTAATTGTTGGAAATGGTGACCATTGACCTGGATTCGCAGCTCCAGACCTTGTAGCAAGGATCGTGGCAGCGCTTGCGGAAATCAGAGAGCATCCAGATATGCTTCTTAGAGTTCATCAGTCCGAGGTGAGATGTGCAGAGCTGTGCATCCAGGTCAATGGTCACCATTTCCAACAATTACTGTAAAATAACATGTAATACCTTCCATTTTTCTTAGAATTAATAAATAAACAACAATGTGTTCAACAATTTTAAATGCTGTTTTATTCTGTAGACCCACAACAATGCATTTCCGACCCAAGGTTCATTGTGTTAAAATACTTGTATAGATGTTCCCTACCACCACACGAAAAATCTGCACTCATTTCGGTAACACTCTGTAGGTAGGTATCTAATGCTGTTGATCTAACAACAAAGTTATTTCCTCTTGTGTTGTCCAATATTTATATGTAATGTCTTTATTTTGACAAAGTGTTTCATAGTGAATTAGATGGCTAATATCCATTTTCTCTTCTTGAGAACACAATAAACAATTTAGGGCCGCATGAAAATAAATTAGTCTCTACTCAAATTACTTCCAATCACTGGTGAGCTGACTTTCCGTGAACAAGTGCAAAGATTGAATTAGCGACCCACTAACTGGTCATGCATGAAAGTCATCGTTTTCGTAATATTGGCAAGAAATTACCCAGAATTCTCAGTGATAAAACCACTTCCGTTATTTTCGTCTGCTAGAGGAATACATTTACGCTTGCATCCCGCAAATAAAACCGTATACGACAACATCTGCATCATGCGATATTACGCCGATTCTTCCAGTTGAATTCTTTGATAGACTCTATTAAATTCCTCTTCTCCGTGTAAACCGAAAACATGATCGAAGTCTTCAAGGTCCGACATCTTGGATAAAGCAGCAAGGTTTCAAAGTACATCAGTTCCCATCGGGTTGCTCACGATTCGTTCTCTGCTAAGTCACCTCGCTAGGTAGCTTAGGACTTTTGGCAATTATTATCACATGAACAGATTTTTGAGTATGCAAAAATGTCTTTGGATGCAACTTTCTCAGCAGAGTACAGGCAGAGAACAACTTTTACGGTCTAATGTGTTCATAGATACGAGCCTTAGAGTAGATTAGATGCCAATTCTGTACAAATGTGAACCCAAACAGTAATGTCCAGTAAACTATCAGAACATTTATTTTATCTAATGGCAAATTTTTATTATGAATCATTAAGATAACAATTAAAGATGTTCCTCGTTTTCCAGTATCAGTCAACCTCGTTGAAGCTATGTAGTTCATGCAGTGAAGGAGATGGAATCTTTTCACTTCTTCATTCATGTCACAGGGTATGCAGATAGGGGTACAAAAAGTCCAAAACAATGAAGAAGTTTTCCAAGGAACTCATAGCCAATGTGTAAATGGAAGTTAGCACTCTTACCCTTTTTGGGTTTTCTGGAATGTTCCTGATTTCATGTTTCCATTTTTTCTCTGATGTTTTGGCTTTTATTTCTTGTAATGATGATTTCCTTATTTGATCCTTGATGAAGGTGATTAACAGACTGGCAGAATGTTTCTCTTTCAGATTTCAAGGATAATTGAGTTGAAATATAGCTATAACAGATTTATGCGATAGATCAAAAATTGAAAGAGGACCATCTAATAGATTTTCCAATGAGAATTTTCTGAATGATTTAGTATATGGACATTATAGTTATGTTAAATGTTATTTTTAATAGCATGGTTTATTGAATATTATGAAATATTATAAAATTTAAGTTAAGTAATAATTTTTATTGATGACTTCTATTTGATAGGGACATCAAAAGATTGAATCAGAAATATGTACCTTACTTTATATTATATTTTCTTACCAGAACATGTTTAGGAGGCCATTGTCCACATTCTCAACTAGATTCTGAAATGATGGTCTCCGAAACATGTCCAGATGAGAAAATATATATTAGGAGAGGTATATAGAGGGTGGAAGTAATGTATAATTGTACAGGTTGTAAGTATGAATTCCTTGTGGTAAATACAATAAAATGTCTTATACATTTTGGATCACAAATCTATGTTTTCTAAAAAAATAGTACAGAAATTTATTGGTGCGTTATTTTATAATAATGGTGAATATTGGTCTGATTTTCATACAGTACATAGGAAATATGAAATTGAATAACTTTTTCCTTTGTTTTTTTTTTACTCTATGGTCTCTTTTAAGCAGAAGTTAAATTAGACAAAATATTGATATTTTTTAAAAATATTATTAAAGGGATTAAATTAAAATACTTCATACCTCACCTCATATCCAGTCTTCTAATTATACTGCAGTTTCAAATCCTCGGCAGCTTCATCTTCAGTAATATCTCATCGACTGATGTTATGTCGACCAGAAGAACTACTTCTTCCCTCTGAGAAGAAGAAGTACTTCTTTAGATCAACATAACATCAGTCGACGAGATATTACTGAAGATGAAGCTATCAAGGCTTTGAAACTGCAGTATAATTAGAAGACTGAATATGAGGTGAGGTACGAAGTATTTTAATGTAATCTTAAATTAAACCTCATGGTGATTTTTTCCTATAAAAGTTTGATTATTAAAGAGAATTGGAAATGTTTCAAGGAACATATTATGTATTTTATTGAAGAATATTTAAGGGAAAACTTGTTCCATTTCATCTCTTTTAACACTTTGAGTCCGGCAATGGTACTTGTACCATGGCATTTAAATGACACTGAAGCCGGAGAAAATTAAATCCCTGGCATGCCTTTGCCTGCAGATTTACAGGGGTGCTTTACTGGTTCAGAAAAACACCCCTGTAAATCTGAACCAGAAAAGCACACCCTTGTAAATCCGCCGGCACAGGCATGCTGGGGGATTTAATTTTCTCCAGCTTCAGTGTCATTTAAATTCTGCAGGACTCAAAGTGTTAAGCACAAATTAATTTAAACTAAATGGTGTTTTTTTAATATCATTAAATAGAATTGGAAATGTTCCGAGGAGTATATTATGTATTTTATTGAATACTAAAAGGAAAAGTTGTTCTATTTCATGTCTCCTATGTACTGTGTAAAAATCAGACTAATATTGCCATCAAAGCTATACATTACTATTATTATTAATTTATGTGGTACTGTTGTAATAGGGTTGATATTATCAGAGAACAGTGCCTTCAGTGAGAAGTGTTAAATTTATAATAAAAACATCAGTGAATAAGATATTTAATACTATGCCAGATTGGACCAGAAGAGTTGAGAGATCTAAGTTGAGGTGGGAAGACTGTCCGACAGGACATATGGGCCTTGGGAATTATGAATTAGAAGACTATAGCACTGAACAGACAGGAATGGCGAGGGCTTTGAAGAAGGCCAGGACTGACATGGAACTGATGATGATGATGGTGATGATGGGTTTGTCCAATGACACAGAATACGAAAAAAATTAAGAAATTACAAAACTGAAAAGTTAAAATACTATGTTGTCCATATAGTTGATTCTGTAGAGCAACTGAGTATTTTATTGTAGTATTGTATAATATATTTTTACATTTGTTTCTAAGAAAACCACATGTTTGTGACTCAAAGAACACAAGACATTTTTTTTATTGTATTTCCCACAGGGAATTCATAATTAAAATCTGCCCATTTGTATTACTTTCGATCTGTATTTATGGTTCAATCTCTTGATAATATCACCTCATAATGTTATTTCCTATCAATTATTGATTTTAATCGAAAATAATATGTTAATATAAATGCTTTACTTTTGAATGCTAACATTAATACTATGCAATTTATTTATGCATTTCTTTTTCAGAAATACCATCATCAGCATTTTGGTCATTTCAACAAAAATCATCATTTCAGCAGCACTTTGTCAGAAAATCTTCTGACAGTAGATCAGCTATACAGAGACGTTACAGTGATATAGGAGAATTTGAATGTCCTAAATGTTTGAAAAAATATGGTTACTTTAGAACTTTGAGAAGACATTTAAGATTAGAGTGTGGTAAAGAACCGCAGTTGAAGTGTCCATATTGTCCAAAACTAATGATTCATAAAGCAAATCTCAAGCAGCATATATTTCAGGATACATCCTTTGCAACAAGACCCAGATGCCTGCAGGAGTAACACCACAATTTAAAAATTTAATTAATGTTTTTATTATCTCACCTCATATCATTTTTCTTCTAGACTGCAGTTTCGGAGCTTATCTCCGAAACTGCAGTCTAGAAGAAAAAGGATATGACGTGAGGTAATAAAAACATTAATATAATTCTTAAATTAAACCTCATAGTGTTTTTTTCCCTGTGAAAGTTAAATAAACCACAATTTTAAGTTCAGTTAGTGATGAAACCCAGAGCATAAAATCATAAAGGCAACAATAATATGAACAATGGTACTCTAGATAGGAGTAATATGTGTTTCTGGGGGAAAAATATCCAATATTTATAGAGGATATAACATACATAAAAAAAAGGCTGTAAAATATGGTTCCTAAAATTCTAGGCTGATAAGAAAAATCAACTTTTATAAGATTCATGATGTGTTCCGTTGAGGTTTATTCAAAATTAATATTATATTCCATAATTTTATATTAATTTTGATAAGAGAAAAAGAGTGTAAGTCAGTAAACAACATTTTACAGGAGAGACCTTTTAATTTATTGATTATCTTTAAAGAAATCTTTGGGAGGATTTTTTTTTCTGCACATAGTTTTTGGGAACTGTCAACCATTGCATGCGAAAACCTACTTTGAAATTTCTCCTAGAAGTATTGTGATATATCAAAGCCGTGTCCAAAAAATTATCTGCCACTTTCAATTACAAGGCACAGAAATCAAAGCCAGAATCTAGCAATGGCAACCCACTTTCTGAAGCAGATGAATGTTCCTGCTTGAATAGAGCATGTGTTATATTACTTCCCCGTAGTTTAATTGAGAGATGTGATGCTGGATTTTAGTACATTGCAGTTAAAAGTAGCAGTTAATTTTTTGGACATACCCTTGGTACATCATAACGCTTCTCTGGAAAATATTTCAAGGTATGTTTCGACATGCAATGGGGGCACGCTGTAGCGTAGTGGTTAAGGCACTGCACTACAAGCTGGAAGGTTGAGGGTTTGAGTCCCAGTGGGGTCAGGATTTTTAAACTGACCCAAATCCTCTGGCAGCACCATGGCCCTGGGGTCGACTCAGCCTCTAATGGAAATGAGTACCAGACACTTGTTCTGGGGGTAAAGGCGGCCGTTATGCAGGGCTGACAACCCGGCATCAAGTGCCGATTGTCCAGAAAAAGTGGGAGCCTTAACCTCCCACTATTCCAAGGGCCTTTCACCACCTGTCGTGGGATCACTTTACTTTTTTTTTTGACATGCAATGGTTGATATTTCCCAAACAATAAAATTCCCTCCCAGGACTGCCTGAGGCAATAGACTTATCTCATTTTGGCAATTTTGTGACTTATATCCTTTTTCTCTACCATCCAAGAATTAATATAATATGTGTGTGTGTGTATGTTTTCCAATGCCACCCATTGTCCATTTCATGTTTTGGGTTCTGCACTAGGCAGATAGATAGCATTATTGTGGTCTATTTATAAATAATGCAGTACTTTGATAGACCACTATACACACTTTGATATATGTACTTGTTTTGTGTTCTGAGAAAAGTGTAGGATGAGTGTATGTTTTCAGTGTTTATGTGTAGTGTAAGTGTGTTGTTTGAGAGATGTTGGATATAGTGGAGAAAGTGAAACCCAGTATTGGTATATAGCCTATTCCTGTCAAAAAGCACCAAGAGAATATCCAGATTACGGATTCATCTATTGGATTGGGATATTTATTTTCTTCCCTTTTAAAAAACAATTATATATATATATATATATATATATATATATATATATATATATATATACTAGAAGTCCCAGCCACGCGTTGCTGTGGCTAAGGTATACGTTAAAAATTTTAATTAAGTTGCTGTCTTTCAGCCAGATTACTTAAAACTAATACTTACACACAAAATTAATAATATTGAAAATAAAATAAACACTGAACACACTTAAATTATGAAATAATCAATATTTGTAATTCAATTGAAATTTGCAGTTGCAACAAAAGCACAACCATCTGGATCTCTCTTTGTTAAATAATAAACCAATTACCTTACCAAATTATAGCTCAGGACCCAGCTCCGTGTGTCTGAAAGGAATTTGCTGACTCAGCTGTTAGTACTATGTGAAGCAGAGAAGTGTACCTCCTCCTCTCCCCACACTTCCCCCCCTCAAACACACAGAGCTTGGACCCGAGCTGTAACTTACACCGCCATCTGTTAGAATCGTATGGAACTCACAGATAATTATAACTCTTTGTTAAATAATAAACAAATAATTTGCAGTAAAAAAATAATGTGACTATAAATTTAGTTATAAACTACCCTATGTCTCAAGTTGGATCAAACTGCACACAGTGTGCAAAATTTTATTAAAATCAGTTCAGTAGTTTAGGATTCCATCGCGGACAAACAACGTGACACGAAATTTTTATATATTAAGATAATAAAAAGAGAGTTTTGAATCCTCTGTCATCTGGAGAGCACTCTCGTGTAAGTCTTGCATGAATGACTTCATAATTCCATTGCTTATTTAAGTATTCATACCGTCTCTTTATTGCTTTTCATTCCTGTGTGGTCTTTTTCACCTTCTATTCAAGGCATAAGCTGCGACTGTTACAGCTAGAACTCAACATATGCTTTTATTTCTAACATTGTGGTTTATACAATGGCTATATTTATATTATCCCTATTTGCCTCATCTTCAGGAAAACAGCCCAAGTTTGGGGCTCATCTCACAGAATAGATCTCTATCTATGACTTTCATGGGCAACCTTCCACCAATCTCAAGTGCCCAGCTTCCTAACATCCTCGACAACCCCATCCAACTATCTGAACGGTCTTCCAGCTAATTTCTTACCATCTGCCTTAGATTGCAAGATTCTCTTAGGTTTCTCATTTGTATTCATTCTTTGCATGTGTCAATCTACTTGTTACTATTGAGGATATAATATCCGGTGATTTATAAAGTTGGTAAATTCAGAATTATCTGTAATTCTCCAACCATTTGCATCCTGAATTGGGCCATATATTTTACATATATTTCTTTCAAAGTTACCTATATTATTTTTTCTAGCTTACCCTAACTATTGAGGTAGATATTATTGTTTCCTGTTAACACTATTAATAATTCACTTTTGTTGTTACACTACACCGTGATAGTTTGTAACTGTAAAAAAAATCTAAATATGTAAATTGATATTATTGTGAAGCTTTTAATTCTAAAATATAAACAAATGGTTTTATTTTGTAACAAGATTTTTAATACTGTATCATATAGCTTGGGGGCACGCCATAGCATAGTGGTTAAGGCACTGCGCTACAAGCCGGAAGGTCGAGGGTTCGAGTCCCGGTGGGGTCAGGATTTTTAAACTGACCCAAACCTTCTGGCGGCACTATGGCCCTGGGGTCGACTCAGCCTCTAACTGAAATGAGTACCAGACGCTTGTTCTGGGGTAAAGGCGGCCGTCACGCAGGGCTGACAACCCGGCTGACATCAAGTGCCGATTGTCAAGAAAAAAGTGGGAGCCTTAACCTCCTACTACCCCAAGGGCCTCCTGAGGCCTGTAGCGGGATCACTTTACCTTTATCATATAGCTTAGTTATAGTTCCTCTCTTTTATTGGAATAGTACCTAGAAATTAATTGCTATTATAAGGTGAATTTATAATAGTGATGTTTATCATATTTTAATATTGGATACAAATTGAGTTTGAATATTGTTTGTAATAGCATTGAGTTTGTGGAATATATTTCCAGGTAGATAAAAGGTACATTTGCAGTTTCTGAATTTTTAAAATAAAATGAAAAATTAAACATTTGACTCTCAATATTGAAGTCATTTACCTACTATTCATACTATGTCAAAAAAATATTTTTGTCTAACAGAAATTATAAAAAAATTACATTATAACTGCTCATTTAAAAATGATAGCATGAATTGCTTATTTTTTTAAAATACCGTTAGGCAGCATGTGTGTTTAGAGGCAACATTTTAAATAAAGTCTCTATAAAAGAATGCTGATAGCTATCAGTATGTTAATAACATATCCATCCCATTTTAATCTATTTCTGTATAATTCTTAATTTTTTCTTCTTTTATCACTGTGATTCTAATTTTGTCTTTTCTTATTTTTTCCTAAAATTCCTATTAAAAAATTTAATTTCCATAAATTGATATTTTTTGTCCACATTTCTGCACCTAAGTAACATACTTTATAGATGTCAACATTTACTTTTAATATCCTTGTGTGTTAAGAAGTCCTTGACTATAAAGTAAACATTTGACACTTTTAACAAATTTTGAAGGTGATTCTAGTGGAAACATTTTTCAAAAAATTTTTACAGATCTTCACCAATCTTATCTAATATATACTGAAAATTGCTGTAATCAAATATATATATATATATATATTAAAAATTAAGATTGAGTTTGTTAACCAGCAGAAATGGACCATTAGGAGTAGGAGTTCGCAGCAGTTGCAATTTTTTTTATATTTTGCAACAAAAATCATTATATGCTATTAAAATAAAAGATGGAAGGTATTTTCCAAATATCAGAAAAAATCAATCATTAGAAGTGGGGGTTTATCTGAAACCCAAAATTTAAAAAAACACTGTAGCACCCACGAAGTTTCCTTCATCGCAATGTGTATATATATATATATATACCATATAATTTAATTAACCCTTGAATTGGTAATGTATCCTATAAGAAACATTAATTTAATTTATTTAACGTGCTTAATAAAGTATTGGAAAAATGAATCGGTAGAAATTATTTAAATTTGTATCAAATTATGCAACAATATGCAATAGGTAATAACTTATATGGTTTGTTTTCACTGCAGTCTGACATGTTTAAATAAGTTGGCATAAGAAATTCGGTTTCTCCAGTTCAAGATTAACAAAATAATTATATATTTTATAAAACAGCAAAATCGGATCTTAACTTCAACTTTCTCAGGAATTCACATAGTTTACACAATTCCTGCATGACTTAATTCCTTCATATATTTCATTTTGAATTTTTCCATTTCTGGTGATAATGTTGCCAAGGTGAAAAAATTGTCAGCTTCTTTTCATAGAATTCCTTCTAAATTAATATTTCTTGCTGTCTGATCTCTGCAGATTTTTAAAACTATTGTTTTGTTCTTGTTTGTAAATAAATGCTAAATCTAATCTTCCACATAATTGAGAGACTCATGTCACCATAATATTAAACTATATAAAAAAATAGTTTTTTTTTTTATTGTGGAAACAGTATTATTTTATGGCATGCTGTTATACAAATAGCATATCATATGGTTCCTAAAATGTTACTTATATTTTTACAGTTTGAGGAGTGTTGTGTGGAAAACTGTATTGGTTTCAAGTGAAAAAAAGTTTCAAGAAATAAAAAATCTCAAATGCCCTATAATTTATATTTTAGGAAGGTAGCACTATTAGGTTTTATTTAACAACTATTGAATGAATCAGATTTTACACCTCATATCATATTTTGTATACTTTCCTGGACTATTTTCATGGACATTTTTCCTCATAGTCAGTTTAAAACTTGTCTTGGAAAGGATTTATAATGTGAGGTGAGATGTAAAATCTTATTCATTTAATGATTGCCCAGTAATGTTTACCAACTATTAAAACTTTTTTTTTTCCTGAATTGCTTGTTATTTTTGTATCTATGATCAGAAAAAAATGTTTTAATATCAATTAAACATTACTGAGAATTTCTTAAAAAAATAATTTGACATTATATCCATTCCCACAAACACTCTTCATTTTTATGAATGAGTTGGAGAAAATATTTTTAATACCTCACCTCATAAAGTTTCTTGTTTTCACAATACCGGTTTCAAAAGTAATTTTAGTTTCATCTTCAGTCAATGTCAAACTCCAACTGAGTTGGAACTCCAACTGAGTTGGAACTCCAACTGAGTTGGAACTCCAACTGAGTTGGAACTCCAACTGAGTTGGAACTCCAACTGAAGATGAAAGTAAAAAGTACTTTTGAAACCGGTATTGTGAAAACACACAACTATATGAGGTGAGATATTAAAAATATTTTCTCCAACTCATTCATAAATTGAAAATACCTCATGGTGTTACTTCCCACTTTAATTTTGATTCAATTATTCATTTTTATTAATATGCATGGCCCAACATATTATAATGTTACATCCTGACAATTCTTTACATAGTGGCTTAACACTCAGTATGTGGTCATTTTTTAAAGATCATTATTTTTAAGTAGTTTTATATTAGCTTTAGTGCCTTTTTTAATGCTTGTCATTCTCTGTAGTGCCATAATAAATAAATAAAACATCTAAATACCTATTTTGAATTAATTTTAATCTCTACTTGTTTTCCTCTTATAGTTTTGTGTATAGTTATGCTTTGATATCCCATAAAATATACTCTGATAATTTTTAGATGATTACATTAATAAACTTCATGGACATTATCTTTCCTTATCAATTTAAAAAATCCAGGTTTTTGAAGTATGGTATATAAATTTGAAATTTTGGATATATTATTTATTTTTTAAATCGAGGTATTTTTAATTAAGATAAATTATTGTCGTTTACTGTTTGTAAAGTTTTTATTTATTTTTTTAAATTTCATTATGAGTGATGAGTCGCTAATACCAATGTAGTAGTGAATCCATGAGCTTATAGATTTATATTTAATTGACAAGGCACGCAAATTGATTTTTTCAACTTAAGAAAGTGGAACTTGATTAAGCTAGGTGGTTTGTCTTTAATTTATTGTAACTAAATAAATAAGTAAATAAAAATAAATTTAATAAATAAAACCATCAAAGTTTTATACAATTTTCATAAATATTTATTTTATTTAACATTTAATAACATTTAACTTATTAAATTCCCAGGTAGATCTAATTTATTCATCTCTATTAAATTTATATAAAAAAAGATGTTTTATACATTGCTATATCATTTATTTACCTTTTGTTTACGGTGTATTGCTTGGTTCTTTCTTATACTTGTTACTTTAACTATACTTATAAAAAAAATTGTGTTTATAACATTCATCTCATAAAGATTCAGTGTATTGAAACAGCTGTTATGAATATTATATAAAATAAATATTTATAAAAATCATATAAAACTTTGATGGTTTTATTTATTAAATACATAATGAATTTTCACCAAGTAAACACCAAATCAATTACATTTGAAGAGATAAATATATGCTTAGACTGGGGTTTGAATCCAGAACCTTTAGCATTTATAAGCTAATGCTCTACTGCCTGAGCTATCCTAAGCACTCCAGTCTAAATGCAAATTTTCCTCTTATACATTTTTAATTTTCGAGAGTGATAAATGCTACGAACTGTTGCTTGATCACACAAATGACGGCTTCTTTTTTAAGAAGACTTTTTTATTGGGAATTTAACATTATTTTATAAAGCCAGTAGGGCTTCTTTCATTAGCATATAAAACTAAAGGTCCTGGATTCAAACCCCAGTCTAAGTGTATATTTTTCTCTTCAAATATAATTTGTCCTTCAATGAGAAGTGATAAATTGACAATAAAAAAAACAGATCATTTGATTAAATAGAGATGGAATTTATCACAGTTCAGGCAGAAATTTTTCTATGTTTTTATTATTCATTTCATACATTTGAATGATGGATACAATATATTTGAAGTGAAAAATTATATGCTCAGACTGGGGTTTGCAAAAGCTCCTGGGTTCAAACCCTAGTCAGAGTGTATAATTGTTCTCTTTATTTGTGTTGATTTATATTGTTTGTTATGAAGCCTCAGTAGATAAACTCTACTTCATATATATTTGAAGCTTGTTGAAAAATATTTTTAGAAGGCAAGGCCTACCAAAACATTAAAGGCAGAATTGGTCTATTTACCATGCAAGAAAAACTGTGGTGACCTTATTTATATTGGAAATTGGACATTATTGCCATGCAGAACATCTATTCAAGATAAACTGCTTATATATGCCTATATGAAACTTGTGCAATGAAGAATATGTTGAACAAATGTCATATAAAGGAATGCAAAGGGCCTGGCAGGAGTAGTGCAGCAGAATTATATTAGGAAGATGGAAAAAAAATTATGCAGTTCTATTGTCATTGGAAAACAACAACATATATATTTGTAATCAAATTAATTTCACTTGTTTTGTGACTTAATCCTTAAACACTAGGATGTTACGATATCTTATCTTCTATCATTACAATGGGGAATTTTCACTACAAAAAAATTTAAACTTTCTAGTCGTGTATGGAACAGAAGAAGAAGAATATGAGGTGAGGTGATACAATTTTACTTAAATAAATAATTCTTCTTAGTGTTCATTCCTAAAAAGTCAATATTCTTTTCAAGTTTAATATTATAAAATAAATGTAACTTTATTTATTTTCTTTCTTTTTCTTTTTAGATTTGAGTGGTATTTGGGAAGGCTATACAGATATGTCACAATTCCCAACATTTGAACAAATCTTCAAAGAAAGGCCAGCACAACAACAAGAATCAAGTCAAGTAGTTACACAATCGAGTGAAGCAATAATTCATTCAAACTCAATACCTGAATCTTATAGTTGTCCACTATGTGGAAAGTTGTATAGATGGAGATCAAACATGCTTCGTCACAGGAGACAAGAATGTGGCAAAGAACCTCAATATCAGTGCCCATATTGTTTAAAAAAAACTAAACAAAAAGGAAATTTGATGATGCATATAAAAGCCATGCATTCATCATTAAATCTTTAGTTCTTCATCATCATCATCATTGTCATCAGCACAACAGTCCACTTTGAACTTCAGCTTCCCTTAGAACCCTCTTCCAGGCGTCTACATTCCTGGCAACCACCCACCATCCTTTAATTACCGATTTCCTCAGATCCTCCTGAACTCCATCCATCCATCGGAGTCTTGGTCAACCCACACTCCCTCAGATTTATTCTACGATTTTCATGTTCAGCCATTCTTTGCATATCTTCTACCAATGCAATCTTGAAACTTTAATTGATATTACAACATCAAGAGTCTTGAATAACTGGAGAGTTCATGGTTGTATCTTAACCATCATTCTTCCTGATCACATATAGGGTCATATGTTCCTGAGTATTTTGGTCTCAAAAGACTTCAGTCTTTATACATCACTCGTTGAGAGTTTTCACATTTCACTACAGTACATTAGCACTGGTCTTATAAGTGTTTTATGTAAATTACATTTTTCTTTCCATGTTAGGGTTTTGATGATAAATATTTTATTAATATTCAAAATACACTTTATTAGTATTTTGTATTTTTCTGACAATTTCTTCACTTAAATTGTTATTAGAGTCGTTAATTGGGAAGCTTAGGTATACAAAACTATAAACCTTCTCAAATGTGTAATCTTTTATCTTTATGTATGTTATATTTCATGTTTTGTTTTATTATCTGTTATCGTATTCTTGATCATACTTGTATTTATTTTCAAACCTATTTTATTGACAGCTGTTTCTAGGGCAATAAAAGTTATTGAATTGTCTCTTACAGTTCTGATGATTTTTAAATCATCAGAATTTGCCAATATCTGATTTGACTTACAGAATATCATACTTCTTATTTGGATGCTGGCATCTGTCGTCACTTTCTCCAAGCAACATTAAAAAAAGTCAAGCTAGTGAATCACCTTATCTTATTCCTTTTTTCTATTTTGAAATTGCTGGATAGATCAGACAGAAACCTTATTAAACATTGGCTATCCTCCATACAAGCCTAAACAAGCTTAATAATCTGTTGTCATAGCACTGTAAAGTCCATCTCAACTAATCCTGTCATATGCCATAAAAAATCAAACCTTTAGTTCATTAAGGTTAATAACCAATCATAAATTAATTAACCAGCTTGTATTTATTTCTTCCATCCTTTTTTTTTAACTCAAATGCTTTAAAGTGAAGTTTTTTTTATGTTTTTATAGTACTGTTATAAAACTAAATGAAGTTCTATGAAATAAAAGACAATATCATAATAGTATTCTTATAGAATATGTCTAATTATTTAAGATTTCATGTAAACAAATTTGAGTATAGAATTGTACCTTTCCCAGCACATAGTTTTCAATTATGTATTCACAGGAAATCAGCTGAATAGAATCAGAATTAAAACTCAATATTTCGGCCATCCCATCCCTGTAGCCTTCCTCAGGAATTTTAATTCCGATTTTTCTGGCTGATTTTCTGAGAAAATGTAATAGAAATGAGTATAGTTTGTGTTTTAAATATTGATACAATAAGTAGTAGTAGTGTAAGTAATCTAATGCATAGGATCTTGGATTTCTCATTGTTCTTGCTTCCCACTACAATTTTGGTATAAGGTTGATTTCAAAAGTTTTTAAGTGCAGAACATTTTGTCAGATATCCGCTTCATTCATTGCTGAACTCTATACATAACACACGCATTAGAGTTCAGTAGATATCTTATTTAAATGAGCTGACAAGCATTCATGACTAGTTTTTAGGCAGAACAAAGCTGCTGCTTCATGTCTTGATGAATCTGAGACACGAGTTTTAATTATAGTTGACCATGATTTATTCATGCTGTCAGCAATCCATTTTTCTTTCATTTGTGATGTTATTAACTTTTTAATAGAATTTTTGCTAAGTATAAGGTACATTTCCTTGTGGTCATTTCAGTATTGTAAAACCTTTCTTTGCTAGTCGTCATGTACAGTGTTCAGGGACACACTATAGAATTATAGTTTTATTTAATACAGTAAGCATCCTAAGGCAATCTATGCATTAAGTAAAATGAAGAATATTTCTATTCCTTACCATTATATCATAATAGACCTAACTTTAAAAAACATAACACAGAGACAACTAGAAAGAAGATTTAGCCTTGTACTTCAAAATCAATTATTTTGACTCTATTTTGTGACATGGATATTAGGATATTAATTGAAAATGGAGACAATTTTTCAGAAACATGTCCCGGTGAGAAAACAAAATACTAAATGAGGTGTATAATTCCAGTATTACATAATTGTATCAGAAATCTTTATACCTAATTTCATAAAAATATATATTTCTCAACTGACTAGTTTCGAAGTAAGTTGCCTCCTCCATCATCTAACTCCAGCTCGGAATGCCTATGAAAATAGTCTGGTAAGAAACATATTTTTATGATAATCAATTGAGTTGGTGTTTACTTGATGAAAATCCATATTTATTAATTAAATAAAAATAAAACTTGGTTTTATTTGATTTTCATATTTATTAAGAGATAATTCAGTGACAGCTGTTTCAGTATGCTGTACCTTCTTCAGACATGTTAACAAATTATGAATTGTGTTATTATAGTACATATCAACTGATCTAAGCAACAATACTTATTTATTTAAATGTTTTAATTTAACAAAGGGGATTCATTCAAATCAAGTTGAGAATTTGATTTGAATATCTACTGATCTAAGCAACAATACAACAATATTTATTTAATTTTTTTAATTTAACAAAGGGGATTCATTCAAATAAAGTTGAGAATTTGATTTGAATGAATCCCCTTTGTTAAATTAAAAAATTTAAATAAATATTGTTGTATTGTTGCTTAGATCAGTTGATATGTATTTATGTACTATAATAACACAATTCATAATTTGTTAACATGTATGAAGAAGGTACAATGTACTAGAACAGCTGTCACTGAATTATATCTTAATAAATATGAAAATCAAATAAAACCAAGTTTTATTTTTATTTAATTAATATTTTTATGAGATGAGGTGTAAAAAAATTTCGAAATTAATTATGTAATATTGATAATTTGTCACATAGTATTACTTCCCATTAGTTTATTTGTTTATTAAAATGTATATTTCCAGTTTATATTTGAAAGGAAAGTTTTGAGAAGGATTTTCAGAGCATTTAAAACAGAGGACAGATGGAAAGCCAAGATACAGTGATGAGATATATGAATTGTATAGGGAATTGGATTTTTTGACACATATAAGATGTCAAAATTGAGATGGTTAAGACATATCACAAGTATGGAACCACAAGGAAAGTGAAGATTGTCTTCAACAACAATCCAAATGGAACCAGTTTAAGAGGAAGACCAAGAACAAGATGTTGGAATTATATACAAGCAGACGTGAAAGGATTTGGAATAAAGAATTAGAGGGGAGTTGGCAATGGATAGAGAAGGATGGAAGAAGGCCATTAGTGGAGGTTAAGGCCCACTCGGGCTAACACCAAATAAGAAGATATTTCCATTTAGTCTTTTAATAATATTACATCATATTGTTATTTCCTACAAATTATTGATTTAATTTATTGAGGTATTGGAAGAAACTTAGCTGATTCTTATAAGATAAGAAATCAATGAAGACTCTTCTACACTTTGAAATTTGAAAATAATTGTATGCTAATAAATTACTCAAGGTCTATTTAATATCATTGCTTTTTACTTAGAAAATTCTAAAGAGTGGTAAGTACCAACCTCATTATTATTCAATAGTGGCCAGGTTGATTTCTAATATTATGGAATACATTTTATGATTTTGTTATTTTTATAGTCTTTTATGGAGCTATAAATGTTGGTGTTGTTAAAATCAGAATTGCTTAAATAACTCTTGTTATTTCGTAATTTTCAAATTTTAATATATCATGGAATTAACAGATTGAATTGAAAATATACATTTTACCTCATATTGAACAAGTTTTGGTGAAACATCTCTTGATTCTGAACTAGAATCTGTCTGCCATATTGACATTCTTTCCCTCAGTGGTAGATAGACAAACCTTGTAATTAAATTACTTTCCTTGGGTAGTAACAGTATGAGAAAAATCTAAACTAACTAACTAATTCACTAGCACTATTAAACCCAGAGGTTCATGGCTGCATTGATATAATCTCTTCATACATCCCTATCCTGACCAAATGTTTTCCAATCACCTACCTCCCTCAAATCAGGGTTAAGCCTAATATTATTATCCCATCTGGAGTTTCCATGCCCCTCTTTCATTCTCCATTTGTGTCATATGTCTGATTTCCCATAAAATATCATGTAACCGACTGTTATGCAGTCTTCTCAATTCACTTATCTATTCATCTCTCTTTGGTTCAAAAAAGTTACCTAAAAATGTTATTCTCAAATACTCATAATCTTTTCTCCTTCCTTAAAGTAAGAGTCCATATTTCACATCCATATAATATAACTGGAAGAAGAACCATTTTATATGTATTTTGGTTTAACTTCTTTTTTACAGAGGTTGGGATGACGAGTCCCTTTAATGCATAATAATGTGCATTTCCAGCGTTGAGCTTTTAATTTATTTCTGCATCTCATTCCTGTTTATAATTATTGTTACTGGGTATTTGAATCTACTTCTTCAAAATTTCCCTCATTTGTCAGTTTTTGGAAAAAAAAATTGTGCAGAAAAATAGAGACAAATTAATGAGTTTTGAAGTTCCTAGGAAAAAGGATTTAATCATGAGATTTGTACGTCCACTAACAGTTGAAATTGGCAAAGATATTCACATGTTTAAGGGTGAAAAAAACAAAAATTTAAAATGAGATATATACTTCCAATTCAATAATATAAGGTATACTTTGAATGCAATCTCTTAATAAATTACCTCATAGTGTTACTTCCTATCAATTTTTGTATCATAGAATTAATAGTAAAGAGAAAAAATTCTGCCTGAACTGGGACTTGAACCATAGACTCTCAGCTTTATGTGCTGATGCACTGCCATTGATCTGTTCAGACTTCATTCCCATCCAAGCACAAACTTCTCTCTGTAACTCTATCTTAATCTCTCTTACCCCAGAGTAGTGAAATATCAATCATAATACAATTGGGTTGCATCAAAATCAAGAAGACATTATACTGGCATTTTATACTGCTAAAGCTATTTTTATGATCCAATTAATATTAATTTGATCATAATATCATTGATTATTTAATCATCTCTAGTTATTCCATGTTTCCTTTTTTTTTCTTTGTATTCCAAAAGTTATTTTGGAATTATATATTTATGGCATTTGATGTATATAATTATTTGGGATATAATATCACTTTACAATATTGTAATAGATCTATCTTATACTAATTAGCTTTATGAATAGCTATTACTCTTCAATATTTTCCAATGTAAGATTATGTGTTATTTTTTTAATTTCTTTATTTCAGATAATAGTGGTGTTTGGAGTGGTTATTTACCTAATTTTCAGAATTTAATTGGAAAGAATATACCACAACAAATATTTCAATCAAAACAAAAGATAGAAGAGCCTGGAGCATATATTTGTTCTGGATGTGGGAAACTTTATAAATGGCGAACAAGTATGTTGAAACACAAGCGCCAAGAATGTGGAAAAGAACCTCAATTCCAGTGTCCATACTGTCCTAAAAAGACAAAGCAAAAAGGCAACTTGATGCAGCATATTAAGTCAATCCATGGTTCAGATATTATTTAATTGTTCTATACCAGTTACTAAAAGGTAATTACATGGTTAACATTATATAATAATTATGGACTTTCACGACCGTGTCTTGAGTCTTGTTAAGTTGGTCTTCCGGGCTGATGGCCATGGTCCAGTTTTGTTTAAACTCGACGTTTCATCTACTACTGCGGTAGACCAACTTAACAAGAGTCGTATTACGAAGTTTATGTTTGGATTGCAGAATACTAGTCTCCTTCTTCTTCAATTGGCATCACAACCCAGAATGAGTTTTAGCCTAATAAATAAGTTGAGTTTTCTGGCTTCTTTAGCCACATTTGAAGGGTTTATGGTGTATGATGTGGTAAGAGGGGAGTGCAAGTTGCAGATACTGCCAGCAACTATCTTCAGTTTAGAAAACATAATATTGGTAAATGAGTTGGAGAAAATGTTTTAACATCTCATCTCACAAAGTTGCGTGTCTTCATGATACCTGTTTCAAAAGTATAGTATTACTTCCATCTTCAGTCAAATTACAACTGATCGTGAAGACATGCAACTTTGTGAGGTGAGATGTTAAAACATTTTCTCCAACTCATTTGTTAATGTAAATACCCCATAGTGTTTCCTCCCACTGTAATTTTAATTAAATTAGAAAACATAATAGTTACTACACATTGTGTTTTCTTACCTACTAGTTTTGTTGTCTAATAAGTTTGGAGTGGTCATTATAGAATAGCATTGTTTTTATAATAATTTATTTTATTTTATTATTATTATTATTATTATTATTATTATCATCATCATCATAGTACATTCACAAATTTAGGCCATTTGTTGTTTCGGCCTCAAGAGAAAAGTCTTTGGACCGACAATAGTTATGAAGATACAATTTTCCGAAATAATAATGAGATAGATTCCATAATATCATTGGAAGAATTGAACAATAGTTTATTAATAAGAAAAATTTTTTGCATGGCTACTAGTTGCTTGCCCCTTTATTTTATTATTATTATTATTATTAATAAGAACATTTTTTGCATGGCTACTAGTTCCCTCCCCCACTCGTACTCGTCAATGTTCTCTCCTGCTATGCGGTTTTGGTTTCACCAAGATGGCTACAGTTACCAAAACTGGAAAATACCTCATATTTGTTTTATTTTTATTTTAATTTGATGAACCGTTTAATTAAAAAATTAAAAGAAAAGAAAACGAATATGAGGTAAGATGACAAAAGACTCAACTGATTTATTAAAAATAACCTCATAATGTTACTTCCTATTGTAATTTCTTGAGTTTTAGCCTGTTTAACAATACTCCTCCATTCTGCTAACCTTCTCCAATCTTTCATTTTTATAATCCTCCATCATCCTCTACATCATCAATCCATATGGTACTAGGTCTTCCCATCAATGGCCTTCCTTTAGGTTTCCACAATAAAAATCTTAAGAAATCTCTTGTCCTCTAATCTGATTAAGTGACCAATCCAGGCAATATATTGCTTTCACAAATCATACTATTCACGCTTCTAATAGCTGATCAGTTCGTGAATCATTAAAATTCTCCATGTGCAATCAGATATTCCTCAAAATTTTACTCTCAAAAGTTGTAAGTAACTGCTCATCTGTAATCATCATTTTCCAGATCTCACATCCATAAATATAACTCTTAGGACCGCATGCAAAATACATTAGTCTCTGGTAAGTTGAGTTTTGTGAGAACGTGCAAAGTTCGAATTAGCGAGTCGTTGACTGGTCATGCATGAAACTAGTTTCTTTCATAATATTGGCAAGAAATTACCCAGAATTCTCAGCGATAAAACCACTTCCGTTATTTTCATCTGCTAGAGGAATGCATTTACGGTTGCATCCCGCAAATAAAACCGTATATGATGATGTCTGTATTGCGCGATATTATGCTGATTCTCCTGTTCTTCCAGTTGAATTCTTTGGTAGACTCTGTCAAATTCCTCTTCTCCGCATATACCGAAAACATGATCAAAGTCTTCAAGGTCCGACATCTTGGATAAAGCAGCAAGATACGCAGCAAGGTTTCAAAGTACATCGGTTCCCATCAGGTTGCTCACGATTCGTTCTCTGCAAAGTCACCTCATCAGGTAGCTTAGGAATGAAAGATTTTTGAGTACACAAAAACATCTTTGGATGCAACTTTCTCAGCAGAGAATGACTTTTATGGTCTAATGCGTTCATAGATACGACCCTAAATCTTATAACAGAATAATACAACTATAGTTTAAAATTTTTTTACTCAATTTTTTAGACTTTGTTATATGATTATAAATATATTAACATCTGTTTCCAATCATCACTCTATTCTCAACACTCGTAATCTTTTTCTCCTCCCTTAAAATATGAATCTATGATTCACATTCATATAATATAACTGGAGAATAATAATACTTTCATATATTGTTAATTGTTTATTAGAGAAGTTGGGACAATTATAATGCATAATACCATGCATTTCCATAACAGATCCTATGTTTAATTCCTTTTTCTCAATTATTTAGCAGTTAACATTACTAATCATTTTAATAACTCTTCCTTATTCTAATTTTATAAATGTCTATGCTAATTTTTTCATTGTAAAATTATGTTGTTGCTTTGAACATGGATATGAATTTATTTCAGATGTTGGTGATATTTGGACTGGTTATGTGCCTAATATTGAGAACATTTTTATGAAGAATGTAGCACAACAACTATTTGCATCAAATCAGAAGAGAGAAGAATCTAAGTCATATGTCTGTAATAAATGTGGAAAACATTATAAATGGCAATCAAGTATGTTGAATCACAGACGGCTGGAATGTGGCCAAGAACCTCAGTTCCAGTGTCCATATTGTCCTAAAAAGTCAAAACAAAAAGCCCACTTGAAGCAGCATATTAAGTCTATCCATAATTCAGATATTATTTAATTGTTCTATACCAGTTACAAGTAATAACTACATCATCATCTTCTTCTTCATGGTAGGCCATCGGCCTGTTCCACTCTAATAACTACATAGCTACTGTATTTATATAAGCTTTAAATGTATAGATTGGAGTATAATAGTATTTGGTTTGAAATGTATTTGTTTATTCACATTGACATATTTCACATGTGAGTATTCCCATTGACATATTTCAAATAACATATGAGGATTGCCATTGACATAATTTAAATTACAGACCGGCATCTTTATTTTGTTCCATAGTGATTAGTTAAGTCATTCATGTTTATAGTAAAAATTACTAATATAGAAATTAGGAAGGTAAAATTGTTTAATGTTTCAGTTAATTAATATTTAAATAATTAGTTATGCAATCATTAGCTTCACAATTCAAGTCTATACATGAAAAGGTCTACAAATTTTGATCAAAGGCCTCTTTTTCAGTCTTGAGGTTCTTATAAATACCATAAATCTATGACACTGGACTCGCAGCTTTAATTCCCTTCCATACTTGAGATATTTATGACATGAAAAATCCAGTGACCCCCAACCAAATTTGAACCTGCAAACTTTATAACCAGGGGTAATCATGATAACCATAAATCCACTGGGATAAACTTAAATAATTGGTATTTACAGAAATATATGTGTTAATAATAGGAGTTAGAATATTCACGACTCACCTCATATTTGTACGATATGAGGTGAGTTGTGAATCTTCTTCGTCTTTCTTCCAAGTATTAGGCCAAGGCCTGTTACGATCCTATAGAAAATTTTCTCTCCAGCGTTTCATAGGACGGCCCAGAGATGTGAATATTCTAACTCATATTATTTAAAATATCCCTCACTGTAGCCGAGTGTTAAGGCAGGAAGGCTAGGCGCAGAGCTATGGAACTTGCGCTGGTTTGAGTCTCCATGGGGGAAGAAATTTTCTCATGGTATTTCGGCCAGTATGGGACTGGCGCTCACCCTGCATTGTGCGGCATTTGGGTAGCTATAATAAGTAGCGGTTCCAGATTGAGAAGACCAGCTATAACAGCTGGGGGACTCGACATGCTGACCACATGTCACCCCTACATGGGCTAGATGATCATCTACCTCTGTGATTGACACATGTGAATGTGAGGCTAGCAGCCGACTGGTAGGCTAAGGGCCTTCTAGGTCTGTCGCACCATGGAAGAAATACTATTTAAAATAAAACCTCTTAGTGTCACTTTCTTTAAAGATTAAATATACCGGTATGTTAATTTATGTATTTAAAAGTAATAATACATTAATAGCTAAAAAACCGGTCCAGGCATTTCTATCTTGTACATTTTATATCTTATTTATTAAATCTAATGTAAGTCAACATATTGTTAGCTGACAATCAAAATCTTGTAACTCCATAATTTAAAAAAAAATCAGGAGAAAGATGAAGATTTTAAAAATGTTTAAGTCAAAATCTATTATTTTTAAAATAGTTTCTGAAAGGTGTTATGCTAGAGATGCAAGTCTTGGGTCTGAGATTGGAGCAGAAGAAACCTCGCTATTCGTTCCGCTGGAGATCCAAGTTTTTTGGCCTGAGGTTTTTGTAAGCTTTTATTAGACGGTAACAAAAATCTTGGAGTTGTAAGACTTTAACAGCACACAGACAATGTATTTGCTTATCAAATAATGCAAAAATCCAGATTTTACTCTTGAATGGAGTTAAGAGGTTTTGATCGCTGGTCAATGATATATTGTATATAATAATTGTATTGTTGATATCGTTAAACATTTACATTTATTGTAATTTAGCTACAAGAGTATTTTAAATTTTATCCGATTGAGTTATAGACAACGCTTTGAGGTCTTAACTCTGCCTGCTTAAAATAAAGCTATTATTATTATTATTATTATTATTATTATTATTATTATCATCATCATCATCATCATCATCAGTCCTATTTGACTAGTGGTTACTATGGATACTTCTGGTTCAAACCCAATCAGGATTGATGGAATTTTAAGGATGTAAAATTCCTGAGCATGGCTTCTTTCAGAAGAAAAGTGAAGCTGTCGGTATCATGTTTATGGCATATAAAAGAACCTCAAGCTTGAAATAAGGGGCCTCTGAACAAAATTGACTGGCCTTTTCATACCCAAATTTGTATTGTGATACTAATGACCTGAGCTATGAAACATCATCATTAAATAAAAGTTTTAACTAACTACTCTATCTGAAATAAGAAAATTCAAATCCATGTTTAAAAAAAGAAATAGGATATAATTTAATTTTGTTGAGTTGTTTCTTGACTCACCTCATACTTCTTAACTCCCTCGCAGATCCAGATTTCGTCCCTGTATTTGTGACATTCTCAATGCTGTTCATGTTCACAACTGTTGTGAATGTGAACAACATTGAGAATGTCACAAATACAGTGACGAAGTCTGGATCTGCGAGGGAGTTAAGAAGTATGAGGTGAGTCAAGAAACAACTCAAGAAAATTAAAGTAAACATCATAGTGTTATTTCCTACCCACATAACTTAAGGATATAATTTAAACTGAAATGTACTCTTAGATCTTGAAATTATTAATATTACTCAAGGAATATTTATATAAATTGTTTTGTTTTTAGTGCCATGACTTTAACTTCAAAATTGTAACTTTTTATTAACCTTAACATATTCATTATATTGGTACATCTAGATCTTCTATATTGAAAAACAAAATTTCATGAAACCATTTAAAATTTTAAATCTTTGGAATGGAACCCTGCAAGAAAAAATATACCACACAATACAAAATTATAAATAATTATGATTCATTCTGCGTATTATGTAAGATTCACAGTCTTCATTTATTGAGACTATAAATGTCATATTGTTAAAATCGTAATATTTATATTTATGATCTAATTTAATATTCTTTATGATAAGAAACAACAAATAAACATCCCTTAGATGTTCCTTCTTCTCTCCCTTCCTTGCTTTTGAAGACTTATTTTTTAATTATCTTTTATAGGATTTTATATACCATACTATGAATTATCTAAATAACTTACTCACTGGCACTATCAAATGTGGAGGTTCATGGCCTCACATCCCTATCCTGAGCTAATGTTTTTTATTCATCTCCTGTATAATTCACTTCCCTCAAATCATAGTTAATGATCATGTAAACCCACTATTATGGAGTCTTCTCCATTCACCTATATGTTCATCTCTCTTTGCTCCAAAAATTTTCCTAAGAACTTTATTCTCAAATACTTGTAATATTTTCTCCTGTCTTAAAATAAGAGACCATTTTTCACATCTATATAATATAACTGGAAGAATAACTGTTTTGTATATATTTTAGTTCAATTTTTTTTAGAGAAGTTCAGATGACGAGTCCCTGTAATGAATAATAGCATGCATTTCCAGAGTTGAGCCTATGTTTAACTTCTTTCTGCACCTCATTCTTTGTTTGTAATTAATAATTATTGTTCCTAGATTTTTTTTTAATTTGACCACTTTGAAATTTTCCCCATTTCCATTATATAATGTAAAAAAAATAATTTATCCATTATATAATTTTTTTCTAAATGTGATAAAATATTTAGCTTTATTGATATTTACTTCCAACTTCAGTACCTCAGTGTAATTTAATAGAATGTATATGTTGGCTTTTAGTATTTTCTCACTATAGCCTAATGGTTCTACGTCATCAGCATATATCAACAGCTTATTAATACCATTGATACTCTAAGGATTTGATTGCATGCTCTAGTACAAAATTGAATAGTAGAGGAGAAATTGCAACACCTTACCTTAACACATTGTGATTTTCAAATATATTCTGAAACTGTTTGCCTACCCGCTTCCTACTTTTTGTGTTAATTAGACATATTTAAATAAATCTAACTAACTTTTTAGGAATTCTGAATTCTCAGTTTTAATAAACTTTCCTTATACTAACTAGTTTTACGAATAGCTGTGCATTCTTTAATACTTTTCATTTGAGGTTATGTTTTATTTTGAACATGGATATGAATTTCTTATTTCAGATATTTGTGGTATTTGGAGTGGTTATGTACCTAATTCTGAGAACTTTCTTATGAAGAATGTACCACAACAGATATTTGCATCAAATCAGAAGAGAAAAGAGCCTGATCCATACGTCTGTAATGAATGTGGAAGGCAGTATAAATGGCAAACAAGCTTGTTGAAACATAAGCGTGAAGGATGTGGAGAAGATTCTCGGTTCCAATGTCCTTACTGTTATCTAATGACAAAATATAAATCCCAGTTAATACAGCATATGAATAAATGTAAGTGGAACTTTGATTCGCAACTATCTCTGCCACAATGATTCAAGTCTATATTATAGTTATACCAGCTGCTATATACAGGGTGGAATAAAACTCTATCAATAAATTTCACGGGATATTAGCTAAGTATTTTGATGTAAGAGATCTATGGTTTCCTATGACTTAAAACAGAAACGTGTTTTAATATGTTAGATATATAGAGCATGTCTTTTGGGCTATTAATAAGATGGGTTTTGATGAATTACAAACAAAAATTAAAAATTATTCAACTAATTATAACCTGAACTAGATAATGTAAAATTCTAAACTATAATACAAACAACACAAAAATTACATGAGTAATGAAACAGACCAAGGACAAAAGTCATACATGTTTGTTAAACACTGTACTGCACAGAACATTGTGCACTCTTCAATATTGTATATATGTATCTTAGTTTAAAGCAGCTGTTCAAAAAAATTGGGCGCCATGATCACAACAAACAGCGACATGCCATGGACTATAGTATACTTTCTAATATCCCAGGCAATTGACATATAATTTCTTTGTAATCTATCACAACTCATATGATGAAAGTTAAAAATTAAAATATACCTGTTGGCAGGTGCCGTTGTCCTCAACTTTGTTAAAATATAGTATATATAATTAACTGGAGCACTTTCGGAAGTTATCTTCCATCTTCGGCAGGTTGAGCTTCTGCTACTTGTTGTTGTTTATGGTGATGTATACTCCAACTGTTTGTAACAGCAACTGACTTGTTTTTGACGATCTCGTATAATGGATTTGACTGGGGTGCGTTCTCATTAAGAAGTGAGGTGTTGTTTGTTTCCCCAGTCAAACCCATTATACGAGATCGTCAAAAACAAGTCAGTTGCTGCTACAAACAGTTGGAGTATACATCACCATAAACAACAAGTAGCAGAAGCTCAACCTGCCGAAGATGGAAGATAACTTCCGAAAGCGCTCCAGTTATTTATTTTAACAAAGTTGAGGACGACGGCACCTGCCAACAGGTACATTTTAATTTTTAACTTTCATCATATGACTATTCACCTCAATGGAATTTGATATGAGTTTTACTAGTATAGACTATCACAACTCATTTTATAAAGTGGTGCCAAGCTGACTGACATATTTGAACCTACAATCTAAAGCATTCAGAATAATATTTGAAGAGAAAAATGTTCGAGTCTCGGTCTAGGCAAAAAAAAATTTTTCTCTTCAAATATAATTTATCCTTCAGTGAGATGTGTTAAATCAATAATAAAATCATCATGCAAAATAACTTTTCATCATTAGTGAGAATGGGATGAATAGAGAAGAAGGCAACCCATTGTGCCATGTGTTTATTAATTTCATGAAACACTTGCAAGAATGCATAGATTCTAATAGAGACCATCTCTCCAATGTAATTTAAAAAAATGTTTAGAAGTATGAGATGAATAAATGACATTTTCAATGTATTTAAAAATATTTCTCTAATTGAGGGGTGTAGTGAAAGAGTGAGCACTGCCACTTTGAGAAGAAATGGAAATAAATTGGGTTTTATAAAGCATTATATTATGACATTATTTATACAATAAAGGGGTAACTTTTTTTTCTTCTTAGCTTCCTGTTATGTAAACTATACAAAAGGTAAATTTAAATTTTAATATAAATAGCACTGATTATTATTTCCATTTATTCTCAAAGTGGCATAGCTCCCTCTCTCACTAGACCCTTCAATTTTTTTTTATTTCAATTAATTATAACCCTTCAAAATGTGTCAGTCAACTTGGAACCACCTTGTTTCACAATCCAAAGGACGTTCTACATATCTAATACATCAAGAACACATTATTATGTAGTAAGTCACTGGAGACCATGGATTCTTGAACAAGCTGTGAAAGTTTGTCAGTAGAGTTGTATATTCACAGAAGTAGATGGCTGGTTATTGTAAACAGAGGGTGCATACAACACGTAATGGAGGTAAGGGGAGTGGTGACATAGACTTTTTACAATAACGGCCATTCACTTACATGACTGTACACTGATTATTAAAATCTATTTTTGGGGTGACTTAACTCGTATATTGTATTTACTAATCTTGCTGAATTTTGACATTCCCACACCTAACATGTGTGGTAAGTGAAACTGTTATGATTTTCAAATCTTCCCCTCATAGGTAATCATTTCCATTAAATATTTTAATTTGTTTATTACTACATTTTAATAAATATTAATACCCATCGACCAAAAAAAAATATTATGTAATGCATGTATGTGAAGTGTCTTAACAGAATCTCAGGAATAGAAAAAACTTGACTTCGTCTCATTTTTTTTTTTAAGTTCTTGATTCTGTTAAGACACACTTCTCACATTTATATCACAATATTCTATTATATGGCTGCTACCTATAGACCGAAAGAACAAAGGCTGCTACTTATGTAAAGTAATGTATGGATTGGAGTTCACTGGTATACGCTTTGAAATTTATTTTGTTTATAAGTTCCTAAAATTGATATTATTGTCACATTTAAAATTAAATATGAGGATACTGTATGTAAATTAATATATACAGACTTCCTTATAGTATGTAATGGTAAAGAGAAACATTTCTATGTTTTTATTATTCATTTCATATATCTCAATGATGGATAAATCATATTTGAAGAGAAAATATATATGCTCAGACTGGGAGACGAACCCAGGACCTTGTAGCTTTCTAGACCAATGCTCTACTGACTGAGCTGTCTGAGCATATAATTTTTCTCTTCAAATATGATTTATCCATCATTGAGATGTATGAAATGGATAATAAAAACATTGAAAGAAGCCGTACTGACTTTATAATGTAATGTAAAATTCCCAAATAAATGTCTTCTTAATATAGAAGCCGCCATTTGCAAAGATAGAAGCAAAGGTTTCATAGCATTTGGTGCGTGGGAATTGACAATGTATATAAGAGAAAAAATTGCATTTAGATTGGAACTCGTCCAGATAGCTCAGTTGGTAGAGCATTGGTCTAGAAAGCCAAAGATCCTGGGCTCAGTTCCCAGTCTGAGTGTGTAATTTTTCTCTTCAAACATGAAGAAACATTTCTACCTGAACCAAAACTTAACCTTGGACCTTCAGCTTATTGCTTTATCCAAGATTCAAGTCCCAGTTTAGGAAGACATTTTTCTCTTTACCATTATTTAAACTTTACCATTATTATTTTAAAATACAATAGGAAATAACATTAAGAGGTTTGTTTAATATTTAAAACATTTTGTCTGTTCATTCTTACCTCTTAGAGTTGTTTTTGTCGAACATATGTTTCAGAGCTTCTTAGTTGACGATGGGGCTAAGAAGCTCTGAAACGTATGTTCGATAAAAACAACTCTAAGAGGTAAGAATGAACAGACAAAATGTTTTAATTATTTACCATTATTAATTTACATATTATGATCATAAATAGCTTTAATGCTGTGTAAAATCCCATCACTATGTCTTCTTTATTTAGAAGTAACCTATTTGTATTGTGAATGATGTTTCACTACTACTTTGGGAAGAGGGATTAAGATAGAGTTAAAGAGTGAAATTTGTGCTTGTCCAGAAGATGGCCTGGATAGCTCGATACTAGAACATCAGCACTTTAAGCTGAAGGTCCAGGGTTCAAGTTCCGGTTCAGGCAGAAATTTTTCTCTTTACCATTTACTAATAAATGTGATTGTATTTATTTTGTGTCATATGATTACCAGAGTTGTTCCTTTATAAATAAAAAGTTAAAAACTTTAATGTTTCTGTTAATTATAAATAGCATATTTATGTATGTATATCCCCACCTTAATATTTTTATATGCGACATAGTATTTTGTAAAAAAAAAGATCAAACTTTCTCTTAAAATTAATAAATAGAGTTAGATTTAACATCTCACCTCATATTTGTACATTTCTCGAAGACTAGTTTTATACTTCTTTGTTTCAATTTCAGATCTATCTAACTCATTAGTTATCTATTAGAACTGAAAATGATATGAAGAAGTATCAAAACTAGTCTTCGAGAAATGTACAGAATAAGTGTGTCAACATTATAATTTGTTTTTCTGCATAATGATACTTGAATTCTATATTTGGTGACCTTGAAGGGGGTTGGGAATGCTCCAGGTAGTGCAAACTTCCCCTACCTAAACTACGATAGATTTATGTATTTACTCTAGTTCATTAAATGTTTTGGAAGTGTAAAGGCCAAAATGAGTTGTGTAAGAGCAAGTTATACACCAGAGTTCAACAAATGAAAGGTGGTGGATTGTAGGTCTACTTCAGATCATGAAAATGAGTCTAGTGATGTCAAGATATTAGTGATATCAAATGTAACTTATTTTTCGGAAAGAATATACCTTTATTATTACTGTTTTCCAAGTACAAGTCTTCCCCAGATTTGTCTCTATATTTAGATATAATATTTGGGCAAATACATGCGTAAATATGGTATAAGTCTTTCTAGATTTACATCTGTAAATTAAAATATATCAATAAAATTGTCTTGTTTAAAAAAATATGTAGAATTTTTATTAATTCCAATGTAGTTATTGTTTCTAATGGCAAATTGATATGTGTTAACCCATTATTTTCCTAACTTCCCAATATAATTTAACAATATTATTGCTGAGTTTTCAACAGAGTTAACCTTTACCATAATCAGTATTTCACAATATTAAAAAGTCCATCATGCGAGAACTGCATAAATTAAACAAATTCCTCAACAAATCAAATTATGGAATATAAATTTCTTTTGATAAATTGGAGAAACTAATTTTTTTATGCCAGCTTATTTAAAAGTGACAGACTGCAGTGAAAGATCAATTTTTAATTTTGGGTTTCAGGTAAACTCCCACTTCTAATGATCAGATTTAGCTTATTTTTTGGAGAATACCTTGTTTTATTTTAATAATACATGCATAGTTTTGTTGTGAATAAAAAAATTACAACACTAGAGCAATTTTTTAATATTTATTTCAGGTGAACTTCTATAGGGTAAACTTAGGTAAATTTGTGTTGTTGGTAAACTTGTAATACTTACTTACACACCCTAAACATTTGGGTTAGCAGGATATTAGCATCACCATATAATACAGCTATAAGATAATGCAAAACAAAGGATCTACATACAGACCTGAGGATGGTCTGCATTGGTCCTGACATCTTGTTAACCACAGATATAGGAAAGTATCACAAATGTATCTATATAATGAATTTATCTAAGTTTCTTACCTAATGTCCAATTTTGCTGATTAATAAACTTTTTAATTGATTAGTATATGCCTAATTTGGTTCTGATAAAGCAAAAATTGCAGCTGCTAGAGCATTAACAAATATATATGTTGAACTATTATAGGAAATATCACTATTAGGTTTAATTTCATCATCATCTTCAAGGTATGGGCATGTTGGCCCATTCCGCTCCCCGGCGCACTACATGCCGCAGGCGCAGGTCGTCCTTCCAACGACGTTTTGGTCTTCCTACATTTCTTCGGCCTAGAGGCCTATAATGAAGCAGCTGTTTTGATAAACGATTATTTGGCATTCTTTGTATATGTTCAAACCAATTATGTTTATTTGTGTGTATTCTCTCGTTTATATTATAGATTTATAGTTCATCTCTGATATCTATTGAACTATTATAGGAAATATCTCTATTAGGTTTAATTTAATATTTAAAATAAAATTCTTTACACCTTACCTCATATCCAGTCTTCTAATTAAACTAGTTTCAAAACTAGGCGGTTTCATAATCAGTAATATCACGACCGATGTTCTGTTGTGTAGAAGAACTGTTGGTAGTACAACTGATGAAGTAAGAAGCAGTTTTCCTGAACTTCAGAATATTGGTTGTGAAATTACTGATGATGAAACCAGTTTAATTAGAAGACTAGATATGAGATGAGGTGTAAAGAATTGTATTTTAAACCTTATATATAAACTTTGGTCATGGTCATTTTCGGTGTCCTCTGTATAAGATTGGTGAAGATCTCTAAAAAATGTTTCAAAAATTGTTTCATGAGAACAACCTCAATAGCTTCATTCCTTCAGAATTCACTAAAATGTATGATACTGTTTTAATCAAGATATTATCTAGTAATAAATAACATTAGAAATTGGTTAATATGTTTGTTGAAAGCGGTTGAGCTGATATGTTGATTTAGTTCAGAAAGAGTAAGATACATCATTTCAACAAAAGAAAACTTTTTAATCATATGTAAAACAAAACAAATAAGAGTATCAAGACAAGAGCATAGGTATATGTAATGAAATATAATTTATTTGTAATCATTTTTTGTTTTGTTTTTTTAGCAACACATAGTTTCAACATAATTTTCAGAAATAGAAAATCTAATTTAAAGTAGAGAATTGTGAGATGAATAAATGTTTTGCAAATACAAAAGTCTGCAGCAGTATTTCTTAAATCATTCAGAGGTCAACATTGAATTCTGAGCAGTTAAGAAAAACAGAAGAGGAAAATTATTGAAATGATGAACAAACTGAATGATTATGAACTAAGCATGCAATAAGTTAATATATTATTTTTTCTTATAATTAATTATTTATAATTGAAGACCACATGAGAAGGACAAGATAAGTCATCTTTCCTGCAAAATTCAAATATTGTATTCTCTAAAGCCTAATTTATCATTCCTTCTTCTTCTTCTTCTTCCTTCCAAGTATTAGGCCAAGGCCTGTTACGATCCTATAGAAAATTTTCCCTCCAGCGTTTCATAGGACGGCCCAGTGATCTTCGTCCTCTTGGTATATAATTATAAACAGCTTTGGGGATCCGATTTGAACTCATTCTTTCAAGATGGTGTTTCCAATTTAGTTGGTACTGTTTAATATATTCCAAAATTGGCGTAGTCTTCAATTCTTTTAAGATATCGGTGTTCCTTTTCCGATCCCATCTGGTGTAACCCGCTGTTCTGCGCATGAATCTCATTTCACAAGCCGTTATTCTGCTTTCATGTTGTTTTCTTAGTGTCCATGCTTCACTACCATAGGTCAACACTGGTCTAGCCAAAGGGTTATATAAACGTAATCTGGTGTTTTTTTGTACAAGGGATGGTTTCATAACTTGATTAATAATTCCTAAACTTTTATTATAACTAGTAAGTTTTTCAGGGATATCCTTTTCATCCCAGATAGAGAGATAATATCCAAGATATTTAAATTGATTAGATCTCTCTAAAATTTTATTCTGGAGACAGATTTTACTTTGTATGGGGTCCTTCCCATGAAATGCCATAATTTTAGTTTTGTTAATTGATATTTCTAAGAGTTAAATGTGGAAAATGAGGTTTGTCTCATATATATTTTTCATTTAAAGAAACAGTACATACAAAAATAATGAGGATGAGTCACACCGAATCTGAATAAGAATGTAGTAAGTCAAAGCTAAGTTTATTTTCTTGTTAATATGATGAAAAATCTTACTAATATTGTCATTGTTGATGATGCTAGAAATGTATGGGAATCTGATTATCATAAGTAATGCCACGAGTGATTTCCAATTTATCTAGAGAATTTGGAAATCAAGAGTGGCATTTGTTAGGACTATTTTAACGAATAAAATTAAGCTGTTTACTCACAAATCATTATTTAACTATAGTTATTTTAAAATATTTATATATTTAATGTAAACGGCGATGCTTGAAAACAAATGAGAAACGATAGGTACGCTTCTACTGCTTCTTTTGTTTATCACTGCAACCAGATCATACTATTTATTGCCAAAGGAACGCAATATTGTAAGAATGCTCTCTAGTGGAGAAAAAATGAAAGACATCAAACCGTATATTAATTCATTTCTGATGTCGTATGATGTAAATATGACAATTATATTTTTCTGGATTATTACCTGGGAAAAAATACATTTAAGAAAGTGCAAACAGTGGTTTCTTTTTTTTTTTTGGTGGTATAATCAATTGCTACAAATGTTGACATGTATGCACTATTATATACAATCTGGTAGCCGTATTTCTTATAGGCTCAGTCACTGCAAAATAACGGTCAGACCTGTTCAGAATATTAAAAAGGAGGAGCTTTGTTTAATATGGTAATTATAACACTGATAAATATTTCGTGAAACACGACTCTAATTGGTTGTAAAACAGAAATCATTGAAACGTGATTGGTCATTGACTCCCATTTGGGGCATGAGTTAAATAGTCATCATAATCATCCAGGGATTAAACCTGTTGGCTCGTTCCTGTTCCATGAAAGCTAGAATTGTTAAAATTGTTCAGACCATCTTCTGTGTGGGCATCCAACATTTCTCCTTCCGTGCAGTTTATAATTTAGCAATAATTTTGGAAATCTTCCTTCTGGCATTCTATCAATATGTTCTTTCCAGTCATTCCTATATTTAATTATTCGGTCTGTAAGTTTAAAAACATTTAGTTCCTTTCTTATATCTTCATTCCTTTTCTTACCCAGCAGAGTATATCCTGCTATGTTTCCTAAAAATCTCATCTCAGCTGCTTCCAATCTTTGTTCTTGTCTTTTAGTGTTCATCCAACATTCTGATCTGACTATTTTAGTTCTAAACATAAAACCAAACTATATTTGAAGAGAAAAATGTATGCTCAGACTGGCATTTGAACCTAGGACCTTTGGCTTCCTATGCCAATGCTCTACAAACTGAGCTACCTGAGCACTCCAATCTAAACACAATTTTTTTTCTCTTATACATTGTTAATTCCTGAGCGCCAAATGCTGTGAACTGTTCCTTGATCACACAAATGGTGCTGACTGTTGGCAATTTTGGAAAATTGTTTAAATGACATTTTAGTTTAGCTTATAACACTGATTTATGATGCTTAATGACATTAAGGGCTGTACTATTATTCTACCTTAAAGATCAGCCTGAACACATATATAAATAGAAAAAATTAAAATTTTCCATGTAATAGTAATCTTAGATTGAATGATGATATGTTGATTTCTTTCTAAAGCTAACTCATTCTTTTTTTTTTTTCAAATGCCCCAGGTTTGTCTTTCGACATTCCTGGTTTCTCTCCTGGCATGGCATACTTGTAACCCACTTCTGAGGTTGGGGCGCCTGGAAGGCGGGGTTACGTTGCCCCGATGATATGATGGGTGATGATGATGATAATAGTGTGCCAGGAGAGTCCCTAATCCTAAGCTTAACCTAAGATGAATATGAATGATGATGATTGCAATGGCCATATGATTTCGGGGACCGTTTGGGCCTTAAAGTTTTCCTGACATTTGTCTTACAGGTGAGGAAAAACCCCAATAAAAACCTCACCCAGAAAAACTGTCCCGACCGGGGATCGAACCCAGGCCCGCTGCGTGACAAGGCAGCACGGTACCCCGAGTCCACAGCGGTGGACTGCTAACTCATTCTTGCAGTGTGCAAAATGGCATAACAATGCTCTTTCATTAATTTCTCAACAATGGTAAGACTATAAGATCTGAAACTCTCCTACTATAATGCTAATATTTATATGTCCATATTTCATTCAAATCAACATATCTGAAAAAATATTGGAGACCAAGAGAGTTAAAGACTGCATTGGCAAGAGATCAGCTTTAGTAAACAAACAAAAATATTTAATATCCCAAAAAAGAGTTATTAATAGTTTTTAGTTATTTATCATCATCATCCAGTATCATGACAGCTGCCGCTCGTCTTCCAGAAACCAAATGCCATTCCTCTCTGTCCATCCATTGACCTTCCTCCAATCCTCTGATATTCATAGCCACTTGCACACCTTCTATCCAGGTTTTCTTTGGTCTTCCTTTCTTCCTCCTTTCCATTGGGATCCATTCCATAATAAGTTTAGGCAATCTTTGCTCTGGAATTCTTTTGTCATGGCCATACCACTGTAATCTTTTTTTTTTTTATAATGTCTATGATGTCTGGCTCCTCTTGTACACCCATAATTTCCCTTATTTCTTTATTTCGTGTTCTATCCATTCTAGATTTTCCAGCTGATCTACTTAAAACACCCATTTCTGTTCTTAAAATTCTTTTCATTTTCCTGGTAGGAATTTGCCAAACTTCAGCACCATATGTTAAAATGCTCTAAACTATGGTTTGATATATTTTTAATTTTCTGTTTTTTTTTTGTAATATTTTTGCTCCACCAAGTAGAGTTTAAAGCATTTATTTTAAAATTAAAATTGCTCTCCTGAAAATTGACTGAGGATGACTTACCTCATTTTTCCCATATGGTCTTCATTTGCTTTGACTCATACTTACAACTTTTTATTGTATTAGTAACTTTTATGGTGTATATGATTTATTAATCTAACTTGACATTTTAAATTTCTTTTGCAGATTCATTGATGGGACAAGAATATGTTCTAGAGATTGCCAGAGGTCTGGGTTGTACATTTGGTGCTTTAGATAACAATACTGGATCTCATACACAGTTACTTGCATGTGAAGACGTTATGTCTCAACTTCAGCAGCAGCAGAGTGCAGGAGATCATGTTTGTACTAAATGTGGAAGACGTTATCGACAATATAGTTCACTTTGGAGACATTATACTTATGAATGTGGAAAAGACCCTCAGTTTCAATGTCCATTTTGCCCTCATAGAGCAACCCAGAAAGTGAGCCTCAAAAAACATATATGTTGTCGTCACCCTGAATCAGTTAGCAACATGAATGAATAAAATAATTCAATGTTACCTTTTGAAAAGACTGAAATATGAGTATTTAACATATTTAGTTGTGATACTGTACCATATACAGTATTTTTGCAATGTGCTGAGAATGTGCATCCTGTGCAATGGATTGGCAGCAAGTTGTCAGCTTGTAAAGTCTCATGTACAACTTAAGACTAAAATCAATCTGCTCTCTTGTGTCACAGAAGGTGCTGCAACTGAACTATCTAAGCCACGTGCCTTGACACCGAACTATAGGACATACACTGGTTTGAGTTTCCATGGGAGAAAAATTTTCTCATGGAATTTTGGCCAGAATGGAACTGATGTACATCGAACATCATGAGAAATTTGTGTAGCTACAATAAGTAGCAACTCCAGATTGAGAAAACCAGCAATAATGTCTGAGAACCAATTGACTGGATGATTATCCATCTCTGAAAAAGGCACATTTGGATGTAAGGTCAGCAGTTTGCTTGTAAACCAAGGTCCTTCTAGGCTTGTCATCCCATGGAGTTCATAGAATATGTGTCACTTCACATTACAGACATTTTTGAAAATTTGAATTCAAATTTTCACTTTCCTAAAAGTTGTCAGAAAAGGGCATCATTTTCAACATCCTCTGTGAAAATGGATGTATATAAGACTTTACCAGTTGATGATTTGCTTCCAATCTGTCATGCAAGCCACATGTATTCAGAATATTACAGTAATAATGATACTGTATAATTATTCAGATCAGTATTTTTTATATTATAGTTAAGTATTTAGATCAATTAAACAGGACTTATGTTATCAAAATTGATAGAAAGTAGCACTGTGAGGTAATTTATTAAGAGATTTAATCTGAAATTTACACCTCACCTCATTTTTTCTGACCTAGACATGTGCCATCAGAGGGTTTATGCCAGTTTAAAAATCCTGATCTCCATCAGGACTTGAACCCCTGACTTTTCGGCTATGAAGATATTCACAATTCTGAATAAGAATCTGACTGTTGTGTTGACTCTTGGATGTATTGTATACTTTCTCTGGTGGTAGATAGATGATCCTTATAATTAAATACTTTTTCCCAGAAACTCACAGAACTTGAAATAAGAGAAAAAATCTGGATCCAGATAAGTAAGACAGTAACGAATTTAGACATTCCAAAGAAAAGGATTTAATGTCGAAGTTTGTCTGCAGCCATCAATGGAAAGAATATATAACAACTGTGAATGCAAGAGTCAGATTCTAGTTCCAAATAGTGAAGATGTTTGCTAAAACATATCCAGAATAGAAAATAAAATATGAAGTGAGATGTATATTTCAAATTCAATCTGTTATAAAGACTTATATTGTTACCATTCTTAATCAGTTATTAGAATAATGTTAACCTTAATACTTGGATGTTCTGATGAATACAATTTTAATTAATTATTAAATGTTACAGTGAATACTTACTGGTCATAAGTCATAAGCTTTCACCTGCATTTGTCAACAGAAGCTTTAACTCAAATTTACTTATAAATTTTGTTTATTTTTTATTATTTTATTATTTCACTCACCTCATACTTATAAATACCAGCATTGTGATCTAGTATTAACTAGTTTTATTTTAAAATAAAAGTTTACTGACAGAATTGTTTTAATAGGGACACACTTTTTTCTGTAAGAGGTTGAAGATAAATAAATGGATAATCTTATAATATTCACATCATCATCATCCTAAGGTGCGACAACTTCAAAAGTGAAAGTTTTGGCCTTCTCAACAATCCTCCTCCATGCCAATCTGTCTCTTGCCATATTCAAATTAGTCACTTTCATTTTCTTTAGATTGTTCATTGTGTCATCCTCCCATCTGATCATCTGCCTTCCAACAGCTCTGCCTTCTATAGGTTTCCATTTATAGAGTTTCTTGACCAGTCTCTGATCATCCATTCTTATCAAATGTCCAAGCCAGCCAATTCTAAGAGATCTTATATGGTTTACTATATTCTGAATTTTTATTAATTTGTTTAGTTTGTTATTTGTTTTGATTCTCCAACAGTTATCAATTCCTCTATTTGGTCCAAATATTCTTCTTAAAATTTTTCTTTCAAAAATTAATCATTTCTGTTTTATTGTTTCTTTCAGGATCCAAGTTTCACTAGCATATGTAAATAATGGTCTAATGAGTGTTTTGTATAACCTTATTTTTGCAGTTTTTTTATATGAATTTGCTTTTAAATAAGATTCTATTTACAAAATAAGCCTTGTTCCCATTTACCAATCGTTCCTTAATTCCCTCTTCTAATTCATTATGTCCATTTACTTTGGTACCTAGATATTTAAATGATTCTACTGTGTTAATTTGCAAGGAACATCTCATGACCTAAAATTTCATTGGGCTAACTTAGAATACAGAAAAACTCGTGCATTGAAACAGTTGCCATAACACTAGCCTTTGCTGCTGATTAAAACAGCAAACATCTCACCCCACCTATCTCAGTTGGTTACTTCTCAGTAATGTTACCAAGCCATGTCTATTCAAACATAAAATTCTTTTAGAATATAAAATTGTGAAAATTTATATATGTTTAGGTATTGCCTTCCTCGACTTCAACTTTTTTATAGCTGGAGGCCTTTCGGACCTCAATTCATAGAAGTATTATCATTAGTTGATAATAATCTTATAGAGGGAGTTGTTCATTTTGAGTGCATTTTTATTTAAAACCTTTAAAATCACTTTTTTAATTTCTATCAAATGATAATGATTTTTAATAACAATGCACACAATATGACTAACCCTGTCTTCAAGTATATTACCAACAATAAAAGTTTGTTTTAAATTGTTTATTTTTTCTTTCACTCACCTCGTACTTCATAACTCCTCTCAGACCCGGATTTCGTCACATCATTTGTGACATTCTCAATGCTGTGTCACGTCCACAACTTTTGTAAATGTATTTATTTAAATAAGTTACGTACATTTTTAAAGGACAAGTTAATATTTTAAGAGACTATTTTTTTGCCTAAACCAGGATTTGAACCCAGGATCTCTGTATCTCCATGACAGTGCTTTATCCATTAAGCTATCTAGGCTCCTGATTTAGACAGAAATTTTTCTCTTACGTATAAAATCCCATATGCTTGAAGTCGAGAACCTTCATTCTACACACATTCTTATTCAAGAAGAATTTTTGTGGAATTTTACTTTTGTGCTAGCATAGCTTCCTTCTTGAATAAGAAGCTGCTAGAGTGTATGTAGAATGAAGGTTCTTGACTTCAAGCATAAGGGATTATATAAGTAAAAGAACATTTTCTGTCTAAATCAAGAGTCTAGTTAGCTTGATAGATAAAGCACAGGAACGGAGATCCTAGGTTCAAATCCCATTTTAGTTTAAAATATTTCTCTTAAAATATTAAGTGACAAATTTAAATAAAAATATTGAAAATATGTGCTTTACTAGATAACAAAGTAATGTTAAAAGAATAATAAAGACATTGAAAGAGAAAGTTAGTACCTCTGTTACTGATGGTGATGGACTAAGGTTTGGAAAATCTCCAGTTGTAAATAATTGGAGTTGAGAAAGACAGTACGTGAACAGGTACAAATTTTCACAATTCTATATTCTAAAAGAACATTGTATTTGACCAAAACCTCAACATATTTTCCCCTCCTCCAATGGCATTCTCTCCTGGCATTGGCTGAATTGTAACTCATTTCTGAGTTGGTACACCTGGAAGGCGGAGTTACGTTACCCTGATGATATTATGAGTGGAAGAACCAGGAGAGTCCTCTAACCTAAACATAATATAAATTGTAGACCGACCACCAGAATAATTCTTTCTAAGGAAGAATTCCTGTGACTAGTTCAACAGAATTTTATCATATGTTTTTAAATTTTATAATGCCTATTCATACGAGTAGCTTTGATTAGAAAGATAGCAAGTTATACTAGACATTGTTTCATTAGAGAGAGTGCAAATAATATCAATAACATAAGATAATATATTATAAGATTTCTAAGATTATTATGTTTATGTTGAGTACATTTTTTTTTAAATTTGAGCTAAGCACCTGAAGCCATAAATTGTGAGATTCCACAGATATTCACCTCTTTTTTTACTTCTAAATTCAATTATGTATGTTTTAATACAATATTAATAAGATACATTTGTAGTACTATGTTATGTCAAAGTAAAAACAATGCCTTCATTATGCAGTACACTAGAAATAAATATGCTTTTAATCTGATAAACAATAATGACTTAATTCATTTATATAATATTATAGTATAACTCATTTATTTTCTTACCCTAATTTATATATATTTGTAGAAATAGGTTCTCAATTTCATCATCACTTTAAACTCATCTCTGTATACAATACAAGTATAGGCCTACATCATAATTATGTGAAATATATCTGTCAAAGTAGTGTATAAATTGATAATAAACTACTGTAATGCCATCATCCACCTACTGCAGAACCCAAAGATGAAACATACAATGGATCCCATTAGTAGTTAGTACACACACACACACACACAAACTATAGTTTTAGTAATAGCACAACAAATTCACAATAACATGCATTGAATATTCAATTATGTTTAAAATTAATCAGAAGTCAATAAGATATTAGGATGTTTTTATTATTAATTTCATACATCTCAATGATGGATAAATCATATTTAAAGAGAAAAATTATACGCTCAGACTGGGACTTGAACCCGGAACCCTTGGTTTTCTAGTCCAAGTGCTCTACCATTTGAGCTACCTGAGCAAGTACCGATCTAAATGCAAATCTTTCTCTATATACGTTGTAATTCCCGCCCACCAAATGCTTTGAAGCCTTTGCTTCTATCTTTGCAAATGGCGGCTCCTATATTAAGAAGACATATTTGGGAATTATACATTACATTATAAATGCCAGTACGGCTATTTTCGATGTTTTTATTATTAATTTCATACATCTCAATGATGGATAAATCATATTTAAAGAGAAAAATTATACGCTCAGACCGGGACTTGAATCCGGGACCCTTGGTTTTCTAGTCCAAGTGCTCTACCATTTGAGCTACCTGAGCAAGTACCGATCTAAATGCAAATCTTTCTCTATATACGTTGTAATTCCCGCCCACCCATTTGCAAAGATAGAAGCAAAGGCTTTAAAGCATTTGGTGGGCGGGAATTACAACGTATATAGAGAAAGATTTGCGTTTAGATCGGTACTTGCTCAGGTAGCTCAAATGGTAGAGCACTTGGACTAGAAAACCAAGGGTCCCGGGTTCAAGTCCCGGTCTGAGCGTATAATTTTTCTCTTTAAATATGATTTATCCATCATTGAGATGTATGAAATTAATAATAAAAACATCGAAAATAGCCGTACTGGCATTTATAATGTAATGTATAATTCCCAAATATGTCTTCTTAATATAGGAGCCACCATTTGCAAAGATAGAAGCAAAGGCTTCAAAGCATTTGGTGGGTGGGAATTACAACGTATATAGAGAAAGATTTGCATTTAGATCGGTACTTGCTCAGGTAGCTCAAATGGTAGAGCACTTGGACTAGAAAACCAAGGGTCCCAGGTTCAAGTCCCGGTCTGAGTGTATAATTTTTCTCTTTAAATAAGATATTAGGAATTAATTTTTTTATGGTGTTAACAGTGAGAGCTATCTGCCTTTGGACGTAAGAGAATTGTATAAGGGGAAAGAAAAATTATTGGTTGTATTGGGTCTTGAATGGTGTAATGGATTGCACGCTGATGTACAGATTCAGAGGTCCAGGAATCGATCCCCAGTATAAGCGTTAATTTTTCTTTTCAAAAATATTAATCTGTCCAGGACTGGAATATGTTAAACTAAATATAAAAAATTAAAATATAAAATTATGGAATATTCACCTGAATTCCATAATTTTATATTTTAATTTTGAATAATACCTCAACGGAACACATCATTAATCTTATAAATATAACATCAAAATATAATGACAACATTTAATTTTTACCTGTTACTGAAGCCTAGAACCAGTTTGTCTTTTCCAGAAATCCAGTGTGTTATGCTGCAGATATTCACGGTATACTGTGAACAATATTGTACAATATTGAAATTAGAAGTACTATGAAATAAAGAGATTTTATAATATTATAGACTGTGTTAATGTGTTAGTAATGTAGAAATAAAGGTAAACTGTATACAATTCCATCTCATGTTTATATAATTAATGTTTTTAAACATGTTCTGTGATTCAGAATAGATTGTTTTAAGTATTAACAATTTTTTTCACTTGCAGGGTTTCTTAGTACATGGTGTAGCACTGAAAACCTAGAAGTTCTTCTACCAAGTGGCAGAACTGTTTCACGAAGAAGTTTATTGTCTTATTCCAATAAACCTGAACTGTTTCCGTGCACAACTTGTGGTAAAGTGTATCAGTGGAAGAAGACTTTACTCCGCCATGTTAGACATGAATGTGGTAAAGGACCCCAATTTCAGTGTCCTTACTGTCCACAAAGAACAACGCAGAAGAACAGTCTAAAAAATCACATTCGTGCTAGACATCCTATGAATGCTGCAACTATATGAAATTAAATTTAAGTAATATTTTAAATGCACAAATTGTTTTGCAATCTTGAAATTAGTAGAAAGTCATTATTGTTGAAATCCCAGGTAATTTATGAAGTAATTTATAGTTATATTTATTCATGTGTATGTAAAAAAATAAATTAATAATCTGGAAACATTAGATCTTGATTCTATTCTTTATAAACGTAGTTCTGCTAACTTGGTATACATACTTGAAATATATTCATAACTATGGACACATTAAGAACCTTAAATTTCTTCCTTTTCGCAACATTTAAAAACTTTTTTTTTTGTGTTTATAAATTTAGAGTGGTAAAAACTGTCAGAAGAAATTTAAAAAGTTCATCACATAAAGTATTCTATAAGTTCCAAAGATACCTAATTGATAATATGGTACAATGAAAATTAATTAGTAATTATTAATACATTTTTACAAATTGCATGCTCCCTTATTGAAATTTTTTCTCATTTATAAAATGATACACGTGAAATAATGCACATCCATAGATTTTAGGTATGAATCCTCAGGTTATTAAAAAAAGAAATGTCTTAAAACTTTGGGTTACAGATTTTTGGTTTTCTCAGGAGGAAAAAAAATGTGTGCATTACTCTTATATATGATTGTGGATGTTGGCCTGATTTTTATACAGTACATAGGAGAAGAGATAGTTCAACTTTATCCTTTGGTATTTTTTGATCCCATGGTGAATTTTAAAACATTTAAATTAAAAGAAGCAAGAAAAAATATTACACAAGGCAATTGATAATTTTCAGTCAATTGCTAAAACGAAGCCAGAATCATAACTAACAAATTTTTTATTGTTTCTATAACATCTGTAAGAATCTGAAAATCCTTGGCTGTTAAATGAAAATAGAAATAAGGTCTGAACCTTGACCAGTGATGTAGCCAGTAGGTGGGCCCAGGTCCACCCAAAAATATTGTGAATATTCAGTTTTTTTTTATGATTGTTTATATCATAATTTTGCCCGTTATTAAATAAAGACTTCTGATAATGAGAGTTGATGGCAAGGCATTGTCAAAAGATGGGTCAGGCACTTTCTAAACCCCATAGAATCTGGATGCACCCATATTTATTAGTCTGGGTATGCCACTGATTCCAACAATGGTTTTATAACTATTCCCGAGGATTTTCAGTTTCAGTTTTTTTATCTACTTGTTATAGAAATTGTGAAACTGTGGTTTAGAATTTGTTTTTTACAATAAAATGAATGTATAATGTACTTTATTGAAAAATCAAGATAATCCCATTCCTTATAAAGTAATGCATTAGTAAACTTATGAGCAATTTTTATGAGAAAATTTTACGCTTGTGATTTAAAGAAAATAAGATATTTTGATTATATTTATGCCAAGGAATTCATATTTATAATTTCTGTTTTATATCAATTCCATCCTATGTAATTTGCATGTACTGGAACTAAATTCCATGAACTTACTGCTATGAATGTTTAGTCATCCATTTTCATTATTACTTGTAACAATCAAACAAATGAAAGTCATTTCAGTCAGTATTGCCAACTGACAAAATGAAATGTAAATTGGATCACAAGTATTTTAAAAATACATTTTAGTAACATAAAATAATTTATTTTTTAGCCTTATAATGATATAAGTGCTGATAATATGAATTTAATATCTATAACCATATAATTTCTATAAATTGCCCTTGCTTGTTTACTTATAAAATTACAAATTAATTTTGCTTTGGTTTATTTGATAATATAATTGGCTAGAATTACTTGTTTTTTTGTAATTATTATGGTACATGGTACTGTAAAGTTCCATTTTCTGGCCTTTTGTAAAATTGTAAAAAGTTTTAAATGAGAGATACTATAATATAAAAAGATTTTATAGAACATGTTAATGTGTTAGTAATACTGAAATAAATGTAACTGTGCACAGTTTCATCTCATGTTTATGTTTATTAATGTTTTTAAACATTTACTTTGATTCAGAATAGATTTTTTTAAGTATTAACAATTTTTTTCACTTGCAGGGTTTCTTAGTTCATGGTGTATCACGAAAACCTAGAAGTTCTTCTACCAAGTGGTGGAACTGTTTCACGAAGAGGTTTATTGTCTTATTCCAATAAACCTGAAGTATTTCCGTGCACTACTTGTGGTAAAGTGTACAAATGGAAGAAGACTTTAGTCCGCCATGTTAGGCATGAATGTGGTAAAGGACCCCAATTTCAGTGTCCTTACTGTCCACAAAGAACAATGCAGAAGGACACACTAAAATATCATATTCATGCTAAACATCCTCAATGATATGAAATTAAATAATATTTTGAATGCACAAATTGTTGAAATTTGTAGTTCATTATTGTTAAAACCCCAGGCATTTTGAAGTAATTTAACATCATTTTCCTTTCATGTCATGGCCCTCAGAGGACTGTTATGGTCTACAAATATTTCCCAACCATGTCTTACTAGGTGGTTCCAATGATTTTCTACCATTTGATTCTAGTTCTTCCAGTGGTGTTATGTTCTTGAAGTACCAGAGCCTGCTGTGTGCAATTGTATCCCACTCTCTTCTGTCCTGTGCCCGTCTTCTCCACGTTCTCACATCCAACTCATTCTTATCCTCCTCCCATTTCTTCTTCAGCTTTTCCTTGCATCTCTTACCGCCAAGATGTCCTTTATATATTTTTCTTAATAAAGACCTCTCATTATTCATTCTATATGTCCTAACCACAGTTGTTAATTAAAATCCACAGTTAATTAAAAAAAAAAGAATTAAAATCTGAATCCTGACTCCTGACATGTCTGGGAAGTAAATTCCATTCTCTAACTAACTAAGTAACTCACTGGCACTATCGAACCTGTAGGTTCATGGCCACGCGGACATAAGCTCTCCATACATCCCTATCCTGAGCAAATGTTTCCCAATCATCCCCTGTATAATCTAATCTACTTCCCTCAAATCATAGTTGATGTTATTCTCCCACCTCATTCTTGGTCTACCAACTGGGCGTTTTCCCTCTGGTTTTTCTACAAGAAGCTTCCATGCACGTCTTTCATTCCCCATTTGTGCCACATGTCCTGCTCATTGCAGTCTACGATACTTAACTGTTCTCATTATATCTAGCTTCCTATAAAGACCATGTAGTCGTTGTTATGTAGTCTTCTCCATTCACCTGTCTGTTCATCTCTCTTTGGTCCTAAAAATTTTCCTAAGAACTTTATTCTCAAATACTCGAATCTCCTTTCCTCCCTTAAAGTAAGAGTCCATGTTTCGCATCCATATAATATAAATGGTAGAATAATAGTTTTATATATTTTCAGTTTAACGTTTTTTGAAAAGAGTTATGCATAATAACACGCATTTCCAGAATTGAGCCTATATTTAATTTCCTTGTGCATCTCATTCCTGTTTGTGGTTATCGTTCCTAGGTATTTGAATTTAGCCACTTCCTCAAAATTTCCCTCATTTGTCATTAGCTGTACATTTCCATTATATAATGTCTTTCTATGTGTGACCATATATTTAGTTTTATTGATATTTACTTCCAGTCCCAATTTCTTATTGTTACTCAGTAGTGTGTGCGTATTGGCCTTTAGTATCTCCTTGCTATCGCCCAATAATACTACATCATCAGCATAAAAATTCCATTCTCTAGCCATAAAAATTGTGGAAAATTCAGAGTATAAACAAATCCTGAGCTGATCTAAAAATGTTATGAATATTCTGGATAAAAAAATTGATATAATTTCTAATTCATTATTTTTATGATTGTTTATCATAATTTTGATTTTATTAAATGAGAATTGTTGACAGCAGGGTATAGTCAATTTCTAAACACCTTATGTGGGCCCATCCAAAATAATTAGTCTGGTTGTGTACTGATTCGACTATGGTTTAATAACTATTGCTATGGATTTTTGTTTTTTTTTGTTATAAAAACAATCAAATATTGTAAACCTGCAGTCTTTTTTTTATATTTTTTTGTTCTGCAATCAGTTGAATATGTAATGTAGTTATTGAAAATCAAGATAATGCCATTCCTTATGCACAAGTAAACTTATGTACAATTTTTTTTTCTGAGAAAATCATACATTTCTGATTCAAAGTATATAAGATATTTTTGATTACATTTATCCCAAGGAATCCATACTTAAAATTAGTGCATTTATATTAATTCCATCCTATATTATATTTATATTTACCATTATAAAATAATTGCAAACTTTTTAGAATTAGACTTTTACATGTTTTGCTAAATTAAAAAGCTTTTCTTCTTTGAGTATATTTAATCATATCAGCACTTAACAGGATAAATTATATTAGATTTCTAAGTATTTTTGAAAGTATTTTCTCACTCTATTGATGTTTTATATTTCCTATTATGTTACATTTTTTTATCTTATGTCTGTTCTTTTCTTATATTCTGTTAATATTTGTCTGTAATAGCAACCTTAAATTTAAAGGAAGTCAATAAATAAAAAAAACATAAATTTGAACTATAATAAAGTGTCAGTCATTGATCTATGAATGTTATATAAAGATTTAAATTAAAATTGAGGGATATAGAATTTTAATTTAAATCTTAAATTAAATCTCATAGTGATTTTCCGTATAAAAGTTGAAGTTTTATAAAGTTTGGCGTGGGTTTCTTATCGAAACCAGATGTGATTTTTTTAGTATTCTCACATTTTATAATTTTAATTACCGGTACTACTTCAAAATATGGCATAATCATTCAAGAAATATAAAATTCAACTTTAAAAGTATTAAGTAACAGTATACAAAATAAACAGAATTTTCTTTTGAAAGAGAATAATAACTGTTATTATTCATTGGTAAATCTATAACAAAGAAGACATACTCAAGATCTTTATATTCTTCAAAATCGATCAACCCTGGTCAGGTTTAAATCTGCAAGCATTGTAATTTGTTTCATTACAGTAAGTGCTAGGAGTAATAAATACCTATAGCCTAATTTAGGATGCTATAATGTAATTAGTTTCATGCTGTAGCTGAGTAGTTCAAGGCATCATGCATTTGTGAAGAGTTATGGGACTTGTGCTGGTTCAAATTCCCACGAGAGAAGAAATTTTCTCATGGTATTTCAGATAGTATGGACTGCTGCCCATCCAGCATTATGAGGAATTTGGATAGGTACAATAAGTAGTGGCTCATAGTTGAGAAAACCAGATGTAGGAGCTGCAAGACCCAGCATGCTGATTACATGTCACTTCCATACTGGCTTGATGATTGTCCATCTCTCTGATCTAACCATGTAGCAGTGAGGCCAGCAGCTGATTATCAGGCCAAGGCCCTTCTAAGTCTGTTATGTCATGGAATTCAATCGTGTTAATGATATTTTCCTTAGTTATTATTATCAGACCACGGACTTGTATTTCAGAAATATGCTTTGTAAAGAAAGAGCTCTAGGACTCTGCATGTAATTTTAATGATTTAGCCTACAATTGTTCTCAGTAACTATAGTAGAAAATCATATATGTGTATTTAGTTGATAAACCATCAAAAATTGTCTTAAGTTACTTATTGACTATACATTATGGTAATAAAATAATTAATTTCATTAAGGGGACCAACAATTGTGGACATTAATGACATAGGTCTCACCTGTTTGAAAAGTCACTAAATTATTGTAGTAACATTTTAATTTTTAGAAGCTTATTTATGTTGTGATATTTGCAATTAATTTCATTAAGGGGACCAAAAATTGTGGACATTAATGTGCATATGTCCCACCTGTCTGAAAAGTCACTAAATTATTATAGTAACATTTTATTTTTAGAGGCTCATTTATGTTGTGATATTATTTGCATTATTTCCAAGTAGGCCTGTCATGAGCTGTGAAGAACCAACAATTTGATTTTATATTTCTGTTACTCTGCCTAGAATATAATGGTTGCTTGCCACATTCTAGACACCATGGATAAGTTTATATAGCCATGGATGGAAAGTTCATAAGTTGGTACCACTTTTTTCTTTTAGTTTTTTTAAACTTGTGCATGTGGTTTGTGTGTGTTTTTTTTTATAGATATGAAGTTCAAATGATAAAAATAGTGTTGCATGAAAAAAGAAGAGACATTCCATGGAAATAAATTTACAATAAATAAGAAAAGTGAAATAGTGGTCTGAAACTCCTAAAAGTAGGCCTACTGCAAAAAGAATGTAAGTTTTGATTTAAAGATTAGGTCAAGTCTATTTTCATGTTTAATGCAGTATTCTGGGGTTACTGTACGTTGTAATACGGTTTATATCCTTTATATTTGTATAAGAAAATTGGTTATTGTAGTGTAAATGCCCTGATATGCATTTTACAGCAGTCCTTAGGTTACAAATTTTCGATTTGTCCGATTTTTTTCTATTGCGACTATTACCGACATATCTCGGTACTACATCCTCCATAATTAAGTCACGTGATTTTTTTAAAAACCTTAATTCGGAATTAACATTGTTGACATGACTTGTGTTAGGTTAGGTTGGTTAAGTTAGCTTAGTTTATATTTTATTTTACGAAATTTACGTTTCGATTCCTGCATTGCAGTGGTTTTCAAGATGATACTGATAGTGGTTGAGCCAGCTTAGCTGGAGAGGGAGCATGTACATATCGTGCACCATTCTCTTTATTAATGATGTTTATATCATAGTATTTTTAGGTTATTTCTATCTCCATTTCTAATCTTTTTTTTTTATTCCCACTACAGACCTCAGGAGGCTCTTGGGGTAGTGGGAGGTTAAGGCTCCCACTTTTTCTGGACAATCGGCACTTGATGTCAGCCGGGTTGTCAGCCCTGCGTGACGGCCGCCTTTACCCCCAGAACAAGCGTCTGGTACTCATTTTCGTTAGAGGCTGAGTCGACCCCAGGGCCATAGTGCTGCCAGAAGGTTTGGGTCAGTTTAAAAATCTTTACCCCACCGGGACTTGAACCCTCGACCTTCCGGCTTGTAGCGCAGTGCCTTAACCACTATGCTACGGCATGCCCCCCATTTCTAATCTATTTTTCAATATTTCTCATATCATACTTTCCTCTAACCGAAACATTCTTCAGATTCCAAATTAAATTCTACAGTAGTTTTTTTTTTTTTTTTTTTTTTTTCCAGTTCGGTGCCAACATGTTGTTTTTATGATATTTCTAGCTTTCTTTCCTGGCATTGGCAGAATTGAAACCGACTTCTGAGTTTGGAGCGCCTGTAAAGAGGTGTTACATTACCAATCGTCTGATGAGTGATAAATGATAATGAAGCACAAGAACAATCCCTAAACCTAAACTTAATGTAATTCCATACCGTGGGCGATCACAGGAATAAAATTCCTCTTAAGGAAAATTTCAATTATCTAACTGGGAATCAAACTCGGATCTCATTAATTGTAGTCAGAGGCTCTGACACAAGACTATGAGGCTAGTTGTATTCTACATTAGTAATTTGTCCATTTTTGCTTTTTTTTTTAAATTACGGTATCGGGACATCTTTTAGCCATTGACTATACGGCATTATTTAACATTAAATATAAAAATAAGCTAACCTAACCTCTGATAACAATAGGCGTAAAAAGGTACTAGCGCTTGATTTTTCTGTTATATTGTTGTAAACTATAGTTCTTCTTCTGTATTTACTAACATTATTTAATATTTTTTATTTTTTCAAACAATTTTTATAACATTATTAGACAATTTTGAAGTATTTATTTAAATATGCAAATCACAACATTATGACACTGTTAGACAATATTGTGATGCTAACTGCTATTTTCTCCACAGAGTACTTATTACTTAGTCTATGATTTTTCTATCACTTTTTTGGGCTATCGCTGCTTGGATCAGCGTTAGGGAGTGATAAGTAAGCGTACACCCATTTTTAATAAACATTTGGTAATTTTAATATTGATACTAGTAAAATTCATGGTGATTTTCCGTTGAGGTATTAGTTCACAGTAATATAATGTATGGTTAAAAACTATAATATAGTTACCTTGTAGGATAGATTTGGGGATTTACTGCAAATATTGGGCATTTAAATTTCATAGTGACTGATAGTAATCTAGGATGACAATTGATATGTGGTTCGATTGTGGGTTATCGCTGGCTCTATAAACTTTGGCGCATGCGCACTATTGTTCGATAGGACTTTGAAAATATTTCATGCTAGTTTAAGTGCAGTTTTTCAGCGTAAAATCAAAGAATTGTAGTTGTTCAATCTATGAAATACAGTCAATATTTAGCCTATATTGAAACAACAGGTACCATGTAACATACACACAATGATCGTGAGAGGCAGGTTCTGTGAAATAATCTATTCAAATTGTGAACGAAATACTTAGTTACTTTTTTTTTTAGGAATTCACACTACGGGGTATTATTTATTTAGGTAAAATTTTATCACTCACCTCATATTTTTCTTCTTTTTCTTAGACTAATTTCGGTATCATTATAAGTTTTTCTATGACCCTCTTTTTTCATCCTGGAGAACTGTCTCTTGCTCCCTCCATTGGTAGACTGAAAAACCTCAAAATCGAGTCATCTTCCATGAGAATTTCAAAGTTCATTAAATTCTCCTTTTCATTTATTTGAATGTAGATTTTTTCCCAAACAGTCAGTTCTTTGAGTTTTTCTGTTTGCTTTAATAATTTAGCCTTTCTTTCGATAAGATGTTTTACTACCAATGCGTATCAGGAATGTCAAGAAAGGGGAAGTGGTTAAAAATCTGCAGTAGCAGCCCATGCATCATCAGAAAAAGATCTTATTGAAAGAAAGGCTGTTATTAAAACAAATAGAAAAACCCAAAGAACTGTCTGTTTGGGAAAAAAATCTACATTCAGAAAAGACAAAAAGGAGAAATTAATGAACTTTGAAATTCCTATGGAAAATGACTTGATTTCAAGGTTTTTCAGTTTACCAACAGAGGGAGCAATAGACAGCTTTTAGGATGACAAAAAGTGGTCTTGGAAACACTGATGATGGTACCAAAGTTGGTCCGAAACTATTCTTAAGAAGAATATGAGGAGAATGACAAAATTTTATTAAAGGAATACTTAGTGCTTCAATATTTTTAAAACTCATTATGAAACATTGTTGAGGTCATTATGTAAGAGTTAAAAAATAAAATTGATATCTGAGATTTCTTCAGATTTCCTCAACTAGGTAAATTGTTGTAAAATACTTTGAAGGCCTTTTGGAAGGCTTTCCATTTTCAGCATGTAAAAGGTAATAACAAAATAATGAATGGGCAAAAAGATAAATTCACATCAGGGTCATTAATTGACATCAAGTGGAAGTCAACTACCAGCATTAAATTTAAAATCTAATTTGCTTCTTATTACAGTTATAAGAAAAATTTATTGAGATATGTTTTCTCATCAAAAGGTTCTGCTAAACCACTCATCCACTCCTCTCTCTCTCTACAGTTACATTTATGTACACAAAATTTGATGTCAACATAAAATTTTATTTTGATCAAAATTACAGTGGGAAGTAAAACTATGAGGTAATTTACAATTTATAAATTGATTCGGTTAAATGTTTTTTTATCGCACCTCATACAATTGCTGGTTAGATCAACCTGAGTGTATAAATTTACATAACATCACAAGGTTTAGATTACCCCAATTAAAGTACATGCAAACATATTCATATCCTTTTCACTCTGTATATTAAAAGCTTATAATGTCATCATCATAGTACATTCACGAATTTAGGCCATTTGTTGACCTGTTTCGGCCCCAAGAGAAACACCATCCAGAAGTCTTTTGAGTGGACGTCCTGGTCTTCTTCTTCCTGCAGGTTGATATCTTAACATTTGTTTGGGTATTCTGTGATCTTCCATTCGATGAACATGTTGCATCCATCTTGACTTATAATCAGAAATTTTGTTTTCTAAAGATTCCATGTGTAATTCTTCTAAGATGTCTTCATTTTTTTTTTGTGATCTAGTAGTGTGTATCCTGCAGTCCTCCGAAGATATCTCATTTCAGCAGATCTAAGTCTCTGTATATCCTTCTGTTTCAACGTCCATATTTCGCTACCATACAAAAGAGTTGGAAGAGCCAGTGTTTTATACACTTTCAGTCTTGAATGCTTTTGGACTAACTGTGGCTTGAAGATAGAATTTATTAACCCTAAAATTCTTAAAAATTTAGATATTTTTGCATTTACATCCTTTTCTTCTTCATATGAGATATTGCATCCTAGATATGTAAAATTATTCACCTGTTCCAAAATTTATTGTCCAGTACAATTTTACTTCTGACAGGATCTACACCTTGAAATGCCATAATTTTTGTAAACTTTCAATTTGTGTTTGCTAAATGTATTTAAATCATCATTATATGAGTATGATAAAAAAAATTGTGAAGACAGAGTTGCGTTATCCTGACTATTTAACTCATGCCCTAAATGGGAGTCAATGACCAATCACGTTTCAATGATTTCTGTTTTACAACCAATCAGAGTCGTGTTTCACGAAATATTTATCAGTGTTATAATTACCATATTAAAGAAAGCTCCTCCTTTTTAATATTCTGAACAGGTCTGACCATTATTTTGCAGTGACTGAGCCTGTGAGAAATACGGCTACCAGATTGTATATATAGTGCATGAATGTCAACACATGCCGCATGCGGGAGTTAATATAAAAACGTTTGTAGCAATTGATTATACCACCAAAAAAAGTATTAAATGTATTTTTTCCCAGGTAACATTCCAGAAAAATATAATTGTCATATTTACATCATACGACATCAGAAATGAATTAATACACAGTTTGATGTGTTTCATTTTTTCTCCACTAGAGAGCATTCTTACAATATTGCGTTCCCTTGGCAATAAATAGTATGATCTGGTTGTAGTGATAAACAAAAGAAGCAGATGAAGCGTACCTATCGTTTCTCATTTGTTTTCAAACATCGCCGTTTACTTTAAATATTAAATATTTTAAAATAACTATAGTTAAATAATGATTTGTGAGTAAACAGCTTAATTTTATTCGTTAAATAATTCTAATAAATGCCACTCTTGATTTCCAAATTCTCTAGATAAATTCACTCCTCACTTCGTGAGTCGTGAATTTATCGATAATTTGGAAATCACTCGTGGCTTTACTTATGATAATGTGATGGGTGATAAATGATATCTAAAATAAGGAAAGTAGAAAAATATAATACTACTACTAGTATTATTATTATTTTTATATAATAAATTTGGGAATTTTTAACATTATGAGGTTTAATTCACAAGAATTAAATGAATCGTGATTTCTTCTTACCTCATACTTCTATGTTTTTTTAAACACAGCACTGCAGTATCAGCGACCATTGTCACCATCCTCGTCATTCATCAGTCGTGAAAACAACTGAGGATGGTGATAATGGTCGCTGATACTGCAGTGCTGTGTTTAAAAAAAATATAGAAGTATGAGGTAAGAAGAAATAACGATTCATTTAATTATTATTATTATTATTATTATTATTTATTATTATTATCGTTATCATCATTGTTAATATTGTTATTAATATTATTATTGATAACAATATTATAATAATAATGGTGTTTTGACTTGTGGTAGTGAGACATGAAGCTTTACTAAAAGATCAGAAGTAGCCCAAAATAATTTTGAAAAAAGTGATTACAAAAAAATATTTGGATCAATAAATATTAATGGTCAGTGGGGAAAACGATACAACAAGGAATTGTACAACAAATACAATGACCCTGACCTTGTTACTTTTATTAAATTAAAGAAATTGGAATGGGCTGGCCATTTACAAAGGGTCTCAACAGACCGAGTACAAAGCTTTATGGGGAATAGACGAGTTGGAAGACTGAAAATATAATGGGAGGATGGTATTAAGGAAGATGCTCCAAACCTACTTAAGTGTTGCAACTGGAGGCTTGCTGCACAAAATGGAAATGATTGGAGGTAGAAGTTAAGGGGAGGCCAAAGCTCAAATTTGAGCCAATCAGCTATTGAATTGATGGATGAAATAATAGAATAATAGTATTATTATTTATTATTACTATTATTATTATTATTATTATTAGTAGTAGTAGTAGTAGTATATTTTATACTACATAACAATGAACTACATGGTCTTTATAGGAAGCCAGATATAATAAGAACAGTTAAGTCTCGTAGACTGCGATGGGCAGGACATGTATGGGGAATGAAAGACTTGCATGGAAGGTTCTTGTAGGAAAGCCAGAGGGAAAACGCCCAGTTGGTAGACCAAGAATGAGGTGGGAGAATAACATTAACTATGATTTGAGGGAAGTAGAATATACAGGGAATGATTGGAAAGTATTAGCTCAGGATAGGGATGTATGGAGAGCATATGTCCGCGCGGCCATGAACCTACGGGTTCGATAGTGCCAGTGAGTAAGTAAGTATATATTTTATACTTTCCGTATCTTAGATATAATTTATCACCCATCATATTATCACCGGGATAATGCAACTCCGCCTTCTCATTTTTTTTATTCATACTCATATTAATATAAATTTGCCACTTCTTGATTTTTTTATTTAAAGACACTTTTAATGTCTTGTTCTTAGGGTGTTTATTTATTTTATTGCTTTGTATTTTTATATAATGATGTTATGGAATGGTGAATATGATGAAATGAGGCCTGGTAATGAAATTCCAACCCAGCATTTACCTTGACGATTGAATAAGACCTGGAAAAAATATTCGGTCAGGTTGGTTGATATGGGGATTTGAACCCGGACCTCCCAAATACAATTATTGATCATTACTGTTTGAGCTAAATCGCTTGGTAATGTCTTTATATGTTTTTTTCGTGCCAAATGGTATGGAAGTAGCTCTGATTTCAACAATGATGACAAATTTATGGCATAATGCATGTAATAATGATTTGTAATCTAGCTCATATACAATGTTTATTAGTAGCGTACATGATATGTACAAGGCTTATACCGGGCTTCCAATATAAACCCGGACTGGCCTCACGGGGTTTCACCCGTCAGGCAGCGCTCTCTCCTCGTCTGCATTTCACTCTGCCAGCCGCTCGTCCTTGAACTAGTCAGTTTACTATCGTTCGACAAGATGAGACATCAGCTGACATTAGAGCAGTGCATTTATGTGTGTAAATGTTATTATAAATACGAATCAGCTTATCGCGTTCGTGAGGAATTTATTCGGAACTTCCCTGGACAACTACCTCCTTCCAGATTGACAATCCACGATCTTGTGACTAAATTTGAAGAGAAATCATATGGGTGGTTTCAACAAGATTCTGCTACTGCTCATACAGCAGAGGAGTCCATGAATAAAATTAGGGAAGTGTTTGAAGATAGAGTGATTAGTGCTGGTGTATGGCCCCCTCGCTCCCTAGATCTAACATTGTGTGATTTTTATTTGTGGGGTAGCCTGAAAGACAAAGTGTACAAAACAAATCCGCACACATTGGAAGAACTGAAGAACAACATAAGAAATGAAATCAGAAACTTGACAGTGCCCGAACTACAGCGTGTCAATCTAAATGTGTTTACTCGGTATAATGCCTGTTTAACTGCGGGAGGACAACATTTCCAGCATTTTCTATAAGGTAAGAAACAGTTCAAGGACGGATGGCAGGCAGGGTGAATTGCGGGAGGAAGAGACAGCACTGCGTGCCGGGTGAAACTCCGTGAGGCCGGTCCGGTTTTATATTGGAAGCCCATTACAATGTATAACTAAACAACTGATGAAAGCCTGTATAAGTGATTTTTATTAGTCTTCTTCTTCATCCAACAAATCTTAGGCCTATAGGCCTGTTACGATCTCACTGATGAATTTTGTATCCAGCATTTCCTTGGACGGCCCAGAGATCCCTTCCCTGTTGGATAATAGATTTTTATTAGTAAGTCTGTGAATGTGTATGTTAGAACTTGCCACAGGTTATGAATTATTGTGATTTTAATTTATTATATTTTTAATTATTTTCAATTATCTTGGATTAAACCTCATGCTATCAACCTAAAGTGAGTTATGTATGTGGAATATTTCAAGGTAAGTATGAATTATTTTTCTTAGCTTTTTTAAGTTTAATTACTATAAGTAGAATTCTATTCTAGTAAATTGCCAAATTTTGAATTTTTTTCATAGTAAAGTTATATTTTTAATGACATTACTGTAAGATTTGAAATCCTGCTTTTTTGCAATATCTGTAGTCAGTATCATACTCACACTAGATGCCTACTATCAATGTCAATACCATATATTTTAGGTAAATCTTCATTTCTAATTTATTTATATATATATATATATACACTTTTTTTTTCTATTTTTCTTATTTTTTACTAACCAAAAACCATATAATAATAATAATAATAATAATAATAATAATAATAGCTTTATTTTACCTGGCAGAGTTAAGGCCTTAAGGCCTTGTCTACCACTCAACCAGGTTTAAAAAAAATACAAACAAAAAATAGTCTTAAATCTAAATTACAATATATATATAAACGATTACAAGTTATGAATACAATACAATTAATATTTATAATGTATTTTGATTTACTCTAAATTTAACGAATTAAATATATAATATGTACAATATATATAAAAAACAGGAAAAGATTAATGACATAGTATAAAATTAAATAAATAGAGAAAAATTAATTATTAGACAACAGGTAACTGTATAAGCGTGACTTAAAGGTACCAAGTGTGCGGCAACCCCTGATATCTTGAGGAAGGAGATTCCAGGAGCGGGCAGAGGCTACTGTGAAGGAAGTAGAATAGGAGGAAGTGCTATGAAGAGGAATTGTTAGCAGACTGCTATCTTGTGATCTAGTGTCAATATTGTGGTAAGAGGATAACTTCTCAAATCTAGACGCCAGGTAAGTAGGGATGTAGGAATTCAGAAGCTTGAAAAGTAGTGAAAGAGAGTGCAATTTACGTCTGTCAGTAAGACGGAGCCAAGAGAGGTTATTAAAGTGTTCGGAAATATGGTCATAACGGCGGATATTGAAAATGAATCGAACGCAAGCATTATGAACACGCTGCAGTCTCTGCGACAAGTCATAGTTTAGATCATTATATATAATGTCACAATAATCGAAGTGTGGTAACACAAGATTCTGCACAAGGATTTGTTTTAAACGAAACTGGGAGAAAATTCTTTAAACGTCTAAGATAATGTAAGATGGAGAAAGTCTTTTTACATATGTGTTTCACTTGTGTTTGCCAGGTTAAATTTGCGTCTAGATGTAGTCCAAAGATCTATTACTGAAGAAGAATAAGGGATGATTATATTATTTATAGTAATGTTTGGTAGTGTAGATATGTCAAAGGTTGTAAGCAGTCTTTGTTGTCCCATTAGAATTACTTGTGACTTGTTAGGATTTAGATTTAGACCGATACTTGAAGACCAGTTAAAGATGGATATGAGATCGTCATTCATTTTTGTCAAGCTGTTATAGAGAGAAGGAGGAGGTGAATGTAGGTAAATTTGGAGATCATCAGCGTAGAGGTGATAACGGCAGTGCTTTAGTACAGTTGGCAAGTCATTTATGTAGATTGAGAAAAGAAGAGGTCCGAGAACACTGCCCTGGGGGACTCAAGCCGGCACGTTGCGCCAAGACGAAGATCTAGAGTTTAATGAAACGTATTGTTGACGACCGTGCAGGTATGAGTCGAACCAGGATACAGCGCTGTCAGACAAGTGTAGGTGCTTGAGCTTTATCATAAGTAAGTCGTGGTCTACTGTGTCAAAAGCTTTGCTGAAGTCAAGTAAGGTTAAAGGAGTCAATTGACGTCTGTCCACGGCTTCACGAATATCTTCAGTAATTTTTAGCAAAGCTGTGGTTGTGCTATGACCATATCTAAAGCCGGATTGATAAGGATCAAGGAGGTGATTTTCTTGGAGATATTCAGTCATTTGCTTATGTACAATATGTTCCAGGGCTTTAGATAATGTCGGAAGGATGCTAATCGGTCGGTAGTCATTACAGTTAGCAGGTGTACTTATTTTTTGGTATAGGCCGAACTCTAGACTGTTTCCATACAGTAGGGAAGATAGAAGTTATAAGGGAAGCATTACAAATATGAGTCACTGTGGGTAGTATAATGTCAATGATTTTATTTAGCATTAAAATGCTGATGTTATCTGTTCCTTGTGCATTGGATTTAATCCGCTTGAGTGCTTTTTTAACGTCTATAGGCGAAATGTCGTTAAAGTGAAATTTATCTCTTCCTATATGGGGGGATGGGGATAAGTCTTTAAGAATGTCTGTTTTAGTCTTGTTGTCTGGAGGTGTCATGGGTATTGAGGTAAAATGTTCATTTAAGTCATCTACAGAAATGTCTATAGAGTCAGTTGAGGGATTCAACTGTCTAAGTCCCATTGCACGGAGATTTCGCCAAGTGTCCCGTGCACTTATTTCAGGTCCGATTATACTGTGGGCATGTCGTAGTTTGGCATTGCGTATAGTTTGTGTAGTTGTGTTTCTAAGTTGTTTGTACAGTTGCCAGTTCTCGTCATTTTTATGTCGTCTGTATGTTCGGTATGCTTTGTCTCGTTTTGACATAAGTTCACGTATTGAGTCATTCATCCAGGGTGCAGGGGGGCGGGAAAATCGTCGGGTTTTTACTGGTGCATGTCTATCATATAGTTGTAATATCAGTGTATTAAATGTGTCTACTTTTTCATCAACTGATCTAAGATTCCATATTGTGTACCAAGGTAGTTCTAAAGCGTCTGATTTTAGTTTAGTATCGTCTATGTTTTGTAAATTTCTGTACGTAATCAATTTAGAGCGTCTTTTAGGACATTGGAGTGAGTATTCTACGAATACAATGTCATGAGCAGATATGCCGGGAGCAGGAATTTGTCCATATGACAGTACTTTCTGTGGATGTGTAGTCACTATTAAGTCCAGTAGAGTGTCGGTATTAGCAGTATGATGTGTGGCAGAGAAAGGAACAATTGTCATATTTAAGCTTTGGAACATATTTTTAAGTTGTATGGCTGGTGAGTCAGTCTGAAGAAGATTTGTATTAAAATCGCCTGCGACAATAACGTGTTCATAATGAGGTAATGAATCGTTCAGAGCGTTTTCTAGATCCGAAAGGTGCCTTATTTTTGGAGGTTTGTATACAATGCATAAGAGACATTTTTTTAGACTGGCTTGAATTTCTACGAATAAGAACTCGGGGCGAGCGAATATACAGAAGGGGACTTGTGGACAATTCTTGGATTAAGCTCATTTGATATAAAGGCACAAACTCCTCCACCTCTTTTATCTATTCTGTCATTTCTGAGCAATGTATATCCGTCTAGGTGAACAAGGGACGAAGGTATGGAAGGGGTCAGCCAGGTTTCCGAAATTAAAATGGCGCTCAGTCCAAGAGATGAAAATATGGTTTCAAACTCATCAAAGTGGGACAGAATGCTTTGTGAATTTACGTGAGCGATTTTAAGTGATGATTTATCAATAGAAAATGCATTCTTAAGTAGACTAGTAGTATTTGTTGTTGGAGGGGATGGTTGGGATTGAGGAATGTTGCTACCTGCGTTAAAAGTTGTCTGCACAATAAGAGGGTGATTGGAGAAGGTGAGTGAGTCAGAGGTTGCAAACATGTCTTCATTTGTCAGCTCAATGTTGCCAATAGCAGAAAGTAAAAATAACTATGTACTGTAATAACTCTAATAAAATTAAAATAATTTAGCTAAACAAAGAACTTAATTAAAATAAAACAAGTAAGTTGTCCTAAATAAAAAATAATAAACTTAAAACTTACCTAAATTAGAAATAAATTAACAATATAATTGTTAGCAAAGAAAAGACAAAGTAAACATATTTTACACTCAGGTCCTATCTAGTTGATATCCGTAGAAGATCTAATTTTGCGTTTTTCGCCATTCACTTTAGCTATGACGGCACCGTCCATTGTCCATACATTTTGAATACCGTATTTCTGTATACTCTCTTGTAGCAGGCGATAGCGACACTTCGTTAGGTCCTCGCGAACAGTGACCCCACTTCCTTTCAACTTTTTCTTGCTTAGAAAAACTTCACTGCGCTTGCGGTAACTAACAAATTTCACTATTATAGCCCGCGGTCTTTCAGCATTACTAACACCAACACGGTGACTTCTGTCAATGTCAGTCACTGATAAATCGACACCGATTTTTTTGGCCACCTCGATGGCTTTCTGGTCAGTGTCCTCTCCGGCCTCTTCTTTTACACCAAAAATCCTGAGGCATTGACGTCTCTGGTATTGTTCTAAGTCGTCTATTTTATTTTCTAACACCTCAATCTTTCTGTCTTTTTCATCGAGGGTCTTTTTCAGATCCTCAATTACTTTATCCCTCTGGTTGCTAATCACATTCTACAACAGTATTTTTTTGCTGTTTTACCTTTTTAATTAAAACAAGTGGTGGTAATTTCTTAATTATATTTGAGTTGGATATTTTGACTCACCTCATATTTCTTGATTTTTATGCAGACCTAGGTTTCGTCGCTTCTGTGTGAAATTGTTAATGCTTCCAACTCCAGGTCTGTATAAAAATCAAGAAATATGAGGTAAGTCAAAATATCCAACTCAAATGTAATTAAAAGAAACCACATAGCATTATTTCCTTCATATATTAAAAAAAAAATAGTAATTTGCTCATCAGTCATGGTGGACTAGTGGCTAATCTCCTTGCCTCTGGTGTCGAGGATCACGGGTTAAATCCCAGCCGGAATCGATGGATTTTTTAGGATGAAAAAATCCAAGGAACAAATCCTCTGGGAGGGACTTCAAGCTGTGTGTCCCAAGTCTGGAGATTTTCAGGCTCGTAAAAGATCCTTAAGCCTGAATAAAGAGGCCTCTAAGCAAAATTTATCGACCTTCTTCATTCTAGTAATACCTTAGTTGCCTACTAGATGTCTCATTGGGTTGGTATGTTGATCACATACCATTCATGACATTTAAGGAAATAAGCATAACTAAATTAACATGGTCTAGTAATATTTGAAGAGAAAAATTTATCCTTCAGTGAGAAGTGTTAAATTAATAATAAAAACATCAATGGTCTAGTAACTCCAAACAAAGAAGATGCTAAGGCCCAACATTGGGTTGTTACACTATTGTAGATGTAGTCATTTGCTTATCTATTCTACAATATCCAAAATTTTGTTCATGTTTCTGCTTGACCAGTATTTTATGAATTTTATTCTCAAATATGATCTCCGTTTTTTGTTTTAAACTTTTATAGGAATTAATCACTATGAGGCTTAATTTATGATAAAATCAAATTTATATGAGGAGAGGTAGGAAACATTTGATTTTATCATGATCTCCCTTATATGAATATATCATTCCATTTATTGAACATGCACTCATTATTAAATGAACCAATAGAAGAAATTATTGTAAAATTACAAGTCTTGACAAGCTGATGATAAAATAGATTTGTTTTGGAACATGTCCTAAAATAACTCAACTACTATGAGGTAAGATGAAAACTGTCTCTACTTATTTATCAATAGAAGAAATCTTCAATAATAATATTAGCTTTTGTCATATTGAGAATGATAAGTGAATATATAACTTTTTTTTTGTTTTGTAATTTACTGTTGTGTTAAAAATTCTTCAAACATTAATATTACTTTTGTTTCAGATGAATGGGGAAGATTAATAAATCTTGAACATCAAAATTTGAAGAACAGTGTTAATTTGGATTCAGTATATTTTGGAAGTTCAGGTGCTGGAGTGTTTCCTTGCATGGGATGTGGTAACATTTACCGTCACAAACGTTCCCTTCAAAAACACATCAGACTTGAATGTGGTAAGGAGCCACAGTTTCATTGTCCCTATTGTCCAATGAAGATGAAGCAAAAAGGAAATTTGCAGAAACATGTCAGAAAACAACATGAAGAGAAAGGGAAGTTTTTTGAAGCATATTAAAGAACTACATGAAGTTTACATATAAAGATCTAAAGTTTGACTACTTGTTTAAATTATACTATTGAAATATAAAACTAAAAAAAAAGTTTATTTATTATTTAAATTTCACAATTTGTGGTCATGATTAATATCTGTGTATGCAAACTTGAAAACAAAATATGTTGTAATAATAAAAGTAAATTCATAAATAAATACCAGAGTTATATTGATTTCAAAGAGGTAATACCAATGAAATTATTTCTAGACCATTATTTCTATTTTAACAATTAAGAAATGACATGTAATCGTTAAGATATTTCAGCACCTGTAATTTGAAGAAAAAAAATAGCAGAAAGTGGATGAATTGCTATTGTACAATATGATTACTGATTTGATGAATGTTTTATTTATATATGTATATATTATCATCATTCGGTATCATGACAGCTGCCGCCATCTTCTGGAAACCAGATGCCATTCCTATCTGTCCATCCATTGATCTTCTTTCAATCCTCTGATAATCATACTCGCTTGTACACCTTCTATCCAGGTTTTCTTTGGTCTTCCTTTCTTCCTCCTTTCTATTAGGATCTGTTAATAAGTTTAGGTAATCTTTGCCCTGGCATTCTTTTGACATATATATATATATATATATATCCATCCATCCATAGTAATTCTGCCCGAAGGCAGGTCCTTCACTGCAATCATAGCATTTTCATGCTATGCTTGCAGCTTTACTAGGGAATTGTGTAGGTGTGGTAGCTTCCCGTTGCTTTCCACACTGGTGAAGGATGATGGTGATGTTGATGGTAATGATAAGGAGGATGATGATGATGGCCATATGATTTCGGGGACCATTTGGGCCTTAAAGTTTTCCTGACATTTGTCTTACAGGTGAGGAAAAACCCCGATAAAAACCTCACCCAGAAAAACTGCCCCGACCGGGGATCGATCCCGGGCCCGCTGCGTGACAAGGCAGCATGCTACCTCGAGACCACAGTGGTGGACATATATATATATATATATATATATATATAAAAAAATGGAAAGATTATTATGATTGAAACTTACTTACTTACTTATTGACTTTATGGCCCTTTGAGTCTTGCCATATCCTCTCCTTTGTTAGGAGTTTGTATATCAAGCTAATTTAGTTATGCTTATTTCCCTACAGATATCATGAATGGCATATGGTCAGCATACCGACCAATGAAACATTTAGTTGACAACTAAGATATTATTTGGATGATAAAATTTGATAAATTTTGCTCAGAGCCTTTTTTCCAGGCTCAAGATTATTTTACGATCCTGAAAATTTTCAGATTTGGGACCCACGGCTTGAAATTCCTCCCAGAGGATTTGTTCGGTAATATTAATTTTTTTTTATATATTTCTGTAGAGCAGCTTATACTTTATATATATTCTCTTATAGACAGCATGGCTTTGATTTTTCCATCCTAAAAATCCATCAATTTCAGCAGGGTTTGAACTTACGACCTTCAGGACTAGAGGCAAGGAACATAACCACTAGTCCACTGTAGGTGACGTGATTAGAACAGTATTGTCAATTAAAATGTTGGTTCATATCTGCTGACTATGCTGGCTCAGTCACTATCAGTGTCATCTTGAATTCTACCGGGATAGATATCCGAAACTTAGAGTAACTTTCGTAATGTAACAGGAGCTAACCTACATTAAGAAGATGTTTATATGTAGCATAATTTATTAATTTAACTTTCACAGGGAAAGATCACTATGAGGTTTAATTTAAGAATTAAATTAATGTTTTTATTACCTCACCTCATATCCTTTTTCTTCTATACTGCAGTTTCGGAGCTTATCTCCATCGTAAGTAGCCTCTGGTCGACAGGTGTTATGTCGTTTCTTGGCGGTTTTCTTCTTACTTCTATCGGTGGACCGATGAACCTCTGGATCAGGACAAAATTTGCGGGAGTTTCAAAATTCATGAGTTTATCTTTCTTGTTATTTGGATGTGGATTTTTTCCCAGACTGTGAGATAAACTCATGAATTTTCAAACTCCTGCAAATTTTGACCTGATCCAGAGGTTCATCGGTCCACCGATAGAAGTAAGAAGAAAACCGCCAAGAAACGACATAACACCTGTCGACCAGAGGCTACTTACGATGGAGATAAGCTCCGAAACTGCAGTATAGAAGAAAAAGGATATGAGGTGAGGTAATAAAAACATTAATTTAATTCATAATTTATTAAATTAATATTAAGAAGCTAAAGCTGTTACTATGATTGAAGTAAGTAAATTAATGTACATAACTAAACTATTATAATTAATGGTAAATATATTACAATAGTTTAGTTATATACAATCATTTACGTATATTTCAATCATAGTAATAGCTTTAGCTTCTTAATATTAATTTTTGTTTTTTTTTCTAGTTGGGAAGCTATATATCATGTTAGCTTAATTTAATATAATAAATTAGGGAATTTTAACATTATGGGGTTTTCTTAATAAGAATCAAATGAAATGTTAGCTTAACTATGTTTTTTTCATTACATCTGTATGTTCTAATACTACTCACTGCACTTTTCGTGCCTCAGGTTCCATGCTGGGCAGATACATGACATTATTATGGTCTATTTTCAATTTATGCACCACTTAGCCAGACCACTTTACATAGATGATGTTTTCTTGTATTGTGTATAGAGAGGAGTGTAGTATGAGTGTTTGTATAATGTGAAGTGTGTTGTATGTAGGATGATGGTGAAGAGAAGGGAAAAGGTGAAATCCCGTGCTGACATGTAGCTACTCCTATTGAAAGACACCAAGGAGGCTACCAGGACAAATTGCTTTCAACAGTACTCCAGACTGTTTTGCAGTTTAATGCAGGAATCTGATGATTAAAAATTATTCACTACCACTGCTTCTGGCCTGAGAATGTATAAATTTTATGGTTAAATAAATTTTATTTAATTAATTTTAAACCCTGCCAGGTATCGAAACAGGTCTACTAGTCAGGAAGCAGGCATGTTACCATCTGAGGTAGCTTGGCAATTTTTATTTTTGAAGTATTTGTTTATATGCTGTATAAACCCAGCATTTCCCTCGATGATTAAGGAAAACCAGAAGGAAAAAAAACGCAGTTTGGTTGAAAATGCATTGTGGTATTGTTAAACAGCACAAATATGGCAGACTTTCAATGAGAGAGCTAATGTCAAGCCAATCCTAGAGGATGCCAGGTTTAGTCTCTAGTGAAATGTCAGAGAAATTGTGACGATTGCCAGCAAACCTGGAAGACATCAAAATATTGATACTAACTCCCAACTATGAAAGCCTAAGTCAATTCAAAATCTTTATATATTTAAAATTGAGTGCGAGTCTGTCTGTCCTTTATGGACTCAAAAACTACATGACCAATTTGAATGGGGTTTTCACCATCATTTAGAGAATTTTTCTGGACATTTAACGTATATAACATATTACCATACTCACTATACTTCTTATTCATATTCTTCTTCCTCTACAGCCCTTTATGAGTCCCAGTTTCTGTTAAGACAATCTTCCATGCATCCCTGTCCATTGCTCTCTTTTTCCATCTCCGGACCCGAGTTTTCGGAGGTCCTCCTCTACTCCATCCATTCATCTTGGCTTTGGTATTTTTCTTCTTTTTTCTCCATCTGCTCTCCGTAATGTAAGCTTTCTAATAGTATTCTCCTCCATTCTCATTATATGGCCCACCCATCTCAGTCTGCCAATTTTAATAACATTTCCAATACCTGGGTCTGAGTACAAGTTGTGTTTCATTGTTATGTCTTATCCACCATACTCCATGATCATTTATGGGTACCAGGATCCTTCTCATGATTTTCTTTTCAAATATTCTCAGTCTTCCTTCATTATCTCTACTAAACGTCCAGCATTCACTGCCATAAATAGCATCTGGTCTCAGTAGATTTTTAGTTTTACATCCGGATTTAGAATTTGTGATTTGAAATGTGTACTATACTGCCAGAGCTAAAAAAAAAGTGCATCAGTGCACTAAAAAATTCACTTTTTGGTCACTTAATTGACTTATGCTGCCTAAACCATAACAGATACAACATATTTATGTATACAGAATTGATATCTCAAAAAATTCTACAAAAAAGTCCATGACAGCATATGTCTATCTTTTACATCTTCTTCTTCCTTCCAGGTATTAGGCCAAGGCCTGTTACGATCCTATAAAAAAATTTCCCTCCAGCGTTTCATAGGATGGCCCAGAGATCTTCGTCCTCTTGGTATATAATTATAAACAGCTTTGGGGATCCGATTTGAACTCAATATTTTACATATAACTCACAATAACCATTTTTGTCCTTCAGATCATTGATGCCAAGAAGATCGGGATAAGTAGATTCTCAGGCAGTGCTGGTTAATTAACATGGGTTATCTAAAAATAATTACGATATAAATTTATAATTTTTTTTTAACTTCAACAGAACATAAAAACACATTTTATTTACTTAGGTGTAAGCAGCGCACGCCGGGTATTAGCTAGTTATATATAAAAATTCAGCCTGCGTATGTTTGTGCTTGCAAAATTCAAAAAGTAATTGGTTGATTGTTATAACAATTTGTACATACAGTTTTTCAAGTACAGAGAGTATTTCTCTAAAACCATTAGATGTAGGAGTTCACCTGAAATGAACATTTTTAAAATTCCTCTATGGTCAAAATTTCTTACGTTTCACAATGAAACTCAGTATATGCTGTTAAAATAAACCGAGGTAGATATTGTTAAAAATTATAGAAATCCGGTCATTAGAAGTGGAGATTTATCTGAAATTCAAAATTAAAAATTGACTCTAGCAGCCATGATGTTTGGTTTGTTGCAATGTATATCATACAATTTAATTAACCCGTAATTTTCTATTATCTTATTCAAGTAAAAATAAAAACACATTAAATTTATTTAAGTGTAGCAGCACATGCTGGATATTCACTAGTAATCTTATATATAAAAATTGTTTGTTTGTTCGTACTTTATGCGCGGCCATACTGTTGATCCGATTGTGATGGGGTTTTTTGCAAAATGTTCAGGAGATTCCCGGGATGAACATAGGCTATAAAAGAGTTGTGATATTCAACTCCTACATCCTTAAAAATCGCCCTTTGTAGTGGAAAACGTGAAGAAAGTAGCTCTTTGGACGCTTAAATGGCTTACGCTGCCTAAACCATAAGAAATACACAAAATTAATGTACACAGAATTGAATATGTCAAAAAGCTCAACAAAAAAGTCTGCAACAGCATATGTTTATCTCTTATGGATAACTCACAAAAACCATTTATGTCTTTCATTGATACCAAGAGTCCCTTATCTCTTACGGATAACTCATCAAAACCATTTTTGTCTTTCATTGATACCAAGAGTCTCGCGCCGTAGCCGAGTGGTAAAGGCAAGAAGTCATGGTGCAGAACTACGGGTCTTACGCTGGTTCGAGTCTCTACGGGGGAAAAAACTTTCTTATGGAATGTCGGTCAGTATGGGTCAGAAATAAAATCTAGCTGGGGGAAAAAAAAAAAATTTTTTTGACTCACTCTCATCAATTTATCTTTTTTTTTTTTTCACTCTAATATAATTGTTATATGACAGTTCTTAGCTTATCTGCAAAGGAGGGTACAATTCTAATGTTCATGACTATGTGACGTCGTCATTCACATTTCTTGAGCCACAATAGAAGGCTGTAAGAGGTTTTCTTGCGAACTTATTTAATAATATCTAATCATGTCCTAATTTCTGAATTTTATGGTAAAAAAGTAACATATTTTTATCGTCTGCCCATGACATGAGAATTGAACGTTCGGGCAGGACAACGTCTGCCGGGTACGCTAGTAAATAATAATTAATAAGTTTAAGATTAAGGTAGAAGTTTTTATCATTCACCTCACATTGTTCTTATTTGACTATAAACTAGTTTCGGAACATAGTTTCTGTTCCATCCCCAGTATCGTCACGACCGTTGTTCTGTCGTCTTGAAGAGCTGTCCTTCGCTCCTTCCATTGGCTGACTGAAAAACCTCAAAACCAGGTCATTCTCACCGGGAGTTTCAAAGTTCATCTATTTCTTCTTTTCGCTCTTTTGAATGTAGATCTTTTCCCAAACAGTAAGTTCTTTTGGTTTTTCTATTTGTTTTAATAATTTAGCTTCTTTCTCGATAAGATGTTTATCAGACCATGCATGGGCAGCCACTGCAGACTTTTCTACTTCCCCTTTCTTGACATTCCTGAGATGTTCTTTCACTCTAGTTTTAAAATTTCTCTTAGTTTTTCCTATGTAGAAAAAAGCCCAGAAAGCCAAGGGTCCCGGGTTTGAGTCTCGGTCTAGGCGAAAATTTTTCTCTTCAAATATAATTTATCCTTCAGTGAGAAGTGTTAAATTAATAATAATAAAATCGTCAAATATTCAATACTTTCGATGTTTTTATTATTCATTTCATACATCTCAATGATGGATAAATTATATTCAAAGAGAAAAATTATATGCTCAGACTGAGGCTTGAACCCAGGGCCTTTCGCACTTTAGGGTGAATGCTCTACCGAGTGAGCTATCTTAGCAAGTTCCAATCTAAACTCAAATTTTTCTCTTATGTGCTGCTAATTCCTGTGCACCAAATGCTATGAAACCTTTGCTTCCATCTTGCAAATGGTGGCTTCTTTATTAAGAAGACATTTAATTGGGAATTTATGCTTACTCAGTAGAGCTTTCGCCTAGAGTGCGAAAGGTCCTGGGTTCAAGCCCCAATGTGAGCATATAATTTTTCTCTTCAAATATAATTTATCCATCATTGAGATGTATGAAATGAATAATAAAAACATTGAAAGAAGTCATACTGGCTTTATAATGTAATGTAAAATTCCCAGTTAAATGTCTTCTTAATAAAGAAGCCACCATTTGCAAGAGAGAAGCTAAGTTTTCGTAGCATTTGGTGCACGGGAATTAACATCGAATATAAGAGAAAAATTTGCATCTAGATTGGAATTTGCTCAGATAGCTCACTCGGTAGAGCATTCGCCTAGAGTGTGAAATGTCCTGGGCTCAAGCCCCAGTCTGAGCAAATCATTTTTCTCTTAAGAAATAAAATTCAATACTTTGTTTTATTTCCAGTTTTGTATTTATACTTTTGTTAAGTAAAAGTGTTACATTCTGTCTGCATGAATATGTTATAGACATGAGTAAATATTCTTATTAGCTCGTAATATTTTTTTTTATATGGAGCTTAAATCCATTTTACTACTCTGCAGTATTTTGTTTTATTTCCGGTTTTGTATTTATACTTTTGTCAAGTAAATAAAGTATTTTATTCTGTCTGAATGAACGTATTTGTCTGTAGCGTTCAAATCAATTATTTCCATTTTCATTTATTTCTGCTCACCATAGATGTAAATATTGTTTTGGTAGTGAAGTTTATGTATTTCAGTTGTAACAAAACCAGATCAAATCATTTAATTAAATAAAACTTGAAGTTTTATGTGATTTTAATATTTATCTTGATATATAAAAATTTTGTGTCACGTTGTTTGTCCGCAATGGAATCCTAAACTACTGAACCGATTTTAATCAAATTTTGCACACTGTGTGCAGTTTATCCAACTTGAGACTTAGGGTAGTTTATAACTAAATTTATAGTCACATTATTTTTTTATTGCAAATTATTTGTTTATTATTTAACAAATAGTTATAATTATCTGTGAGTTCCATACAATTCTAACAGATGGCGGTGTAAGGTAATTTGGTAAGGTAATTGGTTTATTATTTAAAAGAGAGATCCAGATGGCTGTGCTTTTTGTTGCAACCGCGAATTTCAATTGAATTACAAATATTGATTATTTCATAATTTAAGTGTGTTCAGTGTTTATTTTATTTTCAATATTATTAATTTTGTGTGTAAGTATTAGTTTTAAGTAATCTGGCTGAAAGACAGCAACTTAATTTAAATTTTTAATGTATACCTTAGCCACAGCAACGCATGGCTGGGACTTCTAGTTAAAATATAAATTAGTAGCAGCTGTTACATACGAGGGTCATACTGAAAGTCGTGAGCAACCCATTGTTAAAATTCAAATTTCAACAATGTAACAAAAACAACTGCAGGATCGTAATCTACAGACTTTATACCACAACATTGCCGTTTTGTGGCGTCATAGCTTTTATCATGTGACCACACGCAGTGTTTCCAAAATGGCAGACATCAATGTTTCGTTTCGACAGCGCGCTGTCATTGAATTCCTTGTTAAAGAGGAACAATCTGCTGTTGATATTCACCATAGACTTCAATGTGCTTACGGAGATGCCTGCATAGGTGCCAGCAGTGTTAGGAGATGGGTGAAACATTTTAAAGATGGGAACACTAGTATCAAAGATGAGCCTCGTAGCGGTCGCCCACACTCTGCCTCCACGGATTGCAACAAGGAAAGAGTTGATGCGCTCATTAGAGACGACAGGCGTATCACAGTGAATGAAATCGCTACAAAACTTGCAGTAGGACACAGTGCAGTGCAAGAAATGATTCACAGCTTAGGTTACCGAAAAGTTAGTGCCCGTTGGGTTCCACGTTTATTGAGTGAAGACCACAAACTTCAGAGAAGAACCATCACCCATAACCTTCTTCAGAGATTTCGAAATGAAGGTGATGATTTTTTGATGAGTATTGTGACAGGTGACGAAAGCTGGTTTCATCGCTACGAACCTGTAACAAAATGCCAGAGTATGGAATGGCACCACTTGAATTTGCCATCAAAGAAAAAATGCGAAGACAGTGCAATCTGTTGGGAAAGTTATGGGCAGCGTCTTCTGGGATGCACAAGGTTGCATTCTGGTTGAATTTCTTGAACCTGGACAAACCATAAATGCTGCCCGCTATATCCAGACACTTGTGAAGCTCCGTCGTGTATTACACGACAAATGCCCTGGAAAGAAGATCATTCTGCAACACGATAACGCGCGTCCTCACACTGCTCGTGCCACTGTGGAGAAGATCAGGACATTTGGGTGGGAAACTCTTCCACATCCTCCCTATAGTCCCGATTTGGCACCCTCCGACTACCATCTTTTCGGTTCTGTGAAGGAGCAGATGAGAGGCCAACGCTACGAGATGCTGGAGGATATTCGGAAAGCAGTGCGTTAATGTCTTCGAGCAGCTGGAACGGACTTCTATCATAAGGGAATTTTCAAGCTTGTAGAACGCTGGACAAAATGTGTGCAAAGAAATGGAGACTATGTTGAAAAGTAGCACAAAGGTCTGTAGATTAACATGGTGTACTTGGTTTGTCTCAAATAAATATTATGATTGTTTAAAAAAAGGTTGCTCATGACTTTCAGTATGACCCTCGTACATGGTGAAGAGCCAATCTACAAACAGAAAACATTAAATTTAATGATTCAGATCAGTTATTTGAAGACTCAAAACAGGATGATTCTGGGCTAAGAAAGACAACCAAATAAGGAACAAGTGTCTACCTATAATGGAAGAAAGACAAAGTAATATTAATGGTCTTCTTTATTATTATTTTACATGAGAAATGAGAACTTTTCAAGTAAGGGCTAGTCAATCTACCTCCTCCTCATACCATTGGTTCTTAACATCTTTAAAGATTTTTTAAAAGAAAAATTAACATTTGAACCAGGAATCGAACTGCAGACCTCTAATTCTGTACATTGGTGTGCAGTCCACTACACCATTCCAAACACAGCATGAATGCTAACATTCTTTCCACTTATGCAATTCTCTAACGTCCAAAGGTAACAATGCCATCAGACAAGTTCTATTCAAAGTATTTTAACGAGAATTTTACATTACTTTTAAGCAGTAAAGCACAATATTTTGATGTCTAGCTATCTGCCTTCAGACGTTAGAGAATTGCACAAATGGAAAAGAATTGTTAGCGTTTGTTCCGTGTTTGGAATGGTGTAGTGGGCTGCACGCCGATGTACAGAATCGGAGGTCTGTGGTTCGATTCCCGGTTCAAACATTAATTTTTCTTTTAAAAAAAATTAATTTTTTCCAGGACTGGAACATGTTAAAATAAATATAACTTCAAAATCTTTAAAGATATTAATAACTTTCAATACTTAATAAGAACTAATACTAAGATACTAGTATTATGATAATAATAGTACTAATAGGATAATTATATAATTTAATTAAAGTGATTTTAATTTATTTATTCCTAGATTTTTACAATGTCTTTGACATCATCCTGTGCCCATTTCAAGATTATGTAGCCATCTCCATTCCTCTGTATTTTTCAAGCCCCTTCCTCCAATTCTTTTTCTTCCATTGCTCTGACCACTCCTTGTATCCACGTTAGTTTTAGTTTTCCCCTCTTCCTTCTTCCTGTTGGATTCCATTCACAAATCTTCGATAATCTGTCTTATGCCATCCTTTTCATGTGTCCAAATCTTAATTGTATTGTTTTTTATAATTTCTACTAGGGCTTGCACTTTCATCTTTTCTCTTATAACATTATTTCTAATTTTCTTTTTCCTCAAAATTCTTATTGATTGTCCCCAGAATTCCATTTCTGTTGAATGTAATATGACTGTTAGACTAGCTTTCAAATCCCATGACTATGAGCCATATCGTATTATTGTGTTTTTTTGACAATTGCATTATGAATTTTTGTTTTCATTTTTGTGTTTGTTTTATTGCAATATTTTTATCCCATAAAATAACACTTAACCAAGATATTGCTGTTCTACCTTTATTAATTTTTCAATTAATATTATCTTCATGATATATGTGTTTTATTTGCAATGCTTTATTATTCCTTTCCCATTTTTTGATTTTGAAACTATTATTTTAGCAGGTTCTATATCAAGTAGATTAATTTTTCCCACTCCAATATTTATTTGTAATTTGAGGTGTTAGATATATAAAATAATTATCCTAGATTGTGAAGTTTATTCAAGAATTTTTTTTTACCTCCTGATTACGAGAAACTTGTCTTGATTGGATAAAAGCTAATTTCATATTTGTGTTTATGAAAATGTACAATGGGATACATTAACTCCATGGCATTAACTCCAGCCCTGGAAAGTCCTTGGACTACCAGCTGGCTGCTGGTCTCACATTTCGATGTGTTAATCGGAGTGACATGTGCTTAGCATATCAGGTCCTCCAGCTGTTACACCTGGTTTTTTCAACTTGGAAGTGTAACCTACTGTAGCTACCCAATTTTTTCACAATGTTGAGTGGGCACTGTTCCCTTATTGGCCGAAATTCCATGAAATAATGTCTTCCTCCGTAGGAACTTGAACCAGCTCAGTACTTAGGCATCATGTCTTAAACCTCTTGAATACAGTGCAGGACACAATAGGATACATTAGTACAGGAAATGAACAGCTATTCAGACGTTAATAATAATAATAATTGAAGCAATCGGGTGTAAAACATGGTAACTGTCATTTTGCTGTTTTGATGTTATTAGCCTCAAATTGTAAGATATTGTAGTTTGTAGTAACCAGGAAACAAAAATCTAAACCTTTCTGCCATCTGTTGATGAAATACTACCCTGTGCCACTGAGCTCGAATTTGAAATACTGCACTATACATCTCAAAATTTAGTTGTCATAATTTACACTCTGAGGACAATGTAATAACTTCCTCATGGTGTCTCCTGGGTAATGCAAAATGGGTTACAACACCGGTATGCTTCCAAAGAAAATGGGTACTGACGATAGCAATTCGTTTGTCGAATAGGGATTTAAGCCTAGCAGCCTCTTTGGTGCTTTTCGATAGGAGTAGGCTATGTGCCAGCACTGAATTTCACCTTCTCCCTTCTCTTCAAGCCTCAGCAAGAGCAGTTCGTCTCTCTGATGGGGACGTTAAGTTTAGTGGCCTCTTTGGTGCTTTTTGACAGGAGTAGGGGATGTGCCAGAACTAGGCTTCACCTTCTTCCTTCTCTCCATCGTCATCCCTCATACAGCACACTTTACGCTACATAAACACACACTTCTCTCTGTACACAATACAAGAATGCATCATCTATGTAAAATGGTCTGCTGAAGTGGTGTTGTAAATTTAAAATAAACCATGTTAACGCCATGTATCTGCTCAGCAAGAACCCAAAACCTGAAAAGTGCAGTGGATGGCAATAGAACATACACATAAACATTCTTTTATGCCTTATACAAGTTGTAATTTTATTAAAAAATTAACAAAGTGTTAATTAATAATTAATCTGAAATATATCATGGCAATGAAAAAGAGTGCAGTGGTGAGCAAAAAAAAAAATATATATATATTTTTGTCAGAGTTTAATTAATGATATTTGAAGAGAAAAATTATACGATCAGACCAGGATTTTAACCCGGGACCCTTGGTTCTCTAGGGTCAAGTGCTCTACCACCTGAGCTACCTGAGCAAGTACCGATCTAAACACAATTTTGTTTCTATATACATATATATGAGCATATAATTTTTCTCTTCAAATATGATTTATCCATCATTGAGATGTATGAAGTTAATAATAAAAACATCGAAAAAAGTTAATTAATGATGCTTGTTTTTTTTTTGTTTTTTTTTTTCATTGTGGGTACATACACGGTGCACCAGAAATACGGTTATATGTTTGATTGGATTGTGTGATGAAATAATTTTTATAGGAAATATGACTATACTATTTGAGAGGCAATTCTTTAATTTTTTTTCAAATTAAACAAAACAGATCATTTACAACAATACTAACCAAGCCACTTCATTGCCTCAAATTGTTTGCCATTTACATCTAAATATAATTGGGAAATGATTCATTGTTTTATTATATATGTCTATTGTAATAGCAAGAATTTCTTCCTCAGTTGCTATTTTTAACATGTCGACATCTTCCAATTTCCAGGTATAAATCTTCTTCAAATTACCTCACATTGTATAGCCATATTTTTAATACACCATAAATATGCTTAATTTGCATATCTTTTAGCCATTGGAGTGATTTATTTTTTATTGAAAATCATGAAACACAATTCATGTTTGTCTGAGCTCATATTTGGGATATGTCCATTTGTGACAATGAAAAATCCATACCAGCTTTTTTTATGACAGAAAACCATGGTTGTATAGTATAGCCCCAGGTTTTGGAATTCAAATCTCAAATGCTGTTTTCATTACTAACATGTTAATTTTATTTTAGAAAGAAAAATTAATGTTTGAACTCCAGATCTCTGGGCTACACACCAGCATGATAATGATAACTGTTACACCACTTGAGCTACGATACAAATGTAAATAATTGTTTTCTCTTATACAATTCTCTATCGTCCGATAGCCGGTATTATCAACACCCTCTGACAACTTATATTCAGAAGTATTTTTATTGAGAATTTATACATTACTTTTAATAAGCATTTTGCACCATTGAGGTTATTGTCAAATATTTAAAACAATAAAATTTGTTAAGAATCAAATGAATCGTGAATTCTTCTTACCTCATACTTCTATGTTTTTTTAAACTCAGCACCGCAGTATCGGACCATCGTCACCATCATCAGCTGCGGTGCTGTGTTTAAAACAAAACATAGAAGTATGAGGTAAGAAGAATTCACGATTCATTTGTTTCTTATCAATAAAACCTCATAATGTTGAATTTTCCCAAATTTATTATATTAAAATAAAATTTGTACCTGTTGTGCCAGTCATCCTCAACAAATTATATTTGTACAAAATATTCAGCTAGGCTTTTCAGAACCGGTTCCATTTTCAAAGCTGTTCATTGTGTGTACAGGTTATTTTTAATGAATATATTATCCCACTATACAATATATTTGTTAAAAACAACCAGTACCCAATGAACAGCATTGAAAGGCTCCAAAAGGCCTAGCTGAATATTTTATCATCATCATCATCCATGCAAGTATTAGGCCAAGTGGCCTGTTACGGTCTGAAAGAGGAATTATCCGAGGCTTGGTTTGAGACTTGAAAGCAAATGTAATTTTTTTTGCCCAATGGGTTGCTGGCCCAGAGGGGTATTATTGTGGGGTTCCCACTAATGTAGCATTTCCTCTACATTAAGGTGATGTGGTTATACCGCCAGTACTCGGTCCTCAGAGCCTCATTTGTAATAGCAGATTGCACCACGAGCAGGTTGAGGATGAGATTTGGATAAGAGAGATGATGAAATGCATGTCACTATCCCTTGCAACCCCTGAATATTTTATACAAATATAATTTGTTGAGGACATCTGCCACAACAGGTACAAATTTTCATCATCATCCAGGGATTAAGCCTGTTGGCTCGTTCCGGTTTCATCTTCTGTGTGGCCGTCCAACTTTTCTCCTTCCATGCGGTTTATAATTTAGCAACAATTTTGGAAATCTTTCTTCTGGCATTCTATCAATATGTTCTTTCCAGTCGTTCCTATATTTAATTTTATTGTTTTATTGTTTTAAATATTTATACATTACTTTTAAGCAAAAAGGTTTTCAAAATGTTATATTAAATATAACATCAGAACAATAACATGTTAATTGTTACAAAATAAAACATGTGAGTTATAAAGATTGTGATTGTTACTTTATTTTATATAATTTTTCTTTAATATCTTTTAATAGGATTGTTTTATTCTCAAGCATGATTATAAGAACAATTTGATTTTTGTTTTGCAGATTTTTGTAAAGAAGAGGTACAGTTATTTGAAGCTTGTGAAAATGATAGCCAGAACATTGTAAATCAGAGCAGTCATCAGATATTCTTTAAAATTCCCGAAACAATCTGCAGAAATAGAAGACCTTCAGGTTACACTGTATCACAATCTAGACGTGCATCAAGAGAGACAGGCATTTTCCCTTGTCCTCGCTGTGGAAATGTTTATAAACACAAACGATCACTTCAGGATCATGTAAGGTTAGAATGTGGGAAGTCACCTCAATTTCAATGCCCTTATTGCCCATATAGAACTAAACGCAATGGGAACAAATTGAAACATATAAGAAATACGCATAAAGTCATGATATGAGGACCTCATTTTCAAAATGTCTCTTGTCCACCTTGTTCCAAAACTGACTTTTTATGTCTCTGCATTCTTTTTTGTTTACCCTATGTACAAATGTCACTATTTGGCCTCAAAACGTCTTTAAATCACTATAAACTTGCATTAAAAGTGTCTATTGAAATTAAACTGTCCCGCGCCGTAGCCGAGTGGTTAAGGCAGGAAGCCTTGGCGCAGAGCTACGGGACTTGCGCTGGTTCGAGTCTCCATGGGGGAAGAAATTTTCTCATGGTATTTCGGCCAGTATGGGACCGGTGCCCACCCAGCATCGTGGGGCAATTGGGTAGCTACAAAAAGTAGCGGCTCCATGTTGAGGAACCAGCTGTAACGGCTGGGGGACCCTACATGCTAACCACATGTCACCCCTACACTGGCTGTTGATCATCTACCTCTGTGATTGACACATGTGGATGTGAAGGGCCAGCAGCCGGCTGGTAAGCTAAAGACCTTGTAGGCCTGTCGCGCCAGGAGTTTTTTTTTTTAAATTAAACTGATGCTTAAGATTTAAAACAAAAGTCTTTATACGTCACCTCATATCTTTTCTTCTAATCAAACCAGTTCCAAAACCTAGGCGGTTTCATCATCAGTAATTTCACGACTGATGTTCTGTTGTCCAGGAGAACTGTTTCTTATTCCATCCTCTGCCTTCGTTTTAAAACCAGTTTAATTAGAAGAGTGAATATGAGGTGAGGTGTAAAGAATTTTATTTTAAATCTTAAATTAAAAAGCTCATAGTGATATTTTCTCTAATAGTTCAAACTGACACTTGTTTACAGCAAAATAGCAACCTTTGATTTCTTCCCAAATTTATAAAATGGACGAGCGACATTTTGAAAATCACCTCCTCGTGTAATATTTATTATATATTAGAATCAGGAAAATATTGAATATTACACATACATAGGTATAATAGTTTATATAAAATTAAAAAGTTTATTTAGTATGGTCATGTACAAAGGATGGATAAAAAAAGACTTCCAAAGCAGTGCTATTATGGACATCAATAAGGAAAAGGACAAAGAGTACAGAAAATTACTCAGCAAAATAGTGTTGATGAAATAAAAGAGAGGGACTTGCTGGAAGACTTGTAGAAAAATAAGGAATTATGGTTAAGAATTTGAAGGCCCCTGACATAGATTGCCATAAGTCAAATGAATTTGTATCATATATATATATATATATATATATATATGTATGTATTACATATGGACAGGTCAAAGTCACAGTGGTGTAATTCAGTTTTGGTTTTCAGAAATTAACATAATGAAAGAGGTATTATAATAAATTCAGAAAGAGAATGTCATCATTTTAGATGTGTTATTTGAATCAAATTGAATATAGAGATGAAATTAAAATGAGTCATAAATCATCTCACCTCATACACTCCGTGTTCTACACGGCACTCGACTACAGTTACAGAAACAGTCGTTCCTACCTCATAATGTTTAATCCCATTATAAGTTTTATGAAATTAATATAGAGACTTGAATTTGTAGGCCTATAATGGTTATAGTTTTATTGATGACAAAAATGTCTTGCACCACTGTAACTTAAACTTGTCCGTATGACTAAAATAATTTTTATCCAAGAGTTGATTGTTTAATGTCAAGATATCAATGCATCAATGAGTGGATAGAAATTATTTATAGCTTATAATACAGCATTAGATTTTATTAACATTCTTAATATTGCATTTATTTGATTTTACAATTTTAATTAGTATTTTTAAATATCAAAATGCAAATTCTTATAATGATAAGAAATAATTAGCATTATGTATAGCATGGACAGTAATAATTATAATAGTTCAATTACCAAGTACATTTATCATCATATTATTGTTTTAGTTTTATATGAAATGTTGAAGATATTATTCATTGTGGATAATGTTGCTGAAGAAACTATATGTGTTATAAACAATTTATTACATTTCATATAAAAAAATGCATATTTAATATTATGTAATAGAATCAGAAAATTTTACACCTCACCTCATAAAAATATATATTTCTCACCTGACTAGTTTCGAAGGCCCCATCAGCTACACTCCAGCTTCAATTCAATTATATTGATTCAAGAACATGTTTTACAAAACGATAGTTCGACCAGTTATCGTATTTGGAGCAGAAACTTGGGCTGATACAACAAAAACTAAACAAATAATAAGCACATGCGAAATGAAAATCTTAAGAACTATTCAGGGGAAAACATTATTTGATAAAATACACAACACAGAAATTAGGGACAAATGCCATATTCAAGACATAACCAAATTTATTATAGATAGATGAAAATGTTGGAAGGGTCATATAGAAAGAATGGAAGAAAACCGGCTTGCAAAAAGAGCTAAAGAAGATAGACCAATGGATGGGAGAGGAACAAGAGGAAGACCAGCCAAGAGATGGATAGACAGTGAATGCACATCCAATATGTCTTCCTCCGAGGAGTGATTTTGGAAATAAACGGATGAAAATCCTACAAATTAAGTTTAAAAAGAAGAAGAAGAAGATGTTTACTGTGACCAGTGTTCTTAACTCATCCTATTTCCCCAAATCTATCTTCGTAGTCCCGGTCTTTTAATCCTTTATAATTCATCACTTTCTTTACATCCTGCAGCCAGGTTTTTTTATCTACTTTAGTGTCTTCTTCCTGTTGGAATCAGTCCAAAACTCTTCTTGATAGGTAACCTTTTGATATTTATATATTAAATTTGGGAATTTTTAACATTATGAGGTTCAATTAATAATAATTAAATGAATCGTGATTTTTTTTCCTTACCTCATACATCTATGATTTTTTAAACACAGCACTGCAGTATCGGCGACACTTTGTCATCATCGTCAGCTGTTTTCATGACTGTCAATTTTTTCTCCTTTTTGCCGGTATTTATCTAGACTGCCATCTGGTGTTCTTTTGAAGGAATTCCTCTTCAAACTGCCATCTGGTGTTATTTTGAATGAATCATTTCCTAAACTGCTATCTGTTGTATTTTTGAAGAACTTTGTAATCAAGCTTGGTTCTTCCAGAATCTCAAAGTTCATAGTTGTAGTATGGTTATTTTGAATATATATTTTTTCCCAAACTGTTAAATCCAAAGGTTTAGATAGATGTTTTAAAAGTTTTGCTTCTTTTTCAATCCTATGATGCTCTAATAAACTATGTGCTGCTATAGCTGATTTTTCAATTTCTCCATTCTTCATGTTTCTGAAGTGCTCTTTTTTACGAGTTTCCAAGTTCCTTTTTGTTTTTCCTATATATATCTTGTTGCAATCTTTGCAATCAATTTGATAAATCCCAGATTTTTTGTTGTCTGGGGTATTACATTTATTATTAGTTAACAGCAGGATAATTTGTGTTACATATCCATACCATTACAGTTGTCTGTATTTTACAGAATCTATTATTGAATTTTTTTTTCATATGTTGCCTATACATTTCATTAATTATTTTGTGCAGTTTAGAATGTCTGGCCTAACATTGTCAATTATATAATTTTAGTGATTTGCTCATAGTGTTACTTCCCATTAGAATTTTTATTAAAATTGTATACTTAATTTGTTTGTGAATAAGTGAATGATCTCTTTTTATATGTTACATTCACTGTCTTTTGTATTGTGAAGTGTAGATATTTAGATGCTGGTTAAAGTTTAATTAAATAGACAAATAAAAAGACTAGATAACTATTTTAAGGTAGGGATGAAACCAGAAAAATGTGAGAGAAATTAAACATTTCACTACAAGAAATAAATAATTACTCTGTTTCATCAATTTATAATTGTTTAAGAGTTATAATTTTAAATTTAATGTTTCATTATTTTATGTATTTAAAAAACTTGCACATCTTCTCTAAATTAGGGAGTATATATATATATATATGTGTGTGTGTGTGTGTATGTATGCGATTTTCAAAATTGGCAGTAGCTTCTCTTCATTCGTTACAAGATCATTAAATTGAACAAGAAACTAAACTACTAAAATGTTTGAAAAGACCAACAGAACTCACAATATGGGAAAAGATTTGTATTCGGAGTAGAATAAAACTATAAATTTTGAAGTTCCCGGCGAGCAAGATTTGATCTTGAAGGTCATTCAATTCCCTCTAAGTGGCATGAGAAAATCTGATGTTAATGGCTCATTTCAAAGAGTCGGAATTTAATTAAGAATGGGGAGATGATCTCTGAAACATGTCAAGGTGAGAGGATCATGAGATGAGGTATAAAGTTTCCGATTAATTTAATATTCTAGTTTAAGGCATTTTACAGGATTTCACATTTTTTAACATTTGCAACTAATTGTGTTCAATGCTAGTTACCATAATTTATTGTATTTATCCACACACATAGAGAAATAGATTAGCAAGAGACTGTCTAATGATGAAGCATAAAGTTTTGGCAATGACATCTGAGGAATCTTAATTTTCAATTATGATTCCAATTCATTTCCATTGAGTTCCCACTTATCCAAGCTTAAATCTGATGAATTTTAATTAAATAAAAAGAAACATATAAAAGGAAAGTAATAAATAATTAAAATATAAAATAATATATTCACAGATACATTTAAAGCAATAGAAACAATGAATAAGGTATTGGTATTTAGATTACCTATAAACATATGCATAATTTAAAATAATAAATAATTTATTAAATTAATATTGGGAAGCTAAAGCTATTACTATGATAGAAATAAGTAAATTAATAAACACAATTAAATTATTGTAAATCAATGGTAAAGAGAAAAATTTTTGCCTGAACCGAGAATCGAACCCCGAACCTTTAGCTTTCCGTGCTAATGCTCAGACCACCGAGCTAATCCAGGCTTCATTCCCATCCAAGCAAGAATCCTTCCTTTACCTTTACTCTACTGGCCCCACATTCAATTGCAATGAATCCTCATTCACAAATACACAATTGTAAAGGGAGGATTCTTGCTTGGATGGGAATGAAGCCTGGATTAGCTCGGTGGTCTGAGCATTAGCTCGGAAAGCTAAAGGTTCGGGGTTCGATTCCCGGTTCAGGCAAAAATTTTTCTCTTTACCATTGATTTATAATAAATAATGTTGACTACTAAAGAAAGACATTTTTGCCTTATCTGGTATAGGCAAACATTTTTCTCTTTAGCTATGTTTAATATTATTTACAGATTGTTTGTTTATGTTAATTTCCATATTACATTCATAATGTTGACTTATGCTGTTTCTATTCACATTTTAGCAGTATTTGTAAGATAAATTAATCATAATATTAGCCTATGACATGTTTAATGCAATTAAAAGGTAAAGTGATCCCAGTTCAGACCTTAGGAGATCTTTGGGATAGAAGAGGATTCTAGACAATTGACAAGAGATGCCGCCATGGTGATGCCAGTGGATTTTGGCCAGTTTAAAAATCCTTACCCCCATCGGGACTTGAACCTGCAACCTTCCGACTTGATGCATATTGCCTTAACCAATTGTGGTATGGTGTGCCCCCATTTAAAGTAATTATGTATATGTCCACCGCTGTGGTCTCGAGGTAGCGTGCTGCCTTGTCATGCAGCGGACCCAGATTCGATCCCCGGTCGGGACAATTTTTCTGGGTGAGGTTTTTATCTAGGTTTTTCCTCACCTGTAAGACAAATGTCAGGAAAACGTTGGGCCCAAACGGTCCCTGAAATCATATGGCCATCGTCATCATTTTTATCATTATCAAAATCATCATCATCATCATCATCATCCTTCACCGGTGTGGAACGCAACGGGAAGCTACCACACCTACAATTCCCTAGTAATGCTGCAAAGCATAGCATGTGAAAATGCTATGATTGCAGTAAAAGACCTGCTCTCGAGCAGAATTACTATGGATGGATGGATGTATATGATGATGATGATCCATCCATCCATAGTAATTCTGCCCGAAGGCAGGTCCTTGACTGCAATTATAGCATTTTCTTGCTATGCTTGCAGCTTTACTAGGGAATTGTAGGTGTGGTAGCTTCCCTTTGTGTTCCGAAGGATGATAATGATAATGATGATGATGGTCATATGATTTCGGGGACCGCGTTTGGGCCTTAAAGTTTTCCTGACATTTGTCTTACAGGTGAGGAAAAACCTCACCCAGAAAAACTGTCTTGACCGGGGATCGAACCCGGGCCCGCTGCGTGACAAGGCAGCACGCTACCTTGAGACCACAGCGGTGGACATGATGATGATGATAATAATAATAATAATAATAATAATAATAATAATAATAATAATAATAATAATAATAATAATAATAATAATAGTAATAATAAAGAAGATAATCTAGGAATATCTGCTGATTTACTGATACATCTATCTTTTCTCTCTACAAGAATAAGGAAAACTACACTCCCATACTCAACTAAAAAAATTCATCTTATTGCATTTGATATTAATATGAAATTTAATAAATATATTACTCCAATTTAACATTTATCAAATGGAATCAATTATTCAGTGTGATTACAAGACCAAATTTCAACCCCACTTCCTAATTTCACTAGTTTGAATGGTTCAAGATAGGACATTGCTATTCTATCTCTATGTATTTACCATTTTAATTATTAGAATTATCTGCATTTAACCTAATTAAATTATTTATGTAATATTTATATTATGTTCACATTTACTTAATTTATGAATTTTTAAATCTTCATTCACTTTCTCCCTCCTATTCTCCTTTTCCTTTTATTTTTTCCAAACATTTCTTGAAACTGCTTTCTTTTATTATTTGAATATTATGAATTCCTGATTAATTCACAGAAAATTAAAATTTCACCAACCTAAAAGGAAGTTAGTAATAAAACTTAATTGAAATGCTAGAATAAAAAATATGCAGGATGATTCAGTGAGTGTGTTCCAAACTATTCAGGAATGATAGAGGAAAAACTTATATAAAAAATCAATAGGAACCCATGTCCATAATTATCTTTGAACTAGTGTTCATTCAATGGTGCAATGCTTGCATATTTCCAGCATTTAGTTGGTGATGGTCAATTTTTAACAGGTTCTTGTAATATGTTTTAATATTTTAATGTTATTGTCATGGCTTTCAAGGGTATTCAATAAAAGTGTGTAATAATATGTGGAATGGTTTGGGCTACCATAATTATGAAGCATTTTCAGATATGGATTCCTATATGATAGTTTTTATACATTATTTCTTGTCATCTTTAACCCATTCACTTCAGATTAAAATGCTCAATGCATTTCCCAGAAACCGGATTTAAATCACCGTAAATTATATTGTCTATTTTTAGACATTAAAAACAAACAAAAGATAATGGTACCTGAGATCACAATAAGGGTGAAGACTATAACGCATTCCTCTACTATTCATAAATGTTAACAAAAGATTACTCTTACAAGGGATGTACAAAATATATAACAGACAGGGTTAAGTGAGTGTACCTCATCTTCTGTGGCGAATGGGTTAAAATATGTAACATAGTTATCGAATCATCCTGTACACATATGTAAAAGTAACCAGTGTAAGATTTTAGACGAAACTTTTTTCATAGACACTTTAACATCTAAGGTTATATAATCTATTTATTTATTTAATGACACTGTGAAATGGTGTGATAAAATAGGCCTTGGAGTTTTAATCTGGGACCTCCTGAATAGGAATTTCAAATGCTGCCACTTGAGCTAACTCCCTTAATTCAAAGGAAACTCGTGGAGAATGATGCAAAGGTTTTATTTTGAGAAGAATATTCTAATATATGCTATTGACCAAAATCCAAACTTTTGTAATATGTTAATCAATTTATTTTAGTGAACTGATGCATGCTTAAATGATATTGGAAGAAATTTTACAAAATAAATTGATTATAGTATTTTAATTTCACATTTAATTCAGAAATCAGAGTGTAATTTATTTTCAAATAGTAATAAGTTTTCTTGTCACTTATTTTACATTTAAAAAATCACCACTGTCACTAATCATTTTTTAGTTCAAACAGTAACTATAACATTTGTGAATACTGTTATGTTTCAATTATATGAAAAAGCTTCATAATTTATTCACAATAATTACTAGTATAAAGACTTTAAAATTAGTAATTAATTAAAAATATATATTAATGAAATTGCATGTTCACTGCCTGAAATAAAGGTACAGGAAAAAAAAAAAAAGGTGAGTTATCTTTTTTCATGGAATCTAGAAAACTTACTTTTAGTTGTACAACATCCATACTTTCTTATGCCAAACTTAGGAGATAAATAACCCCATGAGTAAACTGTACCTTATACTATTTGAAACTTCTAAATTATATTTGAAGAGAAAAATTATACGCTCAGACCGGGACTTGAATCCGGGACCCTTGGTTCTCTAGACCAAGTGCTCTACCAACTGAGCTACCTGAGTAAGTACCGATCTAAACGCAAATCTTTCTCTATATACATTATAATTCCCGTCCACCAAATGCTGTGAAGCCATGCTTCTATCTTGCAAATGACGGCTCCTTTATTAAGAAGACATATTTGGGAATTATACATTACAGCCAGTACGGCTTTTTCCAAGTTTTTATTATTGATTTCGTACATCTCAATGATGGATAAATCATATTTGAAGAGAAAAATTATACGCTCAGACCGGGACTTGAACCCGGGACCCTTGGTTCTCTAGACCAAGTGCTCTACCAACTGAGCTACCTGAGCAAGTACCGATCTAAACGCAAATCTTTCTCTATATACATTGTAATTCCCGTCCACCAAATGCTGTGAAGCCATGCTTCTATCTTGCAAATGACGGCTCCTTTATTAAGAAGACATATTTGGGAATTATACATTACAGCCAGTACGGCTTTTTCCAAGTTTTTATTATTGATTTCGTACATCTCAATGATGGATAAATCATATTTGAAGAGAAAAATTATACGCTCAGACCGGGACTTGAACCCGGGACCCTTGGTTCTCTAGACCAAGTGCTCTACCAACTGAGCTACCTGAGCAAGTTTAGATCGGTACTTGCTCAGGTAGCTCAGTTGGTAGAGCACTTGGTCTAGAGAACCAAGGGTCCTGGGTTCAAGTCCCGGTCTGAGCGTATAATTTTTCTCTTCAAATATGATTTATCCATCATTGAGATGTACGAAATCAATAATAAAAACTTCTAAATTATAGTTCTTTTCGTGGAGATTCTAATGACACCTCAAACTCCATTTCGACAAAAAAAAAGTGCCTTACTTGGGTCTTTCCCTGTACTGTTTCAAATATAGATTTTTGAATCTTTAATATCCTGAATGAGGTGTGAATTAATTTTATTTGCTAATGGCCTACACTTACTTAGTTTAATTGTGTTAATTAATATTTCTTTGCTAATGCTTGCATTTTTTCAATTGAATCTCCCAGAAATAATACTTTGCTTCTAGGTTTAACTTTGCAAGAGACTTTTTTATTACCAATTCCTGTATTTTAAAAATAATTACCTTGGAGTAATTCTCATAATTTACAATTTTGTTGTAATTAAATTCTCTGCAAAGAAAATGAAATATTTAGAATAATTCAGATATTACCTTGGAGTAATTCTCATAATTTACAATTTTGTTGTAATTAAATTCTCTGCAAAGAAAATGAAATATTTAGAATAATTCAGATAATTTTTACTTTTATTTTTTTATGGAGTCATACCTGCCTTCCTATAGCTCCCAGCCCAAGTCAGATTCTGGACTCCCCTTTTTTGGGGTCATTTAACCAATCTGATTTAGTTATTTTTATTTCCTTACAGATGCCATGAATAACATGTAGTCAAAATGACACCTTGTCACCTCAAAGGACATCTAGTAGGCAACTGAAGTGTTGACTTTTTAGGAATTAATACCTCACCTCATATCCTTCTTCTCATTAGACCGGTTTTGGGACCTTATTAGGTTCCATCCTCAATACTTTCACTACCGTTGTTACATCCAAACATGACATAGCAACAACGATCATGAAAATACTAAGGATAGAACCTAATAAGGTCCTGAAACTGGTCTAATAAAAAGGATATGAGGTGAGGTGATATAATTTTTCTTAAAAAATACTGAAGTATTATTTGTATTGATGAAAGTCTGTTAAATTTGGTACAGAGACCTTTTTTTATTCAGCCTTGCAATTCTTTTACGAGCATGAAAATCTTCAGACTCACAATTTGCAGCTTTAAGTCCCTTCCAGAAGACTTGTCCTTGGATTTTTCCATCCTAAAAAATCCATTGATCCCAGCTGGGTTTGAACCCATGACCCTCTGGACTAGAGGCAGGTAACAACCATGGCCAACATGAAATCAAATGGACATAATTATATATCCTTTTTAAATATTCTATAACTGAATTGGAACTTAATTAAACACGAGAAATATATGCATATTTATTAAAATTAAGCATGATTGATCTTTAAATTGCTGTGTTGCCTCAAATTATAGAAGGTTTTTGGATTATACCTAGAATAGAATGGTTTTCTTCCTTCTCCTGTTCTGAACTATGTAATTTAATTAAGGTAGAATATGTTTATCACTCACCTCAAACATATTCTACCTTAATGAATATACCTCATAGTGAGAATTCCTAAAATAAGTATGTAATTTAATTTAAGTCACATTTAAGTTAATCCTGCCAATAATCCAGAATGAAGGATATTTTTTTTATATATTATTGACTTCTATGTATGATTCTCTAGTAAAATGGTCTACGAGTTAATTTAAACTCTAGGGATTCTTCATATAAATTTTATCTAATTTTTAAAAACATTTTAAACCATATTTTGATGTATTAACAAATTTTCAAGCTCTTTTAAACTCCATGTGTATACCACTGTGCAAGTTGTTTTATATACTGTTAGGACGTACAACTAATATATATTAAAAGAGGGTCTGCATGATTGTGAACTCACTTATAATCATTCTATAATGTTTCAGTTACATTTTTATATCAAATTTATTTATATTTTACTTATTACCAGTGTAGTCTATAATATAGTAGTGTATTTTTTATTAGCTTTTTTGTTCTAATTTTTAATTTTCTTTTTCCAGAATTGAAGCACCAAGTTAATGAGGAATTAATGTTTTACTCTTCCCATAATATCTCATCCTATGATGCAAGTATGCTAACATCAACTGCTCAAAATAGCAGCCATGATGCATTTGTTTTACAAGATAATGTTTATAATAAATCCATTCAACAGCCACATATAAATGAATCGCAGCCTTATGTATGTGTTAATTGTGGGAGGACCTATACGTGGAAAGGCAATTTACAGAGACATATTAAATTAGAATGTGGTAAAGTACCAAATGTTCTTTGTCAATATTGTCCATACAGAACCAAACGTACAGATGAGTTAAAGAAACATATGCGGAGGATACACAATATATTTTCATCCTCACCACAACCATGAAGTGCTATTAAAACCTTATATTGTACAAAAAGTAAGCTTTCTTTTTAATTAACTTTTGTGTAGATATTTTTCTATATGTAATAATAAGCTGTATGTCATTGTTATAATAATTGAAGAGATACAAACTTTAAATAAGAGAGAGAAAAATATATATATCGTCGCTTAAGGAACAATACTGCATAACTAACAAAATACAGATTTTACAGAAGAAGCAAAAACTGTTTATTTTTCTCGTTAGTACTCATAGATTGAAACTGTTGTGTCTGCATGTTTAGCGAGGTCACGGTACAAAATTTCATCCTAACCTATGTTTGAACTGAGCGCACTTCTTCAGTGATGCCAACAGTATAAAAAGTCAATTTCACAAAAAGTATCAGTTACCCAGTGTTGTTTTTTAAGCGATGATATATAATTTTTAAGGTATTTTCTGTGATTTAGGAAGTTATATTTTGAGGTTATTTTAATTATATTATTTTTAGTCTGGACATCTTACCTCAATATTAATGTTGATTTGTTCTTGGACATGTTTCAAAACAATTCTGTTTTATCGTCAGCTTTCCCAGACTGGGACATGTTTTGAAACATGTCCAAGAACAAATCAACATTAATATTGAGGTAAGATGTCCAGACTAAAAATAATATAATCTTTTCTGTGATTTTATCAACTGATAAGATTCTGTAATGGGTCAGCCATGTGACCCCAATGTTTAGAAAATAATTTTGAGCCCATGCAATATAATTTTAGCATGTAGTAGAATTTATTAATAAATCATAAAGGAAGTAATATTTTGAGGTTGATCTTTATAAATAAGATGATCAGAGTCACCTTATGTATGTAGTAGAATGTCTCATATTGCATATTTCCATCAGTTGGATATCCTTTAATACCGTATCATTTAATAACTAACTGTATTTGTAAGTACTTACATGACATGAAGAGATGGCATTAAAATGCCTTTTTCAGGCCATAAAGATTTTTTTTAGGACTCATACTAGACTGGAGAATGTTAATGATGAAAGTAAGTACTCTTTCTTCTTTTCCTTCTATAGGATGTATCCATTTTTCATATTTGTCATCACACTTATCCTCCTCCAGGCATCTCTATCTTCCTAGCATCTTCATTTATGATTGTTGTCCATTCTACTCCCCTTGCCTCTAAGTTTTCCCATATATGGTCACTCCATCTCAATCTTGCTGCTTCTCTATATGAACACATATTAATTAAATTGCTATACTGGTAATTAATATTTTATTTTAGGAAGTAATATTTTGAGGTTCTTTTAATCAAGTTTATTGAGTCTGTATTATCTTACCTCAATTTAATGTTGATTTGTTCTTGAATATGTTTCGTTTAGTCTTCTAATCATCATCAACATGGCCAGACTGGTTAGATTTATGTTGTAAACCTCCTGTGGTTGGCCGAAGAACCTCCAAACGAGGTCACGCTCAGTCGGTATTACATTCAGAAGAACCAAAACAGAGTTATGAATTGCAAAATATCGTGCTGATGATGATTAGAAGACTAATCGAAACATGTTCGAGAACAAATCAACATTAAATTGAGGTAAGATAATACAGACTCAATAAACTTGATTAATATACAGGTTAAATTAATATTAAGAAATAAGTACATTAAAGTACACAACTAAATTATTGTAATCAAATGGTAAAGAGAAAAATTTATTGGAAATGGGAAGGAAGCCTGGATTATCTCAATGGTTAAGAGCATCAGCACGGAAAGCTGAAGGTTCGGGTTTCGATTCCCGGTTCAGGCATAAATTTTTCTCTTTACCATTTGATTAATATACAGGTGTTCAGAAATTCCCATTATAAACTTTTAGGGCTTGTGGAGGGGAGTCCCGGGACTCAAATGGTAGAGCACTTGGACTAGAAAACCAAGGGTCCCGGGTTCAAGTCCCGGTCTGAGCATATAATTTTTCTCTTTAAATATGATTTATCCATCATTGAGATGTATGAAATTAATAATAAAAACATAGATAACATTTTGTCTGGAAACATACTGTTTTTGTGCTGAGGGTACAAGTTCACATTAAATGTTCAAATCTCCCGCAACTGCTGGGAATAAATTGATTGTAATTAATAATTTATGACTCAATTACATTTACATAACCCAACATTCACTGATTTTGTGACAAGTCCAATGTGAAGGGAAAAATAAAGAAATTTCACTTTGTCACTGTAAGAATAAGATGGAGCGAGTGTACTAGAACACGATTTGCTGATACAATGTGTGCACTGAGTTTTATAGCCACCACATAGAACCTGCTGATGTAGTGGGTAAGTACTAACTATAATGAGATGTGTTAAATTAATAATTAAAACACTAACTGTAATCAATTGAGTTGGTGTTTACTTGATGAAAATCCATATTTATTAATTAAATAAAAATAAAACATAGTTTTATTTGATTTTCATATTTATTATATAATTCAGTGACAGCTGTTTCGGTATACCGTACCTTCTTCAGACATGTTAACAAATTATGAATTGTGTTCCAACTGATCTAAGCAACAATACAACAATATTTATTTAAATTTTTTAATTTAACAAAGGGGATTCATTCAAATCAAGTTGAGAATTTAACAGTTTGTTACTACTTTTCAGTTATTCAAAAGTTTAATTTTTATTTAATTACTAACTATAATGTTGAGTACAGTAGAGAAGTTTGGTTAGTTTACTTATAAACTATCATTCTTAACTAATAAATAATGAGTTGTATCTTGAGGAGTAAAGATGGCTGAAAATGAGAAGGATGCCTCTCGAAACTGCAGTACCGTGCTTGAAGATCACAGAATATGAGGTGAGATACGACTCTTTATTTATTAGTTATTAACTGAAAAGTCTTAATTTTATTTCCCATAATTAATTTATAACTATTATTCTTACATTGCCTATATGAAAAGTCTTTTATTTTTCACTTGACGTTGACTTATCACAAAATCAGTGAATGTTGGGTTATGTAAATGTAATTAATTGACTCATAAATAATTAAATTGATATTGATTTATCCCTGGAAAATGCGACGGTTAATGCAAAATTGTTGTACCTTTCTAAACAAACGTTTCTATTCAAAATGTTATTTACCAGTTTCCTGTACAAGTCCTAGTGGTTTATAATGGCAATTTCCAAATATCAATAATACTGAAGAACACAAGAACAGAGTCCAATTATAAATATATCAGGAAACTCACTTAAACCCCCTTGTTTTATTAAGTCACATCAAGCTTGATGAGAGTAAAATCTCTCATTTTTTAGGTAAATAATCAACTGTGCTTCCTGCTGCATCTCTAATAATACTGTTATTGGAAGTAGTGAATCAAAAAGAAAATATTGGATTATTTGCTATTCTTTACATGTTATTGTGGCATTTTAATAGTAATTTTATTTCATATTTGAACAGAAAAATTATACGCTCAGACCGGGACTTGACCCAGGGCCCTTGGTTCTCTAGACCAAGTGCTCTACCATCTGAACTACCTGAGCAAGTACCGATCTAAACGCAAATTTTTCAAGTCCCGGTCTGAGCGTATAATTTTTCTCTTCAAATATGATTTATCCATCATTGAGATGTATGAAATTAATAATTATTTTATTCTACTAATATAGTTATAGTATTGCATTAAAACTTATCAATTGTCCTTTGTGATGGTTGTTAATTGTCAGGAAAAAAAATTATAGATTTATTTTAAATCCTTAAGGTACAATTTTTGGTGATTATATAATTGCTGATTGGTATGATTCAAAGTTGAGGTAATATTTTTAAAACAATTAAAATTTATAATTTTATAACATTTCTTCAATGCATTAAATTTTTTTAAAAAATTTGACTTGAATGATATAAATATTCATTTTCGTCCTTCCAACTCCTTATCTGTATTTTTACTTACACTACTAATCATTATTATTATATATTTTTTTTTAAATATCAATGTAAGTACTTTTTTGTACCGTCTTTCTCAATCAAAATTAATCCATATCAAAAAAACTTTGTTCATTATTCAAAATCATGTAGGCCTTTCAATACATGTTTCATCTTAGGCATGTTATTTGCTACAAATACCTTTCAAAATATGTTTCATCTTCAGCATGTTATTTGGTACAAATACAAATTTGTACCTAATAACATGGCTGAAGATGAAACATGCAAACATACAAATTTGTTCAATGAATGAATGAGTCACTTATCATACGTCATACTTTATTTTTTAAACATGAGAACTGTAGTTTTCAAGAGGAGTCCCTCTTATCTCTTCAGCCGACATAAAAATATAAAGTATGAGGTAAGATAAGAAGTGACTCATTCATTCATAGAATTAAGAACCTCATAATGTTATTTCCCATATTTAACTATGAATACAAATTTGTACCAAATAACATGCCAACAATGAAACATATTTTGAAAGGCCTACATGATTTTAAATAATTAACAAAAGCATTTTGGACAGGGTTCCATTTTGATTGAGGAAGATTGGCAAAAAATGGTACTTGTGTTAATGTTAAAAAAAATAATGCATAACCTCAATTGAGATTAAAATTAATTTTATAAATATTTATTATTAATTAAAGTGATACCATATTGAAATTTACTCAAATGGCAGAAAAGTAAGGATGTTAGAAAAACATGTCATCAACCAATAAAATTGTTGAAGAGAATGGGTCTGATTTTACTACAAATAGATATGTAGCAATAAAACACCTGAATTATATCATGCTTTCTATTCTAATTTAAAATAATTGTTTTGTGTTACAGAATTCATGCTGACAAGTGCCATGCTAAAAGAACCTGAACACTTAATTTCTGGTGATACTTCTATTCCTTGGACAGATGTGCACAATGCATTTGCTCTCTATGAAGCACAAAAAACTTCTCCTTTTACGTTTCAGAGAAATTTTAATTTGGGTTCTAGACATGAAAAAAATACAGATAATTCCCATCCTTTTGTTTGTAGTACTTGTGGGAGATCATACATGAGAAAATGCACTTTACAACGTCATATAAGGCTGGAATGTGGCAAAGAACCAAACATTCATTGTCCTGTATGCCCTTATAGAACTAAACGTTCAGATGAATTAAGAAAACATATGAGAAGAACACATAATATTGATAAAAAATGGTAACTAATTTATAATGTGCTGGCACACAAACTATGATGCACATTTTGTCCTCTAGAATTTAATGATAAACAAAAAGAGAATTTATTTAATTAAATAAATTATGGATTTTCATCAAGTAAACGCCAATTCAATTGATTAATTAAAACGAGAATTGCCTATGATCTGTTTCGAACAACAGTTGCAGCTATTCTCCTTTTATTGGTTTGTGCTGTGAAGCATACCAGCCCGTTCAAAGACATGAAGTCCATTACCCAGCAATTTTGAATTGATGTGTTGAATTAAGGGTTCAAATTTTGAACCATTGCTTATTATTATTATTATTACCACCATCATCATCTTCAAGGTATGGGCCTGTTGGCCCATTCCGCTCCCCGGTGCATATAATAATATTGTTATTATTATTATTATTATTATTATTATTATTGTTATTACTATTGTTTTGATTTTTGTTATGATTTTAATATATACATGTTGCAGACTTGTCTGCCACCTAATGGAATAATTTGTTTAATTTTGATTATGTGAGCTTTTTAGAAAAGTTTGTGATCAGCAGCTGATTCTTGTTTAGTCTAGAAACTGTCCTTTTTTAATATATCATTGTGCTAGTTACGTTGTTCCAGTATAAGTAGTAAAGTGTTAAAAATTAATTTACATTTTTTCGTAAAACTATTATGGGAAATAACATTATGAGGCTTTTGATTAATAAATAAAATATGTCATAATTATGAATGAATTAAAATGCTTCATACCTCTCCTCATATCCAGTCTTCTAAGTAGATCGCAATTTCAAAGCCTCATCTTCAGTACTTTCTTGTCGATTGATGTTATGTCGACAAGAAAGTACTGAAGATGAAGCCGCGAAGGCCTTTGAAATCGCGATCTACTTAGAAGACTGGATATGAGGATAGGTATGAAGCATTTTAATTTAATCATAAATTAAACCTCATAGTGATTATTCCTAAAAAAAGTTCAGTATAAGGTCATAATTATCTCACCTCGTACACTGTGTTCTTCAAAGCACAGGACCATGGTTTCTAGAATAGTTATTCCTATCTTTAGCCATCTTTATGGCTCTCTATGTCGTAAAGATGACTGAAGATAGCAACAATTTTTATCCAGAAACCATTGTCCTGTTCCTATCTTCAGCCATCTTTATGACACTCTACATCGTAAAGATGGCTGAAGATAGGAACAACCATTCCAGAAACCATGGTCCTGTGCTTTGAAGAACATGGAGTGTATGAGGTGAGATAATTATGACCTATTTTATTTATTATATTATTTTCATTATCTAATTTTCAGCAGAAGAGAAACTGATAAAATTATTAATAATTAAATGAATCGTGATTTCTTCTTACCTCATACTTCTATGTTTTTTTAAACACAGCACTGCAGTATCGGCGACACGTTGTCGTCATCATCAGCTGTTTTCGTCAATTTTTAGGAAATAATTCTTTAAAAGAACATCAGGTGGCAGTTTGGATAATTATCAACAAAAGTAAAAATTGACAATCGTGAAAACAGCTGACGATGGTGACAAGAAGTTGCCGATACTGCAGTGCTGTATTTAAAGAAATATAGACGTATGAGGTAAGAAATAATCACGATTAATTTAATTCTTATGAATTGAACCTCATAATGTTAAAAATTCCCAAATTTATTATATAAAAATATTGAATTTGTTAAATATTTTTATAAATTTCCTTTGTTCCAGGATGGTAAGCAATTTCCTTGAATTGTTTCCCATCCTTGGAATCAGATTGAAGGGTGGTTTATTCTATAAGTTTTTTTTTTTTGTTGTTGTTTGAATTTCTTTAACTTATTTATTATTATCGACTTTCCAAAACCATTTAATCTAGTAATAAAACCTCATAATGTTAAAATTCCCAAATATATTATATTAATCTAGTAATGTTTAAAATGTGATTGTATTCTTTCTTAAAATTTCCTTTACTTAATGGAATGTTCATTAATCTGTATATTAAACTGTAGACTATTGCATGTTTATGTGCAATGTGATTATAATATGAAGATTTAATGTAATTTTCTGTATGGGTATCTTTCCTGTGGATATTGAATTCAGTTTTTTTTTCTACTATTTATTCCTAATTATGTTCAGGTCTTAATTTGATTATAATTTTTTATTTGATTATTGTTGTTTACTGTATTTAGATTACTTTGTTCCATCACTGATAGGACTATTGAAAGAATTTTATTTTTTGAAAAACTAACTGAAAGTCGCTGTATATTCTCTTCTCTATGCTGATGTCCCTTTCTATATAATATTGAATTCTACAAGTGCTACTCAATAGTAATAACATTTATCTGTCTCACCTTCATTTTGTAACATTTAAAATTCAGTCCTGTGATGGCATAAGATCAGAGTTACTTATTTTAGGAATTCACACTATGAGGTATATTCATTTAGGTAAAATGTTATCACTCACCTCATATTTTTCTTCTTTTTTAAATTTAAACTAGTTTTGGAACTGAAGTGTAAAATTCCAAATCTAGTTTAAATTAAAAAAAGAAGAAAAATATTAGGTAAGTGATAAAATTTTGCCTAAATAGATTAGAGTAATTAATAGTGAGTGGAGAACATATTTTTAATAACTCACCTCATAAAAATTTCAAATTTCTTTGACTTTGATACTGCCGGTTTCAGACAACTTCTCGTCCCTCTTAAGTCATGACTCCCACTGTTGAAATTCTCTGGTTGTTAGTTTCTCTATGGACGTCACCTCTTGTGCTGCCATCTTTGGTTGGGATTATACATTTTGAAATTGAATTTTTATCCACCTGAATATTGAAGTTCATAGATCGATATTTATTCTTCCGAACATTAATTTAAATCTGTATTCAGTATAGTGCACTGTGTGCATCATTCTTTGAAATGTTGTTACTGAAAAAGAAGCTTCTAGTATCAAATTTTACCACAGGATGATGTACCCATCTATTTTTAAATGTTCTTGAATAACAGGTTCAAAACAAATTAACTGTTTGATAGATTTTTTTCAGCACATTGTGTTAATGTAGATAATCTCCATACATTTTTTCCCCCTCCTGAATAAATATGGTATTGAAAATATTTAGTATAATATTGTAAAATTACCTTTCAAATATGAAGAATAAATATTTATTAATTTATTTTAAAAGTTTTACATTTTCCTGCTTCCGATTGATCTGCTGTCATTTACCTCTTGTCATTCCAATCTCCTTCATCCAATCATTTTACCCTGACGTTGCTTAAGACACCATTCCACATTTTTTTTTTGTCCTCTTCTTCTACCAAGTGGTACCCGTTTTTGTATTTTTTTGTTGTTGTGAATCTGTCTTCTATCATTCTTTTTGAATGACCATACCGCCATAGCCTGTCTCAAGCTTGGTTACAAAATGAGGAGCACGATGAGATATACCTTTTTAATAATCACAGGCTCAGCTGGCCTGGCTGTCAGTATCTGAAAATGGGCCCTTTCCCTGGTTAACGTGGAGAAATTGAATTTTTTTTTTATTTTTAAAGTACTATATTTTTGAACATATTTAAATTTTATCAATAAATTGATAGGAAGTAACATTGTGAGGTAATATTATCACAAGATTGAACTAAACATAGGTATTATGAAAAATATATGCCTGAATCGGGATTTGAATCCGATGTCTCTAGTTCTGTACACCAGCATTCTAAACCACTGAGCTTCCAGGCTCCCAATTCAAATGCATATTGTTTCTCTCATTTATATCTGAATTCCTGCAAGAATTTTGGTGAGAAGTGAAAAATTTAATATGTAAGATCATAAATATATCTAACCTACTGAAACTCTAACTTACCGTAATCCTAATCTAAGCTACCATATGTATCAAAACTTGAGGGAATATCTTGTCATAACTTATGACATTTAACTTTATATACTTCTTGAAGATAAGAAAACGTTTGGTACTTTGTCTTCACTCGGATACCTACTCTCCTATTTTGCACACATGATACAAATGTAATGCTGATGACTACTTGTCTTAGTATAAAAAAACACTGCCAATTGCCGTAATATAAAAAATTAACAATGTAGGACATAATTATGAAATACTTTATGTCGTAATACAAGAAAAACATTTGTTCATGTTATATTTTAAATTAACACTTTCCAAAATTGGACATAGTTTTATTTTAGAAAGAAAAATTAACCCTTGAACCCTGGATCTCTGACTCTGCTTATTAGTATGATCCCAGTTACACCATTTGAACACCGATCCGACGTTCATATTGGTAACTTATTTTAGGAATTCTCACTATGAGATATATTCATTACGGTAGAATTTTTTATCACTCACCTCATATTGTTCTTCTTATTTGACTATAAACTAGTTTTGGAATATAGTTTCTGTTCCATCCTCAGTATTGTCATGACCGTTGTTCTGTTGTCTTGAAGTCAAATAAGAAGAACAATAAGAGGTGAGTGATAAAAAACTCTACCTTAGTACATATTGGTGCTTGAAAGGTGTAACTAGTATCATACTGATGCATAGAGTCAGAAATCCGGCATTTGAGCATTCATTTTTCTTTCTAAAATAAGAAAAAACTTGTTGGTGTAATACCAATATAGTTACAACCAGTGGCTGATAGTACATAACCTTAGTGGTACAAATGTAGTCAGTCATGTAATTGATAGCATTCAATATAGTTACAACCTGTGGCCATATGGTCTGTAATGTTACCCCTTTAATGTGCATTGTGCATAATTTTCCTAACAGTACCCTACATTAATAAATTACAATAGGAAGTACATTGTGAGGTTATTCTTAATAAATAAGGTGAATTTGAAGTCATCTTTCTTATCTCATGACTTGTGTTCTAATTGAACATTTTTCAATATTATGTTTTTATTATTGATTTAACATTTCTCACTGAAAGATAAATTATATTTGAAGAGAAAAATTTTCGCCTAGACCGAGACTTGAACCCGAGACCCTTGGCTTTCCGGGCCAAGTGCTCTACCAACTGAGCTACCGAGGCGAGTTATGACCTAGATGCAAATTTTTCTCTTATATACGTTGTAATTCCCTATCGCCAAATGCTTTTGAAACCATTGCTTCTATCTTTGCAAATGGCGGCTTCTTAGTTAAGAAGACATTTATTGGGAATTTAACATTACTTTATAAAGCTAGTAAGGCTTCTAATGATGTTTTTATTATTGATTTAACATTTCTCACTGAAAGATAAATTTTATTTGAAATGTTAAATCAATAATAAAAACATCATTAGAAGCCTTACTAGCTTTATAAAGTAATGTTAAATTCCCAATAAATGTCTTCTTAACTAAGAAACCGCCATTTGCAAAGATAGAAACAATGGTTTCAAAAGCATTTGGTGATAGGGAATTACAACGTATATAAGAGAAAAATTTGTGTCTAGATCGTAACTCGCCTCGGTAGCTCAGTTGGTAGAGCATTTGGCCCGGCAAGCCAAAGGTCCCGGGTTCGAGTCTCGGTCTAGGCGAAAATTTTTCTCTTCAAATATGTTTCAATATGTCATGCATACCATCATCAGCTTTTCCAGACTGTTAAATTTTACGTTGTCGGCCCTGGATGTTGACTCCCACTCCATCTTTTGGCTGACTGAAGAACTTGTAAATCAAATCTTTCCCCAAGAATTTCAAAATTCATAATCCTATTTTCGTTCTTCTGGAAAAGCAGATGGTATGCATGGTATATCAAAACATTTTTATTATTAATTTCATACATCTCAGTGATGGATAAATCATATTTGAAGAGAAAAATTGATAGAAGCAAAGGCTTCATAGCATTTGGTGGGTGGGAATTACAACGTATATAGAGAAAAATTTGCATTTAGATCGGTACTTGCTCAGGTAGCTCAGGTGGTAGAGCACTTGGTCTAGAGAACCAACGGTCCCAGGTTCAAGTCCTGGCCTGAGAATATAATTTTTCTCTTCAAATATGATTTATCCATCATTGAGATGTATGAAATTAATAATAAAAAATCGAAAAAAGCCGTACTGGCATTTATAATGTATAATTGCCAAATATGTGTTCTTAATAAAGGAGCTGTCATTTGCAAAGATAGAAGCAAAGGCTTCATAGCATGTGGTGGGCGGGAATTACAACGTATATAGAGAAAAATTTGTGTTTAGATCGGTACTTGCTCAGGTGGTAGAGCACTTGGTCTAGAGAACCAAGGGTCCCGGGTTCAAGTCCCAGTCTGAGCATATAATTTTTCTCTTCAAATTCAAAACATGTTCAAATGGAACACAACAAATTATGAGATAAGATGACTCTGGATTCACCTTATTTATTAATAGCTTACATTTCCTATAATTATTTCATGTATTCAATGATATGGGTTTTTTATATGTTTATATTAGATGAGAACTTTTTTTTCTGATAATAAAAATAACTTTCTTTGTTGCAGAATATATGGTACAGAATAGTATGATAGATGAGCGAGCACAATGTACTTTCAGTAATGCTTATTCAGATATTATGAGTAGAGAAGATCCATTGGCTGTTTCTGAATATTGGAGTGTTAATATTGAATCATCACCATTACAAGAGAAAAATAATCCTTTAACTTATCAACAACAATCCCATACTCCAATTTTAAGACCATTTGTATGTCTTGCTTGTGGAAGAGCATACATGTCTAAGGGAACGCTTCAGCGTCACATGAAACATGAATGCGGAAAAGAACCAAAATTCCAGTGTCCTGTATGTCCATTTAGGTCAAAACGTAAAGATGAATTAATGTCACATATGAGGAGATTACATAAAACTGAAATGGGAAAGAAATAGATTTCTGTGTAAGGATAACTGTTTGTAATAAATACTAAAAAGGGTTGGAACTTTAATAGCGGCAACACTGCTGTAGAGACATCATGCAACAGAACCTAGTGATGTTCCTGATGGCACACATCAGTCACATTACCTACCTTACTTCAGAATATATGGACTCTTCCTTCCCACATCACATGCATGCATACTGACGAGAGGGACAGACCCTCGTGTCAGCTGGTGGTCTAATGTAGTGTATTATCACAATGTTTTTGAAACAGGAACAATGGATTTAATTTTTTTTTTAAAAATACAATAGGAAGTAACATTAAGAGGTTTGTTTAATAATTAAGATATTTTGTCTGTACATTCTTACCTCTTGTGGTTGTTTTTGTCGAACATATGGTTTAAGACTTGTGAGCCCCATCGTCAGTGATTACATTTCGACAAAAACAACCATAAGAGGTAAGAATGTACAGACAAAATATCTTATTTAAGGAACAATGGGCTGGATGAAGATTGATTGTACCAGAGTTTATGCAGCACATCAAGGTCTTCAAGAGGCTTGTGGAGAACTGCATTGCGTTACAGAACAGTAGCATGGTGGGTAATGGCCTTCAATATGCCACTGTTCTGTAAGGCAATGCTGATTCCTTGCAAGCCTCTTGAAAACACGATGTGCTGTATGACATCTAGCATATTCAATCTTTATCCAACACAGTCATGTTCCTGTTTCAAAAACATTATGAGAACACTACATTAGACACAAGCTAACACAAGGATCTGTTCCTCTCGCCAGAAAACATGCGCGTGATGTGGGATGGGAGAGTTCATGTTTTCTGAAACACGGTAGGTATGTAACTGACATGTGCTATCAGCGGCATCGTTAGGTTCTGTTGCATGGTGTCTCTATAGCAGTATTGCCACTATTAAAGTTCAAAGCTTTGTAATAAATTTTATGGTAAAATTCCATTGTCATATTCGTTGTCACAATATAAAAGTTATATTATAAAATTATGTACCTTGTAATGCAGTTTTCTCATTTAGTAAAATATTTAAAACAATGTAGGAGCATCACAAATCAGTCAGTAGTGAAACAACCTTCTGCCGAGGATGGGAATGGTCCCGAAAGGCTACAATGTTTTAAATATTTTCTAGTTGAGGGAACTGCATTATAAGATGCATAATTTTGTTATAATTTTTTACATTGTAACAAAACTCCATGGTGTAATAGGCCTAGAAGGTCCTAGCTGCTGGACTCACGTCCACAGTGTTTAAAACATACAGTGCTTATATTGATGTTTTATGGCAGAGTCACATTTGAAAAATAAAAGTAATACATATTTTGTATTTTTATTTCATTCTACGTCTAATTTCAGTTTTTTTCAGATTATACAAAACAACCAGAAAATGGAAAATTATGGTACCATGTACTGTAATATTCACAAAAAAACAGATCCAACTTTCATCATTATGAATAACCATAGCAAACTTAATTAAATTACAAACAAACAAAGAAGCAAGGATATTCGTTAGAAATTTTATGTGGATATATATATATATATATCAAGGGGGCACGCCGTAGCGTAGTGGTTAAGGCACTGAGCTACAAGCCGGAGGGTCGAGGGTTCAAGTCCCTTTGGGGTCAGGACAAAATAATGAGTTTTTCTCTTCTTCTTTCTCTTTTAGAGCTGTTACAAATTCATGTCTTAACTGCACCAAATTTTAATCATTTATATATTTATACTGTAGTTTATTTAATTAATAAATATGGATTTTCATCAAGTAAACACCAACTCAATTGATTATTTAAGTATTGCATATTAATTTCCAACTACAGAGAAGACAATCTTCAGGAGTTTATGTTTGGTGCTTTCTGTATTTTAGGTATTTAAAATCCACCAGGTTTGAATTTATTGTAATTATATTACAATAATGATTGCAATGCTTATGTATATTCGAAACAATAGAAGTTGTTAACTAAATTTAAAGAGAAAAATTCTCGCCTAGACCGAGACCCGAACCCAGGACCTTTGGTTTACTGTACCATTCTCTTATATACATTGTAGTTCCTGTGCACCAAATGCTTGAAGCTGTGGCTTCATCTTTGCAAATGGTGGCTTCTTGATTAAGAAGACTTTATTGGGAATTAAACATTACTTTTAAAAGCCAAGTAGGGCTTCTATTGATGTTTTTATTATTAATTTAACACATCTCATTGAATATTAATTAAATTTGGTGCGCGGGAATTGCAATATATATAAGAGAAAAATTTGCGCCTAGATTGGAACTCACCCTGGTAGCTCAGTTGGTAAGAGCATTGGTACGGTAAACCAAAGGTCCCGGGTTCGGGTCCTGGTCTGGACAAAAATTTTTCCCTTCAAATTTAATTAATATTCAATGAGTTGTGTTAAATTAATAATAAAAACATCAATAAAAGTTGTACCTGTTGTGGCAGTCGTCCTCAACAAATTAAATTTATTTAAATTATTTTCGGAACCAGTTGCATTTTCGAAGCTTTGATTGGCTACTTTACTTTACATTGTTTCTTAAAAGTATGCTTATGTATGTAGTGAAAAAATATACTGTGCTTAATAAAGTTGTATATTGAAATAATTGTAAAAAATGCATGTTAGATTATTAAAATTACAGAAAGTAATATTATAACAAGGTCCATGTAAATTTGTTTTAAAAAAATATTTTTTTATTATAATATGCTTCAAACTAATTAATGTTACCACTAATTAGGTGCCATTTTGATTTTATATGCTCCTTAATAGGTAAGTTGCAAAAGGAAATATAAGCATGAGACAGGAAGATTGTTCACCTCTGCTTTTTATTGACAACATGTTGAGGGAAGAGTTGTAAATTAATAGAAGAAATATAGGCTAAATCCCAAAAATACTTTTCTTTGCTGTCGAGGGAAGAAAAAAAAATTGTAATAAGATTTAACTTCACTTCCAGTCCAGAAAAAAAATGTAATTAACCTCACTTCCGATCATAATCTCATTTATTAAACTGTATTGAATTAAAATTCTTTACACTTCACCTCATATCCAGTCTTCTAATTATATCAGTTGCTTATGAAGCAGTTCTCCTAAACGACATAACATGAATCGATGAGATATTACTGAAGACTGAATATTAAGTGAGGTATAAAGAATTTTAATTTAATACTTAAATTAAACCTCATAGTGATTTTTTTCCTATAAAAGTTCATTACTAAACTGTACTGAATTTCTGTAAATATTCATTTACTTTAAATCTTGAAAATTATTAATTTGAAAAGAAAAACGAATGCCTGAATCAGGATTTGAACCTGATATTGATAAATTAACTGACTTTTCTTATTCTCTAATCCAATAATATTTGGAGATCATTATTTAATCAAGCTGATAAAATAATATAGTAATGAAAACATAAAAAAATATTTATATTATAAAATTTTATCATCATTAATCTTCCATGTTTTAGCCTATGAAAAACTGTTATAGTCTTAATAAAACACTAGTGTTCTTGAGCCGTCTTTTGTTCAAACAGCCCAAGGATAACTTGTCATAATTTACGTGAATTTATAATTATATTATTTTTAGTCTGGACATCTTACCTCAATATTAATGTTGATTTGTTCTTGGACATGTTTCAAAACAATTCTGTTTTATCGTCAGCTTTCCCAGACTGGTTTTATTTATGTTGCACAACCTGGATGTCGATGTCAGCTCCATCCTGTGGTTGGCCAAAGAACCTCCAAACAAGGTCACCCTCCATCGGAATATACATGTTTCAAAACAATTCTGTTTTATCGTCAGCTTTCCCAGACAGATATTCCGATGGAGGGTGACCTTGTTTGGAGGTTCTTTGGCCAACCACAGGATGGAGCTGACATCGACATCCAGGTTGTGCAACATAAATAAAACCAGTCTGGGAAAGCTGACGATAAAACAGAATTGTTTTGAAACATGTCCAAGAACAAATCAACATTAATATTGAGGTAAGATGTCCAGACTAAAAATAATATAATTAAAATAACTTCAAAATATAACTTCCTAAAATTAAATATTATATTACGTGAAATTATTGTCAATGGAAAACAAAATTCATAATATACATTTAGTTAAGTTATGTAGATAGGAAATAACACTATGAGGTTTATTGTTTATTTTTTATTATTTCACTCACCTCATACTTCATAACCAGTTGTTTACGTTATTCTTGTTTTCCTATGACTTGATAGCCAACTTTATTAAGTTATGTAGATAGGAAATAACACTATGAGGTTCTTTAATATTGTTTATTTTTTATTATTTCACTCACCTCATACTTCATACTTATGAAGTATGAGGTGAGTGAAATAATAAAAAATAAACAATATACATTTAGTTCTTTAGGTTATGTGTCTAGTTTTGATTATTGAGTTTTTTCTAACACTTGAATATCTTCTCTGTTACAGAATATATTCTACAAACTATTATGAGAAATGAAGCAGCATTTTATAGTTATGAAAATATATATTCTGAGGATGTGATGAAAGAAGGTTATGATGCAATTCCTGGACAAGGGACCAGTAATATTTTTCCAGAGGAGGAAATACATATTCCTCCACCTCTTCGACGACAAAACCCTGCATCACAACCCTTTGTTTGTGCTGCATGTGGGAAAGCTTATATGTGGAAATGTACACTCCAGCGACATGTGAAACTTGAATGCGGAAAAGAGGCAAATATCAAGTGTCCAATGTGCCGATATAAAACAAAACGACCTGATGAATTAAAGACACACATGAAAAGGTTACATCCAGATAAATTCATGTAAGATATGGGTGAAAAGATTACTTGCAGATATATTGAATAAGATTCAATTTTTCACCAAAAAAATGTAATTAGTTAATTATTGTATCCAGACAAACTGTTGTATATTGTTGACATATGTATGAAAAATAAAGTACAGTCAAAAAACCAGAGACCTGTTTCGAAGCCAATGTTTAGAGATAAATTCTGTGATTCAAATCCTGACCATGGTACAAATTTTTCTACAAATTATCTTCTTCTTCTTCCTCATAAGTTACGATAATGCCCTATATATTTCAACTTCTTATAATTAAACCTAGTCAGGTTCGAGGCACAGTTGATTCCATGAGCAGTAATATTACCATCCAGTGGTTGCTAGCCTTGCTTGATGAGTTGCAATATGTATTATCTATATATAATTTAATACTAAAAATATATTCACCTCGCCTCATATTTTGTTTTCTTAATAGACCAGTTTCTTCAGTTTTGTAGTATTGTCTATCAAGAAGACAAAATGTAAGGTGAGGTGAAAATATTTTTAATATTAATACCTCTTATAGTGTTACAGTCCACCACTGTGGTCTCGAGGTAGCGTGCTGCCTTGTCACGCAGCGAGCCCGGGTTCGATCCCCGGTCGGGACAGTTTTTCTGGGTGAGGTTTTTTATCAGGGTTTTTCCTCACCTGTAAGACAAATGTCAGGAAAACTTAAAGGCCCAATCGGTCCCTGAAATCATATGGCCATCATCATCCTTCATCGGTGTGGAAAGCAATGGGAAGCTGCCACACCTACAATTCCCTAGTAAAGCTGCAAAGCATAGCATGAAAATGCTATGATTGCAGTTAAAGACCTGTCCTCGGGCAGAATTACTACGGATGGATAGTGTTACTTTCTTGTAATCTTGTATATTGTAAGCCCTTGTTTCCCTCAACAAGATTTAGGCGCTCTCCCCCTACAAGGAAGAAATTGAACCATACTAATTTAGTTACACTTGTTTCCGTATAGATGTCATTGGAGTGGCCCATGGTCAGCGTTCCACCCACACTGACTAGGAAACCAAGGTAGTACTAGGACGGGAAAATCCGGTAAATTTTGCTTAGAGGTCTTTTTATTCAGGCTTAAGGATCCTTTATGAGCCTGAAAATCTTCAGACTTGGGACCCACAGCTTAAAGTCCCTCCCCATCTTAAAAAAAAATCCATTTACTAAGTTTAAAATATATATATATATATATATATATATATATATATATATATATATATATTAATTTCTTTCATGAACTAACAACCAAATTAAAATTTTAAACTATATTCCAGACATGTTTAAAAAGTGAGAAAACATATTGAGTCACCTTCAACTGAATATCAGTACCACATTTGCTGTCAGGCAGAGAATTATGTTATGCATGATTTATATAAGACTGGATATGAGGTGAGGTATGAAGCATTTAAATTTATTCATAAATTAAAGCTCATAGTGATTTTTTTCGTATAAAAGTTCAGTATGATTTACAGTAGCTTGCTTTGCCTTCGAGCAGTTGTGTTTATGATGTAACAGATTGAGTAAATTAAATATTCATTATAATTGACTTTTTAGGAATTAACACTATGATGTATTATTTATTTAAGAAACATTGTAACACCTCATCTCATATTATTCTTCTTGTTAGGCTGTCGGCTCTTCAAGACGACAAAACAACTATCATGAAAATACTGAGGATGGGACCTAATTAGGTCCCGAAACCGGTCTAATAAGAAGAAGAATATGAGGTGAAGTGATACAATTTTTCTTAAATAAATTCATTATAATTTTTGTTTAATAATAGAATTGCATTAGGTATTGTACTCTCTTAAAATTCTAGTTAATATACATTAATAATGTGTCAGGATAGTTTGAACAGCACTTTTAATTATAATACGATTTTGTTAACGATTTCCAGTAATGTTGTTTGAATTTAAAACTATGATTATTTGTATTAAAATCAAATTTAGATAATTCAAATGTTTTAAGTGCTAGGATTGAAGACTAATCAATCACAGAAAGATGGGCAATTTTATATGGATGTTTTTTTTAAATGTCTATAGAATTGAAACTGGAGAACTAACAATAAAAGAAACCAAAAGAAATGTGAAGAGACTGGAAATTTAGTGCATGCTTTTAATTAACAACTGTTTGAGCTTTCTCATCCATGTAAGTTAAATGGTTTACTTGTATAATTTTCTAAAATAAATTTTGCAATATAGTATCAACTTTTATAAGATTCATGATGTGTTCTGTTGAGGTATTATTCAAAATTAAAATATAAAATTATGGAATATTCACCTGAAAACTGTTTTGAATCCTGCCGATGATAGGACAAGTCCCGAAAGTGCTACAGTTAAATAATTAATTAAGTTGAGGAGACGGACCTTTCAGGTGAATATTCCATAATGTTATATTTTAATTTTGCAATATAGTATGTATTTCAGCAGAGAACTTATTCAATTTTGTCACATTATACAACTATATTAAATGTATTTAATTATGTAATGAAAAAGTGGCACACAATCAAAATACATAATCTACATAAAGTGGTTTGCCAAAGAGATACATAATTTGAAAATAGACAACATTTATGCCATTTATCTGCCCAGTGCAGAATCTGAAGGACTTTAGTACTTACACATAATTTGAAAATAGACAACATTTATGCCATTTATCTGCCCAGTGCAGAATCTGAAGGACTTTAGTACTTACACATATTTTTAGAGTAGATAAACTGTGTAACAATCTCATTATTTTCTGTTTATATAAAAATGGTCTCATTTAATTTTTAAAAATGGTCTCATTTAATTTTTTTATTATCTTATTTAACAACCGCTATAAACTAATTGTCATTCACTGGAAAATGAAATGGTTTGAATTACTTTTAGAGTCAATTGACACTTGGGATTAAATATAGCTTAAAATTTTCTTTTTATTCATAATGTTGAAATAAAAAATTTCAGGAAAAATAAAAAACTCAACTAAAGGCTGTCCGCTCTTAAAGTGATCCTCATCAAAACAAAACCATGTGACCTGCTCGCTTTTCATTGGTTATGGACACCAACGTATGATGTAGAAGCAATAAGTATGCGAAAAAGTAGTTCCCTTCATTAAATTAAAAATATGTCCTCTCAATATACTTGTTATTCTTAGTGAATTAAAATTGTAATATTTAAAACATAGAAAATATTCCAAAATATACCTAATCAATAATTACAGCTTAAAATAGTTTATTACATATGGGTGATGTATTTGAGTCATGCTTCAGTCGATTCTCATGAAACAAAATGGCTGAAAGTATCAAGTCTTCCGTTGCTGTGTCATCATCTCCCTGTCAATGTAACAGTAATTGTGGCACGAATGGCGGAAGGATACAATTGGTGTTTGTTTATGTTAGGATCACTATAAGAGCGGATAAGGTATAGAAATAAAATTTTGACAGAGAAGCAATAATAGTATTTCTTATGATTTCTTATTTGAAATTAAAATAATTTATGCATTTTGGGTGCACAATTTTTGTGATTAGGCACAAAAATATGTAGAACGTACCTCAGATTATGAAATAACAGAAAATTTTAACTAAAAATGTCAATATTAATGTGTTATGGTATAAGGAACAATCAGTCAGCTTTTTTGTGAATACCATTATAGTCTTTCCGGAATTATGTTTATTGTAAAATATTGTTGATGTTAATGTTTTATTTTAGGAAGTAATATTTTGAGGTTCTTTTAATTTCATTATTTTGAGTCTGGACAAGATGCTGATGATGATTAGGATCTAATCGAAATATGTTCAAGAACAAATCAACATTAATATTGAGGTAAGATAAACAGAGTCAAAATAATATAATTGTTGATGTTTGTAATGGCAAACTGCTGGATTTAACACATTATTTTCCTGGCTTCCTAATATAATTGAACAATATTCTTTGAATTCTCATCACAGTTAGTCCTCCAGACATTCAAATTATCCGTATTTGTGATGAATCATTCATGGCGTGTGCATTTAAGGGATGTAAATGTGTTTACGTAGATTTGCTGCCAAACAATCATATCTAATGGTCATCTTAAACATGACTACAGATTATATTCTTCTTTTATTTTTGAATATATATCATTTATCTTGTATTATAAAATGTGAAACTATTATTTTCAGATCTTCATTTCATTTTTTTCAGCACTGGATAATAGCCAGACTTTTATAATGTACAGTAACTCCAAATTTAGTACAATGAAAATTGTGTAACCTGTCAATAAAACTGTTTGTTGTTACTCTATATATGGTCAGTTTCTGAAATGTATTAAATAATGGTATTGAATTAATATCCGTGGTCCAGCAGACCTTGAAAGGCCTTTGGCTTACCAGCTGCTGCTGACCTATATACATGTGTGTCAATCACAATTGCAAAAATGGAAGATCTTCCAGATATGTAGAGGCTTCCAACTATATTTTTCATGTTGTTGGGTTGACACTAGTTTGATATGCTGACTGAAATTATACGAGAGAAATTATTTCCTCATGGAGACTCAAATTAATATATAACTTAGTTCAGCAGTTCTCAAACTGCGGGGTGCAATCCCTAAGAGATTGCTGGATTCTACTCGTATCTGGAGGGTCATGCAGTAATTTTAAATTATCAATAAAGTATTATTCAATATTTTTAAAATGTTTGTATTGGAGTACAATAAACTAGTTGTAACCGTTTAGTAGTAGGCACCACATGTGGTGGTTACGTCACCCATTGAGAGAAAGTAGGTATAGGAAGGAAGGAGAAATGAACCCCTAGGCCTCGAGTACTCTAATATCATCAGGGTCGAAAGAAACAAGAGGTCAGTCAAGGGAGACTGGATAGAAAAGTTAAAAGAGGGAATTGGTATGGGGAGGAGAAGTAATACCAATTCGGTCAAAAAAGAAAAACTCACCAAGCTGACCAGTGCCTGTTGGTGAGTAGCCCTTCCCTTTCGTTCATCATGCATAAGCATGATTACTAACAGCTGCACCACGAGAAGGTGAGGGATTGGACACTAGGTTACTGTCCAGGTCGGTTCCTTTAAGCCTTCGATGGAAGGAATTAAAGGGTCTCCTCTCTGTTAAAACAGTAGCCTTTCCGCCAGACGAACTGGAAACCAAATTTGAAAATCCTTTAAACGTATCACTTCAGTCAGATCAAATTAACAAATCTATATGCAAAATAATATTAAAAACAGCAAAAAAATATATACCACGAGGAATAGTTAAAAACTACAAACCCTTCTGGAATTCAAAATTAGAAAGAATGAAAATAGACCGAGATCTCGCTAGAAATAAAGCAGAAAAAACAAAAGACCCAAAAGATGTACAAAATTGGAGAAAACTGTGCGCACAACTCAAAAAAAAGAAATTAACAGCAATAAAAGAGAAAATTTTAATAACTTCCTCCAAAAAATGGATTATAGGAAAGATGGCCAGAAAGCATATAGATTTGTACACAATATACAAAATAAAAAAGAACGGCAAAATACACCATTTATCCGCAACAACAAACAGATTACAAATGAAAGTGAAATAGCCAACAAATTCAACAAACACTACGCTAACACCTATACTTTGTCCTCAGAGAACAAAAAAGAACAAAAAACATTAAAAGAGAACCTAAAAAATTACATAAAATCAACAAGCAGTACAAAAGATAATATCTTTAATAAGAATTTCAACATTAAAGAGTTAAACATAGCCATTAATAGTTTAAAATCAAACAAATCTCCAGGAGTAGATAATATACATGCAGAATTTCTCAAACACCTTGGCAATAAAGCCAAAACTCAATTGCTCTCCCTTTATAATCTTTCTTGGAACACAAAAGTTCCTGATGATTGGAAAAAAGCTATTATAATACCTATTTCGAAACAAAAAAATCAACAAATACTTTTTCAAATTATCGCCCAATAGCACTAACTAGTGTAATTGTTAAAACTATGGAAAAAATGATTTCAAATCGATTAAATTGGTATTTAGAAACCAATAATTTACTTTCACCCAATCAAGCTGGATTTAGAGAATTACAATCAACAAATCAACAAATTGTACACCTAAGTCAAGCTATTAAAGACAGTTTCAACAGAAAAGAAGACACTCTGGCAATGTTCGTTGATTTCCAAGGAGCATATGACTCTATTTGGAGATATAAATTATTAGAAAAAATGCAGACTTTAGGCATTCAAGGGAATATGCTACTCTGGATCAGCAATTTTCTCATCCAACGGTTCATCGCTACAAAGTATAATAATCACCTCTCTAAATACCAACAAACACATCGAGGTTTACCACAGGGTTCTGTACTCAGTACCATTCTCTTCAATATCTACATTAATGATCTACCTAAGCATATAGAAAAGCTCGAAACGAAAACCTTACTTTTTGCTGATGATGTTGTAATATGGGTCTCCAAACCGAAAAACCAAAGTCAACAATTAATAACCATAGCCCAACAATCACTAATACAGTTAGAGAATTGGACATCCCAGAACTTAATGAAGATAATATACAGAAAACAAATTATCAACTATTTACATTAAGAAAGAAACCACTACCCATCACTCTGAAATTGGAGGGTGAATTATTAACTCAAACACATGAAGCAAAATATTTAGGAATAACTCTGGACACAAAATTAACATGGAAGAAACACATGGAGAATATATGTACAAAGATAGAAACAAGGTTACCATTATTAAAACGATTAGCAGGGAAAAAGTGGGTTGCAACACACAAACCCTAAACACCTTCTACCAAATGTACATAAAACCTGTAATTCAATATTGTGAAGAAATCCTAGTAACTACTAAAGTGGAAAAACTTAATAAATTGCAGAACCAAATCCTCCGTCTGATAACAGGAGCCGTTAAAACAACACCAATCACTGCCATGCAAATCTTAACAAATAACCCAAACATAGCATCTGAAATTGAGAAAACAGCAGTCACACAGTATGAAAAATTTTTAAGGCTACCCCATAATAACTGGATCCAAAGAAAACCACAAGTATGTTTAAAATCTCAGCAAAGCTTCCTAAGCATTGTACAAGAAATCAAACAGAAATTGCAACTTCCACATTCAAAAGAAAATATGCAGATGAGAAACAACCCTCTAGAATTTTTGGAAATCGAATATAACCTTCATTTAACAGAAGACATCAAGAAATCTGAAACTCCTCCATATATTTTAAAACAAATGTCACTGGAAATGATAAATCTAAGATACCCAGCTCCTGAATGGATACATATTTTTACAGATGGCTCCAGCCTACCAAATGATGGTGGCACTGGTGCTGGTGCAGTATGTCCACTTTTTTCCTTTTATCGTAAACTAAACACAAATTCAACAAACTTTGATGGCGAAATTCTAGCAATTTTCTTAAGTTTACAAAATCTTTTATATCACATCCAAAAATTTACAAAAGTTGTAATTCTATGTGACTCCAAAGCAGCCATTCTTGCTATAACACGAGACACAACACCTAAAAGCATCAAAATTATCGAATGTCACAAAATGATAAAACATTTATCCCGTCTACATAAAAAAGTTGTACTTCAATGGATTCCGGCCCATTGTGGAGTGACAGGCAATGAAATAGCCGATTTTCTAGCCAAGAAGGGTAGCAAAATTGTTTCAAAACCCAACTTCTGCTCCAGTTTCCTTTCACTCTATCAAAAGAATTATCTCAAATAAATACATCAATAAACTTAGAGAAGAATACACCACCAAAACATCTGGAAAGGAATGGGAAAATCTACAAGCTTATGACATTACTACATTACAAAGAAAATCTGCAGTAGCAACATTCAGACTGCTAACGGGACATGACTGCTTGAATAAACACCTACACAGAATTGGCATAACAGATTCACCTAAATGCCCTTTTTGCAATTTAAATGAAGATATGGAAAGAAACCATCTCCTCCGTTGTCCAGCTTTTGTAGAAGAGACCAGCCTTTCTGCTAAATATTGGAGTGCAAGAGAGCGAATGATTTCATTATCAAGTGCTCGACATTAGATACCAACCAACCAACCATATTTTTAAAATTAAAAAATACATGAAAGTATTTAAATGTTGTATGATATATATATATATATATATAATCTCCATCCATAGTAATTCTGCCTGAGGGCAGGTCCTTCACTACAATCATAGTATTTTCATGCTATGCTTGCAGCTTTACTAGGGAATTGTAGGTGTGGTAGCTTCCCATTGCTTTCCACACCGGTGAAGGATGATGATGATGAAGTTGATAATGATAAGGATGATGATGATCATATGATTTCGGGGACCGTTTGGGCCTTAAAGTTTTCCTGTCATTTGTCTTACAGGTGAGGAAAAATCCTGATAAAAACCTCACCCAGAAAAACTGCCCCAACCAGAGATCGAACCAGGGCCCACTGTGTGACAAGGCAGCATGCTACCTCGAGACCACATCGGTGGACTATATATATATATATATATATATATGATGGGTGATTATCTTTCCCCATAATAATAATTTTTTTAAATTACCTACAATATAATGGTTTACCTTCATTATCTTCAAGAAATTTGTCTTCTCCATATGTAGCGATCCTGGACATCCTAATCTGTAAGTCCCAATTCACCCTTACTTCTTCTCATACCATCCATCCAACCCTCTTTTTCTTCTTTTTTCATCAAATCTCCATTTCAAGATCTTGCATGTTTTATCAGATGTCATCTTCTTGAAATGTCTGTACCAACTTAATTGTCTTTCTTCACTTGTCTGTAACACATTTCTTTCAACTTTCATAATTTTCCTAAATTCAACGGTTCTAATTTTTTTGTAATCTGGATTTCAGCGATGATCTTCTCCAATAATCCATCTCAGTTGCTAATAAATTGTTAGCTTGGCACCTTTTAATTGTCCATGTCTCTGATCCATATAACATAATGCACTCTACAATTTTCTTATAAATACATTTTTGTTATGTTAGCTGTTGTAACTTATATAATAGTTATATTGATTATAAATTATTTTAATAATCAATTCCTACTTGAAGGTCAATTAATTGAAGTTGCATGAACAATTGCCCCTGCCATCATTTTAATTTTTATTGCAATTCCCTCTTCTTCTGAATATTCATAACTTCAGTACCATTGATGACCAATAGTTTTTAATGTACTGCTGGTCTATTAATTTCGTCTACGTATTAGGTAGAGAAGTCGTAAATTACTCCATAATACTGAGTTTAGCATGCCAATTTCTCTTTTTCCTCTTATAATAATAATAATAATAATAATACAAAAATATTAGTAATGATAATATAATTGAATAGAGTACATTTTTGTATAAATTGTCACATTATTGAAGCAGATTCGTGAACTTGAAAATTAATTATCCTTAAGCAGCAATATGAGTGGAGGGGGTCACCAATAATTTCATTCTTGAAAAGGGGGTTGTGTATTCAAGAATTTTAGAAACCACTGCGTTATTCTACTTGGGCACAGTATGGGGTGCTATTAAATTAATTAATTTTATTTATTTATAAATTGTAGCTATTTGTATTAAGTATATTGTATATATAATTTATATTGTAAACATGTAGTTGTTTTATTTGTGAATGAGTCATATATTTTGTTTTCACCTCATATTTTGTGATTTTTGTGCAGACTGGTTTTGTCACATCTGTGTGACATTCTTGATATTCAAAATGTACAACTCATTAACAATTAAAAGAAACCTCATAGTGTTATTTTCTACATATATTCAATATAGACCAAGAATGAGGTGGGAGAATAACATTAACTATGATTTGAGGGAAGTAGATTATACAGGGGATGATTGGAAAACATTGGCTCAGGATAGGGATATATGGAGAGCTTATGTCTGCGTGGCCATGAAGCTACAGGTTCGATAGTGCCAGTGAGTTAGTTATTCAATGTAGTTGTATATTTGTGCTGGTTGAGTGGAAGAGAAGGCCTTATGGCCTTAACTCTCCCGTAATAATAAATATAAACATATGATATAAACATTTTCAATAGGGACATTTCCATTTTCTTTCAAGCTTTTCATTACTTCAGTAGTCATTTTCAGGGCTGGGTAAAATTAATGCATTGTTAAATTGGATTTTCAGAATGTTTAATAAATTTTCTGATATCATGAAAATATGTGTGTTATTTGACATCGTATTGAAACAATAAATCATGAAGATACAATTTAAGTTTCAGGAAACTGGCCATTAGTTGTTTGATTCATTGTTTGTGATGAATGTTTGAATTATTAATATTGATTTGCCAGTTGTTTTTATGATGTAAGTTGTAATGTGTATTATTGAAGATAAAACATATTTAAGATTGAAAATGGGTATCTCAATCTCTATGTTGTGATATTTCTGCAAACTTAGTTTAATAATACCTAATAACTGAAAATGATGTGTGAAATGCTTTTCAGTTCTTTTCCTTCAAATTATTTCACTGCCTTTTCACTACCTCGTGATTTATTTTATTGCAAATTGAAAGAGAATACTGGTAATTTAAGTGCACTTACAATCATAAAGCAATAGGGAGACAGGAAAACTGCTTTCATTCTAATATTTTTAAATAAAAATGTTTTGAATTAGGTAATCCACCATAGACTTTTTTTAAAGAAATTCTCTCTTGAAAATTTTTTAGCTCTATTAGTCAGTAGGCACATTGCTTTAAAAAAGTATTTGTAAATATCAATGAAGATAATTATATTAAATATATTATGAATAAATTACTATTGCTACTTCACTGTACCATCTTATAGATTAATGTATAGAATAATTAATTTTTGTTGTATTTCTTTTTTTTTTTTTTTTCAGTCAGGAATCAGTTCAATGGAATACACCAGTTTTCATAAATGTTACTAGATTTAGGGCCGCATGCAAATACATTAGTCCCTACTCAAATTACTTCCAATCACTGGTGCGCTGACTCATCGTGAGCAATTGCTGAGATCGAATTAACGACCGACTTACCGGTCATGCATGAAAGTTAACGTTTTCCTAATATTGGCAACGAATTACCCAGAATTCTCAGCGATAAAACCACTTCCATTATTTTCGTCTGCTATAGAGGAACACATTTACGCTTGCGTCCCGCAAATAATACCGTATACAACGACGTCTGTGTCGTGGAATATTATGCCGATTCTCCTGTTCTTCCAGTTGAATTCTTTGTTAGACTCTATCAAATTCCTCTTCTCCGCATATACCGAAAACATGATCGAAGTCTTCAAGGTCCGACATCTTGGATAAAGCTGCAAAGGTTTCAAACTACATCGGTTCCCTTCGGGATTTTCATGATAAGTTTCTATCTTGAGCTATGATCTTAAGGTACCTCGTCAGGTAGCTTACAATTATTATCGCATGAATAGATTTCTGAGTAAGCAAAATGTATTTGGATAAACCTTTCTCAGCAGAGAACGCCTTTTACTGTCTAATGCGTTCAAACATTCGACCCTTAGTCTCTAGAATGTATCCTGTCTCTTCGAAACTCTAAAATTACATAAATTCTGCATATTCTTATGAAAATAGAACATGACTATGAATTTGTAAAATTCATTCATCAAAAAAGCATTTTTTTGCATTTATTCATCCTATTGTTTTTAATTCTATTCTTATGAAAATAGAACATGACTGTGAATATCTAAAATTCATCATTCATAAAAACAGAATTTTTTTTGTGTTTATTCATCCTATTGTTTTTAATTCTATTCTTATGAAAATGGAACATGACTGTGAATATCTAAAATTCATCTTCTTCTTCCTTCCAAGTATTAGGCCAAGGCCTGTTACGATCCTATAGAAAATTTTCCCTCCAGCGTTTCATAGGACGGCCCAGAGATCTTTGTCCTCTTGGTATATAATTATAAACAGCTTTGGGGATCCGATTTAAACTCATTCTTTCAAGATGGTGTTTCAAATTTAGTTGGTACTGTTTAATATATTCCAAAATTGGTGTAGTCTTCAATTCTTTTAAGATATCGGTGTTCCTTTTCCGATCCCGTCTGGTATAACCCGCTGTTCTGTGCATGAATCTCATTTCACAAGCTGTTATTTTGCTTTCATGTTGTCTTTTTAGTGTCCATGCTTCACTACCATAGGTCAACACTGGTCTAGCCAAAGTGTTATATAAACGTAATCTGGTGTTTTTTTTTTGTACAAGGGATGGTTTCATAACTTGATTAATAATTCCCAAACTTTTATTATAACTAGTAATTTTTTCAGGGATATCCTTTTCATCCCAGATAGAGAGATAATATCCAAGGTATTTAAATTGATTAGATCTCTCTAAAATTTTATTCTGGAGACAGATTTTACTCTGTGGGGTCCTTTCCATGAAATGCCATAATTTTAGTTTTGTTAATTGATATTTCCATATTAAATTTGGCAGCTATTTTTTGTAAATTATAAATTGATCGTTGCAAATCATTTTCGGGAAGTGCCAGAAGAGCTAAATCATCTGCAAAAAGAATAGCATGGAGTTTGAGGTTCCTATTGATGGGTATATATCCTCGTTGTGTTTTCCTCCATTTGTTGATTAATCTATTCATATATATAATGAAAAGCACCGGTGAAAGTCCACATTCATAGAAACAACATTTTTTTTGTATTTATTCATCCTATTGTTTTTAATTAATTATTAATTTTTTTCGTACATTCTGAAAGAAGAAGAAAAAAATTACTGATTAAATTTTTTATCACATAGGCACTTCCAAACTTGTTAAATTACAAATATTAGATCAGTAATACCTTAGTTGCCAATTAGATGTCACATTGTGTTGGTATGTTGACTACATGCCATTCATGACATATGTGGCAAAAAAGCTAACTAAATTGTTTTTTATGTTTTTATTTAAATTAAAATGTTCCTATCCTGGATAGAATCTAATTTAAGAAAGAAAAATTAGATAACTAAATTAATTTGGTCTAGTAACTCCTAACAAAGGAAAAGCTATCGCTTAACATTGAGCTATACTATTGTAGTGTAGATTTTTGTAGCAATACTCAATTGGGCAATTGCAGGAACAATGTCTAAACTGTGGCCAAGGTTTCACACTTTCTATATTGTATCCATAATACCTATAAAAATATTGTAAAACTAGTAGTGGCTTAGATTTTGTTTCTGCAGTCAACAGACTGTCATATTATTAAAATATAATTTATATGAACATAGAGCCTAGATCAGAGGTTTCAAAGAGTGTTCTGTAGCATACTAGGTAGTGTGCTCCAGAATAGTTTTGACTGTACCTTGAAAAAAAATACATTGGAAAAGCATGAACAGATAAAAGTAGACTTGTGTTTATATTGACGATTTTATTATTAATTTAACACTTCTCATTGAAGGATAAATTATATTTGAAGAGAAAAATTTTCGCCTAGACCGGGACTCGAACCCGGGACCCTTGGTTTTCCGGGCCAAGTGCTCTACCAACTGAGCTACCGAGGCGAGTTATGATCTAGACGCAAATTTTTCTCTTATGTACGTTGTAATTCCCTCGTGCCAAATGCTTGAAACCATAGCTTCTATCTTTGCAAATGGCGGCTTCTTAGTTAAGAAGACATTTATTGGGAATTTAACACTACTTTATAAAGCCAGTAGGGCTTCTATTGACGATTTTATTATTAATTTAACACTTCTCATTGAAGGATAAATTATCGTCAATAGAAGCCCTACTGGCTATAAAGTAGTGTTAAATTCCCAATAAATGTCTTCTTAACTAAGAAGCTGCCATTTGCAAAGATAGAAGCTATGGTTTCAAGCATTTGGCGCGAGGGAATTACAACGTACATAAGAGAAAAATTTGCATCTAGATCGTAACTCGCCTCGGTAGCTCAGTTGGTAGAGCACTTGGCCCGGAAAGCCAAGGGTCCCGGGTTCGAGTCCTGGTCTAGGCGAAAATTTCTCTCTTCAAATATAAAAATATTGTGTTTATATATTTTTGAAATGTTACTTAATACTCTATCACAATTAGAATGGTATAGTTTTTCTATATAATACTTATAGCAAATGTTACCGATGCTGGAGATACTGGAACTTCTTGGTTATAAATTACTGATGAAAATTTCACATAAAAGTGTACAACTAATTCGTCAAAAATTGTTTAAATTTTTTCCAACTATGCCAACTTATTCCAGATATGCTGCAAGTTGGCATAACCCCCAGGATATGTTGGCATAGCATGATGATTAATAGGATCTGAGGGATTAATGTAAGCTAATAATTTAAAAAAAAACTATTATTCAAATAAAAAAATGGAGAATGAAAGAGGTGCAAACTTCTTGTAGGAAAACCTAGTAGGTTTTACAAATGCAGTGACGAAACCCTGGGATTGCATGGAAGTCAAGAAATATGAGGTGAGTCAACAAAATTTATATTACACTACCATTGCATTTCAATAGGAAATGTAAACTTTTTTACTTTTGCATAATTTTTCTCTATTGGAAATAGCATTTAAGATTCCTTTAAGGCAGGTAGGATTGCTTCTGCATTAGATTCTAGGCAAAATAGTGTGTTGCTCCTGGCCTAGACAAATAAAAATGCAAGTTGAACCAATATTGATGACATGCTAGACTATAATTTTTATGAATTACAGCATTTTTCTTTTTTTCTAATTCGAGGAGGAGAGATTGAAAGAATATTTATGAATAGGACACAGATTTTTATGTGATGAAGGTTTATATTGCAACATAATATAATTAATAACAAACTAATATGAATAAGTATTTCATTTCCCAGAAGAACTGGTGAGTCAACTGATAAACAATTATTGTGCTTCACTTACCACTTAATTACAGTGGAAGTAATGGATCTTTGAACTTCTGACTATTCAGTATTTGAAAATTCTGGGTCTGTTGTCATATCAACAGATTCAACAGCCATTCATTGCGTGATCAGGCCTTACCCTCCTGTCCACAAACTTAAACATTACTGCACAAATTTTGAAATGTCTTGAATTATTTAAAATATAACCACATTGATTTAGTTCAGATTTTGTTAATTGTGTCTTTATATAATAAATTTGGGAATTTTTAATATTATGAGGTTTAATTCATAAGAATTAAATTAATCGTGATTTCTTCTTACCTCATACTTCTATGTTTAAAAAAAACATTATTATAATTGTGTCTTGCTTTTATTTTTTCTGTAAATGTTAGTATTCAGTTAAATAGTGAGTGCCTGTGTTATTTGAGGTGATTATTTACAAAATTCTACTGTTCATTTTTATTAATTTGTACTAAGTAATCCAAGTTCATTATTTTGTTGTAAACAAAAGTCAGTTTGATAATCATTAAATGGATCAGATTTTACACCTCACCTGATATTTTTGTATATATCCAAGATCGGTTTCGAAGAGTCTGTTGTTCATTGTTAACTGGCATCTGATATGAGATTAGATGTAAAATCAGATTCAATTAATCATTATTAATAAACGTCGGGATTTGAACTCAATATCTCAAATTCTGATTCAGGCATATATTTTTTCCTCAGATAAAATGTCTTTCGCTGAGAAGTGATAAATTTAATATCTAAGATCAAAAACCTCATTGTGTTACTTCCTAAAAAATCAAAAGTTAATTTGATTACAACAGCCACTTTTAATACAAGTTTATATAGGGATTTAAAGGATGTGTTGAAGCCAAATTGTAACATTTGTAATTAGAGTAATCTGAGAAGAATGAAGACACAGAAAAAAGTCAGTTTTGATGCAAGGACAAGAGACATTTTGAAAATGAGCTCCCTGGCTGTTAGTGATTTTTACTATCCACGGTGAGATGTTACCACACTTGAATGTACTAATTCTGGTGATTGATGCTCCCCCCACCTTGACATGAGTGCCACATTTTACCCTTCCTCTAGACTTCAATTTTAGCTATCATAAGTCCATAGATCCATTCATTCCTTTTTATGTAAAGCAATCTCAAAACATCATATGAATTTTAGTAAATTTAACAATATTTGAAGAGAAAAATTTTTGCCTAGACCGAGACTCGAACCCGGGACCCTTGGCTTTCCGGGCCAAGTGCTCTACCAACTGAGCTACTGAGGCGAGTTACGATCTAGACGCAAATTTTTCTCTTATATACGTTATAATTCCTTATCGCCAAATGCTTTTGAAACCATTGCTTCTATCTTTGCAAATGGCGGCTTCTTAGTTACGAAGACATTTATTGGGAATTTAACATTACTTTATAAAGCTAGTAAGGCTTCTAATGATGTTTTTATTATTGATTTAACATTTCTCACTGAAAGATAAATTATATTTGAAGAGAAAAATTTTCTAGATCGTAACTCGCCTCGGTAGCTCAGTTGGTAGAGCACTTGGCCTGGAAAGCCAAGGGTCCCGGGTTCGAGTCTCAGTCTAGGCGAAAATTTTTCTCTTCAAATATAATTTATCTTTCAATGAGAAATGTTAAATCAATAATAAAAACATCATTAGAACCCTTACTAGCTTTATAAAGTAATGTTAAATTCCCAATAAATGTCTTCTTAACTAAGAAGCCGCCATTTGCAAAGATAGAAGCAATGGTTTCAAAAGCATTTGGCGATAAGGAATTATAACGTATATAAGAGAAAAATTTGCATCTAGATCGTAACTCGCCTCAGTAGCTCAGTTGGTAGAGCACTTGGCCCGGAAAGCCAAGGGTCCCGGGTTTGAGTCTCGGTCTAGGCAAAAATTTTTCTCTTCAAATATAATTTATCTTTCAGTGAGAAATGTTAAATCAATAATAAAAATTTAACAATACATTAGATTATAAGTGTAATAAATGATATGTATTTAACTGTAATCATTTTTGTTTAAGTTTGTTTCCAAGTTACAAAACTTTATTTAACAATTCCTTATTTTTTTGCAGACTTTCTATTATCAGACAACTCATATCAGAAACCATTTCTTGAAGTCCTTAGCAGCATCTCAGAAGCATCTTCTTTCCAAGTTCGAAATTTTGGAAATACTGTTTCAGAGCAACACAGTGGTTTATCAATGCAGCCAACGTCATCGCGTTCATCTAGCCTTTCGTTCCCATGTTTACAATGTGGGAAGATGTATATGTGGAAAACCAAATTTACAGCGCCACATAAGATTAGAATGTGGAAAAGAACCACAGTGCAAATGTCCATATTGTCCTCACAAAACCAATAGAAAAGACGTTCTTCTGACTCATGTGAAATTAGTTCATAAGACAAATGTTTTATATCCTGCAGATTTCAAGAATTCATTAAATTCTTAAGTAGCTATTACAATTGCAAATTACACTGTGTCATTATGTGGAAAAAAAAAATTATATTACTGGTCCAAATAATTAATTGACAATGCTTTTGGTAAGTTATTCATATATCTTGGGTTTAAATCTGATCCATGTTAATGGTTTTTAAGCTTCCAAAAACAAAAATTACTGAAATTTAGTGTTTGAAATGATTAATAATATGTATATAAATATAATCATTAATAATTGAAGTGACTATAGGTTCAATATCTTCTCATATCCCCTTATGGGGAATCAAATCTTAAACAAAAGCCTCCACCTATCTTGATCATATTTTATCTCCCTCTCTTCCACTTCACTCCAATGTATTCTGATTCTTTCAATATCCTTCATAACTTGCTCAACCTATTTATGTATTAGCTAATCTCATAGTACCTTTTCTTACATCCTATATTCGCAGATTATATCCCAGGAGTGTACCTATGTAAATTAAAATTAAAAAAACTGAAAACAACAAATCATTGTAACAGTGTATGAATAATTACCTGAGGAAAATATATATGTTGAATTTTTCCCAAAAAATGCAAGAAATTTTTTAATATTGAATATGAAGTTGAAGTAAAATTAATCTAAAATTAATATATTTGCAATGAAAAATATGTATTTTTCATTGTTCCATGAGAATAAACAACATATCCATTTGAGGTGCCAGATTATCCAGTAAACTGTAAACTAACTTGTCCATTTTCTCACCTAACAAAATAAATGCGCACAAAATATGTGGTGCAAGGATTTAGTAATGAGTGAATAAATATATAAAAAATGTAATCTGATAGTGGAAACATGTATTATCATATTGTTTATTTTTTATTATTTCACTCACCTCATACTTCATAATTCATAGCAGACCCTGGGTTTCTTCACATCTTTTGAATTCATTGAGAATGTCACAAAAGATGTGAAGAAACCCAGGGTCTGCTATGAATTATGAAGTATGAGGTGAGTGAAATAATAAAAAATAAACAATATTAAAAAATGTTTTATTATTAATTTCATACATCTCAATGATGGATAAATCATATTTAAAGAGAAAAATTATACGCTCAGACCGGGACTTGAACCCGGGACCCTTGGTTTTCTAGTCCAAGTGCTCTACCATTTGAGCTACCTGAGCAAGTACCGATCTAAACGCAAATCTTTCTCTATATACGTTGTAATTCCCGCCCACCAAATGCTTTTGAAGCCTTTGCTTCTATCTTTGCAAATGGCGGCTCCTATATTAAGAAGGACATCGAAAATAGCCGTATATGGCATTTATAATGTAATGTATAATTCCCAAATATTTCTTCTTAATATAGGAGCCGCCATTTGCAAAGATAGAAGCAAAGGCTTCAAAAGCATTTGGTGGGCGGGAATTACAACGTATATAGAGAAAGATTTGCGTTTAGATCGGTACTTGCTCAGGTAGCTCAAATGGTAGAGCACTTGGACTAGAAAACCAAGGGTCCCGGGTTCAAGTCCCGGTCTGAGCGTATAATTTTTCTCTTTAAATATAATATTAAAAAACCTCATAGTGTTATTTCCTATCTACATAACTTAATGTATTATCATATTGGCTAGCATGGTGCTAGTAGTCATTCTGTCTCCATTGCAACATTCGTAGATTCTAAAAAAGGAACACATTAGCTGCAGAAATCTAGATAATAGTAAATAGAAAACTGGAAATTTGGAAGCTCTTTATTGGGAAGTTAGAGAAATAATTACTTGGGTGAACAATCCTAGAAGCCACTAGCAACAACATTATTCATGGATTCACTCCTGGCATAGAATATCCCTAAATTCTAATGTCATTCTTGTTAACCTTCCAGTAATATGACCATACCATCTTATTCTACTAATCTATTTTATCCTGTATTCCCTCTCTTTGAGGTTTCTCTTATTTCTGTGTACTTGTTCCTCATGTTCCCTAACAAACTTCTTAAACATTTCATCTTCCCTCCATTTTTCATTGTTATAGTCTATGTTTCACCTTCACAAAGTAATATTACTATTATTACTATAGCTGTTTCAATGGACGTGTGGTTAGTGCACACAGCTGTCCCTACAGAGATATCAGGTTTGAATCCTGTGTTGATGGTGGGCCACAATGGTATTTTTTGGGTTTTTCTCAGGGTTCTCCTATTTCCCAAATTTTATCCCACAATATTCTTCTTTCCTCTTTACTCTCCCATCATGTCATTTTATCTTCAGTTATTCATTTCGTATCGCCTTTCACCTCATATCATGTTAGTTAAACTAATAGTTGGTTTATCAAACCACAGGTGTTTAAAATATGTGGTTGTGGTGATCTAATGGGGCACACTATATGTACTTCCTCATGACTCCAAGCCTATGTGTCAACCTAGGGCAGAATAGAGCCTAAGGAAGGGTTGTAGTTCCTTCTCAAGGCCTTGGGCCCAGACCAAGTAAATGGCGGTATGAGTCATGTGTATAAATACTTGATGTGTGTTGAACCAGAAACACCATCACAGACTACATATCACTGTAGAGTAGATTTCATCTCATTCATTCCATAAAGTAAATATGGGTAATACAATGAACCAAAAATAAGGTTGCCATATTAGGGTCGTCCATCGCTGTGGTCTCAAGGTAGCGTGCTGCCTTGTCAGGCTGCAGGCCTGGTTTTGATTCCCGGCCGGGACAGGCTCCTGGGTGAGATTTTTTTTCAGGGTTTTTCCTCACCTGTAAGACAAATGTCAGGAAGCTTAGGACCCAACGGTCCCCGAAAATCATCCGACCATCATCATCATCATTATTCACCGGTGTGGAAAGCAATGGGAAGCTACCACACCTATAATTCCCTAGTAAAGCTGCAAAGCTTAGCATGAAAATGCTATGATTGCAGTGAAAGACCTGCCCTCGGGCAGAATTACTATAGATGGATATTTGGGTCTTAAAACCCAAACCCATCTTTACTAATCTAATCTAATTTAAACTAATTATTACTCTACAATATATTTGCAATAATAAATAGTGGGTCTTTTCTTCTTCCGCCATTTTTAATTTTTTTACTGTTGATGTATAAAATATTTATATTTTCATACACCACACATTAATTACAGATTATAGTTTTCACATTCATGTAAAGCATATTAATTCTGTATCTTGGAACAAGACAATAGCAATTAATTAATAGAAAGTTAGAATTTTAACAACTTACCTCATAATTATAGATTTCGATTACAATTCTAACTTTCTATTAATTGCCAATATAATATAACCATTTCACTAAGTGCTTTTTATTTTTATTTTCTTTGTTCTATTTCTTTAGAATTTCTTTGTTGGCAGCTTTAATTCAAGTTTAAAAGAAAGAAAGGAAGTGTAGTTTTTTGAGAAAGAAAACGCTTTAACTTAAAATAGTCCAAGACACACAATTATATTGCAGTTAGTATAGATGTAACAAAACAGAAAATCGGACTTGAATATACAAAAAATTTCTGTTATATTATGTTTAAAAAGTGTTAAATTTATAATGAATAATGTAAATAATTAAAAATGTAAAAGCAAATCATATCCTGAAATATTATCAATTTCTTTAGATTAACTGTCTCTCAGACATTTTCTGATCTGGATGTTACCCATTAAAGTAGTAATGCATTGGAAAACAATAAATTTAATCAATTTATTAGAAAAAGGCTACATATTCACAGTTTCAAATTTTACAGGATGGAGTAAAAACTGAATAACATAGAACCTTAAGAGAGTCTAATAATTGAGGTGTTTAGAAGTCATGAATAACTCTTTTCCAAAGATTTTGAGATATTTAAGGTTATAGTTAAATACACACATTTCATCTGTGATGTATGTTAAGGAGAAACATATTCAGTTGACTTTTTTACTGAATTATGGAGTAAAGCACATTAACTATTGAAAATATGGTACATTTAATATATTGCTCATTTTAAATCCAAAAGGTAGTTAATCATATTGACTTCTGAATGACTTACTTGTTTTATAGGTTTATTTTAGCATTCTTATTTACATATGGGGCTTGGAGAATTGCTCTTTCATAGCAAATGAGCTCCTCTGTTCAGAGAACATATTTGTGCAATTAAAAAAATTGAAAATTTAGATATAATTATGATATTTTCAAAATATCTAATTTGATTGTGCTTTCACATTATCCAAGCCTGGATGAATATCTGACAAATACTTTGTAGGTAAGAGTCAAATGAAAATAAATGTTTTCACATGATCTTTTGAGGTGCAAGCTTAATTTAACTTGGTGCAATGTAATGTGAACTCTGATATTATACAGAAAGAAGTGTATCCCTCAATAAAATTACGGTATTAATTTTAGTAGAGTTCTGACACTATGCCTAAACCTTTAAATGATGATGATTTAGTAGATTTTTTATTTTTAAAATTTTAAATAAGTATATATTGTATTGTACAACAGCCTATATAGAGAAAACTTCTACAAGTAAAACTGTAGAGAATAAACACAGTGCTTTAAATACACAAACAGAACTTTGGACTTGTAAGATTTTTCAAAATTTGATCTACTGTATGCTGTGAAAAATAAAGCTATGTTTGAAATAAGTAAATTATTATACACAGCAAATGTAAAGATAAACATTTCTGCCTGGATCAAACCTTAGACATTCAGCTCTATGGGATGATGTTCTTACCATTTGAGCTATCCAGACTTTCCTTCCATCCAAGTAGAAATTTCGTTGTCCACTGGTATGGGAAGAAAAGTGATCAATATAAAGGTTAAAGAGATGAATTTCTTCTTGGATGGGAAAGCATTCCTGGATAGCTCAAATGTGTTAGAGCATTAGCACATAGTGCTGAAGATCTGGGGTTTGATTCCCAGTTCAGGCAAAACATTTTTCTTTACCATTAAGTGTTCTTTGTTTTTAAATTTGATGGAGTAAGTTACATATTGCAATTGGTGAGTTAATTTTAAACTATTGTAATGTAATTTATCCTTCATACAACGCAAACTTTGATTTTCTGTAGTCAAATTCCAATATACCACATTTATACTATTACGCAGAGTGAATCATCCCTTGAACAATGCATTATATCAAGCTTCTACTATATCTCACAATGATCTTGAAGTAAATCATATTGCATAGTTAAATTATATAAATGGTAAATGAAGTTGATGTCAAATATTTGATTAATTTAATGGAATAGAGGCTATAAAATTGTGATTATGATATTTCTTGTTTAATGGGATGTTTATTGATATCATTAAAACATATTAATAAATGCATTAATGAAGCATAAATGAAAACATTTGAATTTAATATTTAAAGGAAGTGAACTATGAGGTTAATTTTAATTAATAGAGAGAATTTGGAAATATTTTTACAAATGTGAGGTAAGTCGTGAAAATTCTAACACTCTCTCTTCATTATAATGTGGAATATTTATTAAAATTTAAACTTTTTTAGATAAGTTCTTAATATTAATTTAATTTACAATTTTCACATAAAATTTATCATAATTATTATTTTATATTTTGTACAATTTTTCCTTTAAAAAGCACATGTATTCTTCTTAATTTCTGCTCAGATCTTTTCAGTGTAATAAACATTTTGTATAGGCCTATTACTCAGGTCTGGATGACACTCAAATGATATGAAAAAAATATATGGATGATATGCTACTCATTTAGGCATGTGTCCAGCCAGGCAAAGACAAAATCCATTAGGTGTAATCATCAATGGATTTATATTTAATGTCATTAAAATAAACATATTATAGTGCATTATACTAATATGTTGTTTCCGATGAAAGATGTCATTGTCTATTTAATAAATTTTTCTTCTTTGGATTCAACCATGTGATAATTATTTAACAAAAATATTTTATAATCTTGGCTAAAAGATTTAAAAAAGTGTTTGTTCCTTATCATCTATATTTTATTTAACGGTACGTATATGTGAATAAATTTACTTTTTATTATTGAAACATGTAAGAAAAATTAATAATTTTATAACAGTGAGCTACATGATCTTTGTGGGGAATCTTGATATATAAGAACAGTTAAGTCTCATAGACTGATGGGGAGAATTTGGAATGGAAGTGGATGGAAACTTCTTGTAGGAAAGCCAGAGTGCAAGGAGCAGTAGAAAGAGGTGGGAGATTAATATTAACCATGATTTGAGGTAGGTTTATACAGGTAATGATTAAAAAGCATTATTTTAGGATAGGGATATATGGAGAGCTTAAGTCTGTACTCTCATGAAATTCAAGGCTTTGATAGTTCCATGAGTGAGATAGTTTAACTAAAATAGAAATAAAATCAGTATTTTATTTAATGGTATGGATATCTAGAAAAATAAAAGAATCATTATTTTATTTAATGGCATATCTAGAAAAGTAAAATGCATTGTTTTAATCAGTATTTTTAAAAACCATTTTGGACCAACATTGAGATTACTATATCAAAGTTAAAGTGATATGAAGATATGTAAGAGTCACCAGGCTTACTACTTGAAAGGATGGTTATGATGATCTAGAAAAATGGTTCAGTACATCTAGAAAAATAAAATAATTATTTTATTTAAGATATATCTAGCAAAACAGAATAATTGTTTTATTTAATGATATATATAGAAAATTGTTTTAATCAATGCCACCAGGTTGTCATGGCATTTCTGGTATTCTCTCCTGGCATGGCTTAATATATAGAAAATAAATTGTTTTATTTAATCTAATGAGATAAAAATCCTCATTTCATGTAATGGTATATGTAACATGTGTAATATGTTAGAGTAATTTACTTTTGTACATATATTCAGGTGACTCAATACATAAATAGAAAATGATGTCCACTTTTTTCCTCCCTTTAGAACTTCTACACAAAATTAAATGCTATTCAGAATTCCATCCTCGGTGAGTATGATCATTAATGGAATAGCTTTGTATATCAACTGTTACAGTTATTGTAATCCATTGACCATATTATAAAGAATATAAATAACATTGAATGCAAGCTGTATAACAAAAGATTCAAGATATTTTTGTTTTAAGTTTTAATGTTCACTGAAGTATGAAGAGGATGTTAATTCATCATCATCATCTGCATTCATGGATTAGGTCTGTTGACCCGTTCCGACTTCAGCCCATCTCTTTCTAGGTCTGCCCACATCTTATTATACAGGGCTTCCAATATAAAACCGGACCGGCCTCACAGAGTTTCACCCGGCACGTAGTGCTGTCTCTTCCTCCCACAATTCACCCTGCCCATCCTTGAACTGTTTCTTACCTTATAGAAAATGCTGGAAATGTTGTCCTCCCGCAGTTAAACAGGCATTATACCGAGTAAACACATTTAGATTGACACGCTGTAGTTCGGGCACTGTCAAGTTTCTGATTTCATTTCTTATGTTGTTCTTCAGTTCTTCCAATGTGTGCGGATTTGTTTTGTACACTTTGTCTTTGTCTTTCGCCAATTTCGTCTAATTTTTCTTCGGTGAGAACCGTACGCCTTCGTGTGTGTTTCTTATTTCGTACTGAACCAGTGGTCTCAAATTTAGTCACAGATCGTGGATTGTCGATCTGGAAGGAGGTAATTGTCCAGGGAAGTTCCGAATAAATTCCTCGCAAACGCGACGAGCTGATTCGTATTTATAATAACATTTACACACATAAATGTGCTGCTCTAATGTCAGCTGACGTCTCATCTTGTCGAACGATAGTAAATTGACTAGTTCAAGGACGAGCGGCTGGCATAGTGAAATGCGGACGAGGAGAGAGCGCTGCCTGACGGGTGAAACCCCATGAGGCCGGTCCGGGTTTATATTGGAAGCCCATTATATACCTATATGATGTCTGATGTGCTAACTCAAGTGGTAGCATGTCTGCTTCCTGATTAGCAGTTCAAGTTCAATATTTTGTGTAGTTGGAAACTTAAATTGTAAAATTTTCAATCTTGATGCAAAGAGGGGTGTTGGTGTACAATGATTTATTGCTATGGACCAGATGCTGGGATTAAATTCCAAAATCCTCTTCAGTACAAATCTTTATTTCATGTAATGGTATATGTAACATATTATATAACATGTTAACATAAAATTAATTGATACTATACATAGGATTAGTCTGTTGAATTGGGACATTAAGCCTGATGATCTCCATAATGTTTTTTGACAAATTTCAGTTTTTCCATTCTATTCATCATCCCTTGTACGACATACATACTACACACAAATACACTCATCCTACACTTTTCTCTGTACACAATATAAATACAGATCATCTGTGTAATGTGGTCTGCTGAAGTAGTGTGTAAATTTAGAATCCGTCCGTAGTAATTCTGCCCAAGGATTGGTCTTTCACTGCAGTCATAGCATTTTCATGCTATGTTTTGCAACTTTTCTAGTGAATTATAGGTGTGGTAGCTTCCCGTTGCTTTCCACACCGGTGAAGGTTGATGATGATGGCCGGATGATTTTTGGGGACCGTCGGGCCCTAAAGATCCTGACATTTGTCTTACAGGTGAGGAAAAACTCCGAAAAAAACCTCACCCAGGAACCTGTCCCGACCGGGAATCGAACCTGGGCCTGCTGCGTGACAAGGTAGCACGCTACCTCGAGACCACAGCGGTGGACAAATTTAGAATAGACCATATTAAATGTCATCTTTTTTACTTAGCAAGGAACCTGAAGAATGAAAAGTGCAATATGGTCCATAGGAACACACGCTCATATTTTAAAAGAAAGTATATTTATTTAATAAACAAAACTATCAAAGTTTTATATGATTTTCATAAAAACAAATGTTACATTTTATTATTAAATACATAATGGATTTTCATGAAGTAAACACCAAATCAATTGATTAAATATGTATTTGTTTTTTATCCATGATATTCTAACTTGTCTTCAGTTTCACATATAAAATTGCACATTTTGTGATCAGAAAATGTTAAACACCTTTCCTCAAAACAGTGCTATTACTGTGAATTGAATGGTATTCAAAATAGGGTTAGAAGAACCTGGTTCTAAGCAGGTTATATACAAAAAAAAAATATGGGAAGTAACACTATGAGTTAATATCAATAGAATATAAATATGAATCAGGAACTTCACACCTCAACTCATAAAATGTACTTCTTTCACCTGAAGGTGAAAATGAAAGTTTTCAAAACAGGTCAGTGAGAGAAGCATATTTTATGAGGTGAAGTATGTTTCTCTTGCTAGAACATGGAATTCTTTTCCACTCTATGTCAGAGACTGCCAAGCTATAACATCTTTCAGAAACAAACCAAAGAATTTTTTATCAACTGCCAGAAACATCTCACTAATAGTATTTTTTTAACAATTAATATTATTTCCTTTTATTTAATGAAAATAGTATTAAGATTTATCAATATTTCAACCCACTTTATATATATATATATATTAATTCATTACTTTTTTTTTTCGTGTATAATAGTTAGGAGCTGTTCTTCCTTTGTGTATATATTATTTTATTAGTTTAAATGTTAATTATCAGTAACTTTATTGTATTATTAGATCTTGATAATATAATTATAGCATTATTAGATAATTATTATTGTGATTTCTGTATTTTGAATATAATATATGTTTGTCCTGCTGAAGGCCATATGGCTTGATTTTTCTAGACTAAATAAATAAATGAAGTTTCCAATTCATATTTGTATTCTATACACTCTCTCTCTCTCTCTCTCTCTCTCTCTCTCTCTCTCTCTCTCTCTCTCTCTCTCATGCACATGCACACACACACACACGCATATGTATAGTCACCGAAATACATAGAGAATATTAACTATTATTTTTATTGTATATCTGTATTATTCACAGTATCATAATGTTGACTTGAGATTTATTATTTATATTGTTTAAAACAAAACTGAACATAAAATTCTAACATAAAAATAAACAAACTTAAAGATATTTCTTGCATTTAAATTTCTGTTTCAGAACATAAATTATGGTCAGGAATTCCATTATCAAAAGCTGAGACATTTTCTGAAGAAATTACATCTGACAACTCAGATTTACAAGAACTGTCAAATATTGGTGCTACACAGCGTACATCTATTCACCAAATTGAAGGAGACGTTGATGTATTTGCTAGAAGTCTTCTACAACAGGTTTCTCAGCGAAGTGATATTCAAATATATGTCAAAGAAGTGTCGTCAACAAATGCACAGCTTTTAAATGAAATTACTGCAGAAAATTCAAGTACTCCTATAATTCAACCATACAAGTCGTTTGAAAGTCAACAGAGATTTGGATCCTACAGTATCGATGCTAATTGTTTGGTTAATGCTACAATACCTTCATATCCTTGTCCAAATTGTAATAAAATATACCATTATAAGTCTTCTCTAGCTCGTCATATTAGACTGGAATGTGGTAAAGAACCACAGTTTCACTGCCCGTATTGCCCACATGTAACCAAACATAAAAGTAGTTTAATAATGCATATAGATGCAAGACACAGATCAGCAAAACCAAACATGTAAAAGTGTCAAATTAATGTTACGTTAATCGGCCTTGGTGGTATAAGGGTTAAGTTCTTTACCTCTAGGTCTGAGGATTGCACGTTCAGACCCGGCTGGGATCAATGGATTTTTTAGGATGGAAAAATCTAAGGGACTATTTAACTCATGCCCCAAATGGGAGTCAATGACCAATCACGTTTCAATGATATCTGTTTTACAGCCAATCAGAGTCGTGTTTCACGAAATATTTATCAGTGTTAAATTTACCATATTAAAGAAAGCTCCTCCTTTTTAATATTCCGAACAGGTCTGACCATTATTTTGCAGTGACTCAGCCTGTAAAAAATACGGCTACCAGATTGTATATATAGTGCATAGATGTCAACACATAGCACTTGCAGGAGTTAATATAAAAACATTTGTAGCAATTTATTATACCACCAAAAAAAAGAAACCACTGTTTGCACTTTCTTAAATGTATTTTTTCCCAGGTAATAATCCAGAAAAATATAATTGTCATATTTACACCATACGACATCAGAAATGAATGAATATACAGTTTGATGTATTTCATTTTTTCTCCACTAGAGAGCATTCTTACAATATTGCGTTCCTTTGGCAATAAATAGTATGATCTGGTTGCAGTGATAAACAAAAGAAGCAGATGAAGCGAACCTATCGTTTCTCATTTGTTTTCAAACATCGACGTTTACATTAAATATATAAATATTTTAAAATAACTATAGTTAAATAATGATTTGTGAGTAAACAGCTTAATTTTATTCGTTAAATAGTCCTAACAAATGCCACTCTTGATTTCCAAATTCTCTAGATAAATTGGAAATCACTCGTGGCATTACTTATGATAATTTCTCTGGAAGGGATTTCAAACTGTGTCCCAGGTCTGAAGATTTTTCAGCTCATAATACAAGTCTAAATTAGAACCTCTGAGCAAAATTCAATCAGTCTTTCCCATCTTAGTTACCAACTTTGAGGTGATGAGCTAATCATTTGTTGTTCAATGATCATCTGTAGGTAAATAACCAAAATTTAAATTATCTTGATTAAGTAACTCCTATGGGGGAGCACCCTTGCCCCACATGGGGATGTGCAAGTGTACACAGAATGTTACATTAAATTAATTGAATAACTTCTTCAAATCTCACCCTCTCTCTTTCTTGGGACTGGTTTCAAAGGAAGAACTCCTTTATTCTTGGTTAACAGTCAACTATTCAGACATCCGTTGGAAGTCCTGCACATTTGTTCCGTATGATATTGAGCAGACGAATCTTCCGATCAAATAATTTTCACGGGGAATTTAACAATGTCATAGTTTATCTCTACTTTTCTGAATATAAATATTCTTCCAAACTGTAAATTTAGGTGGTCTTTAATTTTAATTTTAACTTCTTCTCAATTCCATGAATTTTTGTTTACACATTAGCAGCTACTGCTGATTTTTAATATTTTTCCATATTTTATGTTCGTTGTAGTGATCAGATTTCTTTTAGTTTTTCGTATATATATTCACATTCTCCACATTTTTCTCGTAAGTTTCTGATATCTATTTACATATATTTTTTCCATTTTTTTTTGTTAGTATACTGATACAAATCATTTTTTTGGTGCAAGTGTGATATTGAACTTTTTGAAAAAATGTGTTGTGTTTCAAAGGATGGTATGTAAATTTCTTAAACTTTTTTGTCTTTTTCTTTATCTTCTAGATGGGTTACACTCGTTTATTAGTTTCTGCTTTCTGAATTAATTTATTTTATATGAGTTAAGGTGTATACAACTCATTCAATTTATTTGATAAAAATATCTCATGGGGTGAATTCCTATCAAATTTACATTAAATTTATGTTATTTATGTGACCTTTCATACAAATTTATAAATGAGACATTCATAATTGATTCGATTATGAATAAAATTAGTTTAACTGGACAGTAAACATTTTTTATATTGATGTAGTATAAATTATGTATTTCTTTCATGAAGAACTAGTCCTTAAATTGGAGTTATTCGTGATGGCAGATGATAGAAATATATCTCGTTTGTGGCAGCACTTTTTCTGTGATTTGCAATACTCTGAAAGATCCTGCAGTTGCAGAATTAATTAATAAAACATGGTTCTTGTTGTTCTAGAATGTCTCAAAAGTTCTTGGTTTAGATACTGATGCAATTAAAAATATAATATCTTGATATGTTTGCGCACTTTATTATTGATGTATAATTAATTACTGTTTGTTACATTTATTGAAATGATCTCATTGTACCCACTACTTACCTTAGTCCAAAAATTAATATAAAGAAGCATTGGTTTAGACATTTAAATGTAGAAAGTTATATGGTTTGTATTTTTTTCATTGTTTCCAATCTTATTTGTTGTATAAAATGAATTGTGTATGTCTGTGTCCAAAGGGAAACTCCAATTGGTGTCAAATTTGTATTATCATCATATATATTTTTTAAATATTTTATGTATTAGTGTATGTTATGATACATTTACATTCCTAATGTATAATGTGTAAATTCAGATTTTCTATTACAACAGCATACAAATGTTAATGTGTAAAAGTGAAAGATATCATAAAAATCATTATAAAATATTTTGAAAAAAGTATGTTCAAAAAGTCAGAAAATTGGAACCAAAAAGAATAACATGAAACATATTTTTATTGGTTATTGTTATTGGGTGTTGGTTTATTTGTTTATGGGTCTCACATTACATATTTCTACGAGTGTAATATTACTCTCGGTCAAGGAATATGTTATTAATTTGAAAAATGGCCAAAATTATAGTGCTTTCATATTCACCAGAGGTTCCATTGACAAGTCACTGTATCTCCCACTCCACCTCTGTGGAGCTGTGAAGTCGCACTCACATATGGTTGGTTGGTATCTAATGTCGAGCACTTGATAATGAAATCATTTGCTCTCTTGCACTCCAATATTTTGCAGAAAGGCTGGTCTCTTCTACAAAAGCTGGACAATGGAGGAGATGGTTTTATCTTCATTTAGCACTCATATATGATATCAAACCAACTCTGCAAGGAAACATGGTTATCATGATTGTCAAGTAAGGAGTTATGTTATAAGGAGTGGGAGGTTGCCAACAGTGAATACTAGATCACTTCTATGTCCTTGAAACGTCTGGTGAATATGAAAGCACTGTAGTTAAATGTACTGTGAAAATGTTGATAACCCAGAACTCTAAAACTTTTTGAGTTATAAAGATGTTTGTTTCTTGGTATCTTGTAAGAATAGTGCAAATACTTGCTTGAAAAACTGCTTTCGTGAAAAAAAAAAAGTGGTTTTATACTTGACAGTTCATTCCCTAAGATCACAGAATTTTAATGCCAAGAAGTGAGTTCCTGCACTTGCATATTTTTATATGGATACATTTTACACATCCTTGGGTTCATAATTTCCTTATGACCTAGGGCTTACAGCTTTAAACTTTCTCCCCACAGAGCTGTCTTGCCAGTTTCCTTATCTGAAAAATTCCATTGTCCTTGGCCAATTGAATCTATGAGCTTAAACTGGTATTATTATTATTATTATTATTATTAATTTATTTATTATAATTATAAATTTCAATCAACTTTTAATTTAATTCATATCACTTTTAAAAAACTTCCATTCCACCAATCTAACTTCTTACATTGGGGGCATGCCATGACTACAAGCTGGAATGTCAAGGGTTCGAGTCCTGGAGGGATCAGGATTTTTATACTGGCCTAAACCTTCTGAAGGTGCTGTGGGGTCAACTCAGCCTCTAATGGAAATGAGTACCAGATGTATGTTCTGGGGTAAAGGTGGTCATCACACATGTTTCATTGACTTCTCATGTCATCAATTGTCTACAAAAATAGGAGCTTTAATCTCCTACAATCCCAAGGGTCTCCCAAGACCTTTAGTTGGATTACTTTATCTTTATCCAGTCCTGTATATTAGTTCTCAGATGCTCTTGCAAACATGTCTTGAGTTTTTGATGTAATTTAATATTTGTAGGAAATAACACTACTAGGTTTCTTTTAATGATTATGAGTTAGTTATTTTAACTCACCTAGAATGCTTCGACAATGTCGCATAAATGCGACAAAACTATAGTCTGCAGAATATAAAAAAAATATGAGGTGAGTCAAAAGAACTTACTCATAATAATTATATTGATGTAATATTTAGTTGAACACGTTTCAGTCCTGAACAAATTTATTTTTTGAAAAAAAAAATTATTGTCTGAACTGGAAATTGAACCCCGGACCTCCGGTGTGCAGAATTGGAGGTCCAGAGTTTGATTCCCAGTTCAGACGATAATTTATCTTTTAAAAAAAGTCTTGAGTTACTTAGTTCCTGATCAATAATGATGTGATTGTCATCACGATGGCATGATAGTTTCTTCTGAATTTGAAACCACAATTCTCCAGTTATTAACTGCCAATATCCTGATATCATTCAACACACAATCATCCTATCACATTCTTGGTCTACCATTTTTTTCTTCTTCCTTCTGGCTTTGATTAACATTTTTTCTTTACATTTCTTATATTACTCATTCTCACTAAATGTCAAAACCTATTCCAATCTTATTACCATTTAAAATCAAACAACATTTTTTATGATTGAAAAGTGAAAGTGATGGTCCATATAAAAGGTTTAATTAAATATTGTGTATATTATTCTTATATCTAATGTTACTTAATGTCAGTGTTTGTTTTATTTGTATTTATGTGCTCAGTTATATAAGTGTCTTTCATTTAAGAACTCTTGATATTGGTGTATAACACAGTTCGACAATAAATGTAATATTAAAATTCCACCAAAAAAGTATTCTTGAATAAGAAGCTGCTAGGAAATGTGTAGAACGGAGGTTCTCGACTCCAAGTGCATGGAATTATATAAGTAAGAGAAAAATCAATGTCTAAATCAGAAGCCTAGATAGCTTAATGGATAAAACACTGGAACAGAATCCAGAAATCCTGGTTTCAGATTCGAGTTTAGGTATTAATTTTTCTCTTAAAATATAACATAATTCTTCTTCTATTCTTCTTCTTTGAGACTACAGCCCAGGATGGGCCTTGGGCTCCTTCAAGAGTTTATTTTTTATTTATTTGTTTATTTTACCTGATGGAGTTAAGACTGTAAGGTCTTTTCTTCCACTTCACCAGGGTTAAATTTTACATACAATAAGAATTATGATAAATTATACACGATAGATAAATGTAGACTACACAAGAGTTTACAACATTCCTCTCTATTTTGGCTACTCTCTTCCATTTCCTAATCCTGCTTCATCCTCTTCAATCCCCCCTCCCACCTTAACTTTGGTCTACCTCTATGGCGCTTTCCTCCAGGGTCTTACAATAAAACCATCCTCGGGATTATTTTCAACATTTGAATGACATGCCTCCCCACCTCAGCTGACTTACCTTTATACAATTAACATCTACGCAGTTCTTAAAGATAATAATTACTGAAAGTAAAATTATTTTGCTTCACTTGTCTAACATAGTACCATCCCCAACTTGGGGCACTTGTTTTGAAAATATGTATATAAATTAAAAATAAAATAAAAGAAGCTCTACTGCTTTATAAAGTAATGTTAATATTCCCATTAGTCTTCTTAAATAAGAAGCCGCCATTCACATATTGAGCAGTGGTTTGCAAGCCTTTGGCACTTTCAGGAATTGAATTGTTTAAGAGAAAATTTTGCATTTGGATTGAAAGCCTCAGATATTTCAGTTGCAGAGCATTAGCATATAAAGCTATAGTAATATCCATTGAAAAAATAAGACACACTTCAAAAGTTTTTCACTGAATTAAATAAAAAAAAGTGATGAAAAATTATGAATTCCTGTCTGTATTAATATAAGAAGTTTTCCAAAAGGATCTTGGGAATTATTAAAAATACAACATACATTCTATTAATTAAATAAAAATAAAGCTTAGTTTTATTTGATTTTCATATTTATTAAGATATAATTCAGTGACAGCTGTTTCAGTACACTGTACCTTCTTCAGACATGTTAAATTATGAATTGTGTTCCAACTGAACTAAGCAACAATACAACAATATTTATTTAAATTTTTTAATTTAACATAGGGGATTCATTCAAATCAAGTTGAGAATTTAACAGTTTATTACTACTTTTCAATTTATTTATTTCTACAGCCTCCAAAAGGTCCAACTTCTTACCCTTATCACAAACATGTAAAATTTCAAAATTTGAATCGAAACAATGATTAAATTGAAATAGGTGGTTAGCATATTTTGAATATTCTAAATACATACATTTTGGTTGGTTGTTAATGGTTAAGTGTATTAAGAGTTCTTCCATTTGCCTTCTTTTTCCTATAATAATAGAGATCCCATGATAATAAAAGATCTGTAGCTATTAAATTTCAACATTTCTGGAGAGTAATCATGTCCATTGCAGTGTTTTCTTCTTTACAAAGTGCATAATTTATAGTAGGGATGGTGTTTAATTTACGTAGATGGGCAGTCAAACAATAATGCCCTGTATCTAATTAAAAGATAGCAACAACTTTTAATTATGGACTTTCTGGAATTAATGTTTTTTATACAACATAAATGTTTTAAAATATAAATCTTTGTATTTAAATTAGCATCTCTACATTCAGATATGTGTGAACCTATCCACCTACTGCACTTTTTGTGCTTTAGGATAGATGGATTAATATTGTATCACTTAAGCAGACCACATTACATAAATTATATGTATTTGTATTGTATACAGAGATGAATATAGGATGAGTGTATGTGTAGTGTAAGTGTGTTGTGTGAGTTATGATGATGTAGAGAAGGATGAAAGTAAAACCCATGCCAGCATACAGTCTACTCCTGTCAAAATACATCAAGGATCTACCAAGCTCAATATCCCTATCCGATGGACGAATCGTTATCAACAGTACCACATAGCTTCTCAACATATGTTTTGCAGAAGGATTTTGAATTTAGTCCAGGCATCTTGCGCTAATCTATTAAAAAATTTATACCACCATTCTGTCTAGCACTGAGATTGAAAATTTTACAATGTCACGCAAAAGCGTCGAAACCTGGTCTGCATAAAAATCAAGAAATATGTGGTGAGTCAAAATAACCAACTCATTAGTAATTTACAATTAAAGTTTCAACCCAGGTATTGAACCCAGACCTGCTAGTCAGGAGACAGGCATGCTACCACCTGAGCTAGCAAGATGGACCCCTACATTCATTTGTAAAATATGAGTTCACTATTTGATTAATAAAATTTATATTACCAATGTCAATGAAAACCAAAATCACCAAAGTAAAATGTTAATTTTTTAATAGATTTATTTACTTTTATATTTGATTTTATATTTTAGATTTACTTTTGTGATAAAGAAGTTTTTTTTTTAATATAAGTTGTTGAGAAAAAAATCTCTTTTAAACTTTACTCTCCATGGACAAAAACATGTTTCTTTGGAATTCACACCATAATAGAAATTCCTATTCATTAAGGCCTAAAGTTAAGAATATCCTAAGTTTATTTGCTTGAATTTATAGTTTGCTTATTTTAGAGTAAAGATATTGAATTTCCGAGTCTAGTCTTTGTTTTGTAAATCTGGCTATTTATTCTCTCTTTATTTCTACAGTTGTTTGATATCTTAACTTCAATGAAGTTAGGAAACACAGATTCTTTTTTACGATTTTTTAAAAAATGTGATATCTAAACAAATGTAATACAATTTTATCACCAAGAATATCCTATTTATTAATATAATATAAGTTATAATTTTTTTTTATGTACAGAGCAGTCTATGACATTCTCTTTGGCACTTAATGGCAAAGGGACTTGGTACCAGCACTTGAGTCCCAGGTGAATGAAGTTGGCTTCAGTCGCATGGTACAATCAGTCTTATTTTCACTGTCTCTGCTTTTAAGGTTACTGCACATGGTCACAAGCAATTGATAGGTACTGTTCAGTTGCCTATTAACTCTGTTGACATTTGTTTTGAAGTATAGTATGTCTTAATCGAAGAGTGAAGATTGTAAATTTAAATTAAAATGCTTTATATATCACCTCATATCCAGTCTTCTAATTATACCGGTTTCAAAGCTTAGGCAGCTTCATCTTCAGTAATTTCTTGTCAACAAGCTGCCTAAGCTTTGAAATTGGTATAATTAGAAGATTGAATATGAAGTGAGGTATAAAACATTTTTATCTAAATCTTAAATTAAACCTCATAGTGATTTTTTCCCTATAAAAGTTGAATATAAGTAAAGATTGTACCTTGATATGGCACCACAAAAGTTTACATTACTACAAAGGATTTCTCTTATCGAGCGGAACTTGCTGCAGAATTGTGGACTAGTGTGATAACATTTTGCAATGGAATTTCCTGGTGTTCCCGTTCCATATAAGATCTCATAAAAAAGTTTAATGGAGTCAGTTCTGATTAACTGATTGTAGTGTGCAATTGCAGCTGATCATATTCACTGGAACAACAAGCACTGATGCCGAGCCTGTTTGCTGCCTAGTTTATAGAAAATGTCATAGAACCTCTCTGCATTATTGTATACTTAATCTAACCTGTAATCTTTATTTCAGACGTGTATCAGTTAAGTGGAAGATTTCAAAACAAACAGATTCTCTCGCTGGATGTTGGACAGCAGATCTTCGGTGATGTGATGCCTGATTATCAGTGTGAAAACTGTTTGAGAAGTTACAAAAATAAAGGAACTCTGCTTAGACATAAAAAGTTTGAATGTGGGAAAGCTCCGCAATTTCAATGCCCACTTTGTCCTCAGCAAACAAAACATAAATGCAATTTAATAAGACATATAAGAAGATATCATCAGTCAAAATTCTAAATATAACAATCACAGTCTTAACACATTCAGTACCAGGCACTGAGCAGGGCATTTAAACCCACAGGCCAGCCATTTAAATACCCCAGCTACCCTTTTCGTGGCACTTCAGAAAATGGACCATTATTCACAGACTATTAGTCCTAGAAAATTCAAATTTTGTACATACCTAAAGGCGATATCCTAGTAGGATTTGATGGTGAAATAACTTGGGTGATTGGCATTACATGGTATCGGCGTATCAATTTCAGGAAGTGGAAGTTCATCTTCACTTTCACTTTGTGAATCTTCTAATTCAGGAATCAGTTCATGACCTGAATCATCATTATACAAAATATTCACTAATTCTTCTTTAGTGGTTTCACTCACACACAAACAACAGTGCGATAACGAGAAACATATACGACTGCATTGGAGCCAGGAGACAAGTTTGGGTGAACGAATTCCATGTGTTGTTTGTTTTAAAAATAAAAGGGATTTCCCAAGGTTAAACGTGTCAAACGGGAATAGAAAATGTACATTTACATGCCATCTATGATCTCCAAGACATATTAAAGGTAAAGTGATCCCACTACAGGCCTCAGGAGGCCTTTGGGGCAGTAGGAGGTTAAGGCTCCCACTTTTTCTTGACAATCGGCACTTGATGTCAGCCGGGTTGTCAGCCCTGCGTGACGGCCGCCTTTACCCCAGAACAAGCGTCTGGTACTCATTTCAGTTAGAGGCTGAGTCGACCCCAGGGCCATAGTGCCGCCAGAAGGTTTGGGTCAGTTTAAAAATCCTGACCCCACCGGGACTCGAACCCTCGACCTTCCGGCTTGTAGCGCAGTGCCTTAACCACTATGCTACGGCGTGCCCCCCAAGACATATTAAGCCAACACAATATTTAGGCGCCGAATATTAACGTGGTTTGTTTGCGCCCACAAGTTAACTGACCGACGGCTGCATACACGATAGTCTCTTTAAACGCCTTAACTGGTTTACAGTAATGAATGTGTTAACTTGAATCTGATATGAGATATGTGCCCATTTACAGTGAAGTATGAATGCAACAAATTTATTTAAGGGCCCTTTCATATTGATTTTCATAGGCATTAACCTCTTCTGTGTCTAGTATCCTAAATTAACTAAGTAGCACTATTGAAACCAGGAGGTTTGATCATATTGAATAACACTGTATCAATAAAACTAAATATAGGGTCACATATGGGAAAGGCCATCTAATGACAAATGAGGGAAGTGGGAGAAATCAAATTACTTATGAACAATGATTACAAACAGGTGCAGAAAGAAATTAAATATAGGCTCAATAATGGAAATGTATGTTATTGTACATTACAGGGACTCTGTTCATCCCAAATTCTCTTTCAAAACATTACAATAAAAATACATAAAATGGTTATTCTTACAGTTATATGCATGCAAAACATGGACTTTTATTTTATAGGAGAAGAAAATATTATAAGCGTTTGAGAATTAAATTCTTATAAAAATTTTTGTACCAAAGAGAGACGAACAGTCAGGTAAATGGAGAATACTACATAGCAGTGAGTTACATAATCTTTATAGGAGACTAGATGTAATAAGAACAAATAAAATCTCATAGATTATGATGCCATGTATGGGGAATGAAAAAGAGGCATAGAAACTTCTTGTAGGAAACCAGAGGGAAAATGGTCAATAGATAGGCCAAGATTAAGATGTGAGCTTGTAGGAAACCAGAGGGAAAATGGTCAATAGATAGGCCAAGATTAAGATGTGAGAATAACATTAACCATGATTTGAGGGAGACAAATTATATAGGGGATGATCGGAAAATATTAGTTCAGGGTAGGGATGTATGAAGAGCTATGTCTGCATAGCCATTAAGCTCCAGATTTTATAGTGCTACTGAGTTAGTTAAAGATAATTTTTATAATCTTTTCCTGTTCTTTGCTTTTGGTATGCATTAAAAAATGAAACAAAATTAATGAAAAGTCAAATTATCTAAAAAAAGATAGCTTTCTCATAACTTGTAGAATAAAATTATATGAATAAGAAATGATTTGTATACTGAGGTAAATAGAGACACATGAATATAAAAATAGTATCAATCCATCAGACCAACTAAGGGCACATAGGAATGAAGATTTAAGATAAAATAAAATCTGCATAACCAAAATTCAGCTACACCAAAATGCTTATAAAAAGGTAATTTTTTTCCAAATCTTTTCCTTACATAATTTATAAACAACAGTACTTTTTTGTTTTCACTTCACAGCAAGACTAGGATTAAGGGTGACTGCTGACATTTTTCTCATCAAGTGAGCCATCATATAGCTAATGTTTAAGTAATGTCTCAAAATTATACAAAAGAAGAGAACCATTACTTTAAGATAAATCTATTGTAATCAGTCCTGGTGGACTAGTGGTTGCCATACTTGCCTCCAGTTTCAAGATTCATGGGTTCAAACCTGGCCAGGGTTGATGGATTTTTTCAGGGTGTAAAAATCCTAAATATGGCTTCTTTCAGAAGGAAATTACAGCTGTAGATATTTGAGCCCTTAAGTATTAAAATGGACCATGTCCACTTTTGGAGCATTTACAAGTGAGCGCATCTAGTGATAGCTCAAGAGTATATTTATGTTTATAATTGTATTTTTATAGTGTTACCAAGTGTCTATTAAAATAAATAAAATATTGTTCTATGTATACTATTTATAATATATGATTTAAACCAGTATACAGAAGAACATTTAAAATTTTTTTAAATGTGGCTTAATGGACATGGCTCATTTTAATACTCAACGGCTCATTTATGATGCATACTAGAACCTAAGAGCAAAATTTGCTAGTTTTTTCATGACCAGATTTGAATTGTGATTCTAATCGTGGAGATGTTAAGACAGTAATTAAATAAAATATATTATTAGTAAATCTGCCATAGTCTATGTTTATAATAATAAAGTTTATAACAAATTAATAAAGAACATGCATTTCTCCATTTCATACCATACTTCCACCTTCTTTATTTCAGATAAAAATGGTTCCAGTGTGTAATTTATCATTTTTGTCTCTATTTACTTCAGTTTAAATCCATTGTGGGATATGTCTAATGTGATTCAGAAGATGCATTTACAAATATTTTTATAACCTTAGCATCAGTTTTTGCAACAATACTAGTTTTATAAAAAAATAGTTATTTTATAAAAAAATTGCTTATGAAGCTATAAATAAAATATGTTTGAATAAGTGCCTTAGAATTATTTTAAATCTGTGTATCAACAAAAAATAGTTTGGTTACAACATAACCTTTTTTTATATAGGAATTATCACTGTGAGGTTCAATTCAATATTAAATTAAAAGATTCTTACCTCTCCTCACATTATTCTGTTAAGTAGATCGCGATTTCAGGCCTATAGCAGGCCCATCTTCAGTACACTGTTGTTGACACGGTGGTTATGTCGCTCGGAAGAACCACTTCTTCTTCCCTCTGTTGGTGGACCGATGAACCCTCTTGATAAGGTCAAAATTTGCGGGAACTTCGAAGTTCATAAGTTCCTTTTTTTTCTGAATGTGGATCTTTTCCCAAACTGTAAGTTCCTTAGGTGTCTCTATTTGTTTAATTAGACTAGCTTTTGATTCAATTCGATGCTTTTCGTACCAAGCATGAGCAGCTACTGCTGACTTTCCAATCTCCATTTTTGACATTTCTAAGATGTTCCTTCACCCTTGTTTTCAAATTTCTTTTCGTTTTTCCTAAAAATTTATTATAGGAAAAAACGAAAAAGAAATTGAAACAAGGGTGAAGGAACATCTTAGAAATGTCAAAAATGGAGAATTGGAAAAGTCAGCAGTTAGCTGCTCATGCTTGGTACGAAAACATCGAATTGATCAAAAGCTAGTCTAATTAAACAAATAGAGCACCTAAGGAACTTACAGTTTGGGAAAGATCCACATTCAGAAAAACAAAGGAAAACTTATGAACTTCGAAGTCCCGCAAATTTTGACCTTATCAAGAGGTTCATCGGTCCACCAACAGAGGGAAGAAGAAGTGGTTCTTCCGAGCGACATAACACCGGTCAACAACAGTGTACTGAAGATGGGCCTGCTATAGGCCTGAAATCGCGATCTACTTAACAGAATAATGTGAGGAGAGGTAAGAATCTTTTAATTTAATATTGGTTACACATGATTAGATGTTTGTTAATTGATACTTTATTCATGGTGTACATCGGTTTTTATATGGTTCAGAGCTCATATATAACTTATAGGTCTTTCAGTAAGTAATACACATAATTTTAGTTTTCTATTGCCTTTCATCGGAAATGAACGGAACTTTACAGAACGTATTTTCAATCCTTCCTTTATAACATCACAAAGTTTCATTATTTTCCGACAGATGGCTGTGATGTACTTTAGTTTTAAAATGGTGACTGTTTGTGAAACATGTACAGAGCAGAGACCTGTGATTGAATTTCTTTCTGCGGAGCAGAACATTTCACAGCATTTCAAACATTCGCAGATGCTTACAACATGTCTGTGGGGATCAAGCAGTGGATAGGAATACTGTCAGTCGTTGGGTTAGCAGAATGTCAGTGGCAGAATGAGGTAAAATAGACTGTCAGATCACCATGATCTTCAATCACAGCACTCTGCTTTGTGTTTCACGAATAGCTGCCATTTTAAAACGAAAGTACATAACAGCCATTTTTTGGAAAACAATGAAATTTCATGTTATTATAAAGGAAGGATTGAAGATGCATTCTGTAAAGTTTTGTTCGTTTCCAATGAAAGGCAATTGAGAACTAAAAATATGTGCATTATTTATTGAACGTCCCATGTAGATTCCATCTATATCTTATCATTATCACCCAGTCATTTTTTTGAATATCTGAATCTCCTTAATGATGTCATTCATTCAGAAATATATTTACCTATTATTTTGTGTAGGCAGAAACTAGAGCTTAAATCTTTTGTAGTCAAACACATTGGAAATAGCAGTTTACATTAGTCATTGGAAGGTAAAACACTAATCTTAATATTAGCTGTTTCTGCAACTCTCTGTTGAAGAGCTGCCTGGGTGGTCAGCAAATTATTATGCTTACTGATATGAATAAATTATTTTCAAGATTTAACTGAAATTTACAACAGATGCTAGAAATGATGTCCACATACTTTAATGCATGCCTGGCATCTTTGTAACATTCTGTGGCACACAGAACTTTTGTCCTGAAATTAATTTTGATGCTGTTCCTAAGCTGATCCAGTGTGTGAGAGTTGTATTTTGTACACTTTGTATTTAATATTCTCCCATAAATTAAATATTGAAGGATTTAAATCTGCTAATCTTGGGGGACAAATTATGACTTACGATATGACTTTGTATGAATTTCTCACAATGAATCCTTGGCTGTGTGTTGAGTAGCGTTATCATGCTCCAATATCATCTAGTCTTTCTTCTGTTAAACGACCTTCTCTGTTATATGTCCAAAGTTTAACCATTTGCACAACTTTTTGTCACTATTCTATAAACTTACTCTTTCCAAGAGGTGAAAATAAGCAAATAGTCTATAGAATTTCCTTCAGTTGAATCACCATGAAGATTGGTTGAAATATCTTTCACGCATGAATATTCATTTATGGGTACCCTATTTCATAACTGAACTGTACTTACATCCATATGATACAAAAGCAAAATTGGAACTGAAGCAACATGCTTTCAGTTTCAAGGTTGAGCAAGCTAGCAGTTGCTGTCGGAAAATTTAATGCTGAATCATTGAGCAGCAAAACATCTTTGTGGAACCAATTTTCATGGCTCTCATCCTGCCTTTTATTAACATGTAAAATAGTTTGTAATAACTATTTATATTTATATAAATGAATTGGAAAATATTTTTACGTCTCACCTCATAAAACTCCCATGATTTCCATAGGACCAGTTTCTGAAGATATCACGTCCATCCTCAGCCAAAACTCTGACTCTGACAAAATTATCCTCTGACTGGTTGAGGATAGAAAGGATACATTCAGAAACTGGTCCTGTGAAAATCATGGAGTTTTATGAAGTGAGATGTATAAGTATTTTCCAATTAATTTATATAAATTGTAAATTAACTCCTGGTATTACTAATCATTGTAATTTTTATTGAAAAGCATTCACAATGTTTTTTAAGTGAACTCTTACCTTGTCATCTTTATTTCAGGAATGTATCAGTCTTTTGGAAGCTACCAGAACACAAATATTCACTCAACTATAACTGGACAACATAATCTCAGTGATAGAATGATAAGCTTAATAGATTATTATCAGTGTCAAATTTGTCTTAAAAGTTACAAAAATAAAAAGACACTTAATAGACATATACAGTATGAATGTGGAAAAGATCCACAATTCCATTGTCCATTTTGTCCAAAGAAAACAAAACAAAGAAGCAATTTGCTAAGACATATAAAAATTCATCAGCTTAAATAAATATCTCTTGTTTCTAATAAATAAGGTAAGTCTGATTCATCTTACCTCATAAAACATTGTATTTTCTAGGTGTTTTAATAATTTTGCGTTCACAATCAATTTTATGTTTTTCTGACCAAATGTGAGCAGCTACTGCTGATTTTTTTACTTCTCCATTTTTTACATTTCTAATGTGTTCCTTCGTTCTAATAGTCAAGTTTCTTAGAAAGAAGGAAGATATTAGAAATGTAAAAAATTGAAAAGTTGAAAAATCTACAGTAGTTCCTCAGGCTTGGTCAGAAAAACACAAAATTGATGTGAACACAAAATTATTAAACAGTTAGAAAATGCAAAAGAACTCACCATTTGGGAGAAGATCTATATCCATTAGAACAGAGATAGAATCATTAATTTTGAAATTCCTGGAGAAAAGATTTGATTTGCAAGTTCTTCAGTTTACCAAAAGATGGAATGGGAATCGACATCCAGGGCCGACAACATAAAATTAAACAGTCAGGACAAGCTGATGATGATATGCAAGCGTATTGAAACATGTCCAAAAGAACACAATGTTTTATGGGGTAAGATGGATCAAACTCACTTTATTCATTAAGGGTCGTATCTATGAACACATTAGACCATAAAAGTCATTCTCAGCTGAGAAAGTTGTATCCAAAGATGTTTTTGCGTACTCAAAAGTCTGTTCATGCAATAATAATTATCAAAATTCCTAAGCTACCTGGCGAGGTGACTTTGCAGAGAACGAATCGTGAGCAAACCGATGGTAACCGATGTACTTTGAAACCTTGCTGCTTTATCCAAGATGTTGGACCTTGAAGACTTCGATCATGTTTTCGGTATACGCGGAGAAGAGGAATTTGATAGTGTGTGCCAAAGAATTCAACTGGAAGAACAGGAGAATCGGCGTAATATCACACGATGCAAACGTCGTCGTGTATGGTTTTATTTGCGGGATGCAAGCGTAAATGCGTTCCTCTAGCAGACGAAAATAACAAGTGGTTTTATCGCTGAGAATTCTGGGTAATTTCTTGCCAATATTACGAAAAAAACTACTTTCATGCATGACCAGTTGGCGACTCGCTAATTCAAACTTTCCACATGCTTACAGAAAACTCGACTCACCAGAGACTAATGTATTTGCATGCGGCCCTAAGAAGCACCTCATAATGTTACTTCCTATTGTAATTTATTAATCTTTTGTTTCATTATTTTTAGTAAGGAAATCCTTCATTATAAACCTAGAGACAGGATGGATATAAATTTTGTAAGCAAATTCTTACTTTGTCATCTTTATTTCAGGGATATATCAGTCTTATGGAAGCTACCAGAACACAAATATTCGCTCTACAATAATAATTGAGCAACATAACATCAGTGACAGTATGATAAGCACAGGAAGTTTTCAGTGTCAAAATTGTCTTAAAAATTACAAAAATAAAAGAACACTTCGTAGTCATATACAATATGAATGTGGAAAAGATCCACAATTCCATTGTCCATTTTGTGTATACAAAGCAAAACAAAAAAGCAATTTACTAAGACATATAAAAACACATCAGCCTACATAATAACGGTAATGTAATGTATTTCAGCATATCCTCTACTAAAAAAGTTTAGATTTTTCTACATTTAGTTAACTTTCTGGCTCCTAGACAGCCTGTGGGTCTATCAGCTGGCTGCTGACCTCACAGTTAATTTTTGTGTATACTTAATATTACATAATATTACAGTATTTTTTAATGTATTTTGTGTAATACATTTTTAATAGTTTTTCACTACCATAAATTGGTGTAATACCAAATGGTGAATAATACAAATCAAAATTATTTATGTATAATTTTATCACTCACCTCATCATCATCATCTGCATTCATGGATTAGGTCTGTTGACCCGTTCCGACTTCAGCCTATCTCTTTCTAGGTCTGCCCACATCTCGGGTGCCTTTAGGTTTGTATTTTGTTATTTGTTTTGGATATCTATCTTCATTCATTCTGTCTATGTGTTGCTTCCATTTTTGTCTATATGTATCTATTTTATCAGTTATTGCAAATATTTCAAGTTCCTGTCTTATTTCTGTGTTCTTGATTCTGTCTTCCTTAGATCACTCACCTCATAATTTTCTTAATTAAATAAAAATAAAACTCACAGTTTTATTTTTATTTAATTAATTAATATGGATTTTCATCAAGTAAACACCAACTCAATTGATCATAATTTTCTTCTTATTAGACTAGTTTTGGCACCTTGTTTGGTGCCATTGTCACTACTTCCATGGTCGTTGTTTTGTCATCCTGAAGAGCCATCTTTTGTCCCCTCTCTGTTGGTAGGCTGAAAATCCTTGAAATCAAGTCATTTTCCGCAGGAATTTCAGAGTTCATTAATTTCTCCTTTTCGTTTTTCTGAATGTAGATTTTTTCCCAGTCAGTTCTTTGGGTTTTTTCTATTTGTTTTATTAATAATTTAGCTATTCGTTCGATAAGATGTTTTTCTGACCAAGCCTGGGCTGCCACTGCAGACTTATCCACTTTCCCTTTCTTGACATTTGTGAGATGTTCTTTCAAATCAAAATGTTGATGAGGACAAACAGGAGCAGGGTCCTCCCCAACATTACAATGTCCCTTCAGTTGGAGGGCTATTACTCCTGAACATTTAACATTGTGGCTCATCACAAGCTTCATTATAACTGTTTTTGAGTGGATACAGTTTTCATATTTTGGCAGTTTAACATCTTATTATTGGAACCCTAGATGGATAATAGTCCACTGCTGTGGTCTCGAGGTAACGTGCTGCCTTGTCACGTAGCAGGCCCAGGTTCGATCCCCGGTTGGGGCGGTTTTTCTGGGTGAGGTTTTTATTGGGGTTTTTCATCACCTGTAAGACAAATGTCAGGAAAATTTTATGGCCCAAACGGTCCCCGAAATCATATGCCCATCATCATCATTATCATTATCATCTTTCACCAGTGTGGAAAGTAACGGAAAGCTACCACACCTATAATTCCCTAGTAAAACTGCAAGCATAGCATGAAAATGCTATGATTGCAGTGAAGGACCTGCCTTCAGGCAGAATTACTATGGATGGAGATGGATAATAGATGAAGTACAAGATCCAGAGCATTAATAAACAATATTTTGCTGTTTGGTATTATTCAGCATTTGCTATTACTCCAGTTTACGATACTTTTTGTGCCTACTATATCCAATAATTTACTAATTGCAGAACATTCCTTGTATCAGTATATAATAAACATTATTCTTATTGTATTTGTTTTGTAGGTATATTTTTATCATTAATTCCAACCCATATGTATACTTTCTAATGAGAAAACTAATTCAAAACAATAAGGAGTTGGTGACAAATGACATTAAAATCAGTACTTCAGTTATTTGAAAACAAAGTTGTGTTTTTAATACTCTCTCTCTCTCTCTCTCTCTCTCTCTCTCTCTCTCTCTCTCTCTCTCTCTCATCCCCCTCCACCTAATCTAGAATAAATTCTTAAACTTATTGCCTCAGAAAACATCTATTTTAATGGCAGTTTACTTGGAAATAAAAAAAATTATTAGATTTTGTCTAAATACTGAATATCTTATGGCAAAGTATTTTTAGTTAACATTCATAAATAGTAGAAGAATGTGGTCGTATTTCACTCTTTTTAATATCTCTTTTTTTTTTTTATCTCAAGAATCCCTTGGGAAATCCTACATTTATGAACCTAGAGGCAGAAGATCAATTAGATATCCAACAAAGAGATGGCCTGAAAACAATACTGTACTAGGAACACTTTTGCGAGAGGTTTCTAAGTTAACTTACGATATTCGTACTACACACACCGTGACCCACCATCAAACTCCGTGAAGTTGCACAGTCATTCCCATATGATATAGTTACAAGGGAGAGAGAAAGAGAGACTGCCATGTGAGGAGGGATTTTACCAGTGGTGGGTAGTCACCAGCAGTGAATATGTATGTCCTTGAAAGTGTATCTAGTATAGTGCTTCTAGTAATACAACCTGTATGGCTGATAATGAAGATTATGTTTAATTGCTATTTGTTATAAAATAAAGTTAAAATGTACCTTTTTAGGTCAGAGCCGTCTTCCTCAACTTATAAAATATGTGTGCTTTTTTGTCTGACGGCCTTTGTAAAATATGTATGCTTTTTTGTCTGAAGGCCTTTCAGAATCTCTATTATATCTTCAGCAGGTCTTCTTCGCTACATTACTTGATGTTCTCGGTGCTGGTCCTAATGTAGTGTTGTACATGATGTACATCAAGTAATGTAGCAAAGAAAGACCTGCTGAAGATGGAATAGAGATTCTGAAAGGCCTTCACACAAAAAAAGCATACATATTTCATAAGTTGAAGATGACGAAGGTACATTTGAACTTTATTTTATTTTATGACTATCCACCTCAACGGTTTTAAACAAAGAATTTTATTAGTATTGATGCTATTTGTTAATTTTAATTTTTTTGAAATTAATAAAAATGTAATTATTATTGTGGTTTTCCTGTTTCTGAGAAAAGAACAGAATGTTTAAAGCTGAAGTAAATGGGTTAATAAATTGCAAAAATGAATACTACTTAAAATAATTTTCTCTTTTCCTTTCCATTCAAAACCATGAATGTGTTGATATTCATCATTTGCAGCAGATGATAACTTATTGATGATCAATTAAGTATTATGAACCTAAAGTAATACTGTGATTGAAATAAATAAATCAATGTACTCAGCTAAACTATTGTAATCAATGGTAAAGAGAAACATTTCTATCTGAACCGGGAATTGAACCCCAAACCTTCAGCTTTATGCTCTGAGGTAATTCAGGCCATTATTGCCTTCTTAATGTAGAAGCAATCTAATTTTTGTCGAGAACGATAGTTCATTGCATTGGATAAGGGATCAGGAGACTGATTGAAGAGGAAAATTTGTTCATAAATTAATTATGTGAAGTAACATTACGAGATTTTTTAGTCAATAAAATGAGTTGTATCTCACTACATACTTCATGTTCTTCAAACACGGGAACTGCAGTTTTCAAGAGGAATCTCTCCCATCCTCATCCAACATCATGACTCATTTGTGTTTGAATGAGAAGGAAGCCTGGATTCGTTCAAAAAGCTGAAGGTTTAGGGTTCAATTCCCGATTCAGCCAGACATTTTTCTCTTTACCATTACAAACTTACTGCTATTGTGAGTAATCTGAAATAAAAATGTTGGGGATATGGAGAAGTAAGTATAATCTACATCCAGAAGAACAAAAATAGGATTATGAATTTTGAAATTCCTGGGGAAAAAGATTTGACTTGGAAGTTCTTCGGTCAACCAAAAGTTGGAATGGGAGTCGACATCCAGGGCTGACAACATAAAATTCAGCAGTCTGGACAAGCTGTGATGATGTGTGTAGTGATATCGAAACATGTTCAAACAGAACACAATTTATGAGGTAAGATGAAATCCAAATTCGTATTATTTATTAAGAAGAACTTCGTAATATTACTTCCTATTGTTATTTATATTAATAAATATAATATTGTTGCAAATCTTGAAATTTTCTACATAATTTTCCTTAATGTTAGATCATGAAGAATGGTTAAAATATCTTTCACAGATGAATATGTGTTGGTGGATACTGTATTTCATATCTGAACTGCACTTCTTTATGATACGAAAACAAACTCGGAATTGAAGCAATGCGACACAAGTTTCAAGGTTGAGTTTACAAGCAGTTTCTGTGGGAAAATTTAATACTAAATCATTGAGAAGCAAAACTTCTCTGTGGAACTGACTTTAAGGTTCTTATCCCAACTTGTATTAATATGTAAAATAGTTTGTAATAACCATTCATATGTTTTATCATTTTATTTCAGGCATGTATCAGTCTTTTGGAAGCTACCAGAACACTAACATTCACTCGACAATAATTGGGCAACATAACCTCAGTGATAGAATGCTAAGCTTAAGAGATTATTATCAGTGTCAAATTTGTCTTAAAAGTTACAAAAATAAAAAAACACTTAATAGACATATACAATATGAATGTGGAAAAGATCCACAATTCCAGTGTTCATTTTGTCCACAGAAAGCAAAACATAAAAGCAATTTACTAAAACATATGAAGAGACATTATCAGCCTAAATAGTAATGGTAATGTCCCATATTTTAGCTTTTCTAGATATAAAAAAATAGAAATTTCTACAGTTAGTTAACTTTTTCACATACCTAATATTACACTCATTTTTTCTTATAAATTCTGTGTAATATATTTTTAAAACTTTTTTTCATTTTGCTTACTATGTTCTAGAATTTAATACTTCCAGATCATTATTAAGTAAGGTGAATCTGGTACATCTTACCTCATAAATATTTGTGTTTAATTTGACATGTTTCAAAATGCTGTCCATACCATTGTCAGATTGTCCTGACTTTTGATTTTTATGTTGTCGGCCATGGATGTCAACTCCCATTCCATCTTGATTGACTGAATAACTTGTAAATCAAACCTCTTCCCCTGAGAATTTTAAAATTCATAATCCAATACTTATTCTTCTGGATATAGACCTTCTCTGACATCCAGACCCGATAACATAAAAATCAACATCTGGACAAGCTGACAAAGATATGGACAGCATTTCGAAACATGTCAAATGAAATACAAATATTTATGAGGTAAGATGTACCAGATTCACCATATTTATTAAGAAGAACCTCATAATGTTACTTGCGATTGTAATATTTATTAATAATTTCCAGAACATTCTTTGTACCAGTGTGTAATAAACATTATTCTTAATGTATTTCTTTTGTAGCTATATTTTTATTTTTGTAATTTATGCCAATCCTTCTAAGAAGAAAAATAATAGCAGGAAATATGGAGTTGAAGACAAATTAAATTAAAATCAATATTTCAGTTATTTCAAAGCAGAGTTATCTTTTATTAATCTCTTTGCATCAGAAAAACATACTCTGATTGCATCTATTTTAATGGTAGTTTACTTAGAAAGAAAACCAAGCTTACTTAGCTCAAACTCCGATATATTCAGCTAAATACTGAACGTCTACTACAGCATAGTGTTACTTCCTTCTTCTTCTTCTTCGGCTTTCCCCCATTTATAGGTTTGCCGTCTTCGGTTTCCATTTATTTCTATCATTCCAATCTCCTCCCAAATTCCTATCATCCATTATAGTTCTGACATAAGTTTTCCATTTCCATCTTGGTCTGCCATTATTTCTTCCAGGGGGGTGATCATTGGCATATATTTTTTTGCCATTCTTCGTACATGGCAATACCATTTAAGAGTTGTGTTACTTCCTTCAAATATTAAAAAAAAATCTTATAGCAAAGTTTATTTCTGTTAACATTTAAAAACTGTAGAAAAATGTAGTTGTTTTTCACACTTTTTAATATTTCTTGTTTCATTATCACAATAATCCCTACGAACCTATACAGAGGCAGGATATCATTTGTACATCCAACAAGACATGGCTTGAAAATCATACTAATCCTTCTAGTTAGTAATTTTGAGTTAGAATTTACGACTCACCTCATAAATTGTAAACCTCATAGTGTCACTTCCTTTATATATTAATGAATAATCCTAGGACTACAACCTGTATGGCTGATGATGATGTTTCATTATTGTTTGGTAGTTTTAAGAAAATTTAACATTACATTGTAGTATTCAAGTTTCTGAAGAAGAAAAAAAAAAAAGAACAATAATTAAAGCTGAATTGGATGTTTTGATTTTATATTTTTAATTAATATGTTCCAGAAATTGGACATAGTTTTATTTAAAAAAGAAAAAAATAATGGTTTGAATCTCGGTCCGAGCATTAATTTTTCTTTCTAAAATAAAACTATAAATTGGATGTGTTAATAAAAATTGCAAAAAATTAATACTCTTTAAAACTATTTTCCTTTCTATTCAAAACCATGAAAGTGTTGATATATCAGATCCATAATTCCAGTTTTGAAGTGGTAAATATTGTTGATATATATAATTCCTAAAAGTGGGGCTAAGGTTTCACTCAAAGGGCCATGAAACCAAAGAAAAAGAGTGTGTGTTAATGCTCTAGCAGCTGAAATTTTTTTTAGAACCAGACTCGGTACATAGCAATCAGTTAAGAAAAATAAAATTGAGTTCATTAAACTAGCAAAATCAGACCACTAAAAAAGGGGAAAATCTATATATCTTCTTCAACCAAGCCAAATGATTTACAAATGTACAAAACTATCCTTATACAAACTTTCTTAACAAAAGCAAGGACAGGCCACATAGTCACCCAGAAATACCTATGTCGTTTTAATCTCATTGATTCTAGTACCTGCTGTTGGTGTAACAGCCATGAAGAAGATCTTGAACACATCCTCATAAATTGCTCTTTTCCAAACCTTCAAAGAACTAAACTTAAATCTTTAATACCGGGAACTTTGGAAAAAACACTATAATGTATCCTGACTACTCCTGATCTTTGGACTCTAGCAGCTGGAATACACTACAAACATCGGACGCTATATCCATCTTTTGTAAAATGAAGAACAATGTAGTGGAACTTTGTGTTATCAGCAAATAACTCTTTACACTAAGAAGATAGATGTATCTTCTTCTTCTTCATCCAACCACGTCTTTGGCCTATAGGCCTGTTATGATCTCACTGATGAATTTTATATCCAACATTTTCTTGGACGGCCCTAAGATCTCTTTATATATATATATATATATCTGCTAATGACTTCAGTGTTAGATGCAGCACATTAGACAACAATATATATATATATATATATAATATATATACATATATATAAAACTCCTATTTGAAACAGTGACTATTTTCAACTAATCATAAAGATGTTGGAACCTTATAAAAATCTTCTTCTTCATGGTTTAGGTTTATTTACTAGCCTGTTCCGGCTCCAAATTGCTGCTGTTTCCAGCTTTTCTTTGGTCTTCCCAAACTTATTCTTCCTCATGGGTTATAAAAATAAAACTATAAATACAGTGGAAGTCTATGGATCCAAAATAAATTTTATAAACTTACTGACTATAACAAAGGAACATATATAATAGGGGCAGCTAAGGTTAGACTCAAAGGGCCATAAAGCCAAAGAGAGAGAATGTGTGTGTGTTAATGTTCTAGCAGCAACATTTTTTTGAACTAAACTTGGAATATAATAACCAATTAAGTGAAGTAAAATCGAGTTCATTGATAAGCAGAATCAGACCATTATAAATCACCTGAAGCAAAACTTAAAAATTGGTCTAGTAGCAGTAATTTTACATTATTTCAACAAACGTAGTATATGCTATTAAAATAAAATGAGAAAGATATTCTCCAAAAAATAGTAAAATGTGATCATTAGAAGTAGGGGTTTACCCAAAACCCAAAATTTAAAAAAATGTTTTAGACTCGAGTCTATGAATGCATTAGACCGTAAAAGTCGTTCTCTGTCTGTACTCTGCTGAGAAAGTTTCATCCAAATACGTTTTTGCGTACTCAAAAATCTGTTCATGCGATAATAATTGTTGCAATTCCTAAGCTACCTGGCGAGGTGACTTAGCAGAGAAACAAATCGTGAGCAACCTGACGGGAACCGTTGTAGTTTGAAACCTTGCCGCGTACCTTGCTGCTTCATCCAAGATGTCGGACCTTGAAGACTTCGATCATGTTTTTGGTATATGTGGAGAAGAGGAATTTGATAGAGTCTACCAAAGAATTCAACTGGAAGAACAGGAGAATCGGCATAATATTGCGTGACACAGACGTCGTATACGGTATTATTTGCTGGATGCAAGCATAAATGCATTCCTCTAGCAGACGAAAATAACAAGTGGTTTTATCACTGAGAATTCTGGGTAATTTCTTGCCAATATTACGAAAACGACGACTTTCATGCATGACCAGTTAGTGGGTCGCTAATTTGATCTTTGCACTTGCTCATTGAAAGTCAGCTCACCAGTGATTGGAAATAATTTGAGTAGAGACTAATGTATTTGCATGTGGCCCCTAGTGTTCATTTTTTTTTTCTCGTATCATGACTTTAATACGTATTCAGTTTAATTAACAAAAGAAAGATATACATCCATAGTAATTCTGCCCGAGGGCAGGTCTTTCACTGCAATCATAGCATTTTCATGCTATGCTTGCAGCTTTACTAGGGAATTGTAGGTGTGGTAGCTTCCCGTTGCTTTCCACAAGGAAAGATATAATATATTTATTTAATCAGCAAAATTGGCCCATAAATTCAACTTTCCAGCATGATGATTTTTATTCATAGAATATAGTCTCTCTTATTGTTTATTTTTTATCATTTCACTCACCTCATACTTCATAATTCATAGCAGACCCTGGGTTTCTTCACATCTTTTGTGACATTCTCAATGCTGCATCACGTTCACAACTGACGTCCAACGGCCTTCTATCCTGCAGACTGACTTCCGCGCCATCTGGTGGCCGACCGAAGAATTTAAGTAAATTACTTAAACAATTGGAAAAACCGAAGGAACTCACAATTCGGGAAAAAATTTACATATGCAAGAATGAAAATACAACTATGAATTTTGAAATACCCGGTTATAAAGAAAGAGGACTGATTTGGAAATTCTTCGGTCGGCCACCAGATGGCGCGGAAGTCAGTCTGCAGGATAGAAGGCCGTTGGACGTCAGTTGTGAATGTGACGCGAGAATGTCACAAAAGATGTGAAGAAACCCAGGGTCTGCTATGAATTTTGAAGTATGAGGTGAGTGAAATGATAAAAAATAAACAATATTAAAAAACCTCATAGTGTTATTTCCTATCTACATAACTTAATAGTCTTTCTTGTATATATTAATATAAGCAAACTTTATATACAATTCATCACACTTTTTCAGGGCCCAGTAGTTAGCATTGATATGTATTATATATTTCCTTGAATTCTACTAATATTGGTATGTTCTGTTTTTCAGATTTTGGATCAATATTTTTATCACAGTATAATTATCCCATAGGAAATGACTCAGTAGAACAAGTGTATGACAGTAATCCAAAAGGATTTCGATGTACGCAGTGTTTTAAAGTTTATAGTCAACGCAGTAATTTGTTACGACATATTCGATTGGAATGTGGAAAAGAGCCTATATTCCATTGTCCTTACTGTCAACATCGTTCAAAGAGGAAAGGAAACCTGATGATGCATATAAGAACACTTCATAGAAAGGAATTAGAAAAATTGGAATTTCAAATGTAATATTGATATAGTGCAAATGTGAATTACAGTATTATATCAGAATAAAAAGACTGCAATATGATGATTGTGTGTTTATTTATTATAAGATATATGGCATTTTTATGAATTCATACCCCAGTAGGACTAGTTTTAGATGTAACTTAACACAAATTTCCTTTATGCCTGCTGCAACTATCGGTTAGTGTATAATTTCCTATGTGAAAAAGACTTTGTTTATCAGAATGATAAATGAGAGCTTTTCAATAAACAATGATCATTATTAATAAATCTGTAAGCATCATGAGTTCAGATAGAGTTCCCGAGGCCATGCTTCATTATTATTCAACAGGGAAGAGATCTCTGGACCGTCCAAGGGAACACTGAATACAAAATTCATCAGTGAAATCGTAGCAGGCCTATAGGTCTAAGACTTGGTTGGATGAAGAAGAAGAAGAAAATGAGTCGTATACCTCACCTCATACACTCAATGTTCTTCACAGCACAGGGCTGCGGTTTCAGGTACAGTCATTCCTATCTTCAGCTATCTTTGTGATTGTTGAATTTTTGCCTTCACCATTATCTTCTAAACTGCCATCTGGTATTAATTTAATGAACACTGAGATTAAATCTTGTTTGACGGGAATTTAAAAATTCATTAATCTAAATTGATCATTATTTTTAACAGCCATAATGTAACGTACAGAAATTTGGTTTTACGATATTTGCTTTCTTAATATACCGTGTATACATGGATCTAAATTGATAATTATTTTTTAACAGCTATAATATAACGTACAGAAATTTGGTTTTACGATATTTGCTTTCTTAATACACTGTGTATACATGGTCCAACTTTCAAAATCATCCCTTCATGTTCCTGTCTGTAAATGGTGTATAAGTCAAGACATGTTCAGTACCATCTATGGATACAGTGGAGGTGACGCAAAACGAAAAATATGCTGCTTTGAAATTCTGCTTTTGTCTCCATAGATATTCAACTGAGACCTATGCAATATTACAGGAGGCCTATGGAGAGTTTGTCCTTCCCTAATGCACAACTCGAAGATGTATACATTTCTTTAAAGAGGGGGACAATCAATTTCAAAAGAAGGTGGACGCGACACTCCAATTATGCTCTAATGGAAGAACCCATATCCTGATAACTCTTCAAGGCCAGATTAGGTACTAAAGGTCTTATTTCCATGCAACTGGATGCTGCACCATGATAGTGAAAGGCCGCATATTGCAAATGTTGTTGCTGAATGTCTTGCAAAAATCAAAGTGAAGTGCATCCCTCACCTTCCCTATTGTGCAAATTTACCTCCGTGTGATTTTTTTTTATTCCTTGGCCTGAAGAAATCTTTACAGAAGATGTTTTCTTTCTTCAGAAACAGTAGTGAATTTGAAGGACCTGTCAAAAAATGGTTTCCAGCATTTCTTTACAGACTGGCAGAAGTGCATCCAATGGAGACTACTTTGAGAAGTCAATACTTTTAAAATCCATTCTGAACTACTGTTGAGGTTGTTATGTAATAAGTTAAAATATTAAAATTTGATTGAAATTTGTCGGAGAACATTTTTTGAAAACTCACCTCATAAATTTAATGTTTTTTACGAAACCATGACGAATTTCTCCGACAAATTTCAATGATTACACCTCTTAATGTTTACTTCCCAACATTAATTTAATATTATTAAAATTTGGATGTGAAATATCAGTCATCCTCAACAAATTAAAATTCATTAAAACATTGAAGCAGAGCATGTTCATTGCATGGAGAATAGACATATCCCAAAGAAAATTCTGTGTAGAACTATAGGGGGCAAGAGAAGAGTGGGAAGAACTGAAGAACAAATTGATTGATGCTATGAACGAGGATTCAAAGAAGATTCTAGGAGTGAAGAATTGGAAAAGGAAGGCACTGGATAGGCAGATTTGGAGGGGCTAAATACAGGAGGCCAAGGCTCAACATTGGGCTGTAGCGCCATAGTAGAAGAACAAGAAGAAAATATTGAAGATCTTTCAGAACTTCTTGTTCCATCCTCAGCAACTGGGTAATGCACTAATTTAATGAATTTTAATTTGTTGAAGACAACTAACATTTCAGGTACAAATTTTAATATTTCAACTTTTTACTTTGAGAAGGACCATCAAAATTCTGGGGATAATTAAAGTAATGTTACCAAAAAAGTAATGATCATTGTTTATTGAACAGCCCTCTTACAAAATAATTCTTGAAAGCAGAATATTATCCATTACTGGCTTGCTAGGCCTGATGTAACATCAAGAGAACCCCCATTATTTGCCTTTTCATAGTTCTTATTAGGTCTTCTCAGTTATTGTGTTGGTACCAGAGACAAAATATCTCCACTATACATTGCCCAGCCACCATTCTTTTACTTAGTGTTGCCCACCTCTCACAGCATGGATGTAGGGATTGAATTTTGAAAATAATGAGGACACAAGACTAGATGAAGATGTATAACTAACTAACTCATTGGTTCTATCAAACCTGTAGGTTCATGGCCACATGGACATAAGCTCTCCGTACATCCCTATCCTGAGCTAATGTTTTCCAATCATATCCTGTATAAATCTACTTCCCTCAAATTATGGATAATGTTATTCCCCACCTCATTCTTGGTCTATCAACTGGGCATTTTCCTTCTGGTTTTCCTACAAGAAGCTTCCAAGCACCTCTTTCATTCCCCATTCGTGCCACATGTCCTACCCATCACAGTCTATGAGACTTAACTGTTCTTATTATAGCTGGCTTCCTATACATACCATGTAGCTCACTATTATGAAGTTTTCTCCATTCACTTGTCTGTTTTTGGCCCAAAAATTTTTCTAGGACTTTATTCTCAGATACTCATAAACTTCTTTCCTCCCTTAAGGTAAGAGTCCATGTTTTGCATCCATATAATTTAACTGGGAGAATAACAGTTTTATATATTTTTAGATTAGTGTTTTTTTTAAAGGAGAAGAGTCCCTGTAATGCATAATAGCATGCATTTTCAGAATTAACCCTATGTTTAATTTCTTTATGCATCTATTTCCTATTTGTAATTATTGTTCCTAGATATTTGAATTCAGCCACTTCTGTTACGCGACGCGTCTGTTAAACCCCTGCGTAACGGTAGCGTTACGTTTCCTATTGTTCAGGTTGTATTTGGCCCGAGCGGTTGGCCTTGGTTTTGTAGGAAAAGATTCTACAACATGTGAAATACACATATTAAATCAGAGTAAACGAAATAAACATAATTTATTGAATAAATTCAAACTGAAGATATATTATTAACATAAAAAAACAGTTATTTAGAAACAGCTGGAATCGCCACATTGTCGAATGTCCAAATATTCAAAGTATGAAATGCTAATATTCAGAGAGAAAACAATCTTATTAAAATATACAAAAGAATCAACTTTGGTTATTTTTGGAATGAAGTTCCTTGGACCATTTGGTCCTTATTTAATTCTGAGTCTTAAAATGACCAAAAATAATAAAAGAGAAGTCATATTACCAATGTAGACGCCACCGTCCCGCTGGACCCCGCTGAGGGGACCGCACTCGGTCCCACGGCCCTTCTCCCTTTTCATCTCAAAATCCCGGCTTTTTATATGATTATCTTCACCTTTCACCATCCCCTAAAGCTAATGGAAGCCCTATTTCTTGCCCAATCTGTTGTAATATTCCTAGCGTGTCATGGCCAAGTTGTATAATGTGTTTATAACTTCTTCCCTAATGTGTTTGGGTTATATAAGGTTTCATAAGAATTTCCCATTTGGTTGAAACTAATAAGTTGTTTTTGATATTATATAAGATTTCGTAAGTGTGACTTCATTATTTGACAAATATATTGATGTGGAAAGTTATTTTATACTAATTTTTCCTTAGTTTTTTATCTATAAAATACTAAGGTATATTTGGATGGAGATTTCAATCCGTATTTAAAGGGTGAATATTTATGCCCTATTTTTTGGTATAATACACATGTATATGTGTCTATTCTTTATCGGCTTTTTATAGTATTTTATTATTATTGCATTTAGGCCTTAGTGTAGGCGTAACAACTTCTTCAAAATTTTCCTCATTTGTCACTAGTCTATTTCCATTATATAATGCATTTCTATGTGTGAACATATATTTAGATTTATTGATGTTTACAGTCCCAATTTCAATAGAGTGTGCATGTTGGCCTTTAGTAACTCCTTGCCATCGCTCAATAATAAGATGAAGATATATGGTCTTCACAATTAGATCATGTTTACTTGTACACCCTCTGGACATGACTAACCACTGGTTCTCTTGTGTACACGGGGGCAATAAGATTCCAGAATCTCAGTCGAGACCCTTCCAGAATTGAAGTTTTGAGAAACCAACCTTTCTGGAATGAAGGCATAGATGCATGTGGAAAGTTCTCTGTGGACTTTCTGGTTCGTGAGACTCTTTTCTCGCTTTATTTTTACAATTGTATTTTTTTTATATTGTAAGCCCATGTTTTCCCTTTACAGAGATTTAGGCGCTCTCTCCCTACAGGGAAGAATTTGTACCATACTAATTTTAGTTACACTTGTTTTCGTATAGATGTCATTTTGAGTGGTCCGTGGTCAGCATTCCGCCTCATACTGACATCTAGGAACCAAGGTAGTACTAGGACGGGAAAATTCGGTAAATTTTGCTTAGAGGCCTTTTCGTTCAGGCTTAAGGATTTTTTACGAGCCTGAAAATCTTCAGACTCAGGACCCACGGCTTAAAGTCCCTCCCGGAGGACTTGCTCCTTGGATTTTTCCATCCTAAAAAATCCATCGACCCCGGCCAGGTTTGAACCCGTGAACCTCGGGACCAGAGGCAAGGAGCATAACCACTAGTCCACTGCGGCCGATTTTTTACAATTATATTAATCCAATTTTACCCAATTTTATAATTTATATTTTATTATGTTCATTGAATAAATTAAAATGTAGTGAAGGTAAATATTGGGTCTTCTATCCCATCAACAGATACTGAATGTGTTAACCATTTTTCAAAATGTATTTTTCACCTATTTTGTTTCTACATTCCCAGAAGTTAAAACTAATTTAATTTAATTAACATCATATACTTTATATTACTTTTTTTTACTGCAAAATATACCACTGAATTGGCAGATCTTTTTCTTAGTTAATTCCCAAATATGTTTTCTTCTTAATTTATAGTGACAATTCTATATTTTGTTGTTATATATATATATATATATATATATATATATTTATTTATTTTTCTTATGTCATATATATATTTTTTTAATTAATATTTTCCAGAATTGGATAACCGACTCCCGGTTTGAATGTAATTTTTCTTTCTAAAATAAAACAATTACATATTATTTAAATGAAATATTTAACATATTTCAATGTGAAGTAATATAATAATCACTAATAATTTAAAATTTTAAAATGTGACTTTATAAGTTTTATTTTTAAAAAATATCAATTTTAACTAAACATTTGTTTTTTTTAGTAAAATATTATTACCTCACGACATAATAATGATCGTGAAAATACTGGGGATGGAACTGAAGAAGGTCCTAAAACTGGTCTAAGAAGAAGAAAAATATGAGCTGAGGTGATAAAATTTAGTTAAATAAATAAAACCTCATAGTGTTAATGCCTAAGAAGTCATTTGTTATTAAATTATTAATAAAGTTTGTATATTATAATTGTATTAATTGAGTTTTCTTTGTTTTTTTTTGTTAATGGTATTTTAGTTATCTTATTGGCATTTTTGTGAAAACAAAAAACTAAGGATATACTGGTAATCTCTAGATTGATAACTACCATAGTTCCATACAAAAACATTTGTAAAACACTTCAACTTCCTGCATATTTAATGTAATAAAATGTAAACTTTAGTCCAGCATTGAATGTAAAATTCTATGTTTTGTACTGACGTGTATCTCTGTTTTGTTTCAGCTAATTATGAGTTGGATCCATGGCGGTTTCTTTCTGTTGAAAATTCTGAAGTTGCAAAAACAAATGAATCTCAAGAAGATAATGCATTTGCCATTCAGAGAAATTGGCATTCTCCAGGAGAACATGTACCTCCATTGTCTGTCCAATACAATGTTCACCAGCTTCTCTCTATGCAACTAACAACTCTCGAAGGAAATGTTTCGAGTGTCAATGTACACAAATATTCTAATGTAAAGAAAAGTAAATCTTCCTATTTTCCACAATTAAACCAGCAGTCAGAGCTAGAAGTTGTACCAAAATTTTCTTGTCCACTTGGCTGTGGTAAAGTTTACCGTCAAAACAAAAATCTTCAATATCATATGAAATATGAATGTGGCAAAGAACCACGATTTCAATGTCCTTATTGTGTTCATCGCACTAAACGCAAGAATAATCTTATGCTTCACATCTCGTCACAACATTCAGATAAGAAATAAGTATTTCCAACAGGTTAATTACAAACAAGAAGCATAATGAATGAATGAGTCATTTTTTATCTTACCTCATAATTTATGTTTTCTTAAACACGGGAACTGCTGTTTTAAGAGGAACATCCCTCCTACTTTCAACCGACATTATGACTACCGGGCTTTCGTTGGAATCTCTGTCTATAACGTTGCCATCTGGTGTTGATGAACTTCGAGATCAGGTTGAAAATGTTTTAGAAAACCTTTAGAATTGATAGTTTGGGAGAAGATATATTATGTTTAGAAGAACAAATTTAGAACCATGAATTTCGAAATTCCCGATGAATGGGACCTGATCATCAAATCAATACCAGATAGTAACATTATAGACGGAGAATCCAACGAAAATCTGGTAGTCATAATGTCGGTTGAAAATGGGAGAGATATTCCTCTTGAAAACTTCAGTTCCCATGTTTAAGAAAACAAATTATGTGGTAAGATGAAAAATGATTCATCATTCATTGAATAATGTTATTTCCCGTATTTAACTATGAAGAAGTATAATAATTAAATGTTTGTATTGTTTCAGCCAATTTAATTTGTTTGTATCAATGTTTAATATCACATTATTCTGACATTGAAGTCACAGTAACATAATATGAAATAATGTCAAATTATTTATTAATATGTGTTATTTGGAATATATTTTATGTATATTTATCATGCAATAATGTCTTATCCCATTAATTAATTTTCATATTTTATTTTAGTTTCTTCATTAACTTGATACAGTTTTTAAAGTCTGCTTTCCAATATCTGAAGACAAATCACAGACACAAAAAGATAGACTGGTAGTGTCATATTTTGAAGTATTGGATCTGCTGAAACATATTGTGGATCTAGTTTCCATTTGAACTCTTGTCAAGATTGGAGCTATCCATATGTCTTCCAGGCTAGTTGGCCATGGTTACAAGGCTTCATGCTTACCGATGTTTTACTAGCCTTGTACCCGGCCAACTAGTTTGGACAACTTCATCTAATTATGATACAAACGCCGGCCTTGAAAGTCTAAGTCAGTATTTTTGGAGCTATAATTGTGTTAATGTCATATCAATATCAAATTAATTTGTGTATAATATTTAATTTTAGGAAGTTATATTTTGAGGTTATTTTAATTATATTATTTTTGGTCTGGACATCTTACCTCAATATTAATGTTGATTTGTTCTTGGACATGTTTCAAAACAATTCTCTGTTTTATCTTCTGGGAAAGCTGAAGATAAAACAGAGAATTGTTTTGAAACATGTCCAAGAACAAATCAACATTAATATTGAGGTAAGATGTCCAGACCAAAACTAATATAATTAATTTGTGTATAATTTGTTTGTTTTAATTGTTCATTACAGATCCTTTTTATTTATATATTTTTGCTATTTCTTCAAATCAACTATAGTTAGAATTTACTGTAGGACTATAATTAGAATTGAACAGGAATGGCTTGGTACCATATAGAAAAACTAAGACGCATAATACAACAGGAACAGTGATTTCCTGTTTGAGCACTACACAGGGTGTTGTCAGTTTGCATCTTTATGTCTGTGAGGCAAACTTTCAGAATCAGTTATATTAAAATTTACAAATTCAGAAATTCGGAGTAAAAAATTGTTTATTGTAATATTATAGTTTATAACATCGTAAATACATTATTTCAACTTTCACTTAGAAAATAATTATTTTTAATTTTCAGCTTGTAAGCAATTTTATCATTTCATTTATTTAAGTATGAGTTGTATTTGGAAACAAATTAGGGTTGCGTTAAATTTAAATTCCATAATATTCAATAATGCCCCTTGCAAACTGATGCTGCATGGTATTCAATAACATTAACATGTTTCTTTTTTATTAAGGTAGAATTTTTTACCACTCACCTCATATTGTTCTTCTTATTTGACTATAAACTAGTTTCGGAACATGGTTTTATAGTCAAATAAGAAGAACAATATGAGGTGAGTGATACAAAATTCTACCTTAATGAATATAACTCATAGTGAGAATTCCTAAAATAAGTAATGTTTCTTTTTGTTACATCTATATCTCATAAAATGTTTTATCTACTCTTGTAATTCAGCTACACAATTAGTGGTTACCAGGGTACATAAGTTAATCATAACGTTCCCATAAAATATAAAATTTCCATAAAGCATAGCATTATAAGTTTATAACATAGTTTATTATTTATAATAAGATTTCATAGCATTTTTTTACATATCTATAAAATCAAGTAGACTTTTTACCAACTGAAATGAACTACAGATTATCATAAATTTATTTTCTATATTTTTAAAAATATTTTCCTTTACATAGATGAAACATAGATAAAATATATTGTAAATAACATGTTACAAAATTAACTTTAGTCATAGAACACTCCCTAGGGTTGTATTCTAACTTGATCATCTCGTTACTGAAGTTCTCCTTTTATATCTAGTTATAATGGCTATTACAGGTATAGGAAGCTTATTGATATTTATTTTTAATATTTATGTTTATTATTATCCTTTAAAAACTTCTCACCAAAACTTCTTTTATATTTTCTTTAAATCTTTGTTATTTGTTGTTTTTGTATAGGCTTTAGGTGTAGGAATGAGATATAAAGAAACTAGTGTTTTTGTAATTATTTATGACTTAGTTACTAAGGTTAAATTCAAACATAATATTGGAATTAAAATACTCAGGCAACCATCCACGTGCAATAGTTAATACAACTAAAGGTAAAAAAATTTCTTTCTAGTTATATTGGGTTAAATTCATTTGAAATATTAATTTGATAATTTTCTAGGGGATATGTTTGATGTGATTTTTATTTAGAAACCTTCAACAACTTGTTTGAGTTGAGATCCTGTTTATAGGACTTTATGACTAGTGTATTATGGATGTTCAGAACAAGAAAAATATATAATTTTTTGTAATGTGTATCCTAATAGCCATTAGTATTATGCTAAATGACAATATTTTTTTATCATCATTATTGAGTCAGTTTTCAATGTCATAGGCCTACCATATTTACACAGGTATTTCAAGCACTTTTTTGACATATTTTTGTGATTTGAAAGATTGATATGTGATTTATGCATTTCCCTTATCTGCTAACCGGGATACACTTTAGAGATACAGGCTCTCCTGAGAGGTGATATCAATATCATAAGATATTTATTAGGCATTTGTTACATGTTTTTATAGTTCATCAGAATGAGTTGAAATTGCATACAAAGTTTCTAAAAAATTTGTTCATTTACATTACTGTGGTGTTAAGCCACATACAAAATCTACACTTTCAGGTATTCGGAAAGTTTCCCATTGACTGTATTTCTAAAATATAAAATAAGAACAAGAAAAATGTAAAGTGATCCCACTACAGGCCTTGGGAATGGAATGTTAAGGCTCCCATCTTTATAAACAATTGGCAGCCAGATTGACAGCCCCATAACAAACAAAAAGTCTTCTTAAATAAGAAGCCGTCATTCTCGTGTCGAGCAATGGTTCGCAAGCCTTTGGTGTTCTTGTAAATTAATGTGTAACAGAAAAATTTGCTTATAGATTGAAGCTGTAGGATAGCTCAGTGACAGAGGATTAGCATATAAAGCTAAAGGTCCTGGGTTCAAACTCCAGTCTAAGCATATATTTTTCTATTAAAATATAATCTCATACTTATTTCAGTTAGAGGCTGAGTTTACCTTAATGCCATGGTGTCACCAGAAAGTTGCCTTTACCATATATGCTACGGCATGCCCCCAAAACAAGAGCATGCTCTTTAAAAAAATGAATGATTGGTGACACTATGAGGTAGATATCAATAAAGTCAAAATGTGAATTGGAAAATTAGAATAACAAATTTTGAACTTCCCAACAAGACAATTTTTATCCCAATTTTCATTTATTTTTCTTCTTATTAGGCACTACAGCTTCATTTAGTTGAACACTTTGGCCTTCTCAACAATTTCTTTCCAATGCTTCCTATCACGAACACAGCTAATCCAATTTTTATCTTCATTTTCTTCAAGCCTTGTATTCTTATATTCAAAGTCCTTTTCCATACTTTAGTCCATCAGGCAGTCTAGATTTATTTTGTTGAGATTTCAGAGCAAAATTTTAGTTATGGAGCTAGGGAACTAGCCTAACGTCCAACCCTTAACCTGAAGGGCCAAGATTTTTCACGGTTTTCTCCCTTAAGAGGCTGACTTCTTTATGACTATCGAGTTCCTCCTACCTGTGGACATATCATCCACCATCTCTGCCACTGAACTTTCTCTTCAATCTCCAATACTATTGGATGTCCTCTTCTGGATTGTTTTTTTTTGTCTGGTTTCACACTCAATGTATTTTCAGCATGGAAGTTCTGTCAGTAGTTATGCTACTGTTGTTATACTTAGGATCTTTGAAACATGGAACCACCCCCACTAACAACAAAGTCATGCAATTCATTTATCCTCCACCAATAAAATTTCATAACAATATATCCTTGGAATCATCCTAACGTCCAACCCTTAACCTGAAGGGCCAAGATTTTTCACGGTTTTCTCCCTTAAGAGGCTGACTTCTTTATGACTATCGAGTTCCTCCTACCTGTGGACATATCATCCACCATCTCTGCCACTGAACTTTCTCTTCAATCTCCAATACTATTGGATGTCCTCTTCTGGATTGTTTTTTTTTGTCTGGTTTCACACTCAATGTATTTTCAGCATGGAAGTTCTGTCAGTAGTTATGCTACTGTTGTTATACTTAGGATCTTTGAAACATGGAACCACCCCCACTAACAACAAAGTCATGCAATTCATTTATCCTCCACCAATAAAATTTCATAACAATATATCCTTGGAATCATCCTAACGTCCAACCCTTAACCTGAAGGGCCAAGATTTTTCACGGTTTTCTCCCTTAAGAGGCTGACTTCTTTATGACTATCGAGTTCCTCCTACCTGTGGACATATCATCCACCATCTCTGCCACTGAACTTTCTCTCCAATCTCCGATACTATTGGATGTCCTCTTCTGGATTGTTTTTTTTTTTTTTTGTCTGGTTTCACACTCAATGTATTTTCAGCATGGGAAGTTCTGTCAGTAGTTATGCTACTGTTGTTATACTCAGGATCTTTGAAACATGGAACCACCCCCACTAACAACAAAGTCATGCAATTCATTTATCCTCCACCAATAAAATTTCATAACAATATATCCTTGGAATCAATTCTTTAAAATCAGTAGGCTTTGACCAAATGAAATTAACTACAAAGTATTATAAATTTATTTTCTGCATTTTTAAAACAATTTCTGTTAAATAGATAAAATGTAGATAAAACTGTTGTAGATAACATGTTAGGAAATTAGCTTTAGTAACTCATGGGTCTTGGAACAAGACTGTAGACAAAGAACAGCTGATGTAGATACATCAATTCAAACAATTTATTAAAATTTTCTTGTTATAGAAGCCACTAGAGGTGTAGTGGAACAAAAAGTTCATTTCTCGGCGCACAGGAATTCATATAATAAAGGAGAGAAATAATATGTGTTTGAATCAGAATGCCTGGTAGCTTAGTGGATAGAGCACTAGTGTACAGAACCAGAGACAATGGGTTCATATCCCAAATCAGGCATATATTTTTCTCTTAAAATAAACATTGGAACTTGCCTGCAAATGGGGATGATGCTCTCTGGAATATGTCTAGTTAAGAGGATTTTATTTTATATAATGAGGTGTGAAATATTTGATTCATGTTTTGACTTTAAGAACAAACAAATTTTACTGGGAAATGTGAACCATAATATTTATTGTATATCATCATCATTATCATCCGGTATCATGGCAGCTGCCGCCATCTTCCGGAAACCAAATGCCATTCCTCTCTGTCCATCCATTGATCTTCCTCCATTCCTCTGATATTCATAGTTGCTTGTACCCCTTCTATCCAAGTTTCTTTGGTCTTCCTCTCTTCCTCCTTTCCATTGGGATCCATTCCATAACAATTTTAGGCAATCTTTGTTCTGGAATTCTTTTGACATGACCATACCACTATAATCTTTTCTTTTCTATAATGTTTATGATGTCTGGCTCCTCTTGTAGACCCATAATTTCCCTTATTTCTTTATTTCATATTCTATCCATTCTAGATTTTCCAGCTGATCTTCTTAAAACATCCATTGTATATTTTAATTAAATATTCTCCAGTGTATCTATGTAAGCTTAAGAGCCAATGATTATGTTTAAGTGGGGCAGGTAATTCAGTAGGCAAAATCTTTGATTATAGGTTAGATCCCAAATTCAATCCTGAACTATGGAGAGGTGAAGATTTTTCTCGCTCATTTGTGTCTGGAAATGAATACCAAGTAATTTCTTTTGGGATAAAGTCAGCTGGAACTGACTTATGCCATTGGCTAACAAAGGAACTGTCAACCATTGCATGCCAAAACCCTACCTTGAAATTTCTCCCAGAGAAACATTGTGATGTACCATGGCCATGTCCAAAAAAATTATCAGCCACTTTTAACTGCAAGGCACAGAAATCGAAGTCAGAATCCAGCAATGGCAACCTATTGTGCAAAACAGAGGGACATTCCTGCATGAGTAGAATGGAGTGGAGTGTGGCAGGACACAGCATGTGGGCAGGTATCAGGGTTATCCAATTCACCAAGTCAGGTATTGTATTACTTAATAGTGAGTGGAGAACATATTTTAATCAACTCACCTCATACATTTTCAAACTTCTTTGATACCGACGGTTTCAGACAATATAATGTCCTTCTTCAGTTATGGTGTCCACTGATGAAATTCCGTGATTGTTGATTGTATTAGTTCTCTATAGTTTAAATTGGAGATTTGGTGCTGGATTTTACTGCCTTGCAGTTAAAAGTAGCAGATTTTTTTTTTTTTGAAAATGCTCTTGATATATCACAATACTTCTCTGGAGAAATTTTAAGATAGGTTTCAGCATGCAGTGATTGACAGTTCCCTTGAAAGAATTGCGATTCCTTTTCTTCTCTCACAAGGCCTCCAGGGCCTATTAACTTTGTATATTTACCCTTACCTTATGTGTATTCAGTTATGAATTTTACAGGAATGTTTGCTATGAAAATTATATATTGTATTATACAAATATTTGTTATGAATTACATAATGTCAATATCTTATGTCATTCCTAATATAGAGCCATTATATCACGTAAAAAGCTAAACAAATATTCAGATTTATAGTTTATTTTATTGTTCTCAATCAATACCATTATTTGAAAACCTCCTTCAAATAAGAATATAATCAAAATGTAGCTTTTAAAGAATCTTCAAATGTCTCATCATTTTCCAAAATTTTCACAGATTCTTTAAAAGCTAAATTTCAAAAATATTGCTGTGACTATTGATGCATATAATACAGATGGAATTTGCTTTAAATAAACACCACAGATGTTTACACAAAATTTCCAAATTCACCTTATTTATTTCACAGAATTTCACTGATTCTTCACAAATAATTTCCTACTAGTAAAGTCTCTTGCTTGACAATTTATTTTATTACTGAGTTCTTTTCACTTGCTAACGGTTTCATTTACAGAACTTCTTATTGTCCTCACACTTACATCTCACTTACTCGTCCACATTCTGGACATGACTGACCACTCATCCGACTCTAGCATCCTCTTATATACACGAGGGCAGGAACATTCCAGAATCTCAGTCAAGACCCTTCCATAATGGAAGTCTCGAGAACTGACCTTTCTGGAATGGAGGCATTGATGTATGTGGAAAATTCTATGCGGACTTTTTGATTCATGAGTCTCCAGGTCATAAATCTCCCTTTGCCAAACAAGGTCCACCTGCAAAATTCAAAAGTAGATCACAATATGTTTGCCAACAATTTTGTGTAACATTGTTCTAGACGAAACACCATCTTATAGCCAAGAGTCAAATGCTAAATGTTGCCACACTTAGCACGATGCTAAATACTTATTGAGAAAGTTGGCAAAGATTACATAAATAATAATGAATATTATTATTTTAGAAAGAAAAATTAACTCTCGAACTAGGATTCAAACCCCGGATCTTTGACTCTGCGTATCAGTATGATACCGATTACACCATCCGAACTCCGTTACAAATGTCAACATTTATTTCCACTTATACAATTCTCTTGCATCAGAAGTTCAGTAGCCATCGCTACCAACAATGCCATCTGACGACTTCTATTCAAAGTATTTTTATTGAGAATTTATACATTACTTTTAACTGGTAAAGCTTCATATTTTGATGTTATATTTTAGATTAACATTTTCCAGAATTGGATATAGTTTTATTTTAGAAAGAAAAATTATTGCTCGAAAAATTAACTCTGACACGCAGAGTTAGAGATCCAGGGTTTGAATCCCAGTCTGAGCATTAATTTTTCTAAAAATAAAACTATGTCCAATTCTGGAAAATGTTAATTTAATAATATAACATAAAAAATGAATAATCAATTGAGTTGGTGCTTACTTGATGAAAATCCAATAAAACCAAAATAAAAAAAGAAAAATTATCAGGTGTATATAAATTGAAGTGTGGCACATGTGACAATGTCTATATAGGACAAACTGGTAGACCTTTTATCTCTCAGATAAAGAAACACATGAGAGCATATAACAGAAGTTTAGAATATTCAAAATATGCTAACCACCTATTCCAATTTAATCATTGTTTCGATCCAAATTTTGAAATTTTACATGTTTGTGATAAGGGTAAGAAGTTAGATCTTTTGGAGGCTATAGAAATAAATAAATTGAAAAGTAGTAACAAACTGTTAAATTTTCAACTTAATTTGAACGAATCCCCTTTATTAGATTTAAAATTTAAATAAATATTGTTGTATTGTTGCTTAGATCAGTTGGAATACAATTCATAATTTGTTAACATGTCTGAAGAAGGTACAGTGTACCGAAACAGCTGTCACTGAATTATATGATAAATATGAAAATCAAATAAAACTATGTTTTATTTAATTAATAAAAAATTAATGTTATATTCATTTTAATATATTGAAATTTCCTTTGCAGAAATTGTTGGTTACATCCTTTTTTGAGGGAGATTTTCAATTGTTGTAATGATTAATAATTTATATATATATATATGCCTACATGAATATGAATTTATATGTATCATATGGGTGATCTTATTCTATTAATCATTTTAGTTTGGGATATTAAAAAACATTGATTCACAGATTCTGATAGTTCAAGAGAAAACCATGATCCCATGGGACATCAGTATATAACTTAACCTGGGAAATAATGCAGTGTATAAGTTCTACATATTACAAATGGAATTATCGAGTGTGGTAGAGTAAAATTTTGTGTGATGGATTATTGAATTTTATTCCATACATCTCACTTTCTTAACTAAAGATACAAATTTTTATCTGTAGTTTATGTTGACATTACCTAACAGGTGGCTTTGCTTTCAGCTTTAATTTCCATATATACTACTCTGTTTCTCAAAACATAATCAAGTTAAATTGTACAAATGTTACTGAGTGACTTAGGGTCGTATGTTAGAACATTACTCTCTACTCAAATTACTTCCAATCACTAGTGAGCTGATTCACCGTGAGCAATTGCTGAGAACGAATTAACGGCCGACTTATCGGTAATGCATGAGAGTCGACGTTTTCGTAATATTGGCAACGAATTACCCAGAATACCCAAATCATTAATTGAGACCTGCACAGATTCATAATGATTGCAAAAGCAAAGTGAACTAATAAAACTCTAATGCACAACTTGTGCGCATTTTCGTTTATATATTACCCAGAATTCTCAGCGATAAAACCACTTCCGTTATTTTCGTCTGCTATAGAGGAATGCATTTATGCTTGCATCCCGCAAATAATACCGTATACAAACACGTCTGCGACACGCAATATTACGCCGATTCTCCTGTTCTTCCGGTTGAATTCTTTGGTAGACTCTATCAAATTCCTCTTCTCCGTGTATACCGAAAACATGATCGAAGTCTTCAAGGTCCGACATCTTGGATAAAGCAGCAAAGTACATCGATTACCATCGGCTCCCGTCGGTTCCCTTCGGGATTTTAATTTGAGTTGCTCATGTAAGCTACCTCCGCAGGCTTACAAATTTAACCAATTATTATCGCATGAACAGATTTCTGAGTAAGCAAAATAGTAGCGTTGTGCCCAACCAGTTCATTTTGAGAAGTAGTTTGTTCACTCGCACTCACTTTTATCATCATCATAGTACATTCACGAATTTAGGCCATTTGTTGACCTGTTTCGGCCTCAAGAGAAACACCATCCAGAAGTCTTTTGAGTGGACGTCCTGGTCTTCTTCTTCCTGCAGGTTGATATCTTAACATTAGTTTGGGTATTCTGTGATCTTCCATTCGATGAACATGTTGTATCCATCTTGACTTATAATCAGAAATTTTGTTTTCTAAAGATTCCATGTGTAATTCTTCTAAGATGTCTTCATTTTTTTTGTGATCTAGTAGTGTGTATCCTGCAGTCCTCCGAAGATATCTCATTTCAGCAGATCTAAGTCTCTGTATATCCTTCTGTTTCAACGTCCATACTTCGCTACCATACAAAAGAGTTGGAAGAGCCAGTGTTTTATACACTTTCAGTCTTGAATGCTTTTGGACTAACTGTGGCTTGAAGATAGAATTTATTAACCCTAAAATTCTTAATAAAAATTTAGATATTTTTGCATTTACATCCTTTTCTTCTTCATATGAGATATTGCATCCTAGATATGTAAAATTATTCACCTGCTCCAAAATTTTATTGTCCAGTACAATTTACTTCTGACAGGATCTACACCTTGAAATGCCATAATTTTTGTTTTTTCTGTAGATATCTTTAATCCATATTCTTCTGTAATTTTGTTAAGTTCATACAGACCTTTCTGTAGATTATCTTCGGAATTTGCTATTATTATTTGGTCATCTGCAAACAATAGGGTGTTTAATTTTCTATTTTCTGATATTCTTATTCCAAATTTATATGTTTTGTTCCAGCAACATATTACTTCATTGATATAAATTGCAAAGAGTGTTGGGGATAGGGGGCAGCCTTGTCTCACACCACGATTTATAATTCCTTCTTCAGAAAATCTGTTATTTAATTTAATCTTTATGGTGTTGTCTTTGTAAATATTTTGTATGTTCTGCCGAAGTAAATTTGGTATATTTCTGTCTTCCAATATATTTAAGAGTTTTGATCTCTTGACTGTGTCGAATGCTTTTTCAAAATCTATGAAAGAAAAATGTGTTTCTAAGTTGAATTCTCTTCTTTTTTCAAGCAATAGTTTAACAGAAAATGCTGAATCAATACAAGATCGTCCTTTCCTAAATCCATTTTGACATTCCATAAGGAATTTTTCACTGAAACTTTTCAATTTTCCATTTAAAATGTCTGCATAAATTTTGTAGCATGTGTTTAACAAACTGATTCCCCTATAGTTGTCCATTTTTCTCTTGTCTCCTTTCTTGAACAGGGGTATAACAATGCTTGTCTTCCATTCTTGTGGTATATCTGCATTTTTGAATACATTATTAAAGAAGGACAACAGTCTTTCATGGAACTGTTTGCCTGCATATTTGTACAATTCAGAATTCAAACCATCTGTACCAGTTGCCTTCCCATTTTTTAATTTCTTTAAACTATTGTTCAATTCTTCCAATGATATTATGGAATCTGTCTCATTATTATTTCGGAAAATTGTATCTTCATAGCTATTGTCAGTCCAAAGACTTTTATAATAATTGAAAAAATCTTCTTTTGTTACTCCGCAATTAATTTTGGTAGATTCTTTAATATCTTTACTTTTTTCGTGTTGAGACTTGAAAGTAGTTTTGAAGTTCCTTAGGACAGGTTACTGGCCCGACGCTAAGTAGTCCAGTGGTAGGGCTGCTACCTTTCAGTCTCTGGACAGACATTAGGATACCGCATTTACTCAGTACCTGATGGAACGGTTATACCGCCGTGACTCGGTCCTCAGAGCCTCGTTTGTGAAAACAGGTTGTACCACGAGAAGGTGAGGATGAGAATTGGGTAGGAGAGGTTATACACACGTCACTACCCCTTACAACCCACTCACTTTTATGAACCATTCAATTGAACTAGTTCGTTCACAAAATTTAGCGAAGCCCTTCATTCGCCAAGCAAAAAAAAAAAACGGGCTGAGGAGGGGGGAAGCACGAAGACACGAGCATGGGGTGATTTGTAGGGTGATTTGACGTTAACCAACCACGTGGTAGCTGTGGATTTTAAAGATAAACGTAAATAATTCTGTAAATTCTATTTTAATTTATTTGAGTAAGAAAAATTCTAATATGACTGCTACCATACTTTTGTTTATTTTATAATTATTTATACCTCATTTTTATTTCTGTTATAACTGTATTATTTGCATAATTGTATTTATATACAGGTTTTCAATGTTTACATATTTTATTTCAAGTTGTAAATGTTAATAAAAAGCAAAATCGTAACTCTATGATTTGAAGAAAAAAAAAAGGTGTGGAGTATTTTAAAACTTTTAAGGAAGATATATTTTATTTATATATGTATTATTTACACATATTATTTGCATAATAGTTCTTTAAAAAGAAAGAAATATGCAAAATCGTACTATTGGCAATTACTTGATCTTAATCTTTACAACCCCTAAACTAAAAATATAAAGAGGGTGAATACTGGGTAGGCCAACAAAATTTAGCCTTGTGTGTGCACTTTTATAGAATGGCTTCTAATTCGCAACCAAGAAAAAGTAGTGAAATTTGGGGTTTCTTCCCCGATTTAGGCGATGGTAAAGCAAAGTGTAATAACTTTTGTTCTATACACAGTTTCATTCAGGGGGCGAGATGCTTTTAAACTTGCACGGCATATTCGCTCTAATTGTTTAGCAAGGTAAGTGATTTTTACTAAATTTTGCAACAGCTTTTTGTAAACCTAGTAAAATATGTTGTTTTTAAAACTTGGATAAAATGGATTTTCATTAAATACTTTCGGAATTCCAGTAAATAAAATGTAAAGTGATTGTAATATTAGACTACATTAGATTTGTAGCGTTAGTAATGCCGTAGATCAAAAGGAGTAATCCCTGAGTAATGCTGCGTATGAGTGATGACGTAAGCAAGAGCGGGAAGGTGCCGTAATGTACATGTACTGAATGAAGGAGCGTGTCGAATGTTGAGAGTTTGAAGTACAGAAGTGTTTAAAGCCAGTTCACTCTGCCAAGGTAGTTCGTTCCTCTAAGACACTTCACTCTTCCAAGGTAGTTCGTTCTTTGATACCACTTCGTTCATCTAAAACACTTTACTCTTCTAAGATAGTTCGTTCTTTTATACCACTTCGTTCTTCCAAGGTAGTTCGTTCTTTGATACCACTTCGTTCATCTAAAACACTTTACTCTTCTAAGATAGTTCGTTCTTTTATACCACTTCGTTATTCCAAGGTAGTTCGTTCTTCTATGTAACTTCACTCAGGCGAGATAGTTCGTTCCTCTATGGCAGTTCACTCTGGCAAGATAGTTCGTTCCTCTATGGCAGTTCACTCTGGCAAGATAGTTCGTTCTTCTCAGACACTCACTGCGGTACGAGCGATATGGATGACGTAGGAAAGAGGCGGGAACATGCAAGGTCGATGGGCGGAGAAATGTAGAGTAATCAACGAATGAGCGAAAGTTGATTTGGAGTGAGACATCTATGATCTAGAGCTTGAAATAAAAAGTAAATTTAATTTTAAGTAGCAGTAGTGAACTCTGAACTGGCAGTTCACTAAAAGTGAGTAACTTTTTTACACTTCACTGTAGTGAAGCGTTCTTTTTAAACGACTCACTCTCGAATTACCCATCACTACAAAATAGTATTAGCATACAACTTGCTCAGCAGAGAAGGCATTTTACTCTCTAATGCATCCAAACATGCGACCCTTAGTCATCCTGAACTATAATTCTGAATTGTGGAGGACTTTCAGACTGATGTCCAACTTCAGCAATTAAGTATTGTTTAATATTGTTAGGGTTTTTAGAGATATTATAGTATGGTAAAATCAAATGTTTCTTACCTCTCCTCATACAAATCTTACTTAGACGATTTGTATGAGGAGAGGTAACAAACATTTGATTTTACCATAAATTAAACCTCATAGTGATTAATTCCTGTAAAAGTTAAATAGTATGGTATGTTTTTGATTCTTGAAATCATCTTCCAGGCAGAATGTCCTTCATCCAGAGCTTATATTTTTCAATGTTTCATCTACTGCTGTGGTAGACATCTGCAGGAGATGGCTGTAGACTGTTGGAAGCTGGTAAATCTCTCACTGTTTATAGACGGTGGCCCATTGACTTCATTCCTTATGTGGTACATGACGAAATAACTATTTCCTGATTGGCTGCTGATGGAAATAGCAGAGTCTGTCTTTGGCTTAGTTATTGTTCTGTATAGAGCCGGGATCCAAAATTTATTGATCTTCCTTGATTCTTCTTTTTTATTGAAAAAAATGATATGCTTAAAGGTTTCAATAGATTCTCTGTATCATCTTGTGTGGTAATGATGTGAATGGGGATACGCCATAGCATAGTTGGTTAAGGTAATATGCTACAAGCCAGAAGGTTGAGGGTTCAAATCCTGGTAGAATCAGGATTTTTAAACTGACCCAAACCTTCTGGCAGCACCATAGCCCTGGGGATGATTCAGTCTCTAATGAAAATAGTACCAGATACTTGTTCTGGGGTTAAAAGTGATCATCATGCAGGGCTGACAGTCTGGCTGATAGCAATGTCAATTGTCTAGAAAAGTGGGAGCCTTAACCTCATGCTACCACAAGGGCCTCCTAAGTGGGATCACTTAACCTAATGATGTGGATAGATCTTGGCTATACACAGAATGAGAACCAGGCCAATGACAGACTCCACTACTTATATCAACACCCAATCGAAAACAGTTCATTCATCATGGACCATATAGGAGTATGATGTCACTAGGGGATCACCTACAAATAGTAGGAACATTTACAGCATCCAACCAGTCTGCAGCCATCAACTGAGGCATTCATAGAGGACATATACAGTCTGCGGAGGATGTCTACTGCAGCAGTAGTTGAAACATTGAGTAGCATAACCTCTGAACGTTGGCCACAGGTCAGAAGATTATTTTTAGAATCAAGACACGGCTCTGAGAGCCTACAAAGGAATGTTTTTGTTCAGATCCTCACAACATGAAGCCAAACTTGAATAAATACTGGAGATGGAAATAATTTGAATGGCCTCTACAGTTTAAAATTATATTTGAGGTTGTCTGAATCACTCAGGAATATTTCTACAATTTAATTTGAATAGTTACTCCAATGATGATCGAAATTGATTCTTAAAACTTGGATTGTAAGTATGTTGTTCATTTTTTGATGATATTATACTTCATTGCAGATGTTTTTGGTTTACATTTGTTATATGTCAGTGTAAACTGGGTGCACCAATTGTAGTATAACTTTTAATCCAGATAATCAAATTCTCTATATGTGGGATAGATCAATGTTATTAAAATACATTATGAAACTCCGTTGAGGTTACTGTGTTAAAGTTTTAATAATTGTAAAACAGTAAGATAAATTATTATATTATTTTTGGTCTGGACATCTTACCTCAATATTAATGTTGATTTTTTCTTGGACATGTTTCAAAACAATTCTCTGTTTTATCTTCAGCTTTCCCAGACCTCAAAATATAACTTCCTAAAATTAAATATTAAGATAAATTATATTTGAAGAGAAAAATTTTTGCCTAGACCGAGACTCAAACTCGGGACCTTTGGCTTGCCGGGCCAAATGCTCTACCAACTGAGCTACCGAGGCGAGTTGCAATCTAGACGCAAATTTTTCTCTTTATACGTTATAATTCCCTCTCACCAAATGCTTTTGAAACCATTGCTTCTACTTTGCAAATGGCGGCTTCTTAGTTAAGAAGACATTTATTGGGAATTTAACATTACTTTATAAAGCTAGTAAGGCTTCTAATGATGTTTTTATTATTAATTTAACATTTCTCAATGAAAGATAAGTTATATCTATATTATGTTATATTCGAGGCAAAAATTTTTCTCTTCAAATATAATTTATCTTTCATTGAGAAATGTTAAATTAATAATAAAAACATCATTAGAAGCCTTACTAGCTTTATAAAGTAATGTTAAATTCCCAATAAATGTCTTCTTAACTAAGAAGCCGCCATTTGCAAAGATAGAAGCAATGGTTTCAAAAGCATTTGGTGAGAGGGAATTACAACGTATAAAGAGAAAAATTTGCGTCTAGATCGCAACTTGCCTCGGTAGCTCAGTTGGTAGAGCATTTGGCCCGGCAAGCCAAAGGCCCCGAGTTCGAGTCTCGGTCTATAAGAAAAAATTTTTCTCTTCAAATATAATTTATCTTCCATTGAGAAATGTTAAATTAATAATAAAAACATCATTGTAAAACAGTACCTGATATCTGTCGTCCTCAATAATTTGCAGTGTTGTTTTATAGGAGGCCTTTCGATAACTTAAGTATCATCTTCTGCTTTCATTTTGGTACCAAATTGAATTATTGAGGACGACTGAGATAGCAGGTACTGTTTTACTATTATTAAAACTTTAATGTAGGATAGAACCAGATTTTAGTTATATTGAAATTTATGATGTAGACTAATAGAATGAGGCATGTACAATAAAAAAAATTCATGTATGTTTAGTTTTATATTTAATGTGCAAAATATGCATGTGTTATATGAAAAGGGATCACTTGGCAGCTTTTACTTTCTGTAATTTTTACAAAGACACGATGTAGGGTGAAATCTGGTGTTTTTTTATTTTTATATATTTGTTATACAGGTCAACAAATGGTCGAAAATTTATAAATGAGATTATGATGATGGTATATTTGTTATCTTCAGACTTTAAACTATCATATGTGTAAATATTCAAGTCCTGGGTAAACTGGATCCCTTGACATCTTACTCTAAACAAGAAGAGGAAAAGATACCATTTGATGGTGGATACTGTTTAACTGTGCCTTGCTGTGATTGATATGGGTCTGCTATGTGTAGATGCGTGTTGTTATGCATTACAGAGACTTTTGACTTCCCAACTCCTTTTAAAGAACATTAGACTGAAAATATATAAAACTATTATTCTACTAGTTATATTATATGGATGCGAAACATGGACTCTTACTTTAAGGGAGGAAAGGAAATTACAAGTATTTGAGAATAAAGTTCTTAGGAAAATTTTTGGACCAAAGAGAGATGAACAGACAGGTGAATGGAGAAGACTGCATAACAGTGAATTACATGGTCTTTATAGGAAGCCAGATATAATGAGAACAGTTAAGTCTCATAGACTGCAATGAGCAGGACATGTTGCATGAATGAGGAATGAAAGACGTACATGGAAGCTTCTTGTAGGAAAACCAGAGGAAAAACGCCCAGTTGGTAGACCAAGAATGAGGTGGGAGAATAACATTAACTTATGATTTGAGGGAAGTAGATTATACAGTGGATGATTGGAAAACATTGGTTCACGATAGGGATGTATGGAGAGCTTATGTCCATGCTGCCATGAACCTATGGGTTCGATAGTGCCAGTGAGTTAGTTAGTTATGTGTAGACAAATTAAATAGATGTTATTATCTGACGTTCTATCTTCAGTATTTGTCTTCTTTCTGGAATTTTAAGCCAGTTAAGCGCGAGGGAATTACAATGTATATAAGAGAAAAATATGTGTCTAGATCGCAACTCACCTCAGTAGCTCAGTTGGTAGATCATTTGGCCCGGCAAGCCAAAGGTCCCGGGTTCGAGTCTCGGTCTAGGCAAAAATTTTTCTCTTCAAATACCAGTTAATTTTATTCATAATTTCTTTCAGTAAAGTCACTGACAAGACTGTCTGAGCAGTTGTAATAAAACTTACATTGCATAATTTTTTTTTCAAGTAGTTACTATACAGGATGTAAGGGGTGTAAGTGCCATAATTTTAACATGATTATTCATGTCATAAAAAATAAAACATGTCCTCACTTTTTTCTAATTGTAGTATTTAATAAAAGTTTACAATTTTGGACATTTGGCAACATTGCTGGATGGAGACAAGGGTGTTTACTCTGTATAGCTGATTCGGGATGGGAGTGTGAACTTAGCTCATTTGTATGTACCATGGCTTGTACTCAGTTGTTTCAAGCCTGCTGGACATGTTGTCATAACTCTCATTCCAGATTATTAGCATATGTAACCGTGCATTATTATTTAAATTATCGAAAATGGCATAAATAACACACATTTTTTTTTAGAACTTCCAGGCTTGATAATGGCAGTGAGTTAAGTTAGTTATATATAGTAGTTAGTGAAGAAACTACATCGATGTGAAAAAACTATCATCAGTGTCACTTCCCAGTATATTAGTTGTTATTTACATTCGTCGTCATAGTAGATGGCACTACAGCCCATTTTGAGCTTTGGCCCCTATCAAGATCTTTCTCCATTCCTTCCTACGCACTTCCTCCTCCATCTTACACCAAGCTTCTTAAGATATTCTTCTATTCCATCTAACCATCTCAACTTCAGTCTGCCTATTCTTCCACTTCCTTCAAGTTTAAGTAGTGTGAGTTTTTTAATTGTATATTTACATGTAAATAGCAAATTTTAAAAGTGCTAACTAACTGATTCACTGACTCTATAAAACCTGTAGGTTCATAGCCATGCAGACTAAGCTCTTCATACATCACTATCCTGAGGTAATGTATTCCAATCATCCTGTATATAATCTACTTCCCTCAAATCATTCTTAATGTTCTCCCACCTCATTCTTGGTCTATCAACTGGGCATTTCCTACGTGAAGCTTCTGTGTCTCTCTTTCATTCCCCATTAGTATCACATGTCCTATCCATTGCCGTCTATGTGACTTAACTGTTCTTATTGTAAGTTGATGTAGCTCATAGTTATGAAGTCTTCTACATTTTCCTGTCTGTCCATCTCTCTTTTACTGTAAAATTGAGTTTTTACTTAAATTAATGTTTTGATTACTTTTGTACCTTTAAAATGTTATTTAAACAGTCCTTTTCACTTTTACTGTTAAGAACACATGTCAAGGATTTAAAAATGCCATTAATTGAAAATCTGCCAAGTAATTCCTTTTTCAGTAATATAATGTACGGTTAAAAAACTATAGAATAGTTACCTTGTAGGTCTGTCTCCTCAACTCAAATTCTTTTAAAACTCTGTAGGCCTTTTGGGACACTGTGCTTCAACAAGGGTCAACAAGAACGGACCTAATGCATTCTGCTGATGATAGGACTAGTCCCGAAAGGCCTACAGAGTTTTAAAATAACTTGAGTTGAGGAGACGGACCTACAAGGTAACTATTCTATAGTTTTTAACCGTACATTGTATTACTGTGAACTAATACCTCAACGGAAACTTACCATGAATTTTACTAGTATCAATTCCTTTTTATAAGTATGTACACACACACATATAATATAGGAAGGAAAAATGATTTTTCACTAAAAGCAATCCAAAATAATCTGGGTTATTATTCATAATATTCAAATTCATTATGTGGCTAAAATTATTTCAATGTAACGAGTATATTTTGATGTCCCATGGCAGCTAACCATGCTCTGCTAGATATACATTTTCTCTTGAGAAAATTGTAATTCCTTCCAGATGTATATTGTAATATTTTTTTCTGTAAAATCTTCACAGATTGTATGTGTATGTAACTTGTTGTCCCATTCATTTAGTTAACATTCGGCTTGACAAACATATGCTATTGCTCATCACCAGTAATAGTCATTAAAGACATCTTTTGAAAAATTGCTAAACCTACTGCTCAAGCAGTCTTATAATCCCAAACAACAATCAATCAAATAACCAAACATTATTGGCTTCATGCTAACAATACTCTATACAACGAAATACTCAAAATGTTTGCGAACGTTAAACTAATGAATAGGACCACTAAAAATTACTACTAAGTATTAATTCATAGCTATTGTATGTTTAGATGTACATTATAAATTTTATATGCAATTCTTCAGTTGTTCCTTTTTTGCAAGTGTAGTATATCTTTGCTGATAGATGTATATATTCAAGAATCTTAAATACCAAACTTTAGTTAAGATGAAATCAAGGTAACACATAATTTTTTATGCAATATTATGTATGAAATAAAATTAAAAATTGCCTAAGTTAAATGAGTTAATTTTAATTTCTTCATGATATTTAAGGTAACATAAGTAGAGATGGTAGCTTACACAATAGAGCCATAATTAATTTCTTCCTCTGAATAATAAAACATTGGTTATAATGACATTTGAAAGAAAGAAAAGCTTACATTGAACAAGAAAATTAGAAATTTGAAGTTTTTATGCAAACCTTTCTGGATAATTGGACAAACTATCTTCACATTTTAAGACCAACAAAAATCTTCATATTTCATAATATTTTGGCAAAATGTTCAAATTTTAGTGAAAGTTTCATATTGCTTCATATTTTTCAACTTTGAAATTCTGGTATTTTTTCAATAACATATCTAGAAATTTGTTTAAAATATCTTCAAAATTATTGTAATTCTGAAATATTTTGACAATGTAATATCGTAGACAAGTGAAAATTCTTGTGTTATATACTGAATAAGGTAAATACATTTGATAAATTAAATAATTGGATGAGGAGATAAGGAATGACAAGTTGGATGGAAGTCTTTGTCTGAAACTCCATCCCTACAACAAAAACATGACCCTAGATGAATAAGCAGAACAAAAATGTAAGAACAATAACCTACCCTTCTAGTCAGGTATAGCAGCCAGTTCCTTCTTGCTACCTAAGAGCAGTCCTTACTTTGTGAGTGGATTATTGTCCACAGATTAAGTAAATGAAGGCAGTAGGTATTTCCTAAGCTATGACTTTTAGTAAAGAGACACAATTGAAAATTCACTCTAATCTATATATTTTTAAATAACAAACAATAAGCTTGTAAGTATATAAGCCATCCCAATTTAAGAAATAAGATTGTGGATAATCTAAACACCTAATTAAAATGCATTTATGAATATTAATTATATGACTGATATAACAAGTTTAACACTTTTTTTAATGAGAATGGATAATAATTGAGGTCTTAAAATGCTACGTTAATTTTTTTTTGTATTCAAAAGACATTAAATTTGAAGCACTTTATAAAATTATAAAATTGAATACCTGGTAACTTTCAGACTCTTCAACTGTTAAAACTTTTAAAACACTATAGGTAGCAGCTACTCAGTATCAAAACAACCTTCTGCTGAGGATGGAACCAGTTCCTAAAGGTCTACAGTGTTTTAAAATGATTAACTGTTAAGGAGACTGAACTTTATCAGATATTCAATTTTATAATTTTGAAATATAATTTTAAAATGTGATTAATACCTCAAAGGAATCTTATCGTGAATTTTATTAGTATTGAATCACTTAAACAAGAAAGATGAAGATATTGATGAAGTAATGATCTGTATTTAATGATTACTAAAATAAGAATTTTTTATTAATTCTGTTCCAGATATAAATAATAGCTGGAAACTCCAAGATTTAATAGTAAGAAATTCTTCAACTTGGAGAGTTTTGGGAGATCATCAAACATCATCTTACGCATCTTCTGATGATCAAAGTCCTTTTAAATGTATGCAATGTGGTCGGCAGTATCGGTGGAAGAAAACTCTTGTAGCACATTTGAGGCATGAATGTGGCATGGAACCACATTTTAAATGTCCTTATTGTCCAATGCAAACAAAACAGAACAGCAATCTCAAAAATCATATAAGAAATAAACATCCTAATGCACCACTGGTTTCACAATTACAACAAAAAAGAAATTACTTTTAGTCACATTTTGTGTGTATTACCATGTGATAATAAGTAATTAAAAAACATTTTAAACATTATATGCATTCATTTTTTTTACAATTTAAAAAATAGTGTAGAAAACCCTCTATCATGTTCAACATAATGCCAGGCGGAGAGATGAGATGAAATGAAGCTCCTATTATTGAAGATCCAGTTGGCCATAGCGTCAATTTCACATTTTTTTGGCATAAATAATCACACAAATGATCGTGTAGTATTTTATAATCACTTTATTTAATTCTACAAGCTATCAATAACAGTTTGCTCACAATTTACAGTAATAATTATTCTTGATTTAAAGTTTATCTAGTACACAATTATTTTACAGTCTCTGATGAGTACACTTGCTACAATTTATTCTCTCTTTGTCTGCTCACTTATTGCTGTCAAAGACACAACTGACTCGCTTCTGTCTTCGCCACAAGATTATATAGGCGGGGAGGAACTTTCTAGGCTTATGATACAGACCTTTCCCGAAAGGGGAAGTAGAGACTCATAGAGATCTCTGAAATGAGAGCCTAGACATTTTGATGATCTGCACAGGTCTTTTGACTTGCGAGTCAGTGACTCACAAATCTATTTCTACCAATGTGAGAGACCACTATTCTCGCCTTCGCCCACGAAATTCAAATGTCGTTACGACGCATTACAATGTACATGGTTGCTGACTGATCAGACCTGTCACACCATCACAGGAGAAGATGAAATGATACTATATGAAACAGAAGATACGAATATGGACAATGGCAAAATTAAATTTTTGGCAGGATACATCCCTATCCTGAACTAATATTTTTCAATAATTTTCTTTATAATTCATGTCCCTCTTCAATTCATGGTTAATGCCCATCTTTCATTCCCCATTCTTCCCACAATTCTGTCATCACAGATTATCGAGACTCAACTGTTCTTATTGCATCATGTAACTCACTGTTATGTACTTTTCTTCGTTCGTCTGTTTGTTCATCTCTCTTTGGTCTGAAAATTTTTTCTAAACACTTTTTCTCACATACTTGTAATATTTTCTCCTCTCTTAAAGTTATGAGATCATTTTTTATATGAGATATGTTTTGCAATGATATGTAATATAATTGTTCTATATATTTTTAGTTTAACAATTTTTTAGAGAGTTTGGGATGACAACAGCTTCTGTAATGCATAATAGCATGTGTTTTCTGAGTTGATCCTAATATCTGCACCTCTTTCCTGTTTGTAATAATTATTGTTCCTGGATATTTGAATTCCTTATGCCAGCCACACTTTTCAAAGTTTACATTTCTGTATACTTCACATACAATGATATCAAATGTCATTCCTATTCTATATCTAACATCCAATAAAGGGACTGTAAAATATGATGAATGCAAATATTTAGGAAAATATTATTTTATGGTGAAATTAAATGTTTCTTACCTCTCCTCATATAAATCTTCTAAGTAGATCGCGATTTCGAGACCATAACGGTCTCATCTTCAGTACTTTTTTGGCGACTGATGTTATGTCGATCGGAAGAAACTCTTCTTCTTACCTCTGTTGGTGGTCTGATGAACCTCTGGATTAGATCAAAGAGTGAAAGAACATCTTAGAAACATAAAAAATGGAGAAGTGGAAAAGTCAGCAGTAGCTACTCATGTTTGGTCCGAAAAACATTTAATTGAATCAAAAGCCAGTCTAATTAAACAAATAGACAAACAAAAGGAACTCACGGTTTGGGAAAAGATCCACATTCAGAAAAACAAAAGAAAACTTACGAACTTCGAAATTCCTGCAAATTTTGACCTAATCCAGAGGTTCATCGGTACACCAACAGAGGGAAGAAGAAGAGTTTCTTCCGATCGACATAACATCAGTCGCCAAAAAAGTACTGAAGATGAGACCATTATGGTCTCGAAATCGCGATCTACTTAGAAGATTTATATGAGGAGAGGTAAGAAACATTTAATTTCACCATAAATTAAACCTCAAAGTTAAATATTATTTTCCTTCTTTTATACTATTTGTAATTCATTCTATTTGATGGAACCTTTAATTATTAACTTTATCATCACTTTTTTTTCTGTTGCATTTTTACTTTGTTTAATATCAAGTCTGTTAATCTAAATTAAAAATATATATAGAATTTATTTTTTATTTGAAATTTTCCTTAGTAACATAAGTTATTTTACATATGAAACTGTTGATGCGTTTCTGATATACAATTTGTATGACATTTCAGCATAAGTATCTTGAGAAAAATAACTTCAGATACAGAAAATCATGGATTACAAATGACTCTTTAGTAATATTTAGAATTATGGCGGTACTTGTTTAGTTATATTGTTTGAAATGTATATCTATGAAATTTCTCATAATAGTTTTTTTTCTTTTGTTTGTTTTCAAACAAAATTTACATAAACAACAAATGCTCTGTTACAGATGCTTGGAGCTGCATTCAGGCAGTTGGTAATTTTCCTTCATTGGACATCGATAACATTCCCAGTGACAACAATTCATCTTTAGGAAATATGCAGACCGTGAAAACCTTCCTCGAGTGTATTCCTAGTTCTCAGCAAAATCTTCCTAGCTATTCTGCAGTATCATTGAATGAAAATACTGTAAATCCTACTCAATCTCAAAGTGTTCACAACTTTTCTGGAAACATTTCAAGGTCTAATGTGTCCAATACTTTTAGACAACAGCAAAGTCAAACAAAAACTGAAAGTGTTAGAACATCAAAACCTTTCTTGCATTCTTCACATGTAATGGCTGATTCAAGAGGTAGGAGACCCATGAATATAAATAAAAGTAAGGCAAGCACAAGTTCATCTCTGCCAAGCGAATCTGATGTCTCATGGAGACAGACATTTGCAGCTCATTGTAGAGATAGGAGGGTACATCAGACTGTACCATCAGAAGGTCCAGGAGTATTCATATGTAAAACATGTGGTAAAGTTTATCGATGGAAAAGAACTTTACAGTACCATACACGTTTTGAATGTGGAAAAGAACCAAAGTTTCAGTGTCCTTATTGTCCTCTCAGATCTAAACGGAAAGGCAATATAGCTGCACATATAAAGCACCTGCATTGTATATCTGAGTAATGAATTGCCTATTATATTTTTATAGGTGTGACAGGCCTAAACCCTTGGCATATAAACTATAAAGTTTAACATAATTTCTTCTCTAAACTTTCTGATAATGCATGTTTACGTATTAATGTCCTTCTATTGTTTTGTTAGAATAGCAAAACCACCTTCTGCTGGGGATTGGACTGGTCCCAAAAGGCCTAATCTTTTAAATGTTTTATCAGTTGAAGATTTATTCAAGGTACTCAATTTTTTATATTATAATTTGTTTATAGTGTAAAAAAAAGTATTGTTTTATATAATCCAAATTTTATGTTTTCTGTGTGCAGCTTTGGATTTCATAGTGGAAATTACTTATTTGCTTTATTATTCTTCCTTGAAATCACATGGGCCTATCAACTGAAAACTGTGAATTTCTAAATTAATAGTTCATTAAATAAATAAAATATATCTTAAGTTAAATTAAAATGCTTCATACCTCACCTCATATCCAGTACTGAAGATGAAGCCGCCAAGGCTTTGAAACCACGGTCTACGTAGAAGACTGGATATGAGGAGAGGTATGATGCATTTTAATTTAACTTAAATTAAACCCTCATAGTGATTTTTTCCCCCTACAAAAGTTCAAAATAAATCTTGAGTTTTTTAATCTTCTTCATTCTTCCATTATAGGTTTAAACTTGTTCTTTATTCAATTCTTGTTGCCTCATCTTAGGTCATCATACCAACTTTTTCTGGGACATCCCTTTTGCCTTCTGCCCTTAGATAGATTATCTCTTGCAGTTTTGACAATTCTATTGCTGTCCATCCTGCTTATATGCACATTTGCCTTAGTCATTATAGTATGATCTGTCCTGATCCGAGGCTTAGAACTGGTGCTCTGAGTGATTGGGTTTTTACACCTCCAAATAGGTTACTAGCCTGGCTTTTGGTGTAGATGCAGTTTTGTCTGGCCTTTCCTTACAGACCTGTCTGGCATGGAAGGCCCTGTCAGTAGCTATGCTACCACTGACATAGCTCTGTAAGTCCCTAAGATACACATACCCCACCACCAGGATAAGGTATGCATCCTTTTGTATACATATATAACAATTTTAGGTCTCCTCAGCGTGGAAATTTATTTAATGCATTTGTGTGTAGGCTTATGTTTAAACATTTACATACAATATGTTTGCTTGTAATTTTGTGTTCCTTTGCATTTGTTTATTTGCTTAAAACACATGGAGATTAGACATATATTTCTTTTCATACCTCCTACCTGACTTAGTACTTCTACTGTACCTGTATAGAAAAGATAAACTGTAACATAACATGATATTTGTTTTTTCTAGTTATATTGATATTCAGTAATCATAATATCTTGTAATTAAGGATATAGTTTTCAAAATGTTTCTTGTCCATCTTCATAATTTGTGGCAAGTAATCCAAGATTCCTTATTTTTTTGTACTTAGAACTCAGTTTGATTTGATTATAATAGCCACTTCTAATATAAATTTATATTGATTTAACCTTTTCACTGCTGAGATATTTCCAGTCTTTAAAAACCCTCCTTGCTCAATGCAGGGAGAAATATGGAAAAAGTTTATTTAGGTTCCTAGGAGATGTCAGTATATGCCTGCTGAGTTTGAAAACAATGCAATACGTATTATGTAACTAGCAGGCGTTTGGAGTTGAGAATGGATAACACACCCATAGCACAGCAAGCATTTTCTTTGCCAACGGATATACCCGTTCATAGCAGTGTAAAGGTTAAGGATGTTCTGAAGGAAAATTGTAACTTTTGTAGATAGAATAAGCTAAGAGGAATGCAGACACGCAAAAAACTCAGTTAATAGTGAGTTTCTCCACTCACTATTAATGATATAACCTCATAATGTTTACTTCCAAATATTAATTTAAATATAACTCAGTTAGTGTTCAAGTGGACAAGAGACTTAAAAATAAGCTTCTCAATTGTACACTATCATATTTTTTGCAAATAAATACGTATGAATACTGAAATGTGCAATGAAAAATTGTATAAATTATAAGTAAAGTTAATTGAATTATAAATTCTTAAAGTGTGGAATTAAGTTTGCATTGACATGTGCAATTTTGTTGTGTTGTTAACAATAAAGTAGTTCTCTGGCTTCATTGTGTATATCTCTATATTTTGTTGTTAAAGAATAAATGTTTTATTTGCTTTATTACATTTGAAAATCTATAAAAAATTATAAATAATAATATCCTTAAGATTTAAATTGAAGTTCTTTATACCTCACCTCTTATCCAGTCTTCTAATTTATAATTAGATTTTCCCTTGGGAAAAAAAATTTGATTTTGAGGTTTTTCAGTCAACCAACAGGGGGAGCAGAGGTGGCTCTTCAAGATGACAAAACAATGAGGATGGAACATACTGAGGATAGAACTGAAGAAGTAGTTCTGAAACCACTCTAAGAAGAAGAAGAAGGATATGAGGTGAGGTGATAAAATTACTTAAATAATACATTATAATGTTAATATTATTTGTTTTTAAACATCTTAATGATGGACAAATTATATTTGAAAAGAAAAATATACGCCTAGACTGGGGTTTGAACCCAGGACCTTTGACTTTTTATGTCAATGCTCTTCCATCTGAGCTCAGACATAGAAAGTCAAAGGTCCTGGGTTCAAACCCCAGTCTAGGTGTATATTTTTCTTTCCAAATATAATACATCATAATGTTAATTATATTTGAAGAGAAAAATTTTCGCCTAGACCGAGACTCGAACCCGGGACCTTTGGCTTGCCGGGCCAAATGCTCTACCAACTGAGCTACCGAGGCGAGTTACGATCTAGACGCAAATTTTTCTCTTATATTCGTTGTAATTCCCTCTCACCAAATGCTTTTGAAACCATTGTTTCTATCTTTGCAAATGGCGGCTTCTTAGTTAAGAAGACATTTATTGGGAATTTAACATTACTTTATAAAGCTAGTAAGGCTTCTAATGATGTTTTTATTATTAATTTAACATTTCTCAATGAAAGATAAATTATATTTGAAGGGAAAAATTTTTGCCTAGACCGAGACTCGAACCCGGGGACTTTGGCTTGCCGGGCCCATGCTCTACCAACTGAGCTACCAAGCCAAAGGTACCGGGTTTGAGTCTCGGTCTAGGCGAAAATTTTTCTCTTCAAATATAATTTATCTTTCATTGAGAAATGTTAAATTAATAATAAAAACATCATAATGTTAATTCTTAAAAAAGTAATTGTAGAGGTTGTAAATATTTCTACCTATAATGTTGTTATTTTGAAACTTCCAACCAATATTAATTGACACTCTAGAATATAAATATCATTGAATTACTCATTTATTCAATTGCACAAACAAACTCTATACCACAACCACATGTCACAATTTTATATTGTTACTGTAACATCTGTAAGAAACCTGGAAATCCCGAATAAATAGATCTGAACACCAAATATGGTTTTATATATTGTAATAGGCTTTCAGTTTTGTAGTTGCTATGGAAACAATAAAAAAATTACGAAACTGTGTTCATGATTTAGATTCAGTTTCTGCATTCAACTGGAAATGTGTTATTTTCTATAGCATAGAAAATAGGTTGGCCCTATACATTGAAAAATACATTGTTCTTACTGCATGCCACTGTCGAAAGCTCAAAACTGCTGATTTACGTAGGATGAAACGCTGAATTCTTCTTTTTATTCCTTTAAGGCAATCCTTACAGAATGAGATCACTACGTTATTGACCACACATGATGTAGAATAACCTTCTTTTCTTAGAAATGTAACTTTATGGGGTTATTTAAAATAGTCTTCAAGAATGCAACTACAATTCTGAAATCTTTGTACAGAAATTTCCAGAGAAATTGATGCAATTAAAAATTCTTATTTATTAATTATATTAAAAACATTCAACTTTTGTTGCAGCAGATGAAACGTTTTGTATATAATTTTAGGATTTTTTAATGTAAAGAGAATAATAAAAAAAAATATCCATTAACTATGATTCCATTTTGTATATATCAGATTTTTTTTTACTATGAAGAGTATTTATGACACCGCTTCACTAGACTCTCTGATACACATAAATTAGATACCTGATCCCTTGAGCACAGCGTCCTTTATATCCCTCCTCATCACACTACCTATTATTTGAAATCTTTTACAGTTTCTCTTGCTAGAACATGGAATTCCCTTCCACCCTATGTCAGAGACTGCCAAACTTTACCATCTTTCAGAAACAAATTGAAAATAAGATTATTAACAGGAACAACTCACTAATATTACTTTTTAAAAATTAATAATTTGTTCTTTCATTATTTAATAAAAATAGTTTTAAGATTTGTTAATATATTTACCTAATGCCTTGTATAATAAGCGATAGATTAATTCATTAAAGTTTATTATTTTCTTTGTATTTTTTTTTTCTTTTATTTTTATGTATAATAGATTTGAGCTGTTATTCCTTTCTGTATACATTCTATCATTAATTTAATTTTAATTGTATTTAATATTATTGTATTATTAGACATTATTTTCATTATTATTCAATTTGACAGATAAATTAATTATTAATTAAATAAAAAATAAAACTTAGTTTTATTTTTATTTAATTAATAAATATGGATTTTCATCAAGTAAACACCAACTCAATTGATTATATGATAAATTAATTGTTTAGTATGTACTATTATTGTATTTTTTGTATTTATATGTAACATATGTTTGTCCTGGTGAGTGGAAGAGAAGGCCACATGGCCTTAACTCCACCAGGCAAAATAAATCTATTCTAAATTCTATTCTATAATCAAAAGGAAAATCTCTAAAAATTATACTTATTTATTCTGTATAATTTAAGGTATTTGATTTTATAAAGAGAAAAATCAAAAAGAAAATCTCCAATAATTATAATTCCATTTTGTATATAATTTCAAGATTTGTTTAATCTATGAAGAGTTTGATGTTTTTAATACAAATTTTAACATTTGCAATGATGGACAATTATTATTTTTGAAAAGAAGAACTAATTATGTAAATACAATAGGAAGTAACCTGAGGTTCTGAGAGTCTGTACAAGCTGACGATGGAGCAAGGATGATGTTTTGAAACATGTCGTACAAGAAACTACCAATATGAGGTAAGATGAAATATAGACTCAACTTATTTATTAAGAAAAATTAATGCCTGAATCAGGATTTGAACCCGAGATCTCTACTTTATACTGTATAAAGGTAGAGGTCTTGGGTTCAAATCCCAATTCAGACATTAATTTTTCTTTTCAAAATAAAATGAAGAGTATCTATGAAGAGAATAATCAAAAGAAAAGTCTCTAATAATTTTAATTCCACAAGTACAAATTATATCTTTAACAGGAGGATGTTTCTACAGAATCCAAAACTCCTCATAAATCACATGTTGTTATGTTCTGAATAAACATCTTCCAAACTGCCTACTGTGACATCAGGAAGTGGGAATGGATTTACACCACATCAAAATATATGAAACCCTCTGGATGCATCATCATCTAACAACAAAATATTGGGAGGCAAGAAAGAGAATAATTTTATTGTTAAATCAAGAGCATTGATACATATATAAGAATATCAGATATAAAATTAGAGCAAGGAAAAATTTCTACCATGTTGTACATACTACTTTGTACTAATTAAACATTTTTCTCATTGCAGGAAGTTATAGTTATTGGTATGACAGTGGTCAACAATTACAGTCTTCCCGACATGTACCAGAATCAATGTTTGGTGAAACTATAACAGCAGAAAATCTTTTTACCCAAATTGAGGAGGTAAGATTGTTAGAAGTATGGGAATATAAATAGTAAAGATAATATATAATAGCAACTCACTGACCTCTATAATTATATAGACTATCATCGTTAACTATCTGTCTATCTATAATGACAAAGCCCCAATGTTGAGCTATAGCCTCTCCTTTGTTAGGAGTTACTGGACCAAGTTAATTTAGTTTGTTTATTTTCCCATTGATGTCATGAATGGCATACAGTCAACATACCGACTCATTGAGACATCTAACAGGCAACTAAGTATTACTTATTCTTCTTGTAAGCCATGATACCCTTAACAGAGATTTAGGCACTCTCCCCCTGCAGGGAAGAATTTGAACCATACTAATTTAGTTACACTTGTTTTCGTATAGATGTCATTTGAGTGGTCCATGGTCAGCGTTCTGCCTCATACTGGCATATGGGAAACCAAGATAGTACTAGGACGGGAAAATTTAGTAAATTTTGCTTAGAGGCCTTTTCATTCAGGCTTAAGGATCTTTTACGAGCCTGAAAATCTTCAGACTCGGGACCCATGGTTTAAAGTCCCTCCCGGAGGACTTGCTCCTTGGATTTTTCCATCTTAAAAAATCCATCAACCCTGGCTGGGTTTGAATTTGCAGGACCAGAGGCAAGGAGCATAACCACTAGTCCATCATGGCCGACATTATCGTTACAGCACAGCCTAATTTGGGCCTTGACTTCCCTCAAAACTTTTCTCCACTCTTCTTTGTCTTTAGCAACCAGGCACCTTTCTTTAATTGCATCACAACTTTGATTGTCCAAGATTTCTCTTCCTTCAGTTTTACACAGCAGTACTTTCTTAGGAATCTCATTCTCGGTCATTCTTTGAACATGCCCTGCCCATACATTGAGTGCTTCTTATATATATATTTAGCAACATTTAAAAAATCTGAAATCTATTATCAAATAGACCTACAACTTTATAAAATTTGTTTATGAAAGAACTTTTGAGGTAAAAAATATATAGTCATTATTGTGATGAAATGTATTTGGTCTCATGTTTATAACTCAGTTCATAAATTGATTATGGGAAATAACAATATGAGGTTTCCAATTAATAAATATTAATTAAATGAGTCGTATCTCACCTCATTCTTTTGTGTTTTTCAAGCATGGAAACTGCAGTTTTCAAGGGGAATCCTTCCTATTTGCAGCTATCATCACAAGTCATGATGGGAGATTCCTCTTGAAAACTGCAGTTTCCATGCTTGAAGAACACAAAGTATGAGGTGAAATATGAACTCATTCAATTAATTTTTATTATATCTCATTATTGACAGATTTTTGTGACTGTAGAGGATTTTGCTTGATTTGTTCAAAACTATATGAATCTCCTAATAAATTTCTGTTTCTAGTTTTAATTACTTTCACCTTTCTTCATTCCATTCCAGGTAAAAATTGACACCCCTCTTGTAATTACTTATTTTAGGAATTCTACCTTAACCCCTCTTGTAATTTGTATTTCTGACAGAGTAAAAAAAATAAATATAAAATCATCCCATTACAGACCTTAGGAGGCACTTAGGGTAGTAGAAGTAAGTTAAGGCTCCCACTTTTCTTGTTAATTGGCTTGAGGTTTTTCAGCTGGATTGTCAGCCCTGTCTGGCAGCCTCATTTATCACGAGAACGTAGTCTGGTTATTCATCTCTGTTAGAGGCTGAGTTGATCCCCGGGCCATGGTGTCAGAAGGTTAGGCCAATTTAAAAATCTGACCACATCAGGAACTAAGCCACTGCATTCCCTCTTTTGACAGGGTTCAAATTGATATTCATTATATATTCCTGATAAACAATAGTAGTTATTTGATATGAGAAGTAGCAAATTCCAGTTAAGAAGCCTGAACTTAAGGTTCAGGTATTGCTCCATGCTAACCATGTGACATCCTCTACTGTTCTGTTTGCAGTGAAGCTAGGCAGTTCAGTTTCTGGAGCTATCATGCCAATTATTATTTCATCAGGATCAAGGATTAGACCTTAAGGTCTGTTTCAATCTAATGTTGGAATTGGTCTGTCATCTTTTACTGATCTTCCTATATTTCTTTGTTATAGTAGTCTGTAGTGAAGAATCTGTTTAGGGATTCTGTTATTATCCTTCCTACTGATGTGGTCCATCCATTCGTCTCTATATTGTGCAATCCTATCTAATAGCTTAAATATAATTAGTTCTCTTCGTATATTTTCATTCTGTTTCCAACCTATAATGTATACATAGCCAGCCACTCTTCTCAAAAACCTCATTTCCGAAGTTTCTATTCTTTGTTCCTGGTTTTTGGTTAAAACCCAGTGTTCTGATCTGTATAGTAGCATTGGAATCACCATTGCTTTTTTTTTTTAATTTTAAAAGGGTTTCCTTTGTAGTTCCTTTGAGACTTCATTTTATGGTGCCACACATACCAATTATTATTTATTTATTTTTATTTACATTGTATTGTTTATAATTAATTACAGTTTATTAATTTCACAGATGTCCCATGTACATCCTCAAGGTGGAAATATTCAGTCAATGGAAAGTTCCAGTAATTCACAAAATTTGAAAAGACAACAGTGTCCAACTTGTGGAAAGAACTATTTACATCAGAGAAATTTGTGGAGGCATATTACTCAGGAATGTGGAAAAGAACCAAGATTTCAGTGTCCACTATGTCCACATAGATCAAAGCGTAAATTTAATCTTCAAAAACATATCAAATTTAAACATATTAAAATGTGATTTTGTGTCTGTTAATGATTTGTTGCAACTTTAGTCATTTTGAACTCAGATTTGAATATGTTTAAAGGTTAAACTTTTTTTTTAACAATTATACCCACCGATTTATATTGAAATTGGGAAGTGTGTTTTTAGTATGCTATCTAGTTGTGATTTTGACTTCTTATTTATTCATTCTGTTTTATGTCATATTGTGGCCTGGATTTCAATATTGTAGTTAGTTTATTAAAATCAGTACTAAATTCTCTATACTTAATATTTTAACATTCTATGTTCCTAGGAACATATTACAAGATTAATTACCAATACAAGTGATAGATCCATATTTATAATTATAATTACACGCTTTATATTAGCTTGACCTGTATCTATGTAGCTGAATCTTTTAACACGATTTTCACCCACTTAAAATCATTGGATCGACTTGAAACTTTGCACACTTGTAAAAGACCCGTGACAATATAATAATTTCATACTTTGTTTCTAAAATCATGGCCAGAATCATCAGAAAATAAAAAAAGTGTCTTTGTATCTATGTAACGGAATTTTTGAACATGATTTTCACCCACTTAGAAACATTGGATCGACTTGAAACTTTGTATACGTGTAAAGGACCCGTGACAATATAATAATTCCATATTTGTTTTATAAAATCCTGGCCAGAATCATCAGAAAATAAAAAAAAAAGTGTCTTTGTATCTATGTAACGGAATTTTTGAACATGATTTTCACCCACTTAGAAACATTGGATCGACTTGAAACTTTGTGTACTTGTAAAGGACCTGTGACAATACAATAATTTCATATTTTGTTTCTAGAATCCTGGCCAGAATCATCAGAAAATAAAAAAAATGAAAACTGGTATAATAGGTTGCGGACTTGTCGACTTTTTAGTCAATCGTTGTAAGAGCTCAGTTGGTAGAGCGATACACTCTAGTGGTATATAATTTCTGTAATCCATAGGTCGCTGGTTCAAATCCGGCTGGGAGGTTTTTTTTTAGAAGAGTATTACTTTCAGCTCATACTACAATAGAATCGAATTTAAAGATATTTACATTTTTATCTTATTCTGTAAAATATTAAAACTAAAAAATAAATAATAGTTTTAAAAAACTAAAACACGCTTTATTAGAAAACCGAACTAAAAAAATGAAAAATAATTTTAATTTCCAACATGCTTGGGATAAATAATTTTACCATCAAAAGCATGGGGTGCTTTTTATGATTTTTACATTTTCTTCTTAGAGACTTTACTTTTACCAATATCTGTTTATTATCAAATATATTAATTGATAAAGAGCACCCCACACTTTTGATGGTAAAATTATTTATCCCAAGCGTGTTGGAAATTAAAATTATTTTTCATTTTTTAGTTCGGTTTTCTAATAAAGCGTATTGTTTTAGTTTTTTAAAACTATTATTTATTATATACCATGTTTATAATTATATACCATTAAGTTATGCAGGTAGGAAATAACACTATGAGGTTTATTTAAATTTTGTTTAGTTGTTTCTTGACTCACTTCATACTTCTTAACTCCCTCGCAGATCCAGATTTCGTCACTGTATTTGTGACATTCTCAATGCTGTTCACGTTCACAACTCAGCATTGAGAATGTCACAAATACAGTGACCAAATCTAGATATGCGAGGGAGTTAAGAAGTATGAGGTGAGTCAAGAAACAACTAAACAAAATTATATACCATGTTTATAATTATATACCAAGAGGACAAAGATCTCTGGGCCGTCCTATGAAATGCTGGAGGGAAAATTTTCTATAGGATCGTAACAGGCCTTGGCCTAATACTTGGAAGGAAGAAGAAGAAGAGATCCACAGAAAAGAACAGAAATAAACACCTCACTGTTAAAAACATTCTGCTCATTCCAACTATATCCTTCTGAATACCTGCTCTCCATAGATTCCTTGATACTGTTTTAGCAATTTCTGAAGGAATGCGACTGCAGTATCGGCAATTTCTTATCACCATCATCAGCTGTTTTCACGATTGTCAATTTTTACTTTTGTTGATAATTATCCAAACTGCCATCTGATGTTCTTTTAAAGATTATTTTCTAAACTGCCATCTGGTGTTCATTTTAATGAATCATTTTCTAAACTGCCATCTGTTGTATTTTTGAAGAACTTTGTAATCAAGCTAGGTTCATCTGGAATTTCAAAGTTCATAGTTCTAGTATGGTTTTTCTGAATATGTATTTTTTCCCAAACTGTTAAATCTATCTAAACCTTTAGATTTAACAGTTTGGGGAAAAAAATATATATTCAAAAAAACCATACTAGAACTATGAACTTCGAAATTCCAGATGAACCTAGCTTGATTACAAAGTTCTTCAAAAATACAACAGATGGCGGTTTAGAAAATGATTCATTAAAATGAACACCAGATGGCAGTTTAGAAAATAATTCTTTAAAAGAACATCAGATGGCAGTTTGGATAATTATCAACAAAAGTAAAAATTGACAATCGTGAAAACAGCTGATGATGGTGATAAGAAATTGCCGATACTGCAGTGCTGTATTTAAAGAAATATAGAAGTATGAGATATGAAATAATTACGTTTAATTTTCCTATGACTTGATAGCCAACTTTATTAAGTTATGTAGATAGGAAATAACACTATGAGGTTTTTTAATATTGTTTATTTTTTATTTCACTCACCTCATACTTCATAACTCGTAGCAAGAGTTATGAAGTATGAGGTGAGTGAAATAAAAAATAAACAAATCACGATTATATTTGAAGAGAACAATTTTCGCCTAGACCGGGACTCAAACCCGGGACCCTTGGCTTTCCGGGCCAAGTGCTCTACCAACTGAGCTACCGAGGTGAGTTACGATCTAGACGCAAATTTTTCTCTTATGTATGTTGTAATTCCCTCGCGCCAAATGCTTGAAACCATAGCTTCTATCTTTGCAAATGGCGGCTTCTTAGTTAAGAAGACATTTATTGGGAATTTAACACTACTTTATAGCCAGTAGGGCTTCTATTGACGATTTTTATTATTAATTTAACACTTCTCATAGAAGGATAAATTATATTTGAAGAGAAAAATTTTATTATTAATTTAACACTTCTCATAGAAGGATAAATTATATTTGAAGAGAAAAAATTTTTCTCTTCAAATATAATTTATCCTTCTATGAGAAGTGTTAAATTAATAATAAAAATCGTCAAATCACGATTAATTTAATTCTTATGAATTTGAACCTCATAATGTTAAAAATTCCCAAATTTAATATATAAAAATAAAAATTGCTGGTTTTTCTAGACAACAACAGTCATGAAAATACTGAGGATGAAACCTAAAAAGAAAAAAGGATATGAGCTGAGATGATAAAATTTTTCTTAAATAAATTCTACCACAGAGTGTTAATTTCTGAATGGTCGAAGATCAAATTTGTTAATCAGCAGGATGAAACCATCAGGAACAGGGCTTAACCTGAAGAGAAAATTTAAAAATTGCTTTGATAGCAACAATTTTTTTATTTTCTTACAACAAAACTCAGTATGTGCCATTAAAATAAAGTTAAAAAGTTATCTTTTAGGTGAGGGTGTTTACCTGAATGTCAAAATTTAAAAATCATTCGTGACCATCATGTTTTTTTTTAATAAACCTAGATGCATACATATTAATTATATATTCTGTAAACCAACTAAATTGGATCATAAATTTAATTTGCTGAGGAGTTTGCTTAGTTTATGCAGTTCCTGCTTGGCAGACTTTCAACTTTTATAAGATTCATGATGTGTTCCGTTGAGGTATTATTCAAAATTAATATAAAATTATGGAATATTCACCTGAAATGTCGTCTCCTCAACTTAATTAATTATTTAACTGTAGCGCTTTCGGGACTTGTCCCATCATCGGCAGGATTCAAAACTGGTGTTTCATTGAAGATCTGGTAGAGGGGGTTGAATGTATTGGGTTCGTTTTCGTTTATCAGGCTGTCGTCATTGTGAGCTGCTTTCATGATTTCTATCTCTTCGAGTACGTTTATCTTCGCTGGATTATTTTCTCTGTGCATTACTGTTAGGGTGTTTTCAATATTTAACATGTGATGTCCTTCATGAAGGACATCCAGGAAGGAAATAATCCAGTGAAGATAAACATACTCGAAGAGATGGAAATCATGAAAACAGCTCACAACGACGACAGCCTGATAAACAAAAACGAACCCAATACATTCAACCCCCTCTACCAGATCTTCAGTGAAACACCAGTTTTGAATCCTGCCGATGATGGGACAAGTCCCGAAAGCGCTACAGTTAAATAATTAATTAAGTTGAGGAGACGGACCTTTCAGATGAATATTCCATAATTTTATATTAATTTTGGCAGACTTTGTTATTACATTAAAAATCATCGGAGAACATATTGTTTAAATAACTTACCTCATAGGATTCATGCTTCCATGATATCGCGATTTCAAACATAATCATGTTCATCGTCAGCCATAACTCCGACTGTTGAAATTCTTCGGCCGTCAACTATTCTATTGTCGCCATCTTCAGTGCTGCTATCTATGGTTGAATTTATGAACTTCGAAATCAATGTAATTTCGTTAGGGATATCAAAATTCATTGATATATTTTTGTTTTTCTGAATGTATATTTTTTCCCATACTGTCAATTCCAAAGGTTTCTCTACTTGTTTTAAAAGTTTAGCTTCTCTTCCAATTTTATGATGTTCTAATAAACTATGTGCAGCAATTGCAGATTTTTCAATTTCACAATTTTTAATATTTCTGAAATGTTCTTTTGTCCGAATTTGTTATTACATACTTGATTTCTTTTTTTAAGTTTTTGTTGGAACTTTAATAGTGGCAACACTGCTGTAGAGATGCCATGTGATGGAACCTAATGATGTTATAACATACTGATAACTAGAGCGAGGAATTTTATGAAATTTCATGTTTTAAACTGTTAGTTAGATAGTATTATAATATAATAATGATATTGTGAAAAGAAAAAGTAATGTCTGAACCAGGAATCAAACCATGGACCTCTAGTTCTCCAGACTAGTGTGCAGCCCACTACACCATTCTAGACCTGGCCAGTTCGATTCCTGGTTCAGACATTAATTTTTGTTTTCACAATATCGTTATTATATTATAATATGATCCATTATTGGAACTGTGTTAAAATAACAGTATTGGAAAATGTTAAATAGTTAGAGAGCACTGAGACAAAGTATCTTCACATTTTATGATGTGCAAAATCAAATAAGAGCAACAAAAAAACTTCATATTTCATACTTTGGCAAAATGTTTATATTTTAGTGAAAATTTCATACTGCTTCATATTTTTCAACTTTGAAATTATTGTAATTCTGAAATGTTATGACAATGTAATATGGTAGATAAGTGAAAATTCCTGTGACCCATACTGAACAAGATAAATACATTTGATAAAAGTAAATAATTGGATGAGGAGATATGGAATGACAATTTTGATGGAGGTTTTTGTCTGAAACTCCATCCCACCAATAAAAACATGACCCTAGATGAATAAGCACAATAAAAATGTAAGAACAATAACCTACCCTTCTGGTCAGGTACATAAGTAATCCCTGGTCAGGTATAGCAGCCAGTTTCTTCTTGCTACCTAAGAGCAGTCCTTACTTTGTGAGTGGATTACACCAGGTAATTGTAGTAAAGACTTGCTCCTAAATGCGAAACAGTGTTTTTTTTAAATTAATGAAGTTCTTGTAGGTAAGGCCAACATTATTCTCACTTACATCAAACTACCAAATATAGCATAATAAGTATACTTGCATAACATAATGTGATGCAGAATGCACTTTTTTATTGTAAAAATAACAGATAGGTGTTATAGTTTACTATCAGAATATAGAAGAAGCTTCTAACTGTGTATTACGAACAGAATTGATAACTGGATCATTCAGTGTACAAGTAGACCAAGATTAGACACTGTACTAGGCCCATATCTTGAAGAAAAAAAACTAATGTTAGAATAATTCTAACTCTATTTCACCATATTGTTTATTTTTTATTTCACTCACCTCATACTTCATAACTCCTATCTACATAGCTTAATCTATTTCACCATGTTCATAATTGATTAAATCTCACTATAATTGCAAAGAGAGTTCTGAAACAATCGCTAGAATTAATTGTGGATTAATAACATTTTGTTTTTCCAAATATAACATATTGGTCTTGGTCTACTTGTGCTCTGAAAAAATTAAATTTAATGTTATTATATTTCACATAAATATACTGGAATTCAAATATCTTCATGGAAAATAAATAGGAATCATCCAAACTTAATGGGGGGTTGAAGCTTCCATCTTTCTAGACAGTTGGATCGAGTCGTTCATTGGGATGTCGCCCTTGCATGGTGACTGGCTTTACCCCCAGAACATTCGTTTGATACTTATTTCCGATAGGAGCTAAGTTGACCCCAGGGCCAGAATGCTGCCAGAAGGTTTGATCCAGCTAAAAATCCGACCCCATCAAGACTTGAACCCACAACATTCTGGTTTGAGTGTGATTCCTCAAACAACTACGCTATGTTGTGAGCCATGAAAATTGCTTCAAATCATGATCATGATATTTTATATTGGGCCAGAAATAATTAAAATGGAAATACAGTGAACATCTTGATTTCTTGAGCCACAAATAAGCTCTACTTGTCTCATTTATGTGCTGGTATGTACATTTATAAATTATAAAGGACCTGTGCATGTAAATGTATATAAAAAGTTTAGAAAGTAGTAACTTCATAATATTTTTGTGTCATCATTAATTTAATATTTTGTTATTATGATTTCATATTTTGGTATAATTTTCTTCATATAATTCCTTGCTGTACTGATAACATGTCAGTTACATACCTACCTTTTCTCAGAACATATGAACTCTGCCTTCCCATTTCACATGCATGCAAACTGGTGAGAGGAAGAAAGTCTCGTGTTAGCTGGCAGTCTAATGTAGTGTTGTTACAATGTTTTCGAAACAGGAACAATGGAATATTACCATTAATTTTTGGAACACAGCCTGTGACTAGCTTTGAGAAAGAAGTGGTGATACTTTTTGCAAAACCCAACCATCATTTTACTCGACAGCGTACATTGTCAATGCAAGCTGATGGGGATGGAAAGTGCTGTATCATCCATCATATACCCTGGACTTAAGTCCTTGCGACTTTGGCTTGTTTTTAAGATGAAGAAACTACTTCGTTGAATTTGCTTCAGAACTGTTCCAGATTTTCGTCAGATAGTAAGCCCTCCATTCGAACTTTCAGCACAAGTGCTGTTAAAGGTATCCTACAACTTTCACATCACTGGCAACAGTTGTACACAATTCGTAAATTAATGAGTCATTTTTTAACATCTTACCTCATATTTTATGTTTCTTCAAACACGGGAACTAGTTTTTGAGAGACGGATGTCTCTCATTTTCAACCGACATTATAACTACCAGCTTTTCGTTGGAATCTCCATCAATAACGTTGCCATCTGGTGTTGATTTGATGAACTTTGAGATGAGGTCACGTTCATTAGGAATCTCGAAATTCATGGATCTAAATTTGTTCTTCTGAATATATATCTTCTCCCAAATTGTCAATTCTAAAGGTTTTTCTTGAAGAAGCCCTACTTTTAAAACATTTGGAAAAACCTTTAGAACTGACAATTTGGGAGAAGATATATATTCAGAAGAACAAATTTAGATCCATGAATTTTGAGATTCCTGATGAATGTGACCTCATCTCAAAGTTCATCAAATCAACACCAGATGGCAAAGTTATTGATGGAGATTCCAACGAAAATCCGGTAGTTTTAATGTCGGTTGAAAATGAGAGACATCCTTCTCTCAAAAACTAGTTCTCGTGTTTGAAGAAACATAAAATATGAGGTAAGATGTTAAAAAAATGACTCATTAATTTACGAATTAAGAACCTCATAATGTTATTTCCCATATTTAACTATGAAGTTGTACACAATGCTGATGACTACATTGAAGGGCAGTAAATCTTAGTAACATGTATCTCTTTTGTATCATTTGTAAATAAATAGTTGTCACTATTAAATTTCCAACTCTCATATGTACGTGTTTCATAGGGTAACATTACATAAAAATTGGATTCTATTTATTAAATATTTTTGTTGTTGTTAATCGGAACTTGAAGAGTTAATCTTTCTTGTTGTAATTATATTTGTGAAATAAAATCAGTACATCATTCACTGAAATATTTCCTTTTTCTGCCAACCATTTAGAGTTGCCATGAAAATTATAGATCTAGTAGAACAGATTGAAACATCGCCTAAGGCAGCAACGTTAACATGGATTAGTGTGTGCCTAACTAAAAACAAATCTATGTTAACATTTAAATGTTTTCATTAACATTTAAATGAAGGCATAGGACCAGTAGCAACGTTAACATGGATTAGTGTGTGCCTAACTAAAAAAAAAAAACTACGTTAACATTTAAATGTTTTAACATTTAAATGAAGACATAGGACCAGTAAAATGTAAGTAAAAACATACTCATATTTTCAAAATTATAACAAAATATACAATATTTACTAATTTTGTATTATTTATTATTACAGGATGTTACAATTACTGGTATAACAGTGGTCAACAATTACAGTCATCTATGCACACACCAGATTCAATCTTTGATGAAAATATAACAGCAGAAAATCTCATTGACAAAATTGAGAAGGTGAGAATGATAATTTATAAAAAATTACAACTGACAAGGATTTGTTATATCTGTATTGGACAACATTATAATAAAATTGTCTTTGATTCAGAGAGAACAGTATTGCATGCATAGTAATTCTGCCCGAAGGCAGGTCCTTCACTGCAATCATAGCATTTTCATGCTATGCTTGCAGCTTTACTAGGGAATTGTGTAGGTGTGGTAGCTTCCCGTTGCTTTCCACACCGGTGAAGGATGATGATGATGATAATGGTAAGGATGATAATGATAAGGATGATGGCCATATGATTTTGGGGACCGTTTGGGCCTTAAAGTTTTCCTGACATTTGTCTTACAGGTGAGGAAAAACCCCGATAAAAACCTCACCCAGAAAAACTGCCCCGACCGGGGATCAAACCTGGGCCCGCTGTGTGACAAGGCAGCACGCTACCTCGAGACCACAGCGGTGGACACAGAACAGTATTAAAAAAATTCAATATAATTTATTTCTATAATTATTAATATAAGATATAAACAATACTTCAAAGCATTTTAACATACTGTGCTGAAGTTTGGCAAATCTCTACTTGAGAATCAAAAAGAATTTTAAGCATTGTAATGGATGTTTTGAAAAGATCAGCTGGAAAATCATGAATAGAAAAAAAAAAAAGAAGGAATAATGATATAAAGGAAATTATGGGAATGCAGGAGGAACCAGACATCTCAGATATCTACGAAGTCCACCACATCCAATCATCTTAAATATAATTGTAAAGAAAAGGCTACAATGGTAAGGATGTATTAGATGAATGTCAGAAGAAAGATTAGCAAAAATTATCATGAAATGTGTCGTCAGCAGAGAGAAGAAGAAGAGACGACCAAGGAAGACTTGGATGGGAATAGAAGCAGCTATGAATGTACACAAGAATTAGAACCAGATCTGTAGATGGACAGAGAAGGATGGCATTTGGTTTCTGGAAGATGGTGACAGCTGTTGGGACACCGGATTGGGATAAGCTATACTTACATAAATTCTTCTAAGTTCTATAGAATCCCAGTGCGCATGCGCTAGTGCTTCATGTAATCCCAGAAAGATAAATGCAACCTCCAGCAGTTGGCGGTATATATATGTGAAATCAGTATGACCAACATTGACACAAAATTCCCAGAACTTGTCTAAAAATGTATAATTAACACGAAATGAACTAGCGGAAATATGATTTTATGTGGTAACTGTCCAACAACTTGAATTTTTCATAGAATAACAGATATGAAGAGGTAATTTATTTTACGTATCAAATTACATTTAAAAAGCAAGGAACCTAAATGCTAACCAAACCTAAATCAATTACTGTAACACAAATCAATTACTCTAATGTAGATGAAATCCAGGGAACGTGGAAGTGATGTTGGCAACATCTGGAGTATTTTGGGTTGTTGATGGTGGCAACGTTGGAACAACATAGGAAGAGGAGGGAAAATAGCAGAAAGTAGCAAGTAAGCAATGTAGCACGACCATGTTTTACATAAATATATAAATATAAAAAAGATTGTTCCAACATTGGAAGATGTTTAAAACGTGTTTAAAAGTGTTTAGTGCATCAGTGGCATAAGAAATAAGATTGAAAATTTTGTGCGACGGTTTGTATAGCACACCCCCGGATTCGATTGATTGATTAATTAATTAATAAAACCTATCAGTATGAAACCTGTACAGATTCCTTCAATTTTTGTTTGTTAGTCATTCACATCATCTTCCAAGGCCAGTTATGATCTCAATGCTGGATTTTTAATCCATCTCTTCTTTGGCTGACCCAAAGATCTCTTTTCATATGTTAGATAGTGAAGAGTGGCTTTTGAGATTCTATTCTTGGACATATGTTGTACATGAGTTTTTCATTTGAATTGGGAATGAAAAAGGGGCATGGAAGCTACTGGAGGGAAAAGCACCCAAGAATGAAGTGCGAGAATAATGTTAACCATGATTTGAGGAAAGTAAATTATATAGGAGATGATTGAAAAACATTAGCTCCGGATAGGGATGTATGGAGTGCTTATGTCTATGCAGCCATGAACCTAGGGTTCAATAATGTCTGAGATAGTTAGTTATTGTAATTGTTTATAAAATGGATAACCAATATATATATATATATATATGGTATGATAAGAAAAATAAATGCCTGGATGGGATTCGAACCCGGATCTCTGAGTCTGTACCTCAGTGTGATATCCATTACACCACCAGGCGAATCCAATTCAAACATTTATTTTTCTTATATATGTATTATATTCCCCATTATTACTAGATGTCACGAGGACTCGGTCTTCACTGCCATCTAGTAGCTGACTATAACAAGTAAGCAAATTAAAGAGAACATATTTACTTTATAGCAGTGACGCTGTATCGATGTTATAATTAAATATTTAACATTGAGCAATGCAAGCTTTTTATATATATATATATATATATATATTAAACAGTACCAACAATTGGAAACACCATCTAGAAAGAATGAGTTCAAATCGGATCCCCAAAGCTGTTTATAATTATATACCAAGAGGACGAAGATCACTGGGCCGCCCTATGAAACGCTGGAGGGAAAATTTTCTATAGGATCGTAACAGGCCTTGGCGTAATACTTGGAAGGAAGAAGAAGATGGATAACTAATTCTAACTGAAGTTCTTACGTGATACCTTCATTTGTTTTGGGAATAACCTGATATTGATCTCATGAACTTCATATCCTGAGGGCTCTCTTGAGATAAGAAAGCAATATAAATTAGTGTGCCCAACAGGTCACTAGTGTGGACTGAGTATGTTTTATGGGGTTTCCTCCTCTGTACTTGTGGTTATATGTATAATCAATACTCACAAGGGAACTTTCAACCATTGCATGCTGAAACCTACCTTGAAATTTCTCCCAGAGAAGCGTTTTGATGTACCAAGGCCATATCCAAAAATATGTCTGCTGCTTTTAACTGCAAGGCACAGAAATCAAAACCAGAATCCAGCAATGGGAATCCACTGTGTGAAGCAGCTAGAAATCCCTGTTTGAATAGAGCAGTGCGGAGTGTGGTGAGGTGCAGCACATTGCCAAGTTGTGAGGGTTATCTAATCCTCCAAGTCAGAGTGTTATTACTTTCCTGTAGTTTAAATGAGAGATTTGGCATTGTATTTTAGCTTGTGGTTGAAAGTAGCAGATCATTTTTTGGACATGCACTTGATACATCACAATGCTTCTCTGGGAAAAATTTCAAGGTAGGTTTTGGCATGCAATGGTTAGTAGTTCCTTTGTCAGTCCTTATAGCCTCACCTGTAAAAGGCAGTTGTGCCACATGCAGGTTGATAATGAGATTTGGAAAGGAGAAGTTATAAATAAACTTCTCAATCCCTTGCAACTCTAAAAAAAATCAATATAATTTATTTCCATGACATTATATAAAACTACCGAGGTTTGAAGGGCGGAAGAAGCACCTTTCCTCCAGGGAATTAATTATGGAGGCCCATCTCCGGGGTAACAAGGAGAAAGACCCGAATGGCTTAGGGGGAAAGGGGCAGCCCTCCTATTAGGGGTTAGTAATAGAAAGCAGGCTTGGAGACTTTGAAATGACAGCCTCATTACCAAGCTTTCCCTATGTTATGTTGGTAGTCTGACCAGAGGAGACAAATATTGCTCGTTTTACTCAAATGACAGATGGAAGGATATGCTTTGAGTCGGCACAGGTTTATAGCCTAATCTTGAAGTCAAAGAAGAAGAAGAACTTCATTAATATAAAACTTATTAGTATGAAACTTGCTGTGGTCTCAGGATAGTGTCACTCCCTCAAATGCAGTGTGATGTGGCCAAAGGTATTATGACATGATGCCTTAGTGCAGAGCTATGGGACATGTGCTGGTTCGAGTTCTCTCGGGGAAGAAATTTTCTCATGGGAATTTCGACCAATATGGGACCAGCGCCCACCCAGCATCAGAAGGAATTTTACTACTGCACGAAGTAAATACATAACCTCAATTGTGATTACAATGAATTTTAGAAATATTGCAATAAGTAGTGACTCCAAGTTGAGAACATAAACTATATTGGCTGGGAGACCTAACTTGTTTACCATGTCACCTCTATACTGGTTAGGTGATATCCACCTTGATAATAGTACATGTGGATGTGAGGCCAGCAGATTGTAACCTAAGGTTCTTCCTTGTGTTATTTTTCTGTATTAAGTTTTTATATTTACTAGATATTAAAAATAGTTTATATTTTTTGTGCTCATTTCAGGATTTTCTTGAAGATGGTGATCTACATAGCATGGAAAACTTAAGTTCTTCTCAGTCTTCGCAGAAAAATATATACAAATGTTCAACATGTGGAAATAATTATTTACATCAGAGAAGTTTGTGGAGGCATATTACTCAGGAATGCGGCAAAGAACCAAAATTTCAGTGTCCGCTGTGTCCACATAAATCAAAAAGAAAATTTAATATTGAAAAACATATTAAATACAAACATTTAAAGATGTAATTTATTAATTAAGTTTCTCCTCACCTCTTATTTTGTCTTCTTTTTTATAGGTGAGGTGATATTTAATTAACGTTAAATTATTAATACTTAGTACAAAGTTTGAATTTAAAATTGTTTATTTTTTATTATTTCACTCACCTCATACATCATAATTCATAGCAGACCCTGGGTTTCTTCACATCTTTTGTGACATTCTCAATGCTGTGTCACGTTCACAACTGACGTCCAACGGCCTTCTATCCTGCAGACTGACCTCCGCGCCATCTGGTGGCCGACCGAAGAATTTCCAAATCAGTCCTCTTTCTTTATAACCGGGTATTTCAAAATTCATAGTTGTATTTTCATTCTTGCATATGTAAATTTTTTCCCAAATTGTGAGTTCCTTCGGTTTTTCCAATTGTTTAAGTAATTTTGTTTTGGTTTCTATTCTATGTTTTTCTGACCAGGCATGTGCAGCTATTGCAGATTTTTCGGTTTCTCCATTTTTAACATTTCTGAGGTGTTCTTTTAATCTTGTATTTAGATTCCTTTTTGTTTTTCCTATGTATATCTTTTCACAATCTTTACAATTAATTTGATAAATTCCCGATTTTTTGCAGTCTTCAATCTTTTCATTTTTGTTGGTTTTTATTAAATTACCTGAGCTGTAATCATTTTTCGGTGCTAATTTAATGTTGAATTTTACTATTTAATAAAATTTAATAAAAACCAACAAAAATGAAAAGATTGAAAACTGCAAAAAATCGGGAATTTATCAAATTAATTGTAAAGATTGTGGAAAGATATACATAGGAAAAACAAAAAGGAATCTAAATACAAGATTAAAAGAACACCTCAGAAATGTTAAAAATGGAGAAACCGAAAAATCTGCAATAGCTGCACATGCCTGGTCAGAAAAACATAGAATAGAAACCAAAACAAAATTACTTAAACAATTGGAAAAACCGAAGGAACTCACAATTTGGGAAAAAATTTACATATGCAAGAATGAAAATACAACTATGAATTTTGAAATACCCGGTTATAAAGAAAGAGGACTGATTTGGAAATTCTTCGGTCGGCCACCAGATGGCGCGGAGGTCAGTCTGCAGGATAGAAGGCCGTTGGACGTCAGTTGTGAACGTGACACAGCATTGAGAATGTCACAAAAGATGTGAAGAAACCCAGGGTCTGCTATGAATTATGAAGTATGAGGTGAGTGAAATAATAAAAAATAAACAATATTAAAAAACCTCATAGTGTTATTTCCTATCTACATAACAAAGTTTGAATTTAAAGTTGTAGTTTGCTTTATTTTTAGTGTTAAATATTATAAAAAGTTATGATTGTTAATTTCTGTGATATGTTAGTTTTATAACAACAGAGTTATTCTATGTTACTATTACAGTAGTCTTATCTGTCTAAAACTGCTTTGACAATGTAAAAACATCTTCTGTAGTATGTTTAGTTAGTTAATGGTCTCTGCCTGCTACAAATTTTAAACTGTAATCATGACACTGTAATGGCAGTAGAAGAGTACCCGGTGCTTCAGAATTATGAGAACCATAAAACATTGCATGATGAAAAAGTCAGTTTCGCTATCTTTTGCTGCAATAATAAGTTAATAACTAGGGCAAGGATTTGAATGCACTAAAAGTTAAGATTGAAACACAGTATATATTACTAAGAAGCCGCCATTTGCAAAGATAGAAGCTATGGTTTCAAGCATTTGGCGCGAGGGAATTACAACATACATAAGAGAAAAATTATGCGTCTAGATCATAACTCGCCTCGGTAGCTCAGTTGGTAGAGCACTTGGCCCGGAAAGCCAAGGGTCCCGGGTTCGAGTCCCGGTCTAGGCGAAAAAATTTTTCTCTTCAAATATAATTTATCCTTCTATGAGAAGTGTTAAATTAATAATAAAAATCGTCCACAGTATATATTATTCAATTATTTGTATATGAAACCAAGACAAAAGACAATCAGAAGTCTTACTTCTATCTATACTATTTTACAATCTTAACTTTTACTGCATAAAAATCCTTACCCTATAATAATAACACTTTTATATATATATTAAATTTGGGAATTTTTAACATTATGAGGTTCAGTTAATAAGAATTAAATGAATCGTGATTTCTTCTTACCTCATACTTCTATGTTTTTTTAAACACAGCACTGCTGTTTTAACAGCTGACGATGACGACAATGGGTCGTCGATACTGCAGTGCTGTGTTTAAAAAAACATAGAAGTATGAGGTAAGAAGAAATCACGATTCATTTAATTCTTAATAATAACACTCCTTTAAAAATATATTGGAACTTTTTTTTCATTAAGCTATTTATCTATAATGTAGGCATAATAAGCCAAATAATATAACTACTGTACAAACCTTAATCAAAATCCAAAAATGGAGTACCATAAGTATTCATTTCTCTTTGCTGTGATACCTGCTTGTTTCATTAAAAATATTATGCTTCTATCGTTTATTTTATAATGAAACCCTATGTCATACATAATTTTCCAGAGATCACTAAGTTTAAATTTATATTTAATTTTAGGAAGTGATATTTTGAGGTTATTTTAATAAAATTATTTTCAGTCTGATCGTCTTACCTCAATATTAATGTTGATTTCTTCTTGGACATGTTTCAAAACAATTCTGTTTTATCGTCAGCTTGTCCAGACTGGTACACAATAAATTCCAAAAGATATTTGAGAAGTTCAATATTAAATTATCAGCAAAAAATAACTACAGTTTAAATAAACTAATAAAAACCAACAATAATGAAAAAACCTGATAAAAATAAAAAAATCAGGAATATACAAAATTGAATACACAGGTTGTGAAAAATATGTATATATATATATATATACTAGAAGTCCCAACCACGCGTTGCTTTGGCTAAGGTATACGTTAAAAATTTAAATTAAGTTGCTGCCTTTCAGCCAGATTACTTAAAACTAATACTTACACACGAAATTAATAATATTGAAAATAAAATAAACACTGAACACACTTAAATTATGAAATAAACAATATTTGTAATTCAATTGAAATTCGCGGTTGCAACAAAAAGCACAGCCACCTGGATCTCTCTTTGTTAAATAATAAACCAATTACATTACCAAATTATAGCTCGGGACTCAGCTCCGTGTGTCTAAAAGGAATTTGCTGACTCAGCTGTTAGTACTATGCGAAACAGAGAAGTGTACCTCCTCCTCTCCCCACACTTCCCCCCTCAAAACACACAGAGCTTGGTCCCGAGCTGTACCTTACACTGTCATCTGTTAGAATCGTATGGAACTCACAGATAATTATAACTCTTTGTTAAGCAGAGAAGTGTACCTCCTCCACTCCCCATATTTCCCCGCAAATACACAGAGCTTGGACCCGAGCTGTACCTTACACCGCCATCTGTTAGAATCGTATGGAACTCTTTGTTAAATAATAAATAATTTGCAATAAAAAAATAATGCGACTATAAATTTAGTTATAAACTACCCTATGTCTCAAGTTGGATCAAACTGCACACAGTGTGCAAAATTTTATTAAAATCGGTTCAGTAGTTTAGGATTCCATCGCAGACAAACTACGTGACACAACATTTTATATATTAAGATATATATATATATATATATATATATAGGAAAAATAAAAAGAAACCTAAAAATTAGAACCCAAAGAACACATAAGAAATATTAAAAATGGGGAAATAGAAAAATCTGCAGTTGTTGCTCATGTTTGGCCTGAAAAACATAATATAAATTTGAACACTAAATTGTTAAAACAGTTAGAAAATGCAAAAGAGCTGACTATTTGGTAAAAAATCTATATTCAGAAGAACAAAAACAGTTGTGAATTTTGAAATACCGACGGAGCGTGACCTTGTTTGGTGGAGGTTCTTTGGCCAACCACAGGATGGAGCTGACATCGACATCCAGGTTGTGCAACATAAATAAAACCAGTCTGGACAAGCTGATGATAAAACAGAATTGTTTTGAAACATGTCCAAGAACAAATCAACATTAATATTGAGGTAAGATGATCAGACTGAAAAGAATTTTATTTTAAGTTCAAATTGCTCAAGATTTTCTCCAAGGTGTCAAGAATGTCTTTTACACTCGGAATAAACCTTCCTTGTACAAACTTAATACTAACTCACTGGCACTATCAAACTCGTGGGTTCATGGCCACGTGAACATAAGCTCTCCATACTTCCCGATCCTGAGCTAATGTTTTCCAATCATCCCCTGCATAATCCCGTTCCCTCAAATCATAGTTAATGTTATTCTCCTACCTCATTCTTGATCTACCAACTGGGCATTTTCCTACAAGAAGTTTTCATGCACGTCTTTCATTCCCCATTCGTGCCACATGTCTTGCCCATCACAGTCTACGAAACTGTTCTTATTATATCTTATTATATCTGGCTTCCTATAAAGGCCAAGTAGTTCACTGTTTTGCAGTCTTCTCCATTCGCCTGTCTGTTCATCTCTCATTGGTCCTAAAATTTTCCTAAGAACTTTATTCTCAGATACTCGTAATCTCTTTTCCTCCCTTAAAGTAAGAGTCCATGTTTCATATCCATATAGTATAACTGGTAGAATAATAGTTTATATATTTTCAGTTTAACATTTTTTGAAAGGAGTTGGGACGTCAAGAGTCCCTGTAATGCATAATAGCATAAATTTCCAGAATTGAGCCTGTGTTTAATCTCTTTGTGAACCTCATTCCTATTTGTGATTATTGTTCCTAGGTGTTTGAATTCAGTCACTTCCTCAAAATTTCCTTCATGTGTCATTAGCTGTCTATTTCTATTATATAATGTACTAGCATGCACTGCTATACCTAAATAAATTAAAATTAATGTGCCTTTATGTTTAGATGCATAAGTAAAGGGGGAAAAAAAAAATATATATATATATATATATATTTTTAGATACCCCGTGCTGATTACTTGGCATTGCCTGGGAATCTACTTATCCCGATCTTCTTGACATAAATGAGCTGAAGTACGAAAATGAATGTGTTTTATGTTTAGTTAAATAAGTAAAAGGAAAACTGTATATCGTAATTACTTTTAGATACCCCGTGATGTTTACCCGGCGTTGTCTGGGAATCTACTCATCCCGATCTTTTTGGCATAAATGAGCTGAAAGATAAAAAAATGAATACTTCTTACGATTAGTTGAATGAGTAAAATGAAAAATAATTATAAATGTATATCGTAATTCTTTTAAGATTTCCTGTGCTGATTGCCCGGGAGTCTACTTATCTCGATCTTCTTAGCATAAATGAGCTAAAAGACAAAATTCGTTATTGTGAGTTATCCGTAAAAGAATATGCTGCTATGCTTGCACAGGAATCTATGTACTTGTCTCGATCTTTTTGGCATCAATGAAAGACAAAAATGGTTATTGTGAGTTATTCGTAAGAGATAAACGTATGCATTAAAAATACTGTCTGCCCAACGGATCTGTGCCCCCATAAGATATGTGAACTAAAGCCTACTTCCTTTTCTGCCTTGGCAAATCATTTCACTCCCTGCATTCCTATATCTTTCTCTTTTCTGTCTCTCTCAGGATTTGCACTCCAGTGTTGTCAACTCAACTCCAACATTGTATTTTTCAATATTCAAGAGCCATGGCCCTGGGGGAAGTTTGGCAACATCCCTACTTGATAAGTTACTGTGCCTTTTGTTTGACGTAATGGGAGGGGAGTGCGGTGAAATGGTGTGAGTACTGGATGAAATGGTGTGAATACTGGGTGAAATGGTGTGAGTACTGGGTGAAATGGTGTGAGTACTGGGTGAAATGGTGTGAGTACTGGGTGAAATGGTGTGAGTACTGGGTGAAATGGTGTGAGTACTGACGTGTACTTTTCTAAGAACGATGTCAGCACTATAGGGGGCACAGATCCGTTGGTCCGAGTATAATTTTTAACTATTTTGGCGGACAAGTGCCCCAAAGTTAGAATCTGGTCATGTATATTATTTACAGGTAGTATTGGAATTATTTATAATATTTATTATTAGCTTAATTTTATTTATCTGTGTGTCATGGACTTTTTTGTAGAGCTTTTCGAGACATTCAATTCTGTGTGCGTTAATTTTGTGTATTTGTTATGGTTTAGGCAGCGTAAGCCATTTAAGCGTCCAAAGAGTGACTTTTTTTCATGTTTTCCACTATAAAGGGTGATTTTTAAGGGTGTAGGAGTTGAGTATCACAACTGTCTTATAGCCTATGTTCATCCTGGGAATCTTCTGAACATTTTGCAAAAAGCTCCATCACAATCAGATAAATGGTATGGCCACGCATAAAGTACGAACAAACAAACATTCATTTTTATATATTAGATTTCTATGTGTTTTTGTGATTTTTGTGATATGTTTTTGTTTCAGATGTTTTTGAATATTGCAGTCCTGGGTATGCCAGGGATATACAATACACTGAGAGTAGAAATGAAACTGAAAACTTTATAAATCAGTTGGAGGTAAATTTTTAGTTTAATTTATTTTGAAAATATATTTTTTATTACAAGTAATATTTATATTTATTGTATATTTTGCTTAATATTGAAAATATATTTATTTCATTTCTAAAACATTTGTTCACAAGTTCGTGCCTTCATAAGAATGCATAAAAGACATTATATGTTTTGGATGCCTGAATGGCATTTCCTCGATTCATGACGTTGCTGATATAATGCTAATGCTCTGCTCAGACCCTGATAAAATCTTGGCCATTGAATAAGGGAGCTCACCCCTCTCAACATTAACATGATTCTATAATTTTTAATATTTTAGGTGAAAGCCCCCTTCGCTCCCCTCGTGAGTGAGTCACTCTTGCTCTGTGTCTAATTTGTATCAGGAAATTGAGACAATCATTTGTGTAAAATACAAAAAAAAAATTGAACACATATAGTTTAATTTAATATAATAAATTTGGGAATTTTTACATTATGAGATTTTTTAATAAGAATCAAATTAATTGTGAATTCTTCTTACTTCATACATCTATGTTTTTAAACACAGAACTGCAGTATCGGAAAAAACATCTTTTCCGATACTGCAGTTCTGTGTTAAAAAAACATAGATGTATGAGGTAAGAAGAATTCATAATTCATTTGATTCTTACATATAGTTTAGTTTCAACTAAAACATAATTTCCTGGAGATTAATTATTTTTGTGAAGAGTATAATTTGTAACACAAGTGTATTAAAAAAGAAAATTAAATATTTTGAAAATACATTTTTTTGTTTATACCTGAACATATCTTTAATTTTCTTTTAGCAAATAACAAGAGGAAACTGCAATGAATATAGTTTACAAAACAATGAAGATGAACAATATGGGAAGAAGTTATTTAAATGTCCAAAGTGTGAAAAAAGCTATTCACATCGCAGAAGTTTATGGCGTCATACAAATCAAGAATGTGGACAAGAACCTCGTTTCCAATGTCCTTATTGTCCTTCAAAATCAAAACATAGATTTACAATTTATACACATATAAAACATGTGCATCATAATGTCAAATAATGTGTTAACTAAAGAATTAAATTAATGTTTTTATTACCTCACCTCATATCCTTTTTCTTCTATACTGCAGTTTCGGAGCTTATCTCCATCGTCAGTAGCCTCTGGTCGACCGGTGTTATGTCGTTTCTTGGCGGTTTCCTTCTTACTTCTATCGGTGGACCGATGAACCTCTGGATCAGATCAAAATTTGCGGGAGTTTCAAAATTAATGAGTTTGCCTTCTTGTTTTTTTGGATGTGGATTTTTTCCCAGACTGTGAGTTCCTTTAGTTTATCTGTTTGTTTGATTAGGCTAGCTTCTGTATCAAACAAACAGATAAACTAAAGGAACTCACAGTCTGGGAAAAAATCCACATCCAAAAAAACAAGAAAGACAAACTCATGAATTTTGAAACTCCCGCAAATTTTGACCTGATCCAGAGGTTCATCGGTCCACCGATAGAAGTAAGAAGGAAACCACCAAGAAACGACATAACACCGGTCGACCAGAGGCTACTGACGATGGAGATAAGCTCCGAAACTGCCGTATAGAAGAAAAAGGATATGAGGTGAGGTAATAAAAACATTAATTTAATTCTTAAATTAAACCTCATAGTGTTCTTTCCCTGTGAAAGTTAAATGTGTTAACTGTTTCTCATGAATAAATTCTGTGTTGTGTTAATATAACTTTATGTTTCATGGTTACTCATAATATACGTTTGTGTTGTAGTAAAATACTGTATGTTTTGTCTGGACAGATCAAAATATTTGTGGATACATAAATAATGAAGGACTTCATAATTTGCTACCTGAGAAGCATTGGTTTTACCTCCATTTATTTACTTTCTGTGAAATTTAATTTAACCCTTTCAAGATATGAAAATTTTAATTGTAAAATTTTCACACTTGTAATTGCTAGATTGTGTGGACCAGATTCCTGCATTAAATTGAAAATCTCTCCGCAGTACATATTTTGAGAAGGCATGTGGTGCTGTTATATTTAGCAATTTGTCTGTCAGATGGGGATGTTAAACCTGGTGGCCATCTTGTAGCTTTTCGATATGAGTAGAGTTTATCCTGGCACCAGGTTTGTATTTTCATTTTTGATGACCTATAAACAACTTTTTGACATACTTTAAAAGTACGAAAAATGCAAAATTAACTCAAAATGTAAAAATTATACAAAAATGCAATATAAATATAAAAATGATTATTTTTTCATTTATTTGTCTTTTCTTCTGGAAACTTCAAGAAAAATAAAGTATAGACTGCCAGTATTTTTTTTTAGTGAAGTTGGATGATAAGTCTGTAATGCATAATAACATGCATTTCCAGAATTAAGCCTATTTTTAATTTTCTTGTGCATCTCATCCCTATTTGTAATTATTGTTCCTATTTGAATTCAGCCACTTCTTCAAAATTCCCCTCATTTATTATTAACTGTCCATTTCCATTATATAATGTATTTATACAAGTGGCAATATATTTAGTTTTATTGATATTTACTTCCAGTCCCAATTTCTCAGTGTTACTGAATAGACTGTGCATGTTAGCACTAAGTATCTCCTCGCTATCACCAAGGAGTTACAATAAAAGTAATGTGTTATTAAAGAGATAAGAGTGAAGGTTTCAATGTATAGTTTATTGGAAATAAGAGATTATACAGTCTATTTATTACTGTAAATTAATTTTAGATGTCCTTGTTCCTAGATTCTTTCTGAATTCCTAAGGCACTATTAACATTCAGCCACCTGTTTCTTTGGATAGTAATAATAGTAGAAGTAATAATAATAGTAGTAAGAAAAGACATGCTACTTTTTCTAATGATATTGTAATAGTAGTAGAAGTTATAGTAGTTTGTTAATGATGCTCTTTAACATCTTAGGTAATTAGTGCCACAATTCAATGCTGGGCATAAAAGGGTCAACAATTTTGTTCAGAGACATCTTATATCTTCTATGTGAAATAAATCTATGACACAGGGCTCGTGGCTATAGTTTCCTTCCAAATGAAGCTATACTCAAGATGTTTACATCCTGAAAAAATACAGCAATCCTGCCTGGTTTGAATTGGAACAAGAAGTGATTGGTTTCTTTAGGGTGAGATGTCTTTACTCTTTCTGTATTATAGTATGGTGTAAGGGTAACCAATAGGTAGTTACGAATATATCACATTATTTGTGTACAGCTTATACCTTATATTTTTAATGAAGAGATTATATTTTCAGCACATTACATTGTACATACATCTACAGGTTATTATTGCTTGTTTGGCTTCAGGTGCTGTTAGCATAAAAATTAAATTTATTTTAAATTATAAAATGTTCATAAATAATTAATTCAGTCTTCTAAAATAGTTAGTATAAATATTGTAATTTATTTAATAAATTTAATGTTATTTATTTCAGAAATGTATGAGATTTGGACAGATCATAAAAGATCACTACAAATGTATGCTACGAATGAAAGATATTCACTAGACTCTATTATAAATGCATCTGCAGGAAATCAATGGAAAGAGGTTGGTATTTACAATTTATTTTGGTTCATACTATGTCTCATTTTAATATTTTAAGGAAAATATGCTAACATAAAAGAAAGGTTGCCGAGTATGAATTTAATCTAACCTAACCAACCTAATCAATTTAACCTGAATAAACTTAGCTATAGCAAAAACATGAAAAAATATATGTTGGCAAACATGTCACTAGCAGTCACTTGTTCTCCATTCCTAAATTCATAGACTGGCACGTCATATTGAATAGTCATAAAAATAAATGACTTCACTTTACAAAAATGTTTTTTTAGTGGTTCTGATACAATTTCATTTCATTCTATCAAGTTGCAGTACTGATTGAAATAACTTTCATTTAATAAATTAATGAGTCATTTTAACATCTTACCTCATATTTCATGTTTTTCAAACACGGTAACTATAGTTTTTCAAATGAATGACAAGATCATTTGAAAACTATAGTTACCGTGTTTGAAAAACATGAAATATGAGGGAAGATGTTAAAATGACTCATTAATTTATTAATTAAGAACCTCATAATGTGTTCCCAATTTTAACTTTGAACTTTCATTTGTTTGATAGGGTTGCAAGTAATAATGTAAATGACTGACTGCATATTCATAAAATTGTAGGTTTATACAATGATTAATTTTTGTTGGCACATATTTATTCATATTTTATCTTGGTATAGTCCTGATCTGATAACCTCAGTATTTCATTTAAGTTCATTAAGATCGCATTTATAGGTGTTGTTTTGTATAAGTTGTTGAAGAGGTTATGTACAGTAGATGTTAATATTCAGTTATTAAAAATAATAAACTTCAATATGATATGAGATAAAATTATGTGCATTGCAAGGATTGAAAATGTTCTATGAATTTGCTTTGAAGTACTAGCATCAGCTACACTTCGGTTGTAAAGAATTGAACCGATGTGTAAAACTTCTTTTTCAACCTTGTAACATAATAACAATGGAAGAATGGTAATTTTGATAAGATGTAATATATGAAATTTTCTAATTTAGTGTGTTGATTTCATTATTTAGCTGATTTAGTAATATTTTATTACTATTATCTATTATCTTTGAGGGAAGTGTCCCAGTATCACAATAAAATTTTTCATTTTTATAATCATCCTTACTATAAATATGCAAAATGCATAGAAACAACAATGTAAATTCTTATTATGTTGGGCAGTGCAGTAAACTGACATTTTTTCAAGAAGAAATCCATGTTCAAAAATTCATGCTGAGGGACATCAAAATTCGTCTGTCATCCCTGAAATGTTCTAATCAATCTGTTTTTTACATTTGCTATGTAGTAATATGTTAGTATTCGCCAGATAATTATAAAATATCAACATTTCAGTGATAGTAATAAAATAGATTCCAGTGGTTTATTGTGGAATCAGATAATGGTGGTTGCTCCTAGAAACAAAATATAACATATTGAACTTTTATAGGAAAAATCACTATGAGGTTTAATTTAAGATTAAATTAATTTAATCTTAAAATATAATATACTATCTAACACCTTGTATGTGCTGCTACACCTAAAAAAATGAATACGTGTTTTTATTTTCAGTTGAATAAATTAAAAGAATTAAAATTCATCGGAGAACATATTGTTTAAACAACTCACCCCTATGAGGTGAGTTGTTTAAACAATATGTTCTCCGATGAATTTTAATGATTATACCTCATAATGTTTACTTCCCAACATTAATTAAATAAAATTAAAAGAATTTTCGTAAAGATCTATCGAGTGGTTTAAATGTACTAATAATTAACTCTGCTTGCGCAGCACATTCCTGGGGTTTTTCTTTAAATTTCATTGCTTTGCTGTGCATACAAACTTCGTCCAATTTGAACAAATTTACATGAAGTATTTTCTAAATTCAAACTGCAAACTTGCAAAGATTTGGCCTTGCACTTTATTGACAGTCATAGTGAACGCAAGGCATATTGGAAATTGAAGTCATTTGAACTCGGAACACACATATATTCGAATGCAACATTGTGTCAAGAACTCGCACATATTTGAATTCAACGTTGTGTCAAAATTTCAAGTCAATCGACCAACTACTTTTCAAGTTTTGCGAGCACAAACATACGCAGACTGAATTTTTATATATAAAGATTACAACATTTATCATTAATATTCTAGATATATCATTTTCAGTCTACCTTTACATTAAATGAAAATTTAATAATTAATTAAATAATATTAATGAAAATTACTTAGATTGTAGATTAGTTACTAAATTCATTATTTTAAATTCTTAGAGAAAACAGTGCTCTCCATTCTTGTCTCAACAATCCCGTGTTTAAGGAACTCTGCAGAATAAATCACTACTTACAGCCAGGTTATACGAAGGGGAGGTGGATATATATATATTTTTAAGCCCGTGTTTTCCCTTCACAGAGATTTAGGCGCTCTCCCCCTACAGGGAAGAATTTGAACCATACTAATTTAGTTACACTTGTTTTCGTATAGATGTCACTTGAGTGGTCCGTGGTCAGCATTCCGCCTCATACTGACATCTAGGAAACCAAGCTAGTACTAGGATGGGAAAATTCAGTAAATTTTGCTTAGAGGCCTTTTCATTCAGGCTTAAGGATCTTTTACAAGCCTGAAAATCTTCAGACTCGGGACCCACGGCTTAAAGTCCCTCCCAGAGGACTTGCTCCTTGGATTTTTCCATCCTAAAAAATCCATCGACCCCGGCCGGGTTTAAACCCGCGACTCTCGGGACCAGAGGCAAGGAGCATAATCACTAGACCATCGCAGCCGACAGGTGGATATATACGTATAAAAAAACCAACAAATGTTTGTTCTGTCCAAATTACAGGAGATTTACAACTCTCATGCGCTATGATTTGCAATGGATCCATTTAATTGCTTATTCTCTGTTGGAAATAACATTTTAAGAGCTCATTTAGATTAAAACATAACATGATAACATGATTTAAATCTAAATAAGGAAAGTATAAGTTATGGTAAAATTAAATGTTTCTTACCTCTCCTCATATAAATTTTCTAAGTTGATAGCAATTTCGAGACTGTAACTGTCTCATCCTCAGAACTTTCTCGGCGACTGGTGTTATGTTGATCGGAAGAAACTCTTCTTCTTCCCTCTGTTGGTGGACCGATGAACCTCTGGATCAGGTCAAAATATGCGGGAATTTCGAAGTTCATAAGTTTTCCTTTGTTTTTCTTATGAACTTCGAAATTCCTGCAAATTTTGACCTGATCCAGAGGTTCATCGGTCCACCAACAGAGGGAAGAAGAAGAGTTTCTTCCGATCGACATAACACCAGTCGCCAAGAAAGTTCTGAGTATGAGACAGTTATAGTCTCGAAATCGCGATCAACTTAGAAAATTTATATGAGGAGAGGTAAGAAACATTTAATTTCACCATAAATTAAACCTCATAGTGATTAATTCCTATAAATGTTTTAAAAAAAAGTATAAGTTGCTTGAAATCTGATGTTTGCACAAACCTACAAAACCATGTAAAAAAAAACCCTTAATAGATTCACAGTAATATACTGTTTTATAATATAACAGAATTACTGTATCTGGATACTATTTTTGCAACATAAATTTATTCATTTTAAGCAGATATTAAAATTCCAATAACATTTTTAACCATAACTAGTCTCTGTAGCAATCTAATCCATATACAGAACTTAAGTATTTGAATAAAATTGCACACAGATTTATCTTACTTATGAATTATAATTTTTGAAAATCATACAAGTTTTCAATCCTGAGTGCCTGTGTGACACAAAATACCAAACCAGAAAGTGTTGGAAATTCATTTCTAATATATAAATTTTATTTGTAATTGTTATTTTTATTTTCTTACAAAATGTATATGTAAATAAATTACATATTTTATTGCTTATTTTATTTCAGTTTTTTTAACAAAATTTATATACATATAAAGTTTTTCATAATTATGTAAATATATTATAATAATGTTAAAAATTATGCAAGTCTTTAGAAATATTAATAGTGTTAATACAGCTGAGTCTGGATTTGAACGCAGTACCTCTTTATGCCACTTTATGTGCTGGCACTCTAGCATTGAGCTACTTAGGTATACTCTATTGGTTACAGATGGCTTCTCTGTATATATTAATTTTTATATAATGTTCATTAATAGCATTCTTTATTTGTTTGTTATTTTTTAAATGATTTGTTTTTATTTTTTCAGGAAGGGTCTCCAAATGCAAATCTTTCTCAACCATTTTTAAGGACTTTCAGTTTTAAAAATGAGGGGCACCAGCGTTACACATGCAAGACTTGTGGAAAACATTACGTCCATCAAAGTAGTTACATAAGACATAGAAATATGGAATGTGGTAAAGAGCCAAGGTTTCAATGCCCATATTGCCCAAAGAAATCAAAGAGGAAATCCAATATGAATGCTCATATTAGGTGCAAACATTTACAACCTAACGTATCCCAAGATTTTTCAACTCCTTAAAGATCCATGACATAAAAAGTGAATTTAAACCTTAACAACATGTGGATTCTAGCTACACAAACCAGATGACCAATCACAGCTCTTTCAGTTCTAACCAATCAGAAAGAGATACATCAACAGGCAGCTAATCACAAGATGGCACCACTGCACATGCTGCTACAAATACATAGGCACAAGGCAGCATTTCTATGAGACAGCTGAGAAGTTAACACGGGAAGAACAAGCCCTCCTGACAATGTCTCCTGCAGCCATGGATCAAAATGTCTGGAGAATATTAAGTTTAATATGAATATATTAAATTAATGTTGGGAAGTAAACATTATGAGGTATAATCATTAAAATTCATCGGAGAACATTTTGTTTAAACAACTCACCTCATAGGATTCATGCTTCCATGATACCACGGTTTCAAACACAGTCATGTTCATCCTCAGCCATAACTCCGACTGATGAAATTCTTTGGCTGTCAACTGTTCTATTGTCGCCATTTTCATTGCTGCCATCTATGAATCCTATGAGGTGAGTTGTTTAAACAAAATGTTCTCCAATGAATTTTAATATGAATACACCAGCTGTGAAAGCCTTTAATGTTACAAGAATAGAATATTTTGTGTGAATTATTTGATTAGATTACAAGCTTCTCTAGATTATGCTTAGTTTATATTTATAAGTAAGGTATTTTTTATTTAAGAAAAAATTGTATCACCTCACCTTATATCCTTATTCTTGTTAGATCGGTTTCGGGACCTTATTAGGTCCCATCCTCAGTACTTTCACGATAGTTGTTATGTTGTCTTTAAGAACCATTCATGATGACCAGTAATTTTTAATGTAACTGCCGGTCTATTAATTTCATCTATTAAATAAAGTAATCGTTACATATTTTAGGAATTCTCACTATGAGGTATATTCATTAAGGTAGAATATTTTTATCACTCACCTTATATTGTTCTTCTTATTTGATTATAAACTAGTTTCGGAACATAGTTTCTGTTCCATCCTCAGTATCGTCACGACCGTTGTTCTGTTGTCTTGAGGAGCTGTCCTTCTCTCCTTCCATTGGCTGACTGAAAAACCTCGAAACCAGGTCATTCTCACCGGGAATTTCAAAGTTCATTAATTTCTTCTTTTCGCTCTTTTGAATGTAGATCTTTTCCCAAACAGTAAGTTCTTTAGGTTTTTCTATTTGTTTTAATAATTTAGCTTCTTTCTCGATAAGATGTTTTTCAGACCATACATGGGCAGCCACTGCAGATTTTTCTACTTCCCCTTTCTTGACATTCCTGAGATGTTCTTTCACTCTAGTTTTCAAATTTCTTTTAGTTTTTCCTATGTAGAATTTCTCACATTCTTCACATTTAATTTGATAAATCCCTGATTTGTTTTCTTCTTTAATTTTCTCATTCTTATTAGGTCTAATCAGTCTACTGATGCTGTAGTCATTTTTGGGTGCTAACCTTATGTTGAAATCTTTAAAAAAATTTTGAAACTTGTGGTGTTTTAATGGATGATATGTGCATTTTCTAAATTTTACATTATCTTCTTTTACTTTTAGACGAGTGCTTTGATTAATAAATTTTTGTCTTTTGAACTTGTTTATTTTTTTTAGTATCATTTTTATTGCAAAACCATTTTTCGTGGCTACGTTGATTATGTGTTCTTTTTCTTTTTCATAATTTTCTTTGTTCATTGGTATGTTCACTAATCTATGTGTCAAACTATTGAAAACTGCTTCTTTGTGAGCTATATGATTGAAACCTAAAGCTTTTATGTAGTTATCTATATGTGTCTTCTTTCTGTAAATTCCAAATTCTACCTTATTTTCTTCATTCCTTTTTAAGTTGAGATCTAAAAATGGTAATGTTTGGGAAAAGATCTACATTCAAAAGAGCAAAAAGAAGAAATTAATGAACTTTGAAATTCCCGGTGAGAATGACCTGGTTTCGAGGTTTTTCAGTCAGCCAATGGAAGGAGAGAAGGACAGCTCTTCAAGATGACAGAACAACGGTCGTGACGATACTGAGGATGGAACAGAAACTATGTTCCGAAACTAGTTTATAATCAAATAAGAAGAACAATATGAGGTGAGTGATAAAAATATTCTACCTTAATAAAGTAATCGTATCGGCCGCGGTGGACTATGGTTATGCTCCATGCCTCTGGTCCCGAGGGTCGCGAGTTCAAACCTGGCCGGGGTCGATGGATTTTTAGGACGGAAAAATCCAAGGAACAAGTCCTCCGGGAGGGACTTTAAGCCGTGGGTCCTGAGTCTGAAGATTTTCAGGCTCATAAAAAATCCTTAAGCCTGAATGAAAAGGCCTCTAAGCAAAATTTACCGAATTTTTCCGTCCTAGTACTACCTTGGTTTCCTAGATGTCAGTATAAGGCAAAACGCTGACCACGGACCACTCAAAATGACATCTATACGAAAACAAGTGTAACTAAATTAGTATGGTTCAATTTCTTCCCTGTAGGGGGAGAGCGCCTAAATCTCTGTAAAGGGAAAACGTAGGCTTACAAAAAAAATTAAAATAAAGTAATCGTAATGAAGAAATTGCATTAAAGATTAAAATGATGGCTGATTACGCAGTGGAAAATATTAATAATTAATGGAATTTAGAATTAGTTATTTTCTTGAATATTGATTAAATATGTGCCAGGCTCCTGCTCTCTCTGTTGGTAGACCGATGAACCTCCAAATTAAATCACTTTCCCTGGGAATTTCAGAATTTTGAATATTTTAATTTTGAAATTCCTGGAGAAAGTGATTTGATTTGGAAATTCATCAGTCTAACAACAGAAGGAGCAGGAAGCAGTTCTACAAGATGACCTAACAACTTTCATGAAAGTACTAAGAATGAAACCTAATAAAGTCGAGAAACCAGTCTAATAAGAAGAAGTATGTGAGATGATACAGTTTTTCTTAAATAAATTACACCTCATAGTTATATTTAAATTAATATTGGGAAGTAAACAGTATGAGGTTATATCCTTAATAGTGAGTGGAGAACATATTTTGAACGACTCACCTCATATAATTTCAAATTTTTCCTTTCCGGAAAGTAGGACAAGATATTGTCTGATGAAAACGCCGGGTCTCAAGAAAATTTGAAATTATATGAGGTGAGTCCCTTAAACAAGATGTTCTCCACTCACAATGAATTAAAAAAAAAATACACCTAATAGTGTTAATTACTTAAAAAGTCAACTGGTCTTTTTTTCTGTAGGTCAAATATTTTTATAACCTTTACATTGCTGCTGGAATATTTTAGTTAGTTAAATAAAAATGTAGTAATTTTCTTCAAATGTAAGGAGTTATTGATTTAAGTTTAAAAAAAAGTGTTATGTATTTTGAATAATTTAATTTGATTTCTTATAAAATAGTTTATTCTGATAGATATTTAATGCTGTAAAGTTGTGCAACACAAGCATTTTTTTTAAGTTATGTGAGAGAAATATTAATTTATTTCTGCAAGGACCGTGTTGTGAATCTTCTTCTTCTCTCAAACATAATTTATAGGATTTTTCATTCTGTTTATTACCACAAAATCACTTCTCGGAGGAAGACGGATTGGCTGTGCATGCATTGTCTATTTTTTTGCCCCTTTTCGATTGCGGGTCTTCCTCTTGTTCTTCTTCCCCGTCCATGAGTCTTATCTTCTTTAGCTCTTTTTGCAAGTCTGTTTTCTTCCATTCTTTCTATATGACCCTTCCAATATCTTTGTCCATCTATAATAAATTTGGTTATGTCTTGAATATGACATTTGTCCCTAATTTCTGTGTTGTGTATTTTATCAAAAAATGTTTTCTCCCAAATAGTTCTTAAGATTTTCATTTCACATGTGCTTATTATTTGTTTAGTTTTTGTTGTATTAGCCCTAGTTTCTGCACCATATACGATAACTGGTTGAACTATCGTTTTGTATATGCGGGTTTTGCTTTCTATTGACATATGTTTGTTGTGCCAATTTAAATCTTTCATATATCCTGATAGTTGAAGAATCAAAACAAATAATCAACTAAACAAATTAATCAAAAATCAGAACATAGTAAACCATATAAGATCTCTCAGAATTGGTTGGCTTGGACATTGATAAGAATGGATGATCAGAGACTAGTCAAAAAACTCTACAAGTGGAAACCTATGGGAGGAAGAGCTGTAGGAAGACCGAAGATCAGACAGGAGGATGACACAATGAACGATCTAAGGAAAATGAATATGGCAAGAAACAGATTGGCATGGAGGGGGATTGTTGAGAAAGCCAAAACTTTCACTTTTGAAGTTGTCGTGCCTTAAGATGATGATGATATATCCTGATATTTGTGCTGCTTTGTCAGCATGTTTCTTTACTTTTTTATTAAATTTTTAGTGTTTGTTATAATACACCTAAATAATTAAATTCTGATACTTGTTCTATAATTTTTCTTTCCACTTCTAATTTGCATCTGTTTTTAATCTTCATATGTTTAATTAATGAGAAGTTTCTTATTTATGATATTTCACTTCCTATAAGAAGAAACTGCCTATCTCAATGTGTATCTCTCTTTATATATATATATATATATATATATATATATATATATATATATATATATATTGCCACTAGCAGTGGTAATGTTGTATCAAGTAGAATTACAATTTAATTTACAATCACATATGATTTATTCTTCTTTAAGTCCTTGCTGTTTTCATAGAATCAATAAAGTAATTTTCTTCACTCCCGCAGATGCACTTGTGAATACTTACTTTCAATTCACTTTACTCTTTACTACCCAAATCACACAACTTACTGGTCATAAAAAACAGTAAATAATTTAAAGATAAAGGCATAAAACTTTTTCAAACCAAATACATTAATTTAGCTTGCCAGATTACTTTTCCATTCCAACTGTTCTGCTGGGTCTTTTATAACCAGCATCAAAAGTTCTGGAAAGGTCATAATGTTCACAAACTATAATTAACTAACTAACTCACTGGCACTAACGAACCCATAGATTCATGGCCATGCAGAAATAAACTCTCCATACATCCCTATCTTGAGCTAATGTTTTCCGATCATCCCCTGTATAATTTACTTCCTTTAAATCATGGATAATGTTATACTCCCACCTCACTCTTGATCTACCAACTGGGCATTTTTCCTACAAGAAGCTTCCATGCACCTCTTTCATCCCCTATATGTGCCACGTGTCCTGTCCATTGTAGTCTATAAGACATGATTGTTCTTTTTACATCTGGCTTCCTATACATATCATATAACTCACTATTATGTAGTTTTCTCCGTTCACCTGTCTGTTCATCTCTTTTTGGCCAAACTATAGCACTTACTATTCTTTGAAAATAGACCCTTCTCAAAGTTGAACCATTGAGAAGCAACTCACAGACGCATCTACAAAGCTCCCAGCAGGCATTTCCGACTTATGATTTGTGAATACCTTATTCCTTATAAGGCGAGTCTCTTTGCAACCTGTGATATACAAAAGGAAGTCCTGGCAATGTGGAGCATTTCTTGAAATGAATTACTACAGTATATATATATCCTCTCCAAGGATTGCCACCTTATTATGGTGGAGAGCCCTAGTTAATAGTGATTTAGATGGTCATACTAGCTAGCTTGAGAGTTGACTCCCACCATCAGACTTATAACCTCTGTGTTTGGAAGTTAATATTTTTCCTTATAACATATATTTAATTTTGATGTTTTTATTATTAATTTAACATTTCTCAATGAAAGATAAATTAAATTTGAAGAGAAAAATTTTCGCCTAGACCGGGACTCGAACCCGGGACCCTTGGCTTTCCGGGCCAAGTGCTCTACCAACTGAGCTACCGAGGCGAGTTACGATCTAGACGCAAATTTTTCTCTTATATACGTTGTAATTCCCTATCGCCAAATGCTTTTGAAACCATTGTTTCTATCTTTGCAAATGGCGGCTTCTTAGTTAAGAAGACATTTATTGGAAATTTAACATTACTTTAAAAGCCAGTAAGGCCTCTAATGATGTTTTTATTATTAATTTAACATTTCTCAATGAAAGATAAATTAAATTTGAAGAGAAAAATTGAGAAATTTTAAATGTTAAATTAATAATAAAAACATCATTAGAGGCCTTACTGGCTTTTAAAGTAATGTTAAATTTCCAATAAATGTCTTCTTAACTAAGAAGCCGCCATTTGCAAAGATAGAAACAATGGTTTCAAAAGCATTTGGCGATAGGGAATTACAACGTATATAAGAGAAAAATTTACGTCTAGATCGTAACTCGCCTCGGTAGCTCAGTTGGTAGAGCACTTGGCCCGGAAAGCCAAGGGTCCCGGGTTCGAGTCCCGGTCTAGGCGAAAAAAAAATTTTTCTCTTCAAATTTAATATATTTAATTTATTTTTTAATTGTTTAGATACATCAAACATATTAAAAAATATATAAAAAACTATGAGGTAAGATAAGAAGTGATTCATTAAATATTAAAAAATGCCTTATATTTGAAGAAAATTTAGTAATATGATATACTAGAATAGATTAAATAGTTTTGTATTACATTTAATTTTTGATATTATATTTATGATAGAAATTGACATTGTTTTGTTAAAAATGAGTGTTGTTAATTTATTAATATAGGAAATGTTAATGATTAATAAAATCCATTGATTGAATGAGGAGTGTGGCATGAAATATGGTAACTGATATTTTGGATAAAAATGTGTTATGTGAGTGTAATTCAGTAATAAGAATTAAATGAATCGTGAATTCTTTTTACCTTATACTTCTATGTTTTTTTAAACACAGCATTGCAGTATCAGTGACCATCGTCACCATCCTCAGCTGTTTTCACGACTGAGGATGGTGACGATGGTCGCTGATACTGCAGTGTTGTGTTTAAAAAACATAGAAGTATGAGGTAAGAAGAATTCACGATTCATTTAATTCTTATTAATAAAACCTCATAATGTTAAAAATTCCCAAATTTATTATATTAATTCACAAATATTATTTTTTTAATATGTCAACAGATGGCAGAAGTGTTTAGATTTTTCTTTTGTGATAAGTCCAAACCACCGTATGCCTAACTTTATATTTGAGACTAGTAACTTCAAAACACCAAAATGTCAGTTACCGTGTTTTACACATGAGCCCCTCAAATAAAATTGTTACATTAAGCCAGTAATTGGAAAATAAATCAAGTTTCAATATAAAAAAAATTATTTATTTTAATGAAATATAAGTACACTTCATCTGCATAATGTGGTGTGCTGAAGTGATGCATAAATAAAAATGACCACATTACTGCCATCTACCTTCCAACCACAGAATCTAAAGCATTAAAAGTGCAATGAACAGCATTAAAACGTACACATAATTCAGATAATTCTGTTCTGTCAGCAGGATGTATCAACACATAAATTGAAACATAACACAGCAGAAAAAAAAATATATAAATACACAAATTTGGATATGTTTGTAAAATTTACTAAAACATTTAATTGTTAAATAATATAAGTTAGAAAATACACAACTCACCTCATATTTATATTAAATTAATGTTGGGAAATAAACATTATGAGGTATAATCATTAAAATTCATCGGAGAACATTTTGTTTAAACAACTCACCTCATAGGATTCATGCTTCCACGATACTGCGGTTTCAAACACAGTCGTGTTCATCCTCAGCCATAACTCTGACTGACGAAATTCTTCGGCTGTCAACTGTTCTATTGGCTATGGATAAACACGACTGTGTTTGAAACCGCGGTATCATGGAAGCATGAATCCTATGAGGTGAGTTGTTTAAACAAAATGTTCTCCAATGAATTTCACCTCATATTTGTAGTTTATTGACAAACCAGGGTTTTGGCATTCTATGTGTCATTATCAATTCTTTCTAACTTTTGAAGAGTTAGAAAAAATTGACAATAACACATAGAGGTAGAAAAAATAGAATTGACAATGATACATAGAGTTCTGAAACCCTGGGTCTTCAATAAGCTACAAATATGAGGTGAGTTGTATATTTTCCAACTAATATTATTTAAAATAAACCTCTTAGTGTAACTTTCTTATTACATTTTTTGAACATGAGACAATATCCACACATTACAATTAAAAATAAGATAAAGTAAAAATATGAATTGGAAACTTTACTTCTTCTTCTTCAAATTCTTCTATCCCTTAGTGCAGTTACATTTTGGGTTAACTTCAGTCCATCCAGTTTCTCTATCAACTTCTATCCTTGGACATTCTTCTCATTTTCTTCTGTGTTTTGACTCACTTTCATCCTATTTTCTCCATTGTATTTTCCCATTTAACTCTGTGTTTTCTCTTTAATTTTTTTTCTATGTTCTTATTTCCATGACTTGTTTGGATGTCCTTTCCTCTGACACACGACAAATATGCTTACACCACTTCAATTACCTGTCTTCATTGGTAATCTATTAGTAAATAATCAGTAAATGGATGTAAGAATTTTACATATCTTTTGACATACAGTAAGTTTCAAAAAAAGTATCAACAAGTTTAACATCAATTTGGCAATGAAAAAATTGTTTCAGCCTTACTAATTAATGAAAATAAACAAAAATGAGTACACAAATAATGCCAAAAATCAGAAATTTATCAGATATAATGGTACAAAGGAATACCAAGTAAAAAAAAAAGTAACATACTATTTGACGATTAGAAATGTTCCTTGAAACTAGTCCTGGAGAGGATATGAGGTGAAGTGTAAAATCTTATTCATTTACTAATTATTTAAACAAAATCTCAGTGTAACTTTACAACAAATATCTAATTAAACATCTATTAGTATCATCTCCTATCTGACCTCTTCTCTTAGGGCCGCATGTAAATACATTAGTCTCTACTCAAATTACTTCCAATCACTGGTGAGCTGACTTACCATGAGCAAGTGCAAGGATCGAATTAGCTACCCACAAACTGGTCATGCATGAAAGTCATCGTTTTCATAATATTGGCAAGAAATTACCCAGAATTCTCAGCGATAAAATCACTTCCGTTATTTTCGTCTGCTATAGAGGAACGCATTTATGCTTGCATCCCGCAAATAATACAGTATACAACGACGTCTGCATCACGCAATATTACGCCGATTCTCCTGTTCTTCCAGTTGAATTCTTTGGTAGTCTCTATCAAATTCCTCTTTTCCGCGTATACCGAAAACATGATCGAAGTCTTCAAGGTCCGACATCTTGGATAAAGTGGCAAGGTTTCAAACTACATCGGTTCCCTTCGGGATTCTCATGATAAGTTTCTATCGTCAGGTAGCTTACGAATTTCAACAATTATTATCGCATGAATAGATTTCTGAGTAAGCAAAATCGTATTAGGGTAAAACTTTCTCAGCAGAGAATGCCTTTTACGGTCTAATTGCGTTCAAAGATTCGACCCTTAGTCTATCATTTCTTATTCTATATTACCACATGGAAACTTTAAACTTCATAAAATATAAATCTTATATGGACATATTTCTCAACTAAATTCTGATTGATGTTTTTATTATTATTTAATTTAACACCTCTTACTGAAGGATAAATTATATTTGAAGAGAAAAAATATACGCTCAGACTGAGTTTGAACCCAAGACCTTTGGCTTTCTAGGCCAATACTCTGCCACTGAGCTACCTGAGAAACTCCAGTTAAATGCAAATAATGGGTATTAACAATGTCTAAGAGAAAAATTTGCGTTTAGACTAGAGTTTCTAAGATAGCTCAGTGGTAGAGCATCGGCATAGAAAGCCAAACCCCAGTCTGAGCATATAATTTTTCACTTCAAATATAAATTCTGATTAATCAATTGAGTTGGTGTTTACTTGATGAAAATCCATATTTATTAATTAAATAAAAATAAAACGTAGTTTTATTTTTATTTAATTAATACATTCTGATTGTTTTAATTGAACTGTTAACATAACATCAGCTGTTCTTTGTGCTTGCAGTGGTGGTTAAGTGAACTTTAAGATCAAATAAAGTTTTGATTTCATATTTTGACTTTATTAATGGTCACTACATAGTGTTATTTCATATGAATTTTTTGTTAGTCAATTAGTTAATCAAATTCAGAATTATAATTGCTGTTGTCGTCTTCTGGAAATCAAATGCCTTTCCTCTCTGTTCTTCAATTGATCCAGTTCCAACCCCTGGCAATCATGGCAACTTTATAACCCTCCATACACATCTTTTTTGTTCATCCTCCTTCTTTTTTTTTTTCTGCTGGGATCCGTTCCATAATAATTTTTGGTATGCTTTGCTCTAGCATTCTTTTGGCATGCCCATACTATTTTAATATCTTCCTTTCTATTAAAGTCATGATGTCCAGATCCTCTACCACTCTCATGATGTCCTTTATTTGTTTATTTCTAATTTTTGTTTCTATTCTGCTGATAAAACATCCATTTCTGTACTTAAAATCCTTTTTGTTTTCCAAACTTCAGCATACTTTAGAATTCTCTGGGCTATGGTTCTTCTTTTTTTTTATAAATAAAAAAGAAGGTAAGTTATTTTCAAAATATGATGCATTTCAAGGTATAATTATTTATTATTTTGAAGTAGTTATCACTGATGCAAGTATTATACAGAGTGGACCAGAACTCTAGTGGCAAACTGTTGTTCAGGGATTTTGTCCAAGTGTTTTGATATAAGGAACTCTTTGTCTCTGGTGACCTATTACGGAGAAAAGGGTTGTTGATGTGTTAGACGTGTAGCATATCTTTTGAGACCATGATAATATGGGCTCTGTTGGATTACTAAGAAACATTTAAAATTAATCATCTGAAGTAGATCCCTACTGTAAAAGTCATGAAGTACAATACGGAATTACAGGAGTAACAAAACAAATCAAGGACAAACTTTTACACCAGGTTTCTCCATAGAGGTCATGTAGCTCATTTAAGTAATTTCCTTCATTAACCAGTCTGCTTTTTTTTATTTATTTTTTATTTTACTTAGGTGCTTTATTCTCAAATACTGATAATCTCTTCTTCTTTCTTAGGTAGAGAACATGTTTTAAATGTTTTTATTTTAAATGTATCACTTCTCACTAAATTACAAAGTAGAAAAAGAACATGTTCTGTGTCCATATAACTGGAACAATCATTCTTCTTAATATTAGAAGAGGATGTAGAGTAATTTTTTCATACAGTATCATATGTACACATAAATGACAATATATGTTTCATCTCATAGTTTGATATTAAACTAATGACTGTATTATATTTGAAGAGAAAAATACATGCTCAGTTTGGGGTTTGAACCCAGAACCTTTCGCTTTCTATGCAAATGCTGTACCAACTGAGCTACCTGAGAAACTCTAAACGCAAATTTTTCTCTTTTATACCATGTTAATTCCCGAGTGCCAAATGATTGTATTGCTTTACGTATTTTTAAAAAAAATCAGTTAAAGTTGGTAAGAGAATTTTTAACTTTTCTTAAAATTTTTAATTTATTATAAATTATTTTCATAAAATAAAATTGTGATATTTTGTATTTTTATTAAAATAAATTAAATTAATTTTTCAGGTACATACTCTAGAACAATAGATAGATTGGGATTGATATCACTTGAACATATAGTTGGTAAAGAAAATTCAACAAAATCATTACAAGAGGTGAGTATTTTTAACTTGAATTTTCAATTGTAGTCAATATAAATGTTAGTTTACAATCATTAATATTGTTTATTCTTCAACAGATATCGCAGTTTGCAACTAGTGACACCCAGTATGATGAAAATCTACAAGATTCAAAGAATGGTTCTTACATATGCTCTAAATGTGGAAGAATTTATGTACACAAAAGAAGTTTGTCACGTCATGTAAAACTTGAGTGTGGCAAAGAGCCATCTTTCCAATGTCCATATTGTCCAAAAAAATGTAAACAGAAAGAGAATATGAAGCAGCATATTGCTGTTATTCATTTTAAACCAGCAACATTTAGTTTCTTAGATCAAGGACAGTGATGAAAATTTAGTTCCCCCCCCATTAATTAAAATTTTGTTTTAAAATAAATGTTTTTAATTTTAATAAAAAAGCTGTGATCGTGTAGTCTGATTACTTTTAAAATCATATGTCTTAAAAAAACAACTATGTGAGGTAAGAAGAATACAGACCAAACTTATTATTAAGTTTGGGAAATGTTATACATTCAGAAGAACAAATACCGTCAAAGGTAATCACCTCCTACTTGACATCCCACAACACAGAATCTCCCAGAATTCTAATTCCTATTCTGTTATTAAAAGATCAATTGAATCATGAATTCTTCTTACCTCATACAGCTATGTTATTTAACACAGAACTATGGTATCAAGTGACGTCACTCCCATCCTCAGCTGTTATCACAACTGTCAATTCTTCATCATGCCAGTTATTTTCAAACTGCCATCCAGTGTTGATTTGAAGAACTTTTTAATCAAATTTTGTTCGTCCAGAAACTCAAAATTCATGGATCTAAAATGTTTAACTAATGTTATATTTAAAAAAATAATATTCAGAAAAAACATTTTAGATCCATGAATTTTGAGTTTCTATACAAACAAAATTTGATTACAAAGTTCTTCAAATCAACACTAGATGGCAGTTTAGAAAATAAGCGGCATGATGAAGAATTACAGTCGTGATAACAGCTGAGGATGGGAGTGATGTCTCTCGATATCGCTGTTCTTTGTTAAATAACATTGATGTATGAGGTAAGAAGAATTTACTATTCAGTTGGTTTTTATTAAGAAAACCTCATAATGTAAAAATTCCCAACATTAATATGTCCTATACTGTATTTGCTGTTAGACTCTGCAACTCCCTATCAACAACAGATTATACTGGTATAATTCCTATACTGTATCTACTGTTAGACTTTGAGACTCTCCACAAGAGATTAGGGGATGGATGTGCAATGCAACCAAATGAGGGGAAAAACGTAATCCCTCATGTATTGTGATGTATTAAAACATTTACTACCTGGTCAACATCGAACATTCATTACTAGGCTGTTCCCTTATTGTGTCATTTTGGTGCCATGCCTACATCAAATTGGCCTAGTAGAGGGAGACATTACATCATCGCTCAATGGCACATTGTGTCACAGATTCACCATATCCTTGTATTGCGAATCTATATATAACTTTAAATTTAGGTTAATATGACACATTCTCTGTCAGCTGATCATCATTCAATCTCCTAAGATTAAATTAATGCTTCATACCTCTCCTCATATCCAGTCTTCTAAGTACACCGCGGTTTCAAATCCTTGGTGGATTCATCGATGAGGGTACTGAAGATGAATCTGCCAAGGATTTGAAACCGCAGTCTACTTAGAAGACTGGATATGAGGAGAGGTATGAAGCATTTAATTTAATCTTAAATTAAAGCTCATAGCGATTTCTTCCTATAAAAATTCAATTCAAACTTATTAATTGCATCTGGACAAGAAAAGAATCTTGGCATTTGTGCATCAGCTTGATAATTGACATACCTGGAAACGTTTATATTTTAGAATTATTTCTTCATTTAACTGTTTGTTATTATTTTTTGTTTATTTTGTTACTCGATATGTGGTGATTTTAATTTACCTCTTGGTTACAACATCACATATGATAATATAGTCATAGACATGGAATTTTTCCAGTCATGAAAACTAAGACACCTCTTTGCTAGTTTCAGGGTGTGGTATACATACATGGACATGTAATGAATATTTTCCACTTATTTTCTTTGACTCATATTGTCATATTTGTGTGTAAAAGATGCTTACATGATCAGAAAAAAATCTTCCAGGAGATCGGTAAAATTCCATGTCTAAGGCAGTACATGTGTTTACATTGAAATAGTATAAGGGAATTACCAGTTCAGCATTTATGTTTTGTGAATAAAATTTTCAGATGTGAAATAATCACCATATTTGGATCTGAAGTCTGAAGATTTAAAATCTGATTGAAGTCATTGCATTTAAAATATAAAAAATCTAAAATAAGGCTTCTGTTTGATGAGGAAGTGAAGAATTAGGCCTATGCCTAATTTACATAACCACGTGCACTTATTATTCAATGAACATAGGACAATGCTGATTTAAGTTTCTTACAATTTTGAAGTCTGATTTTATGCATATTATTGTATATTTTAATTGAAGTATTTCTACAAGCCTATTTGAATACATGTTTTAATTTGATGTATTTTCATGACTGTTTCTGCAGGTGAGGAATCATTACCAAGGATGAGGTTTCATAAGATTTTTCCCAAGAAAACTGAACATCTGCATCCTGATCCAAGAGAAGATTTTTTATCCCAGTTAGAAGAGGTAAGATTTGATAGTCATAAACATTAGCATATTAACACAATTGATAACTTGATCTAATATTAAAATTTTTAATTTTTCTGTTTTAGCAAATGACTAAGTTCATTGGAAGAAGAAAAAAATTTAAATGTGCAAATTGTGCACGATGCTACTCGTACAAGAGAAGTTTGCAACAACATGTTAGATATGAATGTGGGAAGCAAGCTGAGCTACAATGTCCTTATTGCCCCAGGAAGATGAAGTTAAAAGGAAACTTAAAACAACACATTTCAGTGATGCATAAATAATTGTGCTAAGAAATAATATTTTTAAAAAAAATGAATACTTAGAGATTGTAGTTTACATTAATTGAATATTTTACTATACTTATTTATTTTTTTTCATAAATCTCAGTTTACTCTTGAACTAAAATTGGAAATTAGAAAATCCCATTATAATTTCCAATATTAAAATAGGGTTACTATGTCTCATATATCAATAATTTATTGCTATATGATTGTTATTGCTCGTATTTCTAATAAAGCTTCAAATTTTGAACACAGATGGGTTAATATTCAAGTTTATGAATGAGTTGGAGAATATGTTTTTCATATCTTACCTCATAAAATTGCATGTTTTAACGATACCGGTTTCAAAAGTAATTTTTACTTCCATCTTCAGTCAAACTCCAACTGTTGAAATTTTGCCGTTAACACCATATTCTAAACTGTCATCTGGTATTGATTTTATGAACTTGGAGATCAAATTATTCATGTTGGAAATTTTGAAATTTTAAAATTCCCGACGAGAATAATTTGATCTCCAAGTTCATAAAATCGATGCCAGATGGCAGTTCAGAAGATGGTGTTAACGGCGAAATTTTGACAGTTGAAGTTTGACTGAAGATGGAAATAAAATTTACCTTTGAAACTAGTATAGTGAAAACACAAAACTTTATAAGGTGAGATATAAAAAACATTTTCTCCAACTCATTCATAAATTATAATTACTTCATAGTGTTACATCTCACTTTGATTTTGATTAATATTCAAATACTTCTTCTTGTCTGCATCTAAGCTTTATGTGGAAAAGTATATATTAGTAAAATACTTGACAATATTCTGTTAAGGTATCAGTCACTATATTAAATTTTAAAATATTGTATTGTTTCATTTATTTATATTTGAAGAGAAAAATTTTCGCCTAGACCGAGACTTGAACCCGGGACCTTTGGCTTGCCGGGCCAAATGCTCTACCAACTGAGCTACCGAGGCAAGTTGCGATCTAGACGCAAATTTTTCTCTTATATACATTGTAATTCCCTCTCGCCAAATGCTTTTGAAACCATTGCTTCTATCTTTGCAAATGGCGGCTTCTTAGTTAAGAAGACATTTATTGGGAATTTAACATTACTTTATAAAGCTAGTAAGGCTTCTAATGATGTTTTTATTATTAATTAACATTTCTCAATGAAAGATAAATTATATTTGAAGAGAAAATTTTTTTTCAAGTCTTGGTCTAGGCGAAAATTTTTCTCTTCAAATATAATCTTTCATTGAGAAATGTTAAATTAATAATAAAAACTTCATTTATTTAGCTTGACATGTGGGCTTCTCTTCCACACACCAGGACAAACATATGTTACATTAAAATATAGCAATCACAATAATCAATAAACATTGAATTGAAGCTTTACTGGCTATAAATATGGTGTTAATTCTTCTTGTTTAAGAAGCCACCAGATGGCATCATTGGAACGAATGTTCACTGCTTTCTCATGCACAGGAATTGTATTAGTATAGACAAAAATCTGCAAATAAATCGGAAGCCTAAAAGCACAGATGGTAAGAGCACTGGTGTACAAAGACATTGGGTTCAAATCCCAATTTAAAGATACATTTTTCTCTTCAAATTTTATCACAGTAATATTAGATAATAAACAATTTTTTGAACAAACTAAACAACAATAAAAGCAAGATCTAATAATAAGAATTAAATGAATCGTAATTTCTTCTTACCTCATACTTCTATGTTTTTTTTAACACAGCACTGCAGTATCAGCGACCCATTGTCACCATCGTCAGCTGTTTTCACAATTGTTGTGAAAACAGCTGACGATGGTGACAATGGGTCGCTGATACTGCAGTGCTGTGTTAAAAAAAACATAGAAGTATGAGGTAAGAAGAAATCACGATTCATTTAATTTTTATGAATTGAACCTCATAATGTTAAAAATTCCCAAATTTGATATATAAAAATAAGATAAATAACACAATAAACTTAATGATAATTGAAATTAAAACAGCCTCTACCTACTATCCATGAAAAAATACAAGGAAAATAATAAAATGTAATAAATTAAACTATGATGATCTTGTAGAAGATTTCCGGGCTGTTGGCCGTAGTCTTGAGGCTTGTAGTTCCCCAACGTTTCGCCAGAGACTGCATCTGGCATCCTCAAGGATTGTCTTGTGACTGGCAATTTTGTCGACTACCTGCTCTATTTATAGTCGACAAAATTGCCAGTCTCAAGACAACCCTTGAGGATGCCAGACACAGTCTCTGGCGAAACGTTGGGGAACTACAAGACTCAAGACCACAGCCAACATCCTGGAAATCTTCTACAAGATCATCATAGTAACTCCGGCCGTGAAAGCCTAAGTCAACGAATTAAACTATCTCTTACATAATAGGCTGTACATGACGTCACTTAATACTATATTGAACTTTTATTTAAAAAAATCACTATGAGGTTTAATTTAAGATTTAAATTAAAATATTTTATACCTCACCTCATATCCATCTTCTTAATAGAAGTCTTATTAGAAGACTGGATATGAGGTGAGGTATAAACATTTTAATTTAAATCTTAAAACTTAATACTATTTTTATAAAATAAAATAAAAAATGTTAAAAGAATATTATTAGAGAGATGTTTCTGTTAGTTATTTAAAAATTCCTCAGTTTATTTTTGATAGATGTTATAGTTTGACAGTCTCTGACATAGGATGGAATAGATTTATTCCATGTTGGGAGGGAGGAGAATTCATATTTCTTTAATAACTCATATATGTTTTCACTAACAATTTCAATCTTCTTTATTTATTTCTCACTAATCTTATTTACAAACACTTAGGATTTTCATATTTGAAGAGAAAAATTATATGCTCAGACCCAGGGCTTAGGATTTTTTTTTTATGCGAATGCATATCCTGCTTCATGATCCATTGTAAATTTTGAATAGCAATACCAAAGCATATTTTAAAAAATAATCTCAAACTATTAATAATGTTCAGATGTGTTGTAATCTGTTTTTGTCTGTATCAGAATTGCTAATTTTGCTGTTTTGTTGTCTTGAATGGATATAAAATGATAGCTGGTTGATATTTACAGTTCTCAAAGTTTTTATAGCTACGGTACCTTTATTGTTTCATCTGAGCTAACTCTCTCTGATTGACTGACAATTGATCATTTCTGGTGAATGAAACCTGCTAACTAGTTTCTTTGGATTATCACACAATTAAGTGATTAATTTTAATAATTTATTTATTTTTATTTTTAGTTTGGCATGTTAAATATATCAAGAAATATTCTTCAGAGTCAACTTGAAAGTTTGTTAATTTTAGTAGACATTTATCTGAAGAAAATTAACTTAAATTTAAAATTGATATTACTAAAGTAAATTAAAATTTGGTATGATACTCAGATTTCAAAAAGCTAACCATAGTTACAAGCATATTATTGAAGCCAATTTATAATTATTTTATTTGCTCTTCTACTTCCTGCATAAGTGACAGTGCCTGTTTCTCTAATAAAGTAGTTTTATTTCCATTTTGGATTGCCCTATGTTCCTTTTTCCTATTGGAAATTTATTGACTATTTTTACTATTCTGTTATTTTAAATACATATTAAAAATGTAGGCCTACCTGATAAACTCAGTCTTTCAAGTTGAGGAAGATCAAATTTATCAAGTACATAATTTTTTTAAAAATTTTAAATAAAATTCAGTGCTCCTGGATGACAGAACATTGGTCGTTGTAACTACTAAAGATGTAACCACCAAGGTTATAAAACCAATCTAAAAGAAGGCAGGATATGAGGTGAGGTATAAAGAATTTTATTTAATATAGTAATCTCAACAGTGGTCTGAAATAACTTTTAAAAATGTTGATTCTGTTATTTGTCGTTTGACTTACATGATCATCCCATTCTCTTCTCCTGTTTTTTATTCCAATTTGATATTTGATCTATTTTTATTTTTCTTTATTTTTTTTCTTTTTATTTCTTACATGGTCCTTTAAATTTATATTTGCTATTGTTCAAAACTTTTATTTTTGTTATTCTATTTGTGATGTATGTAATAGGCTAGAATAGTGCTGTAATTTTCATAATTTTATGTTATTTTATGAAGTTAATTGTTTGATCTAATGTTGCATGTACAGAGTGTTTAAAAAATGTTGGTTCAAGATGTAGCGATGAGAAGTGAAAATTAAGATAATCAATTGGGACTCCTTCCAACAAAATAATTGACAATTGTATTTAATTTATCTAATTCAGGGAAGTGAAAGAGAAGAATGGAAACTTCTTATAGGAAAACCATGGGGAAAACACCCAGTTGGTAGACCAAGAATGAGATGGGAAAATAACATTAATGTATTCACGTAGACTTTCACGGCCGGAGTTGCTATGATGATCTTGATGAAGATTTTTGGGCTGTAGGCCGTGGTTATGAGGCGTGTAGTTCACCGACGTTTTGCCAGAGACTGCATCTGGCATCCTCAAGGGTTGCCAGACGCAGTCTCTGGCGAAACATCGGTGAACTACACGCCTCACAACCACGGCCTACAGCCCGAAAATCTTCATCAAGATCATCATAATAACATTAATAACTATGACTTGAGGAAAGTAGTTTATACAGGGGATGATTGGAAAATATTAGCTCAGGATAGGGATGAGTGGAGAACTTATGTCCATGCGACCATGAACCTGCAAGTTCAATAGTGCCAGTGAGTAAGTTAGTTATCTAACTACTAACTCATTGACACTATCAAACCTGTAGGTTGATGGGTGTGCAGACGTAAGCTCTCCATACATCCCCAACCTGAGCTGTTTTCCTATCATCTCCTGTATAATTTACCTCCCTCAAATCATAGTTAATATTATTCTCCCACTCCATTCTTGGCCTATCTACTGAGCACTTTTCCTCTGGTTTTCGTACAAAGAGTTTTTTTTATGTGGCGAGGTGCTAATCTAACCCCATTGTTATTACTGTTTTCATGAAGACTAAATTTGCCTATTATTGGCCTGAATAGATCTTCCCAAGAAGAGATACTAGATTGAAGTTTTATAAAACATTGGCAGTTCTTGCAATACTTTCTGGGAGTGAAACTTGGGTAATGAGTAATGACCAAAAAATTACAAAGTAGAATACAAAGCATAGAAACGAACTTCCTTAGAAGAACAAAAGGCTGCACAAGAATGAATCAGGTATAGAATGAAGATATAAAAACAGAGTTAAATATATATCCATTGAATGATAAAATCAAAGAATATAGAAATAAATGGTTTAGACATGTAGAAAGAATGAATATAGCAATATTACCAAAAGCATCATTTAACTACAAGCCAAGAGGTTCAAGGAATATAGGAAGGCCAGTGAAAAGATGGACAGAAGAACTGTGAGGTGGAACAGACAATTTGCCTAGCCCATGAAGCGAAGAAGAAGATCTTCTCATCCCACTAATACATAATATATTCTCCAAAAATCAGTAAAATTGGACAATTAGAAGTAGTGGTTTACCTGAAACACAAAGTTAAATAATCACTATGTTATGTTTGCTTTGTCTCAATGTATCTGTATATCATACAGTTTAATTAACTCTTAAATTGGCAATATATCCAATAAAATATATTAATTTAATGCATTTAATATGTTTAATAAAACAATGGGAAAAATCAATCAGTAGAAATGTTCAAATTTGTGTCAAATTATTCAACAATATACAGTAGGTAATATCTTATGGTTATGCATGATTTGTTTTCACTCCAGTCAGACATATTTCAATAAACTGGCATAAGAAATTGAATTTCTCCAATTTGATATTTGTGTCACGTTGTTTGTCCGCGATGGAATCCTAAACTACTGAACCGATTTTAATGAAATTGTGCACACTGTGTGCAGTTTGATCCAACTTGAGACTTAGGGTAGTGTATAACTAAATTTATAGTCACATTATTTTTTATTGCAAATTATATGTTTATTATTTAACAAAGAGTTATAATTATCTGTGAGTTCCATACGATTCTAACAGATGGCAGTGTAATTATCTGTGAGTTCCATACGATTGTAACAGATGGCGGTGTAAGGTAATTTGGTAAGGTAATTGGTTTATTATTTAACAAAGAGAGATCCAGATGGCTGTGCATTTTGTTGCAACCGCGAATTTCAATTGAATTACAAATATTGTTTATTTCATAATTTAAGTGTGTTCAGTGTTTATTTTATTTTCAATATTGTTAATTTTGTGTGTAAGTATTAGTTTTAAGTAATCTGGCTGAAAGACAGCAACTTAATTAAAATTTTTAACGTATACCTTAGCCACAGCAACGCGTGGCCGGGACTTCTAGTAAAAGAAATATATATTTCATGTACCAGCAAAATCGGACCATAAACTTAACTGCTCTGAAATTTGCTCAGTTTATGCAAATTTCTGAGTGATGGACTTTTTACTTCACATCCATACATTCTAGTCCATCATTTTTTAAACATTCTGTATACATGCAGATGTGTCTTAAGTAGGACCTATAAATTTAGTGTAATGAACTGCTAGTGTACAATAAATATATAATATTCTAAAACAGGTTTGATTTTCACTATGTTTAATGTGTATAACACAGGTTTCCATCTCAATATAAATGTATATTTGCAACTTATGTTTGAATATTTAATTCCATGATCTCAGACTTCAAAGCTGTAGCTTTCTGGGTGACGTTTTTCTTTGTTGTTTGGACAACTAACTGGCTAACTCACTAGCTTTATTGAATACTGAGGTTCATAACCCAACAGACAAAAGTTCTCCATACATCGCTATCATCAATATTTTCAAATAATTTTCTGAATAATTCATCATCTCCTTCAAATAATGATTATTGCATATAAGTATTTATTCAATGTTTCCATGCTCCTCTTTCAATCCCCATTCATACCATATGTCATGTGCACCATAGTCTGTGAGTCTTAATTGTTCTTATTACAGCTTGTTTCCCATAAAGATTATATGTATAATGAGATAATAAAGATAAAATATTAACTTTTGTAATTTTTACATGTATTTTCTAAGAATATATTAAAACCCTTTATTTATTTCCTTTTTGAAGTTTAAAATTAATTGGTGATTTTTTGTTTCTTTTTGCTCAGAATATTAGTTTTCTCATTTCCCACTACTCCCATATGGGGATGATAACTAACTAACTCATTGGCTCTATCGAACCCATAGGATCATGGCCATGCAGACATAAGCTCTCCATATATCCCTATCCAGAGCTAGTGTTTTCCAATTATCCCCTGCATAATCTACTTCCCTCATCATGGATAATGTTATTCTCCCATCTAATTCTTGGTCTACCAACTGGGTGTTTTCCCTCTCGTTTTCCTACAAGAAACTTCCATGCACCTCTTTTATTCCCTATTTGTGCCACATGCCCTGCCTATTGCTGTCTATGAGATTGTTCTTATTATATCTGTCTTCCTACACATATGCAGTTCACAATTAAGCAGTTTTCTCCATTCATCTGTCTGTTCATCTCTTTTTGGTCCAAAAATTTTCCTAAGAACTCTATTTTCAAAATACTCATAATCTACTTTCCTCCCTTAAAGTAAGAGTCCATGTTGAACATCCATATAATACAGCTGGGAGAATAACTGTTCTATATATTTTCACTTTAACTTTTTTGAAAGGAGTTGGGATGACAAGAGTCCGTGTAATGCATAATACATGCATTTCCAGAATTGAGCCTATGTTTAATTTCTTTGTATATCTCATTCCTATTTGTAATTATTGTTCCTAGATACTTGAAATCAGCCACTTCTTCAAAACTTCCCTCATTTGCCATTAGTTGTTCATTTCCATTATATAATGCATTTCGTTCATTTCCATTATATAATGCATTTCTATGTGTACATTTAGTTTTATTGATGTTTACTTCCAGTTCCAATTTCTTTGTGTTATTCAATAGAGTGTGCATGTTGGTCCTTAGTATCTCTTCGTTATCTCAATAATACTGTATCATCAAGCATAAACTAACAGCCTATTAATACCATTGAGTTGTAGGCTTTCTTCATTAATGGCATGCTCTAAAATACAAAATTGATTAGTAGAGGAGATAGTTCATCTCCTTGCTTTAACCCATTGTGAATTTTAAAAGTATCCAAAAACTGTTTGCCTACACAATCCTACTCTTTGTGCCTTTTAGACACATTCATATATATTTGTTTTACTACAATTTTTATTGTAAAGTTATAGATAAATAAAAAAAAGTATTGATAAAGTTGTTAAAATATAGTTAAAAGCAGTTGGGTAAGTTGATTTAAAGATAATTTATTGTGCTCTAAAAGCAATATTTATTTATTTTCATGTTTCAGGATTTAAAATGAATTTGAAGAAAGAACATACTGTCGATAGTGACGCAGAAACTGTAATATTTACAAGTTCATTAACTAAGGTGGGAATCTAATTTGTACAATTTTAATTTACACTATAATAATAATATATATATATATATATAAATAAATCTGAATAAACGATGACTAGTGTTTCTATAAACTAATTCCATACAACAATAATTTATAATAATTCATGTAGGGAAATAATAATAATATTAATAACTTAATATTTAATTTGAGGAAGTGATATTTTGAGGTTATTTTAATTATATTATTTTTAGTCTGATCATCTTACCTCAATATTAACACACTCAGTATCAGGCACTGAATGCATTTAAAGCCACAGGCCAGCCATTTAAATACCCCAGCTACCCTTTTCGTGGCACTTCAGAAAATGGACCATTATTCACAAACTATTAGTCCTAGAAAATACAAATTTTGTACATACCTAAAGGAGATATCCTAGTAGGATTTGATGGTGAAATAACTTGGGTGATTGACATCACATGGTATCGGCGTATCAATTTCAGGAAGTGGAAGTTCATCTTCACTCTCACTTTGTGAATCTTCTAATTCAGGAATCAGTTCATCACCTGAATCATCATTATACAAAATATTCACTAATTCTTCTTCAGTGAGATATTTTTCTTTCGCCATGGTTTCACTCACGCACAAACAACAGCGCAATAACGAGAAACATATACGACTGCATTGGAGCCTGGAGTCAAGTTTGGATGAACGAATTCCATGTGTTGTTTGTTTTAAAAATAAAAGGAGATTCACCAAGGTTAAACGTGTCAAACGGGAATAGAAAATGTACATTTACATGCCATCTATGATCTCCAAGACATATTAAGCCAACACAACATTTAGGCGCCGAATATAAATGCGGTTTATTCACGCCCGCTCTAAAACGAGTTAACTGACCGACAGCCGCATACACGATAGTCTCTTTAACGCCTTAACTGGTTTATGGTACTGAATGTGTTAATGTTGTTTTGTTCTTGAACATGTTTCAAAACAATTCTGTTTTATCATCAGCTTGTCCAGACTGGTTTTATTTATGTTGCACAACCTGGATGTCGATGTCAGCTCCATCCTGTGGTTGGCATAGAACCTCCAAACAAGGTCACGCTCCATCAGTATATCAAAATTCATAACTCTGTTTTTGTTCTTCTGAATATAAATTTTTTTTCCCAAATAGTCAGCTCTTTTGTATTTTCTAACTGTTTTAATAATTTAGTGTCTGAATTTATATTATGTTTTTCAGACCAAACATGAGCAGCAACTGCAGATTTTTCTATTTCCCCATTTTAAATATTTTTTATGTGTTCTTTGGTTCTAATTTTTAGGTTTGTTTTTGTTTTTCCTATATATATATATATATATATATATATATCTTTTCACAATCCATACATTCAATTTGATACATTCCTGACTTTTTATTTTTATCAGTTTTTTTTTTCATTTTTGTTCGTTTTTATTAGTTTATTTAAACTGTAGTTATTTTTTGGTGCTAATTTAATATTAAACTTCTCAAATATCTTTTGGAATTTATTATGTACCCAAGGGTGATATGTGAATTTCCTATATTTTTTCATAGGTGGTTCTTCTTTTTCAAGAGTACAAGTATAAAAAACAAAAAAATGATAAACAGAAGTACTCAATATTAATTATATAACCTCATAATGTTTACTTCCCAACATTAATTTTAATACAAATAATAATAAGCTAATATTAATTAATAATAATAATAATAACAGTAATAATAAGAATAATTCATTCATTCATTTTGAGAATTTTCCTCATCATTTAGGGTTTTCTCCAACCATCTTAATAATTAATATGAGTTTTAAAAAATATGTAAATGACTACAGACTTATAGATTATCAGTTTGTAATACACATTAACAAATTTCCCTTAATTAAAGTTCTCCATCATTCTCTGTCCTCTGTGTCTTCATCCGTTACACCAAATTTCCTCATTGAATTCTGAATGTTATTCTTCCAGTTGTTCTTGGTCTTCCATCCTGCATTCTTCTTACGTGTCCAGACCATCTTAGCCTTCTGTGTTCAATCTCATCCATTACACTTCTTTCTGCATTTATCCATTTTCTAATTTCTGTATTTCTAATTCTTTCCAGTCACAATTTTCTGGCAGCTCTTCTCCAAAAATCAATTCCAACTGCAGTTATTCTGTTGGCATGTTGTGCCATTGTCCAAACTTCCAATCCATATAACTTTATACTTTCTAGTATGCATTTATAAATTAGTTATTTTGTTCTGTTAACCCATCAGCGTGGGGGGATTTAAATCCCCTGACGGTTCTCAGCTGAGGGAGGATTTCTTGGAATAGCATTTAAATTTGTAAGTTAGAAAACAAAGTTTTGTAAAACGTTTATATCTTGTTTGATATTTAAAATATCCAAATAGAAATTTTAAAATGTATTCGGCTAAACGTGAGGCTAATTATAATTGTAAACTACAACAATACAAATAAAATTTATAATACCATACCTTAGAAATTAAGTTAGTTGAAATTGATTTGAAGCACCCCTGCATACATAATCCCGCTTCATATTCAGATCATCTAAATACTGTATCTTTCTGTTTATTTTTTTATAACACACAACACACATTTTGTTAGGGAGGGCTTTATTTCTTCTCGGTGGTATTCTTCCCAGAAAATGCCTTGTAACTAATCTTGGTACTGTTGAATGACATCCAGGAACCTTTCTTTCTACCCCACCCCTATGTTGCACAAGTTATGCTTCATCAAGGTCAATGCGAAAAATATTTTGTGGTGAATTCTCTCTACAGATAATCATGCTGTTCAATTAGCAATGTTTAGAAGACGGAAAATATTTTCATGTACTAGTTTTTATTGTATTCCATTCCAACAAATATACACATAACAAAATTAGTCTGTTAGGTCCAAGGATCCTATATTTATATTATAATCTACAATAGTTTTTGTGTTTGTTTTCCAGTTCCTCGTCTAAACATTTTGCAATATTTTCACTATGTTTATTTGTAGGGGCCATGGCGAAATGCTGCCATCCTCGTGCTAGTCTAACACGATTGAACAGAGCCACTCATTCAAGTTAGAATTTCTTTCACAAATTTGGTGCCATTTAAGTGTCACATATTTCATTTGAAAGAAGAAACCTTCACCAACCTAGCCATGTAAACAAAGTTTTAAATAGTTCCATGGTTTCCAAAAAGAGAGCAGAGAAACGCGGACTAACAGTCTCTAACGCAGTCCATAAAAACAATGGGGAACTACATGAACAAAAAAATATATAAAATATAAATTGTATATTCGAAGAGAAAAATTTTCGCCTAGACCGAGACTCGAACCCAGGACCCTTGGCTTTCTGGGCCAAGTGCTCTACCAACTGAGCTACCAAGGCGAGTTACGATCTAGACGCAAATTTTTCTCTTATATACGTTGTAATTCCCTATCACCAAAAGCTTTTGAAACCATTGCTTCTATCTTTGCAAATGGCGGCTTCTTAGTTAAGAAGACATTTATTGGGAATTTAACATTCTTTATAAAGCTAGTAAGGCTTCTAATGATGTTTTTATTATTGATTTAACATTTCTCACTGAAAGATAAATTATATTTGAAGAGAAAAATTTGCGTCTAGATTGTAACTTGCCTCGGTAGCTCAGTTGGTAGAGCACTTGGCCCAGAAAGCCAAGGGTCCCGGGTTCGAGTCTCGGTCTAGGCGAAAATTTTTCTCTTCAAATATAATTTATCTTTCAGTGAGAAATGTTAAATCAATAATAAAAACATTATAAATTGTATGCTAATTGAATGCTTGAGATCTCCTCTATAAGATTACAATTCACAAATTGTGTTGTCATTTTTACAAATAATGATAATAAATCAAATGCGCCGAATATAGAACATGCTCAATCAGCACTTCAAACTTAGCCACATTTAACAATTTGAAAATAAGTTATATTATTAATTTCATATATCAAATAAAAGTGTATTCTTTCCTCTACAAAATTATATTATTTAATCATTTATTTAGTGAATCATTCCCAAAAAATAAGAACTAGTTTCGGTAAAGAAATCATGCGAGCGGTGCCCGTCACTCCGCAGAGAAGAAGTGTTTTATTTATGCGGGCGGTGCATGTCACTCCACGCTGATGGGTTAATGATGATTTTACTCCATATTATAGAGTTTAACATTCCTATGGGTTTTCTTCATTACTGATCCTTTATGCTATTTCTTTATTTGATGTTCCATATTTCTCAATAAGTGATCCTAAATAGCAGAAACTATCGTTCTTCTTTATCTTTACCCCATCAAATGTAAGAATATTAAAAATAATTTAGTTTCCCTGCCAGATGTGATAACCAACAAGGTTGGAAATTTTAATAGTAAAATTAAACTACTGAACTCATTAACAGTGTACTCATTCTCACCTTGTTTTCTTATATCAAACACAACAGTTGTTCAAGTAAAACTTTCACATTAACTTTATTTGATTCTATAAACTGTCCCGCGCCGTAGCTGAGCGGTTAAGGTAGGAAGCCTTGGCGCAGAGCTACGGGACTTGCGCTGGTTCGAGTTTCCATGGGGGAAGAAATTTTCTCATGGTATTTCGGCCAGTATGGGACCGGTGCCCACCCAGCATCGTGAGGCAATTGGGTAGCTACAATAAGTAGCGGCTCCAGGTTGAGGAACCAGCTATAACGGCTGGGGGACTCGACATGCTAACCACATGTCACCCCTACACTGGCTGTTGATCATCTACCTCTGTGATTGACACATGTGGATGTGAAGGGCCAGCAGCCGGCTGGTAAAGGGGCAACTGCTGAAAAGTGGAAAGACCCTCAATCGGATCGGATTCTATAAACTTTCAGTGACATTTCACTAACAAATTGCTGTGATAATTAATCTTTCTTTTAAAGTTTTTCTGCCACGCTATTATTTTAAGTCTCTAATGAGTTCAATTTCTTCCTGTCACAGTTCAGTGTATTGCTGTACAAATACAACTAACCGACTCCCGACCCTGGCAACAACTTATATAAGCTGGGGAAAGAAATTTTTCGGTGTCCAGTTGATATTCTTCTAGTATAGAAATTTTGAGAGTTGGAGCCTCTGGAAAGAAGGGGTAGATGCAAACAGAACTTTCCAGAATGGAAGTCTAGATGCATCGATCATTTGCACAGGTCTTTCAACAACTCACGGATCTATTTCCACCAATTTGAGACCACTACCCTTGCCATCATGCGCAAAATTCAAACTCTGCTATTACATATGTCACAGTACTTATAAATAGTATATATTAAAATACTTTTACTTGAATGCAATTTATATTATTGTAGTATGTACTATATCCTACTTGATTTTCTAAATAATCCAGGTTTTCGTTGATACATATGACATCTGGTTCCAGCTAAAAAAATAAAAATCCATGGCAGAGTTAGACTCACTGCCATCCCTAGGGATACCTAGTGTCAATACCTAGCACTCTACAAGTCAACTGCTTTGTCTTTCTTATCTACTGCTGAAACATGTCAAGGTTCTCGACTAAGAACAACACAAAGGGAGAATAAGTGCGGCAATGACCATTCATCAGGTGGAATGGTTGAACTAGCTAGTATGTCAGGTCGGTCACCCCTGACAATCCCACAGTTGGTTCATGAGCTCCTCGAGCTTACCCGGGAGGACTGTTTTGCATCAAGCATCGCAGATCTACCAACCTTTCCCCTGTTCTGCCATCCAGGGATACATCCTGTTGCCGTTGTTGGCCAACGAGGCTTGACCCACCAAGCCCTTCAGTGTGAGACTTTAGTACACAAGTGGCTCATCTCCTGGTGACCCAACAAGCATGGAAGGCCCTTGGCCTTTCACCTGGCTACTGGCTTCACATCCACATGTGATAATCACAGAGATGGACAATCATCCAGCCAGTATAGGAATAACATGTTGAGTCCCCCGGCTATCTCAACCTGGAACCGCTACTTTTTGTAGATATCCAAATTTCTCATGATGGTGGGTGGTCACTGGTCCAGCATTACACAAGATGTTAAGAATGTAAATATTTTAACTTTTTCATCTACAGGATACTGAGGCTTCCAGAAATGCCAGTCCTTCTTCTGAAACCAGATCTTCTTTTTCTGATGGAAAACCAATGCCTTGCATGTTATGTGGTGAAAAGTTCTTACGTAGGAGCAAGTTATGGAATCATCTGAAACATCACCCCTAACAAATGATAAGTTTGATACTTAGAAATGTTACAATTAGAGCTAAAAAAAACTGACTTTGAGATCTCATAATTACTGTGTAAATGTAAAAAAATATTTCTCTTTAAGACATCATTATGTTATAGAATACAATAGTGAAAGAAGCTGGAATTCAATTATGTAAGCCATTTTTGTTCTAAATAAGTAAAATAATTTTTATGATGATCTTGATGAAGATTTTTGGGCTGTAGACCGTGGTCGTGAGGCTTGTAGTTCCCCGACGTTTCGCCAAAGACTGCGTCTGGCATCCTCAAGGGTTGTCTTGAGACTGGCATTTCTGTCCACTGTCTGTCCTATTTATACGTTCACCGCGATGTGTACGTAAGTTATATCTGCCTTCTGATTGGTCAGCATTCGGGACTTCCATTGCTTCAATGAGATTGCTGTTTGATGGTCTAGTCGACTGTACGTTATATCTGCCTTCTGATTGGTCAGCGGTAGGGACTTCCATTGTTCCAATGAGATTGCTGTTTGATAGTCTAGTCGACTGTACTTGTAGAGGTTTACAAAAACGCAAAATGTAAACCTCTACAAGTACAGTCGACTAGACTATCAAACAGCAATCTCATTGGAACAATGGAAGTCCCTACCGCTGACCAATCAGAAGGCAGATATAACTTACATATGGGGAACTACAAGCCTCACGACCATGGCCTACAGCCCGAAAAATCTTCATCAAGATCATCATAGCAACTGCGGCTGTGAAAGTCTACGTGAATACTAAATAATTTTTGTTTTAATATTAAATTCATCATGTACATTAAAGGACAAATTAATATTTTAAGAGAAAAATTCATTGGAGATGAAAGAAACTTTACAAGCATATCTTCAATCCTTCATGGAGTTTCATTGTTTTCCGACAGATGGCCTACGATGTACTTTAGCCAATGCTCGAGAAACATGTACAAAGCAGAGAGCTTGATTGAAGATGAAGATCTGATAGTCTTGCTTTACCTCGTTCTGTCACTGATATTCTGCTAACCCAATGACATAGTACTGCTATCCACTGCTTGATCCCCATAGACATTTCGTAAGCATCTGAAATGTTTAAAATGGTTTCCTGCACTGCAGAAATTTATTCAATCACAGGTCTCTACTTTGTACATGTTCCACGAACAGCTGCCATTTTAAAACTTAAGTACATCACAGCCATCTGTAGTAAAACACTCAAAATATATACTTTACTAGCAAAAAAGTAATGTTTAAAAGAAAATAACTTTGAAAAAAGTAAAATTATCCCACTTAGGTCTTAGAAGGCTTCCACCTTTCAAGACAATCAACCCTACATGATGGCTGCCTTTATACCTAGAATATGCATCTGGTACTTATTTCAAGTAGAGTCTTGAGTCCACCCCCAAGCCCATGATGCCACCAGAAGGTTTAAGCCAATTAAAAATACTGAAACCATTAGGAATTGAATCCACGACCTTTTGACTTATAGTATATTGCCTTTAACCTACTACAGTATGTGTACCTCTTTTGTTCTAAATACTCTAAAAAAAATCCATGGCACGACAGACCTAGTGGCCCTTGGCCTACCAACTGCTGGCCTCAAATCCATATGTATTAATTTATTAGTAGAGACACGATCATAGGGTTGATATATGGTCAGCATGTCAGATCCCTACTCATTATAGCTGGTTTTCTTAACTGAAGTCACCACTTATTGTAACTACCCAAATTCCAGGAGTTACTGGATTGACACCAGTCCCATACTGGCTAAAATTTCATGAAATAATTTTTTTTCTTGCATGGGAACTCAAACAACTGCGAGTCCTGTAGCTCTGCATCAAGGCATCTTACCTTAAATCGCTTGGCTACGGTGCAGGACATAGTTTAACATCATCATCACAGTCCATTCATGAATTTAGGCCATTTTTTGACCTGTTTTGGCCTCAATAGAAATACAATCCAAAAGTCTTGAGTGGATGCCCTAGATCCTGCAGGTTGATAATTTAACATCTGCTTGGGTATCATTTGATGAACATGTTACATCTGTAACATATTATATATTAGCATATTATAATTTAATATAAATTAAACCTCATAGTGATTTATTCCTATAAAAGTTCAATATTATAATTTATTTCTATATTTGTAATTGTAAGAATAATTGTTTATTTGAAATTCATCGAAGAACATTTTTACTTCTCAACATTAATTTAATACAATGTGTGTGTTTTTTTTATTTTTGGGTTCGCTGTATAATGGAATCCTCCCTTGAGTACAAGCCTTTACTCATTCAGGGGACGTTGGAATTGTATAGTTAGGTTATTTTGTAATGAGATGCATCTGGTAAATGAAATTGAAATTGAAAGAGCATCATATTTTAGGAGGTGAGGTGTAAAATTTCTTAACATCTGCTTGGGTATCATTTGATGAACATGTTACATCTGTAACATATTATATATTAGCATATTATAATTTAATATAAATTAAACCTCATAGTGATTTATTCCTATAAAAGTTCAATATTATAATTTATTTCTATATTTGTAATTGTAAGAATAATTGTTTATTTGAAATTCATCGAAGAACATTTTTACTTCTCAACATTAATTTAATACAATGTGTGTTTTTTTTTTTTTTGGGGGGTTCGCTGTATAATGGAATCCTCCCTTGAGTACAAGCCTTTACTCATTCAGGGGACGTTGGAATTGTATAGTTAGGTTATTTTGTAATGAGATGCATCTGGTAAATGAAATTGAAATTGAAAGAGCATCATATTTTAGGAGGTGAGGTGTAAAATTTCTTAACATCTGCTTGGGTATCATTTGATGAACATGTTACATCTGTAACATATTATATATTAGCATATTATAATTTAATATAAATTAAACCTCATAGTGATTTATTCCTATAAAAGTTCAATATTATAATTTATTTCTATATTTGTAATTGTAAGAATAATTGTTTATTTGAAATTCATCGAAGAACATTTTTACTTCTCAACATTAATTTAATACAATGTGTGTTTTTTTTTTTTTTTTTTTTTTTGGGTTCGCTGTATAATGGAATCCTCCCTTGAGTACAAGCCTTTACTCATTCAGGGGACGTTGGAATTGTATAGTTAGGTTATTTTGTAATGAGATGCATCTGGTAAATGAAATTGAAATTGAAAGAGCATCATATTTTAGGAGGTGAGGTGTTAAAATTTCTTAACATCTGCTTGGGTATCATTAGATGAACATGTTACATCTGTAACATATTATATATTAGCATATTATAATTTAATATAAATTAAACCTCATAGTGATTTATTCCTATAAAAGTTCAATATTATAATTTATTTCTATATTTGTAATTGTAAGAATAATTGTTTATTTGAAATTCATCGAAGAACATTTTTACTTCTCAACATTAATTTAATACAATGTGTGTGTTTTTTTTTTTTTTTTTGGGTTCGCTGTATAATGGAATCCTCCCTTGAGTACAAGCCTTTACTCATTCAGGGGACGTTGGAATTGTATAGTTAGGTTATTTTGTAATGAGATGCATCTGGTAAATGAAATTGAAATTGAAAGAGCATCATATTTTAGGAGGTGAGGTGTAAAATTTCTTAACATCTGCTTGGGTATCATTAGATGAACACGTTACATCTGTAACATATTATATATTGGCATATTATAATTTAATATAAATTAAACCTCATAGTGATTTATTCCTATAAAAGTTCAATATTATAATTTATTTCTATATTTGTAATTGTAAGAATAATTGTTTATTTGAAATTCATCGAAGAACATTTTTACTTCTCAACATTAATTTAATACAATGTGTGTGTGTTTTTCTTTTTTTTTTGGGTTTGCTGTATAATGGAATCCTCCCTTGAGTACAAGCCTTTACTCATTCAGGGGACGTTGGAATTGTATAGTTAGGTTATTTTGTAATGAGATGCATCTGGTAAATGAAATTGAAATTGAAAGAGCATCATATTTTAGGAGGTGAGGTGTAAAATTTCTGATTTAAATTACCAAATTCAGAAGTAATGAAACTATTGAGGTTGTTCTCATGGAATTATTTTTGAAAAATATTTGCAGATGTTCATCAATCTTACCTAGTTGACACTGAAAATTGATATGCAACCAAAATTTAAATATATATTCCAATTATATTTGAATTCCAACGTATATAAGAGAAAAATTTGCGTCTATATCGTAACTTACCTCGGTAGCTCAGTTGGTAGAGCATTTGGCCCGGCAAGCCAAAGGTCCCGGTCTAGGCGAAAATTTTTCTCTTCAAATATAATTCATCTTTCATTGAGAAATGTTAAATCAATAATAAAAACATTAATATATTCCAATATTTGTGTGTGTCTGTTAATGCTCTAGTGGCTGAATTTTTTATTTCATCAAAGCCAAACTTGGCCTTTAGGAATTAAATAAAAAAGTAAGGTCAAGGTCATTAACCAGCAAAATTGGATCATTAGATACAATTCACCTGAAACAAAAATTTAAAGATCTTCCTAGCAATCACAATTTTCCATATTTCACATCAAACCTCAGTATATGCTACTAAATTAAATCAAGGGTGAGATCTTCAATCTCCTACCATCACATGGGCTTTCTAAGGCCTGTAGTGTGATCACTCATTAATTTTTTTTTTTTTTTGGTATGTTGCCACCTTGACAACATTCCTGCTATATATAGAGTCTACTTGTTCTCAGCAATGTCATGTATGAAGGTCCTTTTGTTTCTTTTTTTTTTTTTGTCTCTTTTAAATCTTGTAAAAAATGGTAACTATTGTTAAATATAGATTTGTAATTTATTCAACAAATAAATTATTCCAGACAGTATGCATTATTCTGGTTTTGAGTTTTATATGTAAGTAATCATGTACCAATACCTGAATTTTTGGTCCATAAACTTTCAAACTGTCATGATCCAATGAGATTCATATATCACTTCTGCATAAAGTACCATCTATGCTTTAGATCAATTTATGCATAAAGTGGAAGAAGTAAAAATGAATTTTTGTTTCACTTATACCACTTTTCTCTAAATATCAAAAAGTGTTCTGCCCGAGGGCAGGTCCTTCACTGCAATCATAGCATTTTCATGCTATGCTTTGTAGCTGTACTTGGGAATTATAGATAAGGATGTTAATGATGGCCCATTGATTTTCGGGGATCGTTGAGCCCTAAGTTTCTTGACACTTGTCTTACAGGTGAGATAAAACCTCAAAAAAACCTCATCCAGAAGCCTATCCCATTTGGGAATTGAACCCTATTTTATATATTTATATATATTGGTAGGCAATGAAAACCTTGTAACTCCATCAATCATTGAAAACAACCACGTAACTCCAGTAGCCAGCAGAGTAATAAGTGATGCATAACCTGTTGACAACACGGACTTCAAATTTATTAACTTGACTTGTATTCTGTAGTAAAATATATGGGAACTATTGCTTATCAATTTTCATAATTATTTAAAACAGTTATTTGTTTCTCCTGTAAAATTTACCAAAATGGAGATACGAGGTTTTTATTGCCCACCATCGAGATATATATATCCATACTAATTCTGCCCGAGGGCAGGTCTTTCACTGCAATCATAGCATGCTATGCTTTGCAACTTTACTAGGGAATTGTAGGTGTGGTAGCTTCCCGTTGCTTTCCACATCGGTGAAGGATGATAATGATAAGGATGATGATGATGATGGCCATATGATTTCGGGGACAGTTTGGGCCTTAAAGTTTTCCTGACATTTGTCTTATAGGTGAGGAAAAACCTCACCCAGAAAAATTGCCCCGACCGGGGATCGAGCCCGGGCCTGCTGTGTGACAAGGCAGCACACTATCTCGAGACCACAATGGTGGACAATATATATATATATATATATATATATATATGTATATATATATATAATATTCCTCTTTTTTTTTCTTTTTCTTAAATTGATAGGGATGATGAGCGGAGTTTTGACGTAAGGAAACAATATCTTTGACTCTTGTGAGCATCGTGAGGCTTGATTGATAAGTTTAAAGAACACATTTCAGTTTAATTTGAAACAGCTCACTAGTCAAAGATATTTATGGTGACAAGCTTATAAAAAATACTAAGGATCGTAGTTTGATTATTTCTTCTGGGCTAATTAGCAGTGGTCACAAGGCTTGATGTTCCCTGATGTTTTACCACAGACTGCATCTCCTTGTTTTAACCCACAGATCCCCAAACTTGTTTGTCTCCTAGGCCATGTGCATTTTTTTTTTTTGGTGGTGGTCCCTCTCCCTTTTTCTTCTTCTTCTTCCTTCCAAGTATTAGGCCAAGGCCTGTTACGATCCTATAGAAAATTTTCCCTCCAGCTTCTTCCGGAAAATTCTCGTATAAGACTTGAAAGCATAATAATAGTCCCTTCGATTGGTTGCTGGCCAAAGGAAGGCAAGACCAGTGATGGGCCTGCCATCTTATAGCCTCTGGTCAGGCTTTTCTGGAGAAGAAAAGAAAATAAAGGAAAGAAGAAATGGAAGAAAGGAAAGACTCCCTAGCCCTCGGATGCCCTAGTAGCGTCGGGGTCGAAAAAACAAGAGTTAACCAAGAGAGGTTAGATAGTAAAGTTAAAAGAGTGCAAAACACAAGTAAGTAGAAGAAATGTTTTGCTCGGCTTGGGCACCTTGTGGTCGCCATCCACATATCCCCTAGATGAGGACCCCTGAGGGGTCCCTTTTTAATATTGAATTTTTACACATTCATCAACATGAAATTAATTTTTCACAGCTGATACAGTACTACCTACTTTGTTTTTGCTGATATGGTCCCAGAGTGACCACTTGGGAATGATTGTTTAACCCATTGTGAATTTCAAAATAAAATGATAAAGGGAAGAAGGAAGTGAACAGTGAAGAATTAGCATTATCTACTGCGAAACCCCCTCATACTCATTTATACATTGGTCCAATTCAATACCAATATATGGGATAGATTAGTAATTACTGTAGCCCCTTAAAATGATATTTGCCCTCATTGGTACACTATCCTCATTCTCAACTAAATTCTGCCTATTTTAAATAGCTGCTGGCATCAGCTTTCCTGGAGGAGGTTAAGTGAATTTCGAGATGAATGTTGAAGTTCCGGGCAAGTAACATTTGATATCAAAATTCATTCATCTTCTACCAGGAGCACAAGGAAAGATAATGTCAATACTCCTTTGTATTGTATTGTATTGTAAGCCTATGTTTTCCCTTTACAGAGATTTAGGCGCTCTCCCCATACAGGGAAGAATTTGAACCATACTAATTTAATTACACTTGTTTTCATATAGATGTCATTTTGAGAGGTACGTGGTCAGTGTTCCGCCTCATACTGACATCTAGGAAACCAAGGTAGTACTAGGACGAGAAAATTCGGTAAATTTTGCTTAGAGGCCTTTTCATTCAGGCTTAAGGATTTTTTACGAGCCTGAAAATCTTCAGACTTGGGACCCACGGTTTAAAGTCCCTCCCGGAGAACTTGCTCCTTGGATTTTTCCGTCCTAAAAAATCCATCGACCCCAGCCGGGTTTGAACCTGCAACTCTTGGGACCAGAGGCAAGGAGCATAACCACTAGTCCACCGCGTCCTTTCTAACATTTGGAATTCAGTTGAGAATGGGAAGATGACCTATTCAGATGAGAGGATCATATTTTATTAGTTGAGGTATGAAGTTTCCGATTTATGATGTTATATGTAAATTTATACATTCATATTGAATGGTAAACCAATTTTTGAAGATAAACTTTTTGCCTGAACTGGGGATTGAACCCTTAGACGTCTGCCTTTATGCACCAGCACAATGACTATTATGTTATCCAGGCTTCTTTTCTCTCTATTATACCGGGTGCGGCAGCATAACTTCCTTTTTTAAAATGTGCGCCATTTAGTCGGTTGATGTCGTAGCGGAGCGCTAGTGGTCTCGTTCGAGAGGGGGGACTATAAAGTTTTGTCCTGACACAGTTCAGTCGCCATCATGCGTTGGAACAGTGAGGAGCGTGCGTTTGCCATTGAGGCCTACTTTTCGAGTGGATGTTCTGTGATCGCAACCCGGCGCGCCTTTCGGAATCGCTTTAAATTAGCCCCGTTGGCCCCTGTCCCGGACCGGAAATCAATTGTTACGTGGGTCACTACGTTCAGACAAACTGCAAGTGCGACAAGACGAAGAACTGGAGTCCCTCGGCCGATTAGATCACCTGAGAACATTGAGGTAGTGAGAGCTTCAATGTTGCGATCACCACGGCGTTCTGCGCGCAAACATGCGTCTGCCCTTGGACTTTCCGATCGTTCTGTAAGGAGAATACTTCATGATGATCTTCATTTCCATCCATACAAGATGGCAATTGTGCAGGAACTTTCTGAACGTGACTTCAATTCTCGGAGGAACGCGTGTGAGGTTCTTCTGGAAGTCGTTCCTGAGGACGCTATTGTTTTTTTTAGTGATGAAGCCCATTTTCATTTGTGTGGATCCGTCAACAAACAAAACATGCGCTACTGGGCTGACACCAATCCTCGACAATTGCATCAAAGGCCTTTGCATTCACCTAAAGTCACAGTGTGGTGTGCAATTTCCTCAAGTGGAATTATTGGTCCCTGGTTCTTTGAGGAAAATGAAGTCACAGTGACAGTGAATTCGGACCGGTATGTAAACATGTTACAGGAATTTTTTTTCCCACGGCTAGATGAGTTGGACTTAGGGGACACTTGGTTCCAACAAGACGGTGCAAACGGCACACACTTCAAGAGCATCGATGACTGTTTTGAGGGAACACTTCCCAGAGCGCCTTATCTCAATTAGGGGCGATTTGAAGTGGCCGGCCCGCTCTCCCGATTTGACCCCTTGTGATTTTTTTCTATGGGGTTATTTGAAATCCCGTGTTTATGTGAACCGTCCAAGGACCCTACAAGATTTGAAGACCAACATCCAGGAAGAAATTGCCAACATAACGCCTGCTATGCTGGCAGGAGTCATGACAAACGCCAGAAATCGGTTTACTCAGTGTATGGAGAATGGGGGACGTCACCTACCTGATTTGATCTTCAAAACTGAGTAAAACAAAACTTTATGTATGTGCCTATATTATAAAAAACGAATAAAAATTTTCTGATTCATACAATGCATTTTATTAAGTTTTAAAAAAAGGAAGTTATGCTGCCGCACCCTGTATAACCCCATTTCTCCATAGCATGAACCTTTGTTCACAATGCAATATGTTGCTTGGCATTTGGCATGAAGCTATTACCTCTTGTCCACTGCAGTATTTTTATCATGTATCCAACAGGTAACACTTGGAAGTTTGCATGGGAATTAACAGTGTATATAAGAGAAAAATTTGCATTTGGAGTTTCTCAGATAGCTCAGTTGGTAGAGCATTTGCCTAGAGTGCAAAAGGTCCTGGGTTCAAACCCCAGTCTGAGCATATAATTTTTCTCTTCAAATATAAGTTTCAGTTTTTTTCCCCATAAACAATTTAGATTGGTATAAATTACTATTTTATTTAAATATTTTGCTACATAGTCATGTTCCATGAATAGTCTAAATTTTACTACTGCAGTTTTATGTGGCATTTGAGGAACACTTTCTGATTGTTAATGATGGTATTCCATTTTTTGTCTTTAGCTTTAATGGGGAGGTCCGAAACTTCTTGGGCTCTTCACACTTTGGGAAAGCAAGGTTATATAAGAGAGAAAAAAATTTGTGTTTGGACTATGAAGCCTAGATAGCATTATGGTCAGTGCGCTGGTGCATAAAGCCAGAGGTCTTGGGTACACCTTCTTGGTTCATGCAAAAAACTTTTCTCCTCAATAAATTATTATTCATATTTTTATTTTATTCAATAAATATTTTATTTAAAATAAAATAATTTACTTCAGTAGTAATTCCACTAAAAGAATCAGCAATCAATCTGGGATGCAAATCTGTCCACTTAAAGCCACAGATACCAGTAAAAGTGATAAAACAAGACAAGAATCATACCCAAATTGATCCTGACACATGTTTGGCCGTTAAACAGGGCATCATCAGGGTGATTACATCAATGTAAAACACTACTAGTTTTTTTTTAATATTAATCTTTACCACTTAACCTTTTGTACGCCATGCCCGGCGTGTGCCGGTGAAAATGTGTGTACAGCGGTATGCCATGCCCAGCAAGCTCCCGTTTTCAATCTTATTATTTCAAATATTTTTTCCCGAAGTTTTTACTTCAGTAAACTAAAATTATTTTTCGTTCTGTGTTTGTACATCCTTCCTTAGCAATACTTTGCACATCCCTTACAGAATAACGATTCAGGCTGGTTGTAAATGGATTTTCTAAAGGAGGGTGTACATTCATGTTTCAAGCCTTTTTTATTTTTTTTGGCTATGGAATATTGCAATTTCAGGATTTTCTCTTTATTTATTTTGTTTTTAGTTGAAAAGATACCTGGCCAAGGAGTAGGTCGTGCTGTGAAACACAGTGATTCATGTCTCAAAGTTGACGAAAATACAATATGCGAGTTTATTGTGTCAGTTTTATCAGAACATGAGAGTGACAGTAACAGTTCATCAAATGGTTATTCGTTTGACGAATGTGATAGTAGTCCTGTTTCTAAGAGAATATTATTACAATATAAGCTGTAAATAGTAAAGCAAGTGATGTAGACCTAAATGAACAGGGTGTGAGTGAAAGTGGTGGGTGTGTCGTGCCAGATGAAACACGTGTCATAAAACAGCTGTTTGACTGGAATTGATTCAAACCCAGGACCATAAAAATGTTCAACAATATTTAATATTATAAGTGTTTAGTGATAATGCCATCAAAATTATTCAATGGGATAAATGTTTTAATGATAGTGATAACAAATTTCAATGAAGACACCGTGCTGAATTCGAACCTGGGATCTTTACAAGTGGAAGCAACACACCTAACTTTCAAATAAATGTATAATAGTGAGTTTAAATTCAATTTAGTATGGCTTGTAGACAGTAAATTATACTTAACATAGGTTTATATTATATAGTATGGCATAGTACTTTAAATTTAAAAAACCTGGCACCTACAGCCCAGCTGGCAAAAGGGAAACTCGGCGGTCAAAAAGTTAAAAGTAATGAATAGTCTTGTTAAAAATACTTTGAACAGAAGCCGTCTGATGACGTTGTTAATGGCTCTAGCTATCTGCCTTCAGGTGTAAGAGAATTGTGTAAGTGGAAAGAAATGTTAGCATTTGTACCATGTCTGGAATGATATAATGGGCTGCACACCGATGTACAGAGTCAGATGTCCAGGTTCAATTCAAATTTCAGACATTAATTTTTCTTTTAAAAAAATAAACACTACTAGTGTTTTTACTTTCATTTGATCACCCTGATGATGCACTGTTCAAGATCAAAACATGCGTAGACTTTTACTTGGTATGTTTCTTGTCTTGTTTTATCACTCTCCTTCTTCTTCTTCCTTCCAAGTATTAGGCCTAGGCCTGTTACGATCCTATAGAAAATTTTCCCTCCAGCATTTCGTAGGATGGCCCAGATCTTCGTCCTCTTGGTATATAATTATAAACAGCTTTGGGGATCCGATTTGAACTCGTTCTTCCTAGATGATGTTTCCAATTTAGTTTTATCACTCTTACTAGCATATGTGGTTTTATTTGGACAGATTTACATCCCAGATTGATTGCTGACTCTTTTAGAAGAATTACTACTAAGATAAATTGTTTTATTATATATATATATATATAATGAATTTCTGCAAAGTTATGCCTGACTCCATTAATTATATAGTAAATATTTTGTCTCATTCCAGTGTGCTATTTATTTTATCTTAAGTTGGAAGAAAAGTTTGTGAAAATACTATAAATAATACTTTATTTTTTATGTATTTTATAATTCTGTTTCAGATATTTATAATACTTCATCATCTTGTGGATATTCACTTGCTTCTCTAAGAGATTTAACTCAAAAAGGGTGCTACAGTGAAATAACAACTGCAACAAATTTATTAAGTCAATTAAATAAGGTAAATTCCATGTTGTTATTAATAAACTTAACCAACTAACTAACTCGCAGGCTCTATCGATCCCATAGGTTCATGGCCGCACGGACATAAGCTTGAGCTAATGTTTTCCAATCACCCCCTGTATATATATATATTTTTTTTTCAAATGCCCCAGGTTTGTCTTTCGACATTCCTGGTTTCTCTCCTGGGCTGGCGTACTTGTAACCCACTTCTGAGGTTGGGGCGCCTGGAAGGTGGGGTTACGTTGCCCCGATGATATGATGGATGATGATGATGATAATGGTGTGCCAGGAGAGTCACTAATCCTAAGCTTAACCTAAGATGAATATGAATGATGATGATTACGATGGCCATATGATTTGGGGACTGTTTGGGCCTTAAAGTTTTCCTGACATTTGTCTTACAGATGAGGAAAAACCCTGATAAAAACCTCACCCAGAAAAAGTGTCCTGACTGGGGATCGAACCTGGGCCCGCTGCATGACAAGGCAGCACGCTAACCCCCGAGACCACAGCGATGGACCCCCCTGTATAATCTACTTCCCTCAAATCAAAGATAATGTTTTTCTTCCATCTCATTCTTGGTCTACCAATTGGACGTTTTCCCTCTGATTTTCCTACAAGGAACTTCCATGCACCTCTTTCATCTTCCATACGTGCCACATGTCCTGCCCATCACAATCTATGAGAATTAACTGTTCTTATTATATCTGGCTTCCTATACATATCATGTAGCTCACTTATGTAGTTTTCTCCATTCACCTGTCCACCTCTTTTTGGCCCAAAAATTTTCCTAAGAACTATTCTCAAATACTTGTAATTTTCTTTCCTCCCTTAAAGTAAGAGTCCATATTTTCACATTCATATAATATTACTGGGAGAATAACAGTTTTATATAGTTTCAGTTTAATGTTTGTTTTTAAAGGAGTTGGGACAACAAGAATCCCTATAATGCATAATAGCATACATTTCCAGAATCGAGCCTATGTTTAATTTCTTTGTGCATCTCATTTCTATCAATAAACTTGCATAAGTTAATTACTTTAGTTAATGTTACTTAGAGCTGTAACTAATATTGAATATTTTTTAATAGATTCCACAGACATCTGTAAAAAGAGCAAATAAATGTCCAAATTGTGGAAGAGAGTATTTACATCTAGGAAGCTTACGGCAGCATATGAAACTTGAATGTGGAAAGGAACCACAGTTGCAATGCCCTTATTGTCCCAAGAAAATGAAGTTGAAAGGGAATTTAAAGCAACATATTGTTCTAGTACATGAGACACCTTTTGCTAAAAGTCGACAAAAAGGAAACCAGTTTACTACATATAAGAATTAAATGTAATATCATAAAATACTTTTAAAGAAATTATTCTTTTTAAAGTAATAGTATTGAAATATTTAGGTAAAATTTTATCACTCATCTCATATATTCTTATATCTGGCTTAGTATACATATCATGTAGCTTACTATTATGTAGTGAGTGATAAAATTTTACCTAAATAAATGTACCTCATAGTTTGTATTCCTAAAATAAGTAATATTGAAATATTATATTATTTTTAGTCTGATCATCTTACCTCAATATTAATGTTGTTTTGTTCTTGAACATGATTCAAAACAATTCTGTTTTATCATAAGGCTTGTCGAGACTGGTTTGATTTATGTTGCATTATGTTGCACAACCTGGATGTCGATGTCAGCTCCATCCTGTAGTTGGCCAAAGAACCTCCAAACAAAGTCACACTCCGTCGGTATTTCAAAATTCATAATTCTGTTTTTGTTCTTCTGAATATAAATTGTTTCCCAAATAGTCAGTTCTTTTGTATTTTCTAACTGTTTTAATAATTTAGTGTCTGAATTTATATTATGTTTTTCAGACCAAACATGAGCAGCAACTGCAGATTTTTCTATTTCCCCATTTTTAATATTTCTTATGTGTTCTTTGGTTCTAATTTTTAGGTTTCTTTTCGTTTTTCCAAAGAACACGTAAGAAATATTAAAAATGGGGAAATAGAAAAATCTGCAGTTGCTGCTCATGTTTGGTCTGAAATACATAATATAAATTCAGACACTAAATTATTAAAACAGTTAGAAAATACAAAAGAGCTGACTATTTGGGAAAAAATTTATATTCAGAAGAACAAAAACAGATTTATGAATTTTGAAGTACCGACGGAGCATGACCTTGTTTGGAGGTTGTTTCGCCAACCACAAGATGGAGCTGACATCAACATCCAGGTTGTGCAACATAATGCAACATAAATCAAACCAGTCTGGACAAGCAGATGATAAAACAGAATTGTTTTGAAACATGTTCGAGAACAAATCAACATTAATATTGAGGTAAGATGATCTGATCAGACTAAAAATAATATAATTAAAATAACCTCAAAATACCACTTCCTAAAATTAAATATTAATATTGAAATATGCCTATTAATTTAATTTTACTGTGAAAATGTCTTTATCTCCTTAGCATAATGTAATAATAGTTATGTACAATACAATACTTTCCACAAGAAAAAAATTGTTTCTTAATATTTTCATTATTTTTAACAGTATTCAAGATTAATATTTGAAGAGAAAAAATTACCCCTGAACTGGGATTTGTACCCCCCAAGACCTTTGCTTCTACACACCAGCACACTACATTTGTGCTACCAAGGCATCTCAAATCATTGTAAATTTTTCTCTTTCTTATACAATCTCCAATTGCCCGAGCTAGAGAACATTCATTCTCAATGCATTCTGGTGGGAATGAGTGTCTCTGCCTTGGGCAGTCGGAGACTGTATAAGAAAGAGAAAAATTTCTGTTTGAATTGAGATGCCTGGGTAGCACAAAGGTAGTGTGATGATGCATAAAATCAGAGATCTTGGATTCAAATCCCAGTTCAGACGTAAATTTTTCTCATGAAATATTAATTTCTCCTTCAGTGTGAGTGATAAATTAAAAATAAAAACATTGAAAATATTCAGGATGTTTGTAAGTTCTAAAATATCAGTATTATTGATTACTTTGTTATAAAAGTATGTGTGTGTGTGTTCTGATGTCATCCCACTGCACTTTACGTGCTTTGGGTTCTACAGGGCTTCCAATATAAAACCGGACCAGCCTCACGGAGTTTCACCCGGCATGCAGTGCTGTCTCTTCCTCCCACAATTCACCCTGCCTGCCACCCGTCCTTGAACTGTTTCTTACCTTATAGAAAATGCTGGAAATGTTGTCCTCCTGCAGTTAAACAGGCATTATACTGAGTAAACACATTTTGTTGCTGTACATGCAGAAGATACTGAAATCCCAACTTGTGCTAATTTCGGTAATGATTTTTGTGGTGAACGTTCCAAATTTTCGCCAATTTCGTCTAATTTTTCTTCGGTGAGAACCGTACACCTTCGCGTGTGTTTCTTATTTTGTACTGAACCAGTGGTCTCAAATTTAGTCACAAGATTGTGGATTGTCGATCTGGAAGGAGGTAATTGTCCAGGGAAGTTCCGAAGAAATTCCTCGCGAACGCGACGAGCTGATTCGTATTTATAATAACATTTACACACATAAATGCGCTGCTCTAATGTCAGCTGACGTCTCATCTTGTCAAACGATAGTAAACTGACTAGTTCAAGGATGAGCGGCTGGCAGAGTGAAATGCAGACGAGGAGAGAGCACTGCCTGACGGGTGAAACCCCGTGAGGCCGGTCCGGGTTTATATTGGAAGCCTGTTACGTTGGTCGGATAGATGGCATTAATGTAGTCTATTTTCAAATTACTCACCACTTCGGCAGATCACTTTATGTAGATGATGTGTTCTTGTATTGTGTACCCAGGGTGAGTATGTTTTATGCTTATGTGCTCTGAAGTGTGTTGTATGAGGCATGATGATGAAGAGAAGAGAGAATGTGAAACCTAGTGCCGGTACGTAGCCTGTCGTATTGAAAAGCTCCAAGGGGGCCACCAGGGTTAACATACCTGAGATTTTAGTGTCCTCAACTAAAACTTAATTCACTGGCACTATCAAATACATAGATTCATGGCAGCATGGACATAAGCTCTCCATATATCTCTATACTGATCTAACGTTTTCCATTTATTCCCTGTATAATCTACTTCCCTCAAATCGTAGTTAATGTTATTCTCCCACCTCATTCTTGGTCTACCAACTGGATGTTTTCCCTCTGGTTTTCCTACATGAAGTTTTCATGCACTTCTTTCATTCCCCATTCGTGCCACATGGTCCTGCCCATCGCAGTCTACGAGACTTAACAGTTCATATTATATTTGGCTTCCTATAAAAACAGTATAGTTCACTGTTTTGTAGTCTTCTCTGTTCATCTCTCATTGGTCCAAAAATTTTCCTACGAGCTTTATTCTCAAATACTGAATATTGCCATATAACCAAAATTTAAATATACATACAAATGTGTGTCTGTGTGATTATTAATACTATAGTGGCTGCATTTTGTTTTCTTGAAACTAAACTTGGCACATAGGAATACAATAAAAAAGTAACTTCTAGATTTTTATCCAGCGAAATTGGATCATTAAGTATAATTCACCTGAAACAAAAATTTAAAAATCCTCCTAGCAATCACAATTTTCCATGTTTCACATCAAAACTGTGCTACTAAAATAAATCAAGAAAGGTATTCTCCAAAAATCAGTGACATCTGACCATTAGAAGTGGGGGTATACCTGAACGGTGAGCTCTTCAATCTCCTACCATCATATGGGCTTTCTAAGGCCTATAGTGGAATCACTCATTAAATTTCTTTTTTTTTTTTTCGTATGTTGCCAATGACAACAACTCGACCTTGACAACATTCCCTCTATATATAGAGTTACTTTTTCTCAGCAATGTCATGTATGAAGGTTCTTTTCTTTTTCTTTTTTTTTTTATTCTCTCCTTTAAATCTTGTAAAAAAGGTAACTATTGTTAAATATAGATTTGTAATTTATTCAACAAATAAATTATTCTAGACAGTATGCATTATTTTGGTTTTGAGTTTTATATGTAAGTAATCATGTACCAATACCTCAATTTCTGGTCCATTAACTTTCAAACTATCATGATCCATTGAGATCCATATATTACTTCTGCATAAAGTACCATCCATGCTTCAGATCAATCATTTATGCATAAAGTGGAAGAAGTAAAAATTTATGCATAAATTGTTTCACTTATAGCATTTTTCTCTAAATATCAAAATTGGACCATTCACAGTCACAATATAATAATATATATATATATATATATATATATAATAATAATAATAATAATAATGCTTTATTTTAGCCTTCTCTTCCACTATATATATAGTGTTCTGCCCGAGGGCTCCTTCACTGCCGTAATAATAATAATAATAATAATAATAATAATAATAATAATAATAGCTTTATTTTACCTGGCAGAGTTAAGGCCTTAAGGCCTTGTCTACCACTCAACCAGGTTTAAAAAAAAAAATACAAAAAAGAATAGTTTTACATCTAAATTACAATATACATAAACAATTACATGTTATAAATACAATACAATTAATATTTATAATGTATTTTGATTTACTCTAAATTTAACAAATTAAATATATAATATGTACAAGATATATAAAAAAAGAGGAAAAGATTAATGACATAGTATAAAATTAAATAAATAGAGAAAAAATAATTATTAGACAACAGGAAACTGTATAAGCGTGACTTAAAGGTGCCAAGTGTGCGGCAACCCCTAGCATTTTCATGGTATGCTTTGCAGCTTTACTAGGGAATTATAGATAAGGATGATAATGATGGCCGGATGATTTTCGGGGATCATTGAGCCCTAAGCTTCCTGACATTTGTCTTACAGGTGAAGTAAAACCCAGAAAGAACCTCATCCAGGAGCCTGTCCCAACCGGAAATCGAATCTAGATATATATATATATATATATCCATCCATAGTAATTCTGCCTGAGGGCAGGTCCTTCACTGCAATCATAGCATTTTCATGCTATGCTTGCATCTTTACTAGGGAATCGTAGGTGTGGTACCTTCCCGTTGCTTTCCACACCGGTGAAGGATGATGATGATAAGGATAAGGATGATGATGGCCATATGATTTCGGGGACCATTTGGGCCTTAAAGTTTTCCTGACATTTGTCTTACAGGTGAGGAAAAACCCCGATAAAAACCTCACCCAGAAAAACTGCCCCGACCGGGGATCGAACCCAGGCCTGCTGCGTGACAAGGCAGCACGCTACCTCGAGACCACAGCAGTGGACATGTATATATATATAATATTCCATATTTTTTGCTTCAATTGATATGGATGATAAGTGGAATTTTGATGTAAGAAAACAATATCTTTGACTCTTTGTAATCTTCAACTCTCCAAATTGTATCCTGTGCCAAGACAATAACACTACCATGAACAAAGATCATCTTGCTAGCTGTGAGGCTCTGAAGATGTCACCTGCAAGAACTCTGGCAGGACTCTATTGGGAAGCAAGAAAGCAAATGGAACACATCCAAACTAATGGGCATTAGACTACTACTACTACTACTATTACTCTTTTGAGCATCATGAGGCTTTGATCATTTTAAAGAAGACATTTCAGTTTAATTTCAATCATCTCTCTACCCAAAGATATTTATAGTGATGAGCTTAAAAAAAACATAAGGATCATAGTTTGATTATGTCTTCAGGGCTAGTTGCTCATGGTCATGATGCTTGAAGTTTCCACTAGATACTGCATCTCCTTGCTTTAACCCAGAGGTCCCCAAACTTTTTTGTCTCGTAGGCCACGAGCCAATTTTTTATGTTTTTGGTTGACCCCCTGCCTTTCTATTGTTAAATTCTTACAATTTCATCAACATCAGATGAGTTTTGACAACTGACACATTGCTACTCACTTTTGTTTTCATTAATATGGACCTCTTGCAGGTCAGAGTTGACCTCTGGGGATCAATGTAGACCACTTGGAAATGATTGTTTAACCCATTGTGAATTTCGAAATAAAATGATAAAGGGAAGAAGGAAGTGAACAGTGAAGAATTTGCATTATCTACTGCAAAACCCCCTCATACCTATTTCACCAATTCAATACCAATATATGGGATAGCTGATAATAGATTAGTAATTACTGTAGCCCCTTAAAATGATATTTGACCTCATGGGTACACTATCCCCATTCTCAACTAAATTCTGCCTGTTTGAAATAGCTGCTGGCTTCAGTTTTCCTCATGCACCTGGAGGCAGTTAAATGAATTTCGAGAAGAACTTTGATGTTCTCGGCAAGTAAGATTTGATATTCAAGTTCATTCATCTTCTACCAGGGGCACAAGGAAAGATAATGTCGATAGTCCTTTCTAACATTCGGAATTCAGTTGAGAATGGGAAGATGACCTATTCAGATGAGAGGATCATATTTTATAAACTGAGGTATAAAGTTTCCAATTTATGATGTTATATGTAAATTTATACATTCATATTGAATGGTAAATCATTATTTGAAGAGAAACTTTTTACCTGAACTGGGGATTGAACCCTAGATCTCTGTCTTTGTGCACCAGCATAGTGACATATTATGTTATCCAGGCTTCTTTTCATAAGTAATGCCACGAGTGATTTCCAAATTATCGATAAATTCACGACTCACGAAGTGAGGAGTGAATTTATCTAGAGAATTTGGAAATCAAGAGTGGCATTTGTTAGGACTATTTAACGAATAAAATAAAGCTGTTTACTCACAAATCATTATTTAACTACAGTTATTTAAAAATATTTTTATATTTAAAGTAAACGGTGATGTTTGAAAACTAATGAGAAACGATAGGTAGCCTACGCTTCTACTGCTTCTTTTGTTTATCACTGCAACCAGATCATACTATTTATTGCCAAAGGAACGCAATATTGTAAGAATGCTCTCTAGTGGAGAAAAAATGAAACACATCAATCTGTATATTAATTCATTTTTGATGTCGTATACATTTAAGAAAGTGCAAACAGTGGTTTCTTTTTTTGGTGGTATAATCAATTGCTACAAATGTTGACATGTAAGCACTATTATATACAATCTGGTAGCCGTATTTGTTATAGGCTCAGTCACTGCAAAATAACGGTCAGACCTGTTCAGAATATTAAAAAGGAGGAGCTTTGCTTAATATATGATAATCCTAACGTTGATAATTATTTCGTGAAACACGTCTCTGATTGGTTGTAATACAGAAATCATTGAAACGTGATTGGTCATTGACTCCCATTTGGGGCATGAGTTAAATAGTCTCTCTATTATATAACCCCATTTCTCTGTAGCATGAACCTTCATTCACAATGCAATATGTTGTTGTTGTCTAATGCTTGGCATTTGGCAATGAAGTTATTACCCCTCATACAATCAAGTATTTTTTTATCATATATCCAGCAGGTAACACTTGGGAAGTTTGGATATGTTCTTTTTCTTTTTTTTTCATAAAGGTTAATTTAGGTTGGTATAAATTCCTATGTTATTTAAATGTTTTGCTACGTAGTCATGTTCCATGTATACTGCAGTTTTATGTGGCATTTGAGGAACACATTTTGGTTATTAATGAAGATATTACATTTTTTTGTCTTTAGCTTTAATGGGGAAGTCCAAAATATCTAGGTGTATTTTTTTTCTATTTCCTGATACATTCACAATGCAATATCATAAAGTCATCTTGATTTGGAAGTGATGCAAGTGCATTGTTGACGCCATGGGAAAGCGGGGTTATATAAGAGAGAGAAAATTTTGTTGTTTGAACTAGGAAGCCTTGATAGCATAATGGTCAGTGTGCTAGCGCATAAAGTCACAGGCCTTGGGATCAGTTCCCAGTTCAGGCAAAAAATTTTCTCTTCAAAAAATTATTTCCAATTCATATTTTTATTTTATTCAGTAAATATTTTATACAAAATAAAACAAATTTACCGTAGTAGTAATTCTCCTAAAAGAGTTAGCAATCAATCTGGGATGCAAATCTGTCCAATTAAAATCACAGATATCAGTAAAAGTGATAAAATAAGACAAGGAACATATCCAAATTGATCATGACACATATTTTGCTCTTGAACAGGCCATCATCAGGGTGATCACATCAAATAAAAAACATTGCTAAAAAAATGCATAAAACTTATGAATATTCTCGATAAAAATACTTTGAATAGAGTTATCTGACGGTGTTGTTAATAGCTCTGGCTGTCAGCCTTCGGATGTAAGAGAATTGTATAAGTGGAAAGAAATGTTAGTGTTTGTATCGTGTCTTGAATGATGTAATGTGCTGCATTCTGATGTACAGAATTGTAGGTCCAGGATTCAATATCCGGCTCAGACATTTATTTTTCTTTTAAAAAAATAATCACTACTGGTGTTATAATATTATAATGATATTGTGAAAAGAAAAATTAATGTGTGAACCAGAAATCAAATCGTGGAAGAGGTCCACAGTTTGATTCCTGGTTTTCACACATTAATTTTTCTTTTCACAATATCATTATAATATTATAATATGATCCATTATTGGAACTGTGTTAAAATAACAGTATTGGAAAATGTTAAATAACATCTATATATTAATTAAGTTATGTAGATAGGAAATAACACTATGAGGTTCTTTAATATTGTTTATTTTTTATTATTTCACTCACCTCATACTTCATAATTCATAGCAGACCCTGGGTTTCTTCACATAATTTGTGACATTGTCAATGCTGCATCACGTTCACAACTGACGTCCAACGGCCTTCTATCCTGCAATATAATAATAAAAAATAAACAATATCTATATATTAAATTTGGGAATTTTTAACATTATGAGGTTCAATTCATAAGAATTAAATAAATCGTCATTATTTCTTACCTCATACTTCTATATTTCTTTAAATACAGCACTGCAGTATCGGCAACTCCTTGTCATCATCTTCAGCTGTTTTCACGATTGTCAATTTTTATTGTTTTTTATAATTATCCAAACATCGGACGGTAGTTTGGATAATTACCAACAAAAGTAAAAATTGACAATCGTGAAAACAGCTGAAGATGGTGACAAGGAGTCGCCAATACCGCAGTGCTGTATTTAAAGAAATATGGAAGCATCAGGTAAGAAATATTCACGATTTATTTAATTCTTTTAAATAACATCGTTTACTACTTATAAAAAGTGGTGGTGTAAAATTCTCAAATATAGATACTTCTAAACGAAGCCGGCCGTTGGCGATAGCAGTGTCATCTACCTGACAGCGGACGAAATGAGAATTATAGATTTGTATATGTGAAAAGAATAGTTGATGTTTGTGCCAGGTGTGGAATGGTGTAGTGGGCTGCACACTAGTCTGGATAACTAGAGGTCCACTGCTCGATTCCTGGTTCACACATTAATTTTTCTTTTCACAATATCATTATAATATTATAATATGATCCATTATTGGAACTGTGTTAAAATAACAGTATTGGAAAATGTTAAATAACTACTGGTGTTTTTGTTTTGATGTGATCACCCTGATGATGCCCTGTTCAAAGGTAAAACACGTCGGGATCAAATTGAGTATATTTCTTGTTTTGTTTTATCACTCTTACTGGTATCTGTGATTTAACTGGACAGATTTGCATCTAAGATTATTTACTGACTCTTTTTAGCGGAATTACTACTAAGATGAATTGTTTTCCTATATATATATATATATATATATATATATATGTTTTCCTATATATATATAAAATATATATATATATATATGTAAAATGAATTTCTGCAAAGTTACGCCTGACTCCATTAATTATATAGTGAATATTTTGTCTCATTCCAATGTGCTATTTATTTTATCTTAAGTTGGAAGACAATTTTGTGAAAATACTATAAATAATGCTTTATTTATGATGTATTTTATAATTCTGTTTCAGATATTTATAATACTTCATCATCTTGTGGATATTCAGTTGCTTCCCTAAGAGATTTAACTCAAAAAGGGTGCTACAGTGAAATAACAACTGCAAGAAGTTCGTTAAATCTACTAAATACGGTAAGTTCCATGTTGTTATCAATAAACTTGCATAAGTTAAATACTTTAATTAATGTTACTTAGAGCTGTAACTGATACTGAATATTTTTTTTAATAGATTCCACAGACATCTGTAAAAAGAGCAAATAAATGTCCAAATTGCGGAAGAGAGTATTTACATCAACGAAGCTTACGGCAGCATATGAAACTTGAATGTGGAAAGGAGCCACAGTTCCAATGCCCGTATTGTCCCAAGAAAATGAAGTTGAAAGGGAATTTAAAGCAACATATTGTTCTAGTACATGAGACACCTTGTGCTAGAAGTCGACAAAAAGGAAACCAGTTTACTACTTTTAAGAATTAAATGAATGTACATGTAATATCATTAAATATTTTTGAAGAAATTAGTATTTTTAAAGTAGTAATATTGAAATATGCCTATTAATTTAAGTTTATTGTGAAAACGTCTTTATCTCCTTGGTGTAATGTAATAATAGTTATTATGTACAATACAACATTTTCCACAAGATAAAAATTGTTTCTTAATATTTTCATTATTTTTAACAATATCCAAGATTCTTGAGGTGAGTGATAACAAATTTTACGTAAATAAATATACCTCATAATGTGAATTCCTAAAAAAGTAACATTCAAAATTAATATTTTAAATGAAAAAAATGATCCCTGAACTGGGATTTGAGCCCGAGACCTTTGCTTCTACACACCAGCACACTACATTTGTGCTACCAAGGCAGCTCAATTCAATGGGAATTTTTCTCTTTCTTATACAATCTCCGATTGCCCGTGCTAGAGAACATTCATTCTCAATGCATTCTGGTGGGAATGAGTGTTCTCTGCCTTGGGCAATCAGAGACTGTATAAGAAAGAGAAAAAATTCTGTTTGAATTGAGATGCCTGGGTAGCACAAAGGTAGTGTAATGATGCATAAAATCAGAGATCTTGGATTCAAATCCCAGTTCAGACGTAAATTTTTCTCATGAAATATTAATTTCTCCTTCAGTGTGAGTGATAAATTTAAAATAAAAACATTGAAAATATTCAAGATGTTTGTAAGTTCTAATATATCAGTATTATTGATTACTTTGTTATAAAAGTATGTGTGTGTGTGTTCTGATGTCACCCACTGCACTTTATGTGCTTTGGGTTCTACGTTGGTCAGATAGATGGCGTTAATGTAGTCTATTTTCAAATTACTCACCACTTCGGCAGACCACTTTATGTAGATGATGTGTTCTTGTATTGTATACCCAGGGTGAGTATGTTTTATGCTTATATAGTCTGAAGTGTGTTGTATGAGGCATGATGATGAAGAGAAGAGAGAAGGTGAAACCTAGTGCCAGTACATAGCCTCTCGTATTGAAAAGCTCCAAGGGGGCCACCAGGGTTAACATACCTGAGATTTTAGTGTCCTCAATTAAAACTTAATTCACTGGCACTATCAAATACATAGATTCATAGCTGCATGGACATAAGCTCTTCACATATCCATATACTGAGCTAAAGTTTTCCATTTATTCCCTGTATAATCTACTTCCCTCAAATCGTAGTTAATGTTATTCTCCCACCTCATTCTTGGTCTACCAACTGGGCGTTTTCCCTCTGGTTTTCCTACAGGAAGCTTCCATCCATGTCTTTCATTCCCCATTTGTGCTACGTGTCTTGCCCATCACAGTCTATGAGACTTAACTGTTCTTATAATATCTGGCTTCCTATAAAGACAATGTAGTGCACTGTTCTGTAGTCTTCTCCATTAACCTGTGTGTTCATCTCTGTTTGGTCCAAAAATTTTCCTAAGAACTTTAATCTCAAATACTCATAATCTCCTTTCCTCCCTTGAATAAGAGTCCATGTTTCACATCCATATAATATAACTGGTAGAATAATAGTTTTATATATTTTCAGTTTAACATTTTTTGAAAGGAGTTGGGACGTGAGGAGTCCCTGTAATGCATAATAGCATGCATTTTCAGAATTGATCCTATGTTTAATTTCTTTGTGCATCTCGTTTTCCTATTTAGTCCTCAACTAAATAGGATTTCAATTAAACCACCTTGTAGGCCTTTCACAATTTGTTACATCATCAGCTATATTTTTAACAATAGATGATGGAACTTGTTTTAAAAGGTTTATGAAGTATATTAATTGAAATCCTATTTAGGATTGAGGATAACTGAGATCTCAGATACATATTTTTTATTTTAACTTTGCCTAGTGACTAAGGTATTATTTGGATGTATGAAGGTCTGTTAAATTTTGCACAGAGGTATTTTTATTCAGGCTTGTGGTTCTTTTATGAGCCTGAAAATCTTCAGACTCGGGATCCATTGCTTAATGTCTCTCCTGGAGGACTTGAACCTTGGATTTTTCCACTTTAAAAATCTATTGACCCCGGTCGGATTTGAACATGGGACTAGAGGCAAGGAACCTAACCACTAGACCACCGCGGCCTATTAAACCTCTAATGTATAAATATCAGATACATGTTCTGAGAGTAAAGGTTAACTAGCATCTCATTCCAATTATTTGTAAAGGTAGGAGACAACCTCCTAAATTCCATAGTGGGATCACTTTACTCAGCTTGAATCTCTCTGTTTTTAAATATTTAATTTATGATGAAACTACTTTCTGAAATATTTTTTATCGTAACCTATTTTGTATAAAGACTAACTAGTAACTGCTGCCCTTTGCTGCTCTCCATGCTTATATTACTGGCATTTAGTTAAATATTTTAGCTTATTTTAATGTTAACATTTCCTCTTGACATTTATTTTGCCTGAAAATTTTATCTTCAAAAATGATTTATCATTGAAATCTAAGTGTATAAATTTACATATAATATCATATTAATTGCTTTACAGCTATAATAATAATAATAATATTAAAAATTCCTTCATAAAGTTTTCTTGAATTAGAAAAAACCAAATTCCATTGTGAACGAAAGTTCACACTATGGTGAAATGGGAGAGAGGAAAATTTGTGTTTGAATAGGGATGACTGGATAGCACAATGGTTAGTGTGCCAGTGGTAAAACTGGTGTTCTTGGATTCAAATCCTGGTTCAGGCAATTTTTTTTTCTCTTAAAAAATGATTCATTGATTAATCTGAGTATATAAATTCATACTACCAGAAAGGATATTTTGTATTTATTACAGTTATATATATTTATGCAATCTGAAGAAATTAGTACTAGAAGGTAAAATAAAATTGTAGGATTGCTATAAAGTGATGATAGAATTATTTATTTTTTTGATTGTTCCTTTAGTGTGTTTTTCAATTATTTTTGCAGAAGTACAAGAAATGTGGTATGATTTTGAATATTCAAGCCATGCCTCGGAAAATTTAGTAGAAAAAACAGTACAAAATGAAGTTACCACTGCTGGGAAATTTATAAACCAATTAGAAAAGGTGAGATTTTTTTATTTTTATCTCAATTAGACAAACTTGAAAAGAATAAACTTATTTTATTGGCTTTCTGTATATACAAATTTCTTTATTTTTAGCTCAAAAATATTTTTATTATAAGGGGACCCACAGCTTTTTAATAAGGGGGTGCAGACTCTTTTTAGACAATTTGTCTAAAGAACTTTTGTCACTTTATTATTATTTTTTTTGCAAATAGGCCCATCATCATCATCACTCCAGGGATTAGGCAATTGCCCGTTCCGACTTCATAATGCATCAGCCCAACGTCTTCTAGGTCTTCCAACATCAAGTCTTCCTCTTGCTTGATAATTTCTTGCTAACAATGGATATCTCTCCTTACTCATTCCATCCATGTGATCAATCCATTTCTGTCTGTAATTCGCGACTTTATCCAATAAAGGCTGTACTTTCAATTCTTCTCTTATATCCTCATTTCTTATTCTATCAAGTCTTGTACATCTTTTTACTTGTCTTAGGAACCTCATCTCCGTCGTCTGTATTCTATCCTTCTGTTTTTTCACTGGAGCACAAGTTTCACATCCATACAATATTGTGGGAACCGCCATAACATTATACATTTTTATCTTGGTTTCTTTTCTAATTTTATTTTTGAATGTTCTCTGTATTGTTCCACACACCGTCTGAAATTTATTTATTTTGGAGTCAATATCTCTTTCCACATTGTAGCCAATAGGCCCATGTATTATTATTTTTATTATTCATCATCACGCTGGAGGGAAAATTTTCTATAGGATCGTAACAGGCCTTGGCCTAATACTTGGAAGGAAGAAGAAGAAGATTATTCATCATCATCCTCTTATCGTGTCCTCCTTTCGGAAGGTCGATTCCAAATGTACCTCCAACCATCTCTATCTTCCCACGCTTTTGGTCTTTTTTAGTTCTTCCCAGTTGTATCCTCTCTTTTGTCATCACTTGGTTAATCCATCTTTCTCGTGGTCGTTTTCCTTGTATCTTGAGACCTAACAGTCTTTGTGATAGTCTTTCCTTTCTCATTCTTTTTAAATGTTGAAACTATTTTAGTCTACTCTTTTCTATGTCTGTTGTTAATTTTTCTACATTTACGTCTCCCTGATTTTGTCATTCCTTATTCTATCTCTCCTTGTTTTATGTACCATTCCATGTAAGAATTTCATTTCTGTAGCTTGGATTCCGCTCAAGCCTTTATTTTTATTATTATATATAAAATATCAACTTTTATAAGATTCATGATGTGTTTCGTTGAGGTATTATTCAAAATTAATATAAAAAATATATTGAAAAAACATTATTTATAACATAATGAACATTTATAAGGCAGATGAGATTATGTAATTGTTGCTGTTGTGATTTTTTTTATTTTTATTAAATGTTTGTTAAAACTAGAACATGAGGCTGAAGGTGGAAAAATAGTCTTACATCCAAGTAGAAACATATTCTTTTCAATTTTTATTAAATAATTTCTAATGGAAAACAGCATGGATTGTTGAATCTGAAAATAATGTTTTAATTTAATTTTTCGTCTGGCAGGACAATACATGCCAACCTGTGTACAAAATTTTTACTCATAACTTTAAAAAAAAACATTTTTTTAAAGGCAGTTTAAGTGTATTCTCTTGCACTCCCTTCTGTGTGCCCATGGCCGTGGGATATATATTATAGATACCATATTTACTCAAACACCTTGGTCAATTATTGGCCATAGTGGTCTAGTCCTGAGTCACAGGTTCAAATCCAGCTGGGGTTGATGGATTTTTAGAATGGAAAAATAAAAGGGAAAGGCCCTCTGGGAGGGACATTAAGCTATGGGTTCCAAATCTGAAGATTTTCAGACTCGTAAAAAACGTCAAACTTAAATTAGTGCCTCAGAGTAAAATTTAACTGGCCCTCCCCATCCAAGTAATACCTTAATTATATCATTAAGGTGTTGTATGGACCATATGTCACTCACTGACATCTGTAGGGGAATAAGTGTAACTAAATTAGCTTGGTCAAGAAACTCCCATTATGTGAGCAACCATGTCACCTCAAGGATCATATAGTACATATGTATGTATATATATGGCCGCAGTGGACTAGTGGTTATGCTCCTTGCCTCTGGTCCCGAGGGTCGCGGGTTCAAACCCAGCCGGGGTCGATGGATTTTTTAGGATGGAAAAATCCAAGGAACAAGTCCTCCGGGAGGGACTTTAAGCTGTGGGTCCCGAGTCTGAAGATTTTCAGGCTCGTAAAAAATCCTTAAACCTGAATAAAAAGGCCTCTAAGTAAAATTTACCGAATTTTCCCATCCTAGTACTACCTTGGTTTCCTAGATGTCAGTATGAGGCGGAACGCTGACCATGGACCACTCAAAATGACATCTATACGAAAACAAGTATAACTAAATTAGTATGGTTCAAATTCTTCCCTGTAGGGGGAGAGCGCCTAAATCTCTGTAAAGGGAAAATATAGGCTTACAATACAATACAATGTATATATCCTGCTCCTTTAAATAAGCTATGCAATGGTATGGGTACTGGTGTCTTCTGTTTGTTTAATAACTATTAATTTTTTGCTCGTCCAGTTCTGTAGACAAGAGGTTTAAAGCATAATATCTTGGTATAGAACTATTTGACTTGCACTGGATTGAATTCCCATGGACCAAATAAGCGGTTTCAGATTTTTAAAAAAAATCTTTAATGGGAGGGAGACATAACCTGCTGACCACATGTTATCCATTACTGGTTGGATGATCGTCCATCTCGTGTGTTTAACACATGTAGATGTGAGGCCAGCTAACAACTGATTAGCCAAGAGCCTTCTAGACCAGTCATGCCATGGAGTTTGTTTTTAAATTTGTCTTCTGCAAGGGGTAATCCCCTTGAATCCCAAAATACAACAGTAAATTAAAAACATATAACAAGAAGGGAATGCAGAGCATGATTCAGAGAAGATAACATAATATTGAAATTAATGTACTTAGACTAAGCTATTTGCATGCATCAGTTAATGTTTAATTTGTTTAAATGTTTGTGTTTGGTACACTGGACAAGACGTTGTATTTTTTAAGTGCATTGAAATATTCTCTTTACAGATGTCACAGTCTGCGTTCAATAATGTTATGTTCCAAGAAAATAATGAAAACCAGAGGACAGTAAAAGGACTGTATAAGTGCTCAAATTGTGAGAAAGATTATAAACATCGAAGTAGCTTGTGGCAGCATATGAAATATGAATGTGGTAAAGAACCACAATTCAAATGTCCAGTTTGTTCTAAACGAGTTAAACTAAAGGGAAATTTGAAACAACATTTAAGATATGTACATGGATGTATGTAAATCTGATCAACAATATATGCTTATCTAATTTACAAACTAAAATTCAAAGACTTAAGCATTCTTTAAGAGATTGTTTAACATTTTTATTGTATTGACTTAGGCTTTCACGGCCGGAGTTGCTATGATGATCTTGAAGAAGATTTCCGGGCTGTAGGCCGTGGTCTCGAGGCTTGAAGTTCCCCAACATTTCGCCAGAGACTGCATCTGGCATCCTTAAGTCTCAAGAGGATGCCAGATGCAGTCTCTGGCGAAATGTCAGGGAACTTCAAGCCTCAAGACCACGGCCTACAGCCCGGAAATCTTCTTTAAGAAAGATCATCATAACATTTTTATTGTTTGTTCTGTTAGAAAACGTTTGTTTTTGTTATTAATTTGATGCTTCTCACTAAAGGACAAATTGTATTTGAAGAGGAAAATATAAAGTAGATCTTATTTCATAAAACTTATGATGCGAATTAACATTATGATGCTTTAAAATTAAAACAAATTCTTCACAGGAAGAACACACAGTGTATGAAGTGAGATGTACGACTCATTTTAATTCTATTAAAGCTTACCTTACTCAATGTTTTGTAGAGACAAAAGGGATCCTTTTTTCTATGACAGTTAAGTAAAGACCCATTTTTGTTGCATTATTCACAAGTGAATCAGTTTTGAACAAAATGTATGCATAATTAAAGCTACTTTTGTTTGTATTAAGCAACATATTTTATTTACATTGTAGCTTACTGATAAGAATGAAATAAATATACAAATACAATTGTTAGACTTTTATTTGTAATTTAGAGTGATATTTTCAGCTTATCCTTTAGATTTTTATAATATTGTACTACATAAAAATATTTTGTATAGCAACAATTCTTTTATCATCATCATCATCCAGGGATTAAGCCTGTTGGCCCATTCCGGTTTCATGAAAGCTATTTATTTACTAATATCAATATATGATTTTACTTTGGATTTAGGTTGCAGTGATTTAACTACAAAATTAATAGGCCTATATATAAAAATGTAAGTATATTCCAGCATATTTTTAGGACATCATTATTAATGACTCGACAGGCTTCTGTGGGCCCTGGCCTTATTCATAAGTTTTTACCATTTGATTGTTTACTATTCTTCTTTGTTCAATGTCATGCTCATCCAGTTTTCAATTCTTCCCACCTAATCATCAGTCTTCCAACTTTAATAGTTCCTTATTTCATTACATGAAATATTATTATTATTATTATTATTATTATTATTATTATTATTATTATTATTATTTCTGTCATCTTCAGTGCATATTATATGTCTTTATCTTTAAATTATCGTTGAATACATACATAGATACCAGAACAACTGGATGAATCATTTGCGACGAATGAGTTCATGTAGAGTTCCCAAGGCCATGCTTTGTTATTGTGCAACAGGGAAGAGATCTCTGGGCCATCAAAGGAAACACTGGATACAAAATTCATCAGTGAGATCATAACAGGCCTATAGGCCTAAGACTTGGTTGAATGAAGAAGAAGAAGATCTTTAAATTATTTATTGTTTTTATTGTATTTATGATTTTTTCAACTTGCCCACTCCATCTTTTTATTCATTATAAATCTGACAACATCTATTTCATTAAATAATAACTTCAGAACGTATGGATTAATTTCCACAAAACTTATTGTGCATATGATATATAACCAAGGAAATATATTTTAGGAGTGAGAGAGCCCTATCATTCCTTAGAAGAGTTGAAAGGGAAAGGCATGTAAAAATAAGTTTAAAATTACCAATATTATTGCCAAATCCAAGTTATTGGATAGTTGAGGCTAACAGTGACCCTTTTGATGTTCTTAAGTACATGTTCAGACTCCTTTGACATGAGGGTCTTGAAGGGGAGAAATATAAGATTGGTACCAATGTCATTCACTGTATTTTTTATGCTAGCAGATAAATGGTATTAATACAATCTATTTTCTATCTACACACCATTTCAAATGACCATTTTATGCAGTTGATGTGTATTTATATGGTGTACAAAAAGAAGTGTAGCATGAGTAGCCTCAAATCATGATTAATGTTATTCTCCCAACCTCATTCTTGGCCTATCTACTGCACACTTTTCCTTTGTTTTCCTACAAGTATCCCCCTCTTTATTCCCCATTTGTGCCACATGTCCTGCCCATTGCAGTCTATGCGATTTAACTGTTCTTATCACAACTGGTTTCCCATAAAGATCATGTAACTCACTGTTATGTAATCTTCTCCATTCACTGTTTGTCTCTCTTTGGTCCAACATTTTTCTAAGAAGTTTATTTGCAAATACTTTTAATCTTTTCTCCTCCCTTAAAGTAATTTGCATCCATATAAAATAACTGGAAGAATGACAGTTTTATATTTTTTCAGTTTAATAATTTTTTTCAGAAAAGTTAGGATGGCAAAGTCCCTGTGATACATAATAGCATGCATTTCTATAATTAAGCCCATATTTAATTTCCCTCTGCACCTCATTCCTGTTTGTTGTTATTGTTCCTAGGTATTTGAATTCAGCCACTTTTTCAAAATTTTCTTCATTTGTTATTAACTGTCCTTTTCCATTATACAAAGCATTTCTATATGAGAAAATATATTTAGTTTTATTGATGTTTTCTTCCAGCCCCAATTTTTTAGTGTTACTTAATGGAATGTGTGTATTGGTACTTAGTATTTCTTCACTATCGCCTAATAATACTATGTCATCAACATATACCAACAGTTGGCTATACTAGATTCTATTGGTATGTATATCCTTTACAATTTTTTGTTACCTTTAAATAAATTATGATATTATTATGGTTGGTTGGTATCTAATGTCGAGCACTTGATAATGAAATCATTCGCTCTCTTGCACTCCAATATTTAGCAGAAAAGCTGGTCTCTTCTACAAAAGCTGGGCAACGGAAGAGATGGTTTATTTCCATATCTTCATTTAAATTGCAAAAGGGCATTTAGGTGAATCTGTTATGCCAATTCATTTCTTTTTCCAAGGCTTCATGTTTGTATTGGAGTACAATAAACTAGTTGTAACCGTTTAGTAGTAGGCACCACATGTGGTGGTTACGTCACCCATAGAGAGAAAGTAGGTATAGGAAGGAAGGAGAAATGAACCCCTAGGCCTCGAGTACTCTAATACCATCAGAGTCGAAAGAAACAAGAGGTCAGTCAAGGGAGACTGGATAGAAAAGTTGAAAGAGGGAATTGGTATGGGGAGGAGAAGTAATACCAATTCGGTCAAAAAAGAAAAACTCACCAAGCTGACCAGTGCTTGTTGGTGAGTAGCCCTTCCCTTTCGTTCATCATGCATAAGCATGATTACTAACAGCTGCACCATGAGAAGGTGAGGGATTGGACACTAGGTTACTGTCCAGGTCGGTTCCTTTAAGCCTTCGATGGAAGGAATTAAAGGGTCTCCTCTCTGTTAAAAACAGTAGCCTTTCCGCAGCCATGATATTATTATTCTATATAGTAAATGTGCAGAATTATAACTAAATTTAAATGAGTTGTCAGATATTTGTACTACAATTTTAGTGATTCAATTTATATTATCACTCAACATATTTGTGAATTAAACCTTGCAGATTTATGTGAAAAGATATATTGAGTTATAAGGACTCCTTCGATTCGAGTGGCACACTTAGTGTATTAAATTTATTTTTAAGAGTCCTTCCATAGTAATTCTGCCCGAAGGCAGGTCCTTCACTGCAATCATAGCATTTTCGTGCTATGCTTGCAGCTTTACTAGGGAATTGTAGGTGTGGTAGCTTCCCGTTGCTTTCCACGATTTTAAGAGTACAACCTAAATTTAAATAAGTTATCACATGTTTACATCACAATATTAGTAGATATAAATCCATGTCATCAATCAGTGTATTTATGATAATTCAAATTATAAATCAAGTTTAATTTGTTACTGCCAGTGTTTTCAATTAATGTTACCTTGTAATAACTAAATTAGTACTTCAGCTATTAAAAAGTAGTATCAGATTGGCAAATGAAGTTTTCTTTTCTATTATTATTATTATTGGGGAAAGTATGAGCATTCTATGCATTGTTAAATATTTATTTCAATAAATATTTAAACTAATTAAATTGTATTACTTTAATTTCAGTAGTCCAAGGATTATGGCCGCAATATATCTATCCTACACATGTAACAAGAAAAATACAGGAATTATATTCTCATAGAAATATTAGAGCAAGATCTGGAAACCGGATTGAAGAGGTAATATATCAGTTTTCTTACTACATTATAACGAGGAACTGGTTTTTGATGACATGAGTTCTTTTAATTGAGGCATCCTATATATTGCTAACTTACAGCTCTCAGGCTATAGAAATGCTAATTTATTAGGCCTTTTTTGTCATTTTACGCTTGTTTTTTTATTATTGGGTAATTTTTATTATTTTCATTATTTCCTTTGAATAGGTTGACATTGTTTGAACTTTAAATAAGCAATAAAAAGCACACCGTTTGATTTTTTAAATTTTGATGTAGATATGTGGATGATATCATAGCAATAGTCAATCACAAACACTTGGAAGATGCTGTTAAACCTTTGGATATACATAATAAAACAATTAAATTTACTATGGAAGTTGAATATAACCAATAAATTCCATTTTTAGGCCTAAAATTTTTCGGAAATGAAGAAAAGAGGAAAATTGAATTTGGAATTTACAGGAAGGAAACACACTGATATTATATTAAAGCAACAGGTTTTAATCATATTGCACATAAACAGGCAGTCTTTAATAATTAAACATACAGACTTGTGAACGTCCCCATGAGCAGAGACAATTTTAATACAGAGAAAAAAACACATGTTAAAGATAGCAAAAGAGGAATGGTTTTGAGGAAAATATGATTCATAAGAAAATAAATAGATTAAAAAAACAAATAAGTGATAAATGAAAGTACTCTTCAGACAGATAAAGAAATTGGTAAAAATTTTCAGGAAATTTACATACAATCATTTAGCATTTAATAAGTTTCAAAAAATTTTCAGCAAATTTAACATTAAATTAGCACCAAAAAATGATTTTAGCCTGAATAGATTAATTAAAACCAACAAAAATGAAAAGATTGTTAAAGGCGACAAATCAGGAATTTATCAAATTGATTGTAAAGATTGTGAAAAAGTATACATAGGAAACACAAAAAGGAACTTGAATACAGGATTTAAAGAACACCTTAGAAATGTTAAAAATGGGGAAACAGAAAAGTCTGCATGGTCAGAAAAACACAGAATTGGAACAAAGGCCAAATTACTGAAACAGCTAAATCTAAGGAACTCACAATTTGGAAAAAAAAAAAAATTACATCCACAAGAATAAAGAGAAAATAATGTATTTTGAATTTCCCGGGGAAGAGGAAAAAAAATTGATTTTGAAGTTCATTGATCAGCCAATAGAGGGAGCAGAAATCAATTTACAAGATTGCCAACCACAAATTGAACTGTTGGAAAGTGTTAACAATGACACATAGAGTGTGGAAACTGCAATCTGCAATAAAACTACAAATATGAGGCTAGTCAAAATATCCTTAACTCACAAAATTTATAAAATTGCCATTGCTGCCATTAGAGGGTTAATTTCAATTTTAAGAAACCATCTTTACATAAATTCTACTTTGTAGAATATACAATTACAATTTGAATTTTTGTAATGTATTTACAAAATGCATTTCATCAATTTTGGGAATTATTAATCAAGTTATGAAACCATCCCTTGTACAAAAAACACCATATTACGTTTATATAACACTTTGGCTAGACCAGTGTTGACCTATGGTAGTGAAGCATGGACACTAAAAAGACAACATGAAAGCAGAATAATGGTTTGTGAAATGAAATTCATGTGCAGAACAGCAGGTTACACCAGATGGGATCGGAAAAGGAACACCGATATCTTAAAAGAATTGAAGACTATGCCAATTTTGGAATATAATAAACAGTACCAACTAAATTGGAAACACCATCTTGAAAGAATGAATTCAAATCAGATCCCCAAAGCTGTTTATAATTATATACCAAAAGGATGAAGATCTCTGTGCCATCCTATGAAACGCTGGAGGGAAAATTTTCTATAGGATCGTAACAGGCCTTGGCCTAATACTTGAAAGGGAGAAGAAGAAGAAGCATTTCATCAATTTATAAAATGAATTGTGTGTATCACTTTGCCCTTGTGGCAATCCTCTAATGAGGAAAGTTTTCTATAATAATTAAAATAAACCTCATTGTGTTACTTCCTTTAAATATTAATCAGAATTTAATTTGTTTAACAAACTGCCTAATTACTTTGAGCACTCTTTAAATCATTTCTAAAAAGAGACTTCACTCTTTAGAAAGGTCATTTATTAGGTGGAAGGGGCGCTTTTAATGTAGATATAATGATATTAGAATAAAGTAAAATATTAAAATAAATACCTTAGCAGATGCCATCATCATCAGACGGTTTCTTAAAAGCCTACAGTTTTTAAAAAGAAAAATTGAACCTAGTTGAGAATGATGGCACCTCCAAGATGTTTATTTTAATATTTTACTTTATGATTATTCACCTCAATGGAATGTTATTATGAATTTCATTAATATTGAATGATATAGAACTAAAATTCATACTTCAGTCTGGTTGTAAGTGCATCTGTGTAACAATAAATTGACTGCATGAAGATATTAATTTATTTTATAAATTACAAATGTAATAGTTTTCACATAACTGTATTAAATTATATATCATAATGACAAAGTAAATTTGCACTATGTAAATAAGTAAGTATATTTCAGATTTTTAGTTATTTGTTTTATTTTTTTAGTTTTCAAGTCATTTTACAATTTTTTTCCTCTCCATTTTAATTTATTTTTAAAGATAATATAACTCTGGGCCCTGGTTGTAACATTTGCATCATGCAACAAAAAACTTGCACTGATCACCTATAAAGAATATTCAATATATCATCCTCCATATGTTAGACCTAGAAGAACTGTATCAGTCTGAATTAAATGATGTTCCCTTTCTCGGATGACTAAAAGATCTCTTGCCATGCTGTTGATATCGAGCTGTAGGAATCCTAATTCTAAGCATTCTTTTAAAATGTACCTGCTAATTTCTCTGGTAATGAAGGAATTTTATATCTCCTACTTGGATATGTATGTATGAAAACAAAAAATAAAAATATTTAAAAAAAACCTGTAAAAAAATAAAACAAAGAAAATAAAAATTGTCAGATAGGCTATGATGGTATAATTTTTAAGCTTTTTGAAAATCTGTTGTCTTCTTCTTCTTCTTCCTTCCAAGTATTAGGCCAAGGCCTGTTATGATCCTATAGAAAATTTTCCCTCCAGCGTTTCATAGGATGGCCCAGAGATCTTCGTCCCCTTGGTATATAATTATAAACAGCTTTGGGGATCCAATTTGAACTCATTCTTTGAAGATGGTGTTTCCAATTTAGTTGGTACTGTTCAAAATATTCCAAAATTGGCATAGTCTTCAATTCTTTTAAGATATTGGTGTTCCTTTTCCAATCCCATCTGGTGTAACCCACTGTTCTGCACATGAATCTCATTTCACAAGCTCTTATTCTGCTTTCATGTTGTCTTTTTAGTGTCCATGCTTCACTACCATAGGTCAACACTGGTCTAGCCAAAGTGTTATATAAACGTAAGCTGGTGTTTTTTTGTACAAGGGATGGTTTCATAAGTTGATTAATAATTCCCAAACTTTTATTATAACTAGTAATTTTCTCAGGGATATCCTTTTCATCCCAGATAGAGAGATAATATCCAAGATATTTAAATTGATTAGATCTCTCTAAAATTTTATTCTGGAGACAGATTTTACTTTGTATGGGGTCCTTCCATGAAATGCCATAATTTTAGTTTTGTTAATTGATATTTCCATATTAAATTTGGCAGCTATTTTTTGTAAATTATAAATAATTAATATCTGTTGTCTAGTAATCACTATACAGGGTGTTTCAGAATAAATATTGTAGACTTCTAGGAGTTGTAGAAGGGACTTAGTAGGTAAAGTTTTGATAAGGAACCCATGTCCGGAAACATATAATTTTGTTGTAAAATATGTTTAAAAATTGAAACACAATGGGCTGATATTGTGTATCTTGTGTTTCAGAATAAGTATTACACACTTCTAGGGGTTGTACTACACCTGTCGAGTCAGAGCAAGATCTTCTTGCTCGAATTCTGGCAGCAGCAAAAATTATTGAGCACACACCAGGTCTTGAGGGGTGTGCATATGGAAACAAGCATTGCAGGCACTTTGTGTAATGAACAGGGTTGCCACATGGAACCACACTTGTAGTACAACCCCTAGAAACCTGTAATACTTATATTCTGAAACACAAGACACACAATGTCAGCCCATTGTGTTTCTATCTTCAAACCTATTTTACATGAAAATGGTATGTTTCCAGACATGGTCCCTTATCAAAAGTTTATCTACTAAGTTCCCTCTATAACCCCTAGAAGTCTGTAATACTTATCTGAAACGCCCTTATATTTAAGAGAAATTACATAGGGTCTTCAAATTACAATTCTGTAGATTTTTAATTGTTAAATATAGGTAGGCATACAAACTCTAACATATGCTTCAACTGCGCCTTTACGGTGAGAAAATTAATATTCCAAATCTAATTGAGATATCTTGACATTTTCTTTGTGATTATACAGTAATCATAATATAAGGAATGTTTTCATTAATAAATATTGATTTATTTTCTCTAATATGTGTATGTATATTCATTTTTTTACAGAAAATTTCCCAAACTTCCTCTCTCGTAATTGGACCTCAATCAAGAAAAGGATCTTCACAATCCCAAAATACTAATGAGGAATTGTATAAATGTTCAACTTGTGGGAAACATTACATTCATCGAAGCAGCTTGGTACGACATCGAAATATGGAGTGTGGCAAAGAACCCCAGTTCCAGTGTCCATATTGCCCAAAAAAGTCTAAATTAAAAAGTAATTTAAAACAACATATTATTTTGAAACATGAGGGTCCCTTAGCTCGTTCACAACAAAGCCAGCAATAAAGTTAGAGTTAAGTGCACTTGTTTGTAATTCACAAGATCATTGTTGTTTCTGAAAGAGAATCATCAAATTATTTTACTTTCCTAACTTTCCAATACAATTAAATAACTTTATTTCTGGGGAAAAATATTTGATTTACAAGTTCTTCGGTCAACCAAAAGATGGTGTGGAATTCGACATCCAGGACCGACAACATAAAATTCAACAGTCTGGAAAAGCTGATAATGGTATGGACAACATATTGAAACATGTGAAATGAAACACAAATGTTTATGAGGTAAGATGCTCCAGAGTCACTTTATTTATTAAGAAGAACCTCATAATATTACTTCGTATTGTAATTTATTAATATAATTTGAATTTCCATCACAGATATATGTCCTTAAATTTCTTGCGGAATTTCATATAGTCATTATTCTTTACAGATGTTGGAGTTATGGAATGTAAATATGTGTAATATATTAATGTGCTGCAAAAGTCATGTCCAGTGTTATTCTAAATATGACAATAGATTCTTTTCTTGTTTTGTTTTTTCAATGCATCTTATTTATATTTTGTAGTTTGTTGAACTTTTTGTAGAAATGTTTAGAAAGTATAATCATTTATTTTTGATGCAGTGTACTAATATCATTGAATATGTGATTGAATGCAGGGATAACGATTTATTTTCTTTGCTATAGTAAATATGCAATCAATGTCAGTATCAGAATATTGTGATGTGTTTCCTATACTAATGTATAAAATATAATTTGCAAATAAAAATGTATCTGCTTGTCTAAAAAATTAAATAAAAGTGATTGTCTATAGTGTACAATGTTTGAGTTTTAATGTTGTGAAATGTTTGTTTAGCTTTAATGTTGATAGCAGAGAAACTAATCAAATTACATAGATAATTATTTGCATTTTATTAAACGTTATTAATAATCCTCTACCCAAAACATCTCTGGATTTTCATTTATCTGACTCCATTGGGGTTTTGCCCAAATATACAGAATAAAAAATAAATAAATTTATTTATTTATTTATTAAAAATAAAAAAATTACAAACTGAAAATTTTAACATAATGTAAATTAGCAGTAAAAATTAATGTCGTATATGAAATGTAAAATACTATGTTTTCCATATAGAAGATTTGTAAAATGGAGACTGAATATTTTATTATAATTTTATTTGAAGAGAAAAATATGCGTCTGAATTGGGATTTGAACTTGATGTCTCTGGTTCTGTACACCAGTGCTCTGACCACTGAACTACCAGACTCCTGATTCAAATGCATATTAATTTTCTCCTTTATATGAATCCCTGTGCACCGAGGCTATAAATGTGAAATGCTCGCATTTTGTCAGAAAAATATAAAATAGATGTAAATACCAAAAGAAGAAGAAAGAGAGAATCATGAATTTTGAAATTCCTGGGGAGAGAAATTTAATACACAAGTTCTTTGGATCATAAAAGAGGGAGCAGGAGTCTACATTCAGTGCCAAAAACTTAAAGATCATCAGTCTGTACCAACTGATGATGGTGCAGAGATGATTTGAAACATGTCTTACAAGAAACAACAAAATATGAGGTAAGATGATGACAAGACTCAATTTATTGATCTATTTCAGTGATTAAACAGACTGTAGAGGAAGGAGATGATGGGAAATATGATGCATCTTGAAGTGGGTAGGAATAGTGAATAGACCTTGAATTCTATTTTCCATTGAAGACTAATAATATTCTTCCAGTTATCTCCTCCTCCTTATTTCTCATGCTGTAGGACTGAGTTCTAACCTTTTCAATAGTGCTCATTTATTGTGAACCTAGAGACCAACTTGCCTCCTATTATTTTGGATATTGTCCCAAGGGTCTTGGAATGTTTGTTTTCGCAGACATGGGACTTTTTATGCGACGATCAGACATTCTTGACATATGATTTCAATGTCCTTTTCTTCTCACTTTTACCCACTTGACCACATCTGTGTATTCTTCCAATTATAAAAGTATAAATTATATATTCAACAATATGCATTATCAGCTATAGCTTGGCAGCAAAAAAAAGTGGTCATACTGTTCATGTGCTAGAATTCTATGATACGTTCCCTTTCAGTCAGCTTGTGCTGGGATTTTTTGTGATCACTTGATTTATTTGTAAGCTTGAATTGCATTCAGTTTCATCTGCATTGTAATAGGTTATTATGAGGGTTGAAACTTTAATAGTGGCAACACTGCTGTAGAGATGTGATCTGATAGAATCTAATGATGTCGCTGATAGCACATGTCAGTTACATACCTACCATATCTCACAGCATATGGACTCTCCCTTCCCACATCACACGCATGTGAACTGGCGAGAGGAACAGAGCCTCATGTTAACTGGCGGTCTAATGTAATGTTGTTGCAATATTTTCGAAATAGGAACAGTGGAGTTGGATAAATATTTAATGTGCCAGAGTCGTATAGCATGGCAGTGTCATCAAGGTCTTCAAGAGGCTTGCGGGGAATCTGCATTGCCTTACAGAACAGTAGCATGATGTGTGGCTTTCATTCACCATGCTATTGTTCTGTAAGACAATGCAAAATCCCCACAAGCCTCTTGAAGACCTTGATGACACTGCCATTTGTACGACCTCTGATATATTCAATTCCATTACTCCTGTTTCGAAAACATCATGACAACACTACATTAGAACTGCCAGCTAACTCGAGGCTCTGTTCCTCTCACCAGTTTGCATGCATGTGGTGTGGAAAGGAAGAGTCCATACGCTCTGTGGTCAAAGTAGGTATGTAACTGACATGTGCTCTCAGCGACATCATTAGGTTCTGTCAGATGGCGTCTCCACAGCATTGTTGCCACTATTAATGTTCCAACCCTCATACATAGCATAGTTTGATAGTGATTTCAGGTTCAGTTCAATTAATATGAGTATTGATGCTGATTGGCTAAAAAAGAGGGACACAGGAGGAGAACACTGATAGAGATGTACAGTCAAGGGAAGAATGTATTAGCACTACATTTTATTCATTGCCAAGCTATAATTTATTTTGTGTATAAATCTTTTAAAGTTTTATTTATCATACTAATAATAAGAATTAAATGAATCGTGATTTCTTCTTACGTCATACTTCTATGTTTTTTTTAAACACAGCACTGCAGTATCGGCAACACATTGTCACCATCGTCAGCTGTTTTCACGACTGTCAATTTTTTCTTTTGCCAGTAATTATCCAAACTGCCATCTGGTGTTCTTTTGAAGGAATTATTTTCTAAACTGCCATCTGGTGTTCTTTTAAATGAATCATTTTCTAAACTGACATCTGTTGTATTTTTGAAGAACTTTGTAATCAAGCTCGGTTTGTCTGGAATCAGAAATTAAAAAAAACATATAAGTATGAGGTAAGAAGAAATCATTCATTTAATTCTTATGAATTGAACCTCATAATGTTAAAAATTCCCAAATTTAATATATAAATATCATACTAATGTCTGATATATTGTTTGTAAGAGCTGATTATTAATATTGTGGATGTTTTACTTGCAGGATGGTCAGAATGGTTATCAACACAAGAGTTATTTGATCCAAATAATCCTTATATTCACGAACAAACGGGGAATATATCTAAATCTCTTCATCAAGTGTTCTCAAGCATTGGTACAACCAGCGGTAATAATCCAAACAGAGAAAGCTCGGTACAGAATGTCAATAAATGTAAACCGACAACTTTGCAACAACAAATGGAACAAACAACACACCCTGCAGTAGAATCTGGGAATGTGTTTCAATGTGGACAATGTGGTAAATCGTATATGAGCAAATGGAATCTTAAAAGACATATTACATTCGAATGTGGAAAAGAACCACAATTCCATTGTTTATATTGTCCTCATAAAACAAAACGCAAAAGCAGTCTTTTAACTCATACATTTTTTAAACATCCTGGAGTATAAAATTTATGTCCACTCACTATTAATAAAATTTAAGTTTTAATCTTCTTCTTCTATCTTCTATTTATTAAGTCTGGTGGCCTGTACAATCTCATGCCATCTTTTTAATGGTCTTTCTAAAGGTGTTTTTCCTGTGATGGTAATTAAAAATCTAAACGAGCAATGCATATTTGATCCATGTATTGAATACATTGTTATTTAATCCAGTATAACAACTTCAAAGCATGATAGACCTAGAAGGCCCTTGGACTACCATCCTGCTGCTGGACTCACGTCCACATGTATTTATTATAGAGGTGGACGATCATCCAGCCAGTATAGGGGTGACATGTGGTCACCGCGTCGGGTCCCCTGACATAATAACTGGTTAATAATTAAGTTAGATTTCTTGAAGACTTTTTCAATGCTTTTGGGTATTATCTTTAGTTCCATATAACAGAAGAAAAATGTAGAAGTTTTGAAACATGTCTTCGAAAAATCTACAATTATGATGTTTGGTTTTAAATTCTAACTCAATTATTGATTAAAATAAACCTCATAGTGCCACTTCCTGTATATATTAATGATAATAGTTGGTTTTCTCAACCTGGAATCACTACTTATTGTAGCTCCCCAAATTTGTGATGATGTTGGGTGGGCATCCATTAAAATTCCAAGAGAAAATTTCTTCCACCAAGGGGACATGAACCAGCGCAAGTCTCATAGTTCTGCACCAATTACTCAGCTAAGTCACTAAAAAAAAAAAAATTCATTATCACCATTGAGTTTATTATTCATGGAAGCATGAATCCTATGAGGTGAGTTGTTTAAACAAAATGTTCTCCGATGAATTTTAATGATTATACCTCATAATGTTTACTTCCCAACATTAATTTTCATATTATTATTCATTCTTTATTAAGTGTATCCAGCCATAACTGATGACACAAGTACATTGCATACTTAAATTTCTTTAAAAAAAACGTTAAACTGAAAATATATAAAACTATTATTCTACCAGTTATATTATATGGATGCGAAACATGGACTCTTACTTTAAGGGAGGAAAGGAGATTACAAGTATTTGAGAATAAAGTACTTAAGGAAAATATTTGGACCAAAGAGAGATGAACAGACAGGTGAATGGAGAAGACTACATAACAATGCACTACATGGTCTTTATAGGAAGCCAAATATAATAAGAACAGTTAAGTCTCGTAGACTGTGATGGGCAGGACATGTTGCACGTATGGGGAATGAAAGACTTGCATGGAAGCTTCTTGTAGGAAAGCCAGAGGGAAAACGCCCAGTTGGTAGACCAAGAATGAGGTGGGAGAATAACATTAACTATGATTTGAGGGAAGTAAATTATACAGGGAATGATTGGAAAGCATTAGCTCAGGATAGGGATGTATGGAGAGCTTATGTCTGTGTGGCAATGAACCTACGGGTTCAATAGTGCCAGTGAGTAAGTAAGTAAGTAAGTAAGTATATGTAAGCTCTGCAATAGTCCATAACTTAGGAATAGATTGGGTTTATTATTTATTTTATATATTTATATATATATATAATTATATTTAACCATAAATAATTTATTCAGTCTTCCTAAACTCCAGTGTACTTAATTTAATTTTCAAAGAATGATAATCAATCAATACATTGCTGAAGATGTATAAGTTATCCAAAAGTTCGTCAAGTTAAGGAAGATTGAATGAATTATTTATGATAAAATATAATTTTTATCTGCATATAGACATATGGTCCTTTTTTCAGTTCACAAAGTATGCCTGCATTTTTTCTTTTATCTAATTTTGTATAATCAGCTATTCCTCTCATGAACTTCATTTTGCTATTATTCTGGTTATATCTTTTCTCTGCATGATCCATGCTTCATTACCACATGTAAGCATTGATCTCGCCAATGAGGGTGTAAATACTCTGTTAATCCATTCGCCTCAGAAGACGAGGTACACTCGACCTTCAACTCAGAAGACGAAGTACACTTGCTTCATTTAATTAAAATGACAGTGGGAGGAAACACTATGAGGTATTTATATTAATAAATGAGTCGGAGAAAATGTTTTAACATCTCACATCACAAAGTTGCGTGTCTTCACGATACCGGTTTTAAAAGTTTAGTATAACTTCCATCTTCAGTCAAATTTCAACTGAATTTGAATTTGACTGAACATGGAAGTAATACTGTACTTTTAAAACCGGTATCGTGAAGACACACAACTTTGTGATGTGAGATGTTAAAACATTTTCTCCAACTCATTTATTAATACACTTGCTTAACTCTGCCTATTGTATATTTTGCAATATTTTGTACATCCTTTGGCAGGGTAATCTTTTGTTAATATTTATGAATAGTAGAGGAATGTATTTTGGTCTTCATCCTTAGTGTGAACTCAAGTACCATATCTTTTGTTCATTTTTAATGTCTGAAAATAGACAATATAATTTACGGTGACTTAAATCCGGTTTCTGTGGAAATGCATTGAACATTTAAACCTGAAGCAAATGGGTTAATTGAGGCGTTGACACAGGAAAGGTAGTAAGTCATAAAAAGCAAATTTTACAGGGGAAGCAAAAAACAACTTTCCCAACATTAATTTTAATATAATTTTGACACTACTATATAAGAAATTTTATTTGCAAAATAGTTACAAAATATCCATATTGGCTTTACAATACATTTAAATTTAAAAGTGTCAAAATTGTTTTTTTGCTTCCCTTGTAAAATTTTATTTTTATGACTTACTACCTTCCCTATGTCAACGCCTCAATTATGCTCATTTAAGTTTTTGCTGATATGTTTATTTCATTTTCATAACTGACATTATCCTAAATATTTAAAAGAGGAGTTTTATTCAATAATCTTATTGTAGACACAGATTATTATAGGATTAACCACTGTTAATTTAAAACCATATTTTTTCTTTTATTTGTAGACATTTTCATGTCATATTACTCAGTTAAGGGTTAAAGTTGATAAAAAGAATATTGTAGACCATCTTCTGAATTTGTCATAAGTACTATGTCATCTGTAATTAAAAATGCCATAAACTGAGATGACTTTACCCCACATGTAAAAAAGGGGTTAGTTCTTTTTTTTATATATTGATATAGGAACATTGTTATATTAGACAACAACAAAAAAATGAAGTGGCTAATGCAATTTTTTTATCAATAGAGAAAAATGTACTATTAAACTCTTTTTTTATAAAAGAAAATCACCTCAGATGTATTGCAGTTTATTGTAAATATTAGAGAGTTAAAACATAGTGTAATTTAGGCTAAAAGGGGAAAAAAAATGACTAGATTGATTAATTGTTTTTTTCTAGAATTATAAACTCAAGCAGTCATAAAAAAAATGTATTCTTTAATCTATGTCTTCAGAAAAGAAACACAAAACATATTACATTGATGTGAAATCTATGGAAGAAACATATTACATGCACACATTTGTATATTTTACAACAAGTTTATTTGTTTCTATTTTTCAGGACATCCTAAATTAAAATGATAATATACTTTGTCTGCAATTTAGAATTGTAATATCTTCTTCTTCTTGCAAGGATTGAACCTTTTTGGTTCGTTCAGCTCCAAGTATTATAGCTGCTGTGTCCATCTGTTTCATGGGCGTCCCCAATCTCCTTTTCCTCCTCTTGGTTGATAGTTCAGACTTAGAATTGTAATATAAAACTATAAATTGTAGATAACACCTCAACAGAGTTTATAATGAATCATTAATAATGATGAATACTTTGTCTACCTAAATTTTAGTGTATAAGGTTTTTTTTAATTAGTGCATAAAATAGAAAATTATTTGAAGTTTTGTGCATATTTAGAGAGACTCCCTTAACAATAAGTAAGTATAAAGCGAATCAAAGTAAAAATAATAGTAAATACTCAAATTAGTTTTTGCAATTTTTTTTATTTATATTTATGCAGTTACCTTCACTCTTGTTTATATTGTTTAGTAATAAAATAACATATTTCAATACATTATGATTTTTAAGATCAGTACTTTTAAAATGCATGAGATTATATTAAGATTATAATAAATTATATAAGATTATAATAATTATGTTGATAACACTTAGCAACAAAAAAGAAACATTTTTTGTCTCATAAAGAAAAATATGTGATTCTGATAGTATTTTTTCTCCTGAATTCAAATATATCAGTTTTTCTCCATCATGCAAGGTTTCCAGAGACAGGCATTTATTATAATTCCAAACACTTTAATATTTTTACATTCAAAACTACACAATATTTGAATATTTGGACTTGCCTAGAAAGTAAGAAATGACAATTTTCTGCTATATTTCGCCTGTGGAGCATCCCTCTTGTTGGTCCAACAATAATAATCAACCATCATATTAGGATTCCATTTACCTTGATATCTCTTTTCCATAGCTGAAACCATTTGAGTTAGCTCATTTGGTTTTATTTTACAATTGATAAATGGACGAAAAATGTTTATTAAAAAATAATTATTTAAATCCATTAATTGAAATTGAAATAAAAAAACCACGGGTGATGGAGAAATTCCAAATACATATTTGAAAACACTATAAAAAACTGCATTAAGTACAACTATTGGTACTCATGAGACAAAAATCATCTTGACCAATATAATGGGTCCGTTTTTATTTTGGGGCTAAACCCCAAAATCCCTAAAGGATGAGATGCCACTGCAACTATAATGAATGTTTATACTTTGAAATGATGATAATTAATGTTTATTGGTTATTTCAATTAATCAATGTGACCTGTAACTGAATAAAATACTTCATGTGAAATGTATAAAACATGTTCTTATGTATCCTTACATCATCATCATCGTGCCTGGGTTTATAACCCTGTGTAGGTCTTGGCCTTCCTCAGATGTGTTTCCCTCTCCTATCCATTTAATACCAGCCTCCTCCAGTTCTTTTCTTCCAAAATTTAGAGTCCTCTTCCTCTCCGTCATTGAATCTTAATCTTGGTCTTCCTTTTCTGGTTTACAGTGAAGATTCTTCTTGTCAAACAATTATATTTCAATCTTATCAATTGAGCAGCCAATACCAATCTTCTGATCTTAATCCATTTTATTAAATCTGGTTCATTGTACAATATATAAAACTCATTGTTGTATCTCTACATTCATTGCTCATTATCCTCTGAAGGTGTATTTGAGTATATTTTTACTTTGTTTGATTCAACTGTATTGGAAATTAAAGTTTTCCTTTCTTATTGATTGTGGAGAGAGGATACAGGTTCAATTAAGAAAAGCAAAAATAAAATTTAATTGAATAATACATTCTAGATTATTGACATTAACCCTTAAATTGGCAATATGTCCTATAAGATACATTGATTTAATTTGTTTAATATTGTTTATAAAACAATAGAAAAACAAAAGAGTAGACATCACTTAAATTTGTGTCATATTACACAATAATGTACAAAAATAAGTTACAGTTTTACATGATTTTGTTTTCCTTGCGGTCCGAAACATTGAAATAAATGGAACGAGAAATTATTGAATCGCCAATTTAAGGGTTAAGGTGAAACTGAACCATTTTTTTTTTCATTCTTTATTTTTATAGATGCTTTGATATCCAAGGTCATATTTATTTACTGTATTTTAATGATGCTATGAAATGGTGAATATGGTGTAATGGATTCTGGTATTAATCCAATAGAACATTTGCCTTGACAACTGAGGAAAACAAAAAAAAAAAATCTCAGTCATGTTGGTAAAAAACCATCAATCAAGTTGGTCGGCACCAGAGTTTGAAGTTGGGACCTCTTGTAGGCTACTACTTAAACCAATTTGGTCAGTAGAGTTTTTTTTTGTTTTAATTGCTTTATTTTGTAATATTTTAATTTGAGTTGTGGGATTTCTTTCTGCATAACCCATTTTTCCCCTTGTGGGATTAGGGTCTTCATAGTGGGAGTGTTTTAATCAAGCAAATTTAGTTATGCTTATTTACACATAGATGTCAACAAGTGATATAGGGTCTGCATATTGTCTCAGTGAAACATCTAATGGTCAACTAAGGTATTATTTGGATGGATAACAGTTGGTAAATTTTGCCCAGAGGCCTCTTTATTCAGGCTTGCGGTTCATTTACAAGCCTGAAAATCTTCAGACTCATGACCCATCAGTTAAAGTCCCTCCCAGAGGACTTGTCCCTTGATTTTTTATTTGTGGTATTTATTGATTTAAATAGACATATAAAAATGTTTTTTATATTTTATTATTTTTTTAAGATGAAGAGAGGGAGTTAGTGAAACCTAGTGCTGGCACAAAACCTATTTCTGCAAAAAAAAAGAGCACCATCTTCATCTGACTAAAAACTCTCTATCAACAGTATCACATGCCTTCTCAATATATGTTTTACTGACAGGTTTAGAATTTAATCCAGGGATCTAGCGATTAAAAAGTGTACATCATCACCCTTTCTAAACTCAAGATAGAAAATTTGCAATTAAAATTGTCTGCCTAGCTGGGTATTGAATTGGAACACACTAGTGAGGAGTAGGCATGTTGCCACCTGAACTAGCCGGAAGGACTTGAAAAAAAAAAATGTAAAATAGTTATGTATTGACTTAGGCTTTCACGGCCGGAGTTATTATAATGATCTTGTAGAAGATTTCCGGGCTGTAGGCCGTGGTCTTGAGGCTTGAAGTTCCCCAACGTTTCGCCAGTCTCAAGACAACCCTTGAGGATGCCAGACGCAGTCTCTGGCGAAACGTCGAGAAACTTCAAGCCTCAAGACCACGGCCTACAGCCCGGAAATCTTCTTCAAGATCATCGTAAAATAGTTTTTTTTTTAAATATTTGAAGAGAAAAATTTACTGTGATATTGAAATAGGAATTAACATTATGAGTTTCTTCTTAATAAATAATAAGTTGAATCTGTTGTCATCTTACCTCACATTCATTGATTTATTTTAGACGTGTTTCAGAACATCTATGTTCTATCTTCAGCTTGACAGAACTGATGATTTCTATATTGTTGGCCCTGGATCTACATCCAGAAGAACAAGGAGAGTATCATGAATTTTTAAATTCCCAGGTAGAAGGATTTGATACGTAAGTTAGTTGGACCACAAAAAGAGGGAGTAGAAGTTGACATCTAGGGCCGACAACATAAAAATCATCAGTCTGGACAAGCTAAAGATAGAGCAGAGATGTTTTGAAACATGCCCTAAAAGAAATCATCGAATATGAGGTAATATGACAACAGACTCGACTTATTTATTAAGAAAAATTTATAACTTAATTGGGATTTGAACCAGGGTCTCAGTTCAGATGTAAATTTTTCTCTTCAAATATAAATTTGTCCTTCATTGTAAGTGATAAATTTAAAATAAAAACATAAAAAAATAATTTAAATTAATTATATTTCCTGACATATGATACATAGAATATAACTAATATGAACAATTTATTTTTCAGCTTCATCAACTACTTGGATGACCAGAAAAAATGAGTTAAACATGAAAGATGTTCTTCAGTCAGACTTCAGTAATGTGTTATCTATTCCAGTACAAGAGACATTTATGGCTAGAAATACTGGTATAAATGTTGATAACAGTGAACAGACTGGATTACCTGTGGAGAGTCTTGATCCCGCGTTATCATTAATATTAACCAATAGATGGACACCAAGGCCTAAAAATAAAACTGTGCAATGTTCAAAATGTGGAAAGTGGTACTCAAGTAATGGAAATCTTGTGAGACATCTTAAATTTGAATGTGGGAAAGAGCCACAATTCCAATGCCCTTTGTGTCCTCTTCGCACACATTACAAGAGCAATCTTGTTCAGCACATGCATGCTAAACATCCTACTGCTGTTCATTTTAAGTAGGCCTTCTTTCCTATTCTTGTTTTCTGTTTTGTTTTAATTTTCTTTTATTTCTATGTTAGTTGCACCACTTTTTTTTTCTTTGCTTCTATAATCTAACTTTTCTATACCGAAAGACATATCATATGTTTTTTTTATATTTGAAGAGAAAAATTTTTGCCTAGACCGAGACTCGAACCTGGGACCTTTGGCTTTCCAGGCCAAATGCTCTACCAACTGAGCTACCGAGGTGAGTTGCGATCTAGATGCAAATTTTTCTCTTTATACCTTATTAACATAATAATTATGTCTATGGCTGGGTCCATTACATAGATACATTTACATTTCTCTATAAGTCTGCTAGTATTTTTATTTATATGAAGTCCTGAGTACAATATATCAGTAGAAACATTATATCAATGGTGGGCAATGAAAACCTCGTAACTCTATTTTGGTAAATTTTCAGGAGAAACAATTAACTGTTTTAAATAATTATTAAAATTGATAAGCAATAGTTCCTACATATTTTACTACTGAATACAAGTAAAGTTATTAATAAATTTGAAGTCCGTGTTCTCAACAGGTTATGCATCACATATTTCTGTGCTAGCTACTGGAGTTACGAAGTTTTCATTGCCTACCGTCAATATTCTATATATCTCGCAAACATGAGCAGAAGACTGGGGAAACTAGGAATACACACATATTATTAACTTAGATGCTGGTTGTTACTTAAGCAATTATTCATTCAGAAAAAAACAGAAATTAAATGTAATGTGAATAATTAAACAAAGTAAATAACTTTGAAAATACAATAGCAAGTAACATTATGAGGTTTTACTTATGAAATAAGTTTGGTCTGTTTATTCTTACCTTATATGGTTGTTTCTGTTAGACATATGTTTCAAGGCATGTTGCATCATCTTCAGTTGGTACTGACTGAAGTTGGTACAGGGCCAATAACTTGGGAAAAATCAGTCTCTACCAACTGAAGATGGTGCAACATGTCTTGAAACACATGTCTAATAGAAACAACCATATGAAGTAAGAATAAACAGATCAAACTTATTTCTAAAGTAAATAAGTATTTGTACAACAAATAAATAATAAAAATCTGTGACATGATAAGATAGAAAATATATAAAACTATAAATGAATAAAAATTCTGAACAGTCAAAAGTTAATTCTTAACAAAAAAGATAACAGTAACATACATACTTTTACCACTCATACTGTAGTTAACTCATTAGGAAGCCGTAGGCATAGTAGGGAGGATAATAATGAAATGTAGCATATTGATACGAAAAAAAAAATTGTGCTTCTTAAAACAATATAAAAATAGTATTAAAAGATTCCGGGCTATGTGGCCGTGGTCTATAACTGGCGTTTCTTCCAGGGAAACAACAGCTGGAAGCGCTCACCACTGAAGATGCCCTCCCCAGTTGAGGGAGAAACGTCTGGAAGAAACGCCAGTTATAGACCACGGCCACATAGCCCGGAATCTTTTAATACCATGATTACCGGCCATGAAAGCCTGCATTCTACAATATAAAAATAACAAAAAAACATGATACCATTTAGAAAACTTCTTGATTATGCCATATCTCACAAAATTATAGTCAGATAAATATTTTGTTTTCATAAAAAGAATGCTTTAATAAAAAATGTTGACATGTCTAAATATTTTCTCATTTTTATTTTATTATTGACAATGTTTTTATATTTTCTTCTATGGCATATCATGTATCTATTTACCTTTATTACTTAATTATATTATGTACCAAATAAGATGTCTTCTTAATTTTATTAATAATATTATTTGTTAAGTTTTAAATATCATATAAATTTAAAATATTGCTATATTGTTCACGTCTTCATCCACTCACTCAAGAGAAAGTTAAAAGTAATAAAATATGTACTTTAAAGATCTTTCAGAACATGCTCTATCATCAGCAGTTTAAAATGGTATTTGTTTAGTTTCTTGAGGATGACTGAGATCTCAGGTACATATTTTATTTAATATTTAAAGGAAGTGACACATATTTTATTATTTTATACAATAACCACAATAGTGATTCATAATGACTTTTAAAAGTATTGACTCGTTCAAGAGAGCCACTCAAAAGATCTAGTTTGTTCCTGAGTAACCCATGTACAAGTTAATGAACAATTTGAATAAAAGCTATGATGAACTTTTTTAAATAAATTTTTCATTTAATTTAAATGTTGGCAATCCATCCTTCCAACATTCATGTATTTTCAATTCAAAATAAATTTTAAATGAAATAAAATCTTGTTTTTCAGGAGTTACAGAAGAATGGACAGATTCTCAAGATGAATTTAATCTGGGACAAATTATTGCTCAAAGTATTGGCAGTAAACTAGTGAGTTCAAATCAACAGATGTTTGCAGGAACAAACAGATCTGAGCCGCCACAAAATTTTACTGAAAGTCATGTTCCATCTCAACAAGCGTTTCATGTCGGTCAATCAGCACCAATAGCTGAGAATGCTATGCACCTTTCAAGTGGTACACGTATTCGACGAAGAGATAATAAGACAGTGTGTTGCCAACAGTGTGGAAAATGGTATTCATGTAATGGAAGTCTCATGAGACACATCAAGTATGAATGTGGTAAGCAACCACAATTCCAATGTCCTCATTGTCCACATCGTACAAAGCACAAGAGTAGCCTTTTATCCCATATCTTTTGGAAACATTCCTCATTGGCCAAAAAGAAAACATCATAGAATGTTTCAAGTCTTTTTTTGTCTTCAAGACAACCCTTGAGGATGCCAGACGCAGTCTCTGGCGAAACGTCGGGGAACTATAAGCCTCATGACCATGGCCTACAACCCGATAATCTTCAAGATCATCATAAGATCATCACTTCAATAAAAGACTTTTGGATGGTGTTTCTCTTGAGGCCGAAACACATCAACAAATGGCCTGAATTTGTGAATGTACTATGATGATGATGATGATAAATAAAAAAATGAATAATGTTAACTCTAGGAATGTCAGCTTTATTTTTCATAGTGCTCGACAAATATATATGAATTTGTAGGCTTGTAGTAGAATCAAATTATATTTGAAGAGAAAAATTTACATCTAGATTGAGGTTTGAACCCAGGACCTTTAGCTTTATACACTGATGCTCTACCACTGAGCTATCCTAAGGCCTCCAGTCTAAACTCAAATTTTTCTCTTACACGTTTTAATTCCCGAGAGTGTCAATGGCTTGTAAACCAATGCTCAAGATGTGAATGCCAATTTCTTATTTAAGAAGACTTTTAATGGGAATTTAACATTATTTTATAAAGCCAGTAGAGCTTCTTTTGTTGTTTCAATGCTCTCAGGAAATTAAAATGTCATTATCATCATCATCATCCAGGGATTAAGCCTGTTGGCTCGTTCCGGTTTCATGAAAGCTAGAATTGTTAAAATTGTTCAGACCATCTTCTGTGTGGGCGCCCCAACACTTCTCCTTCCGTGCAGTTTATAATTTAGCAATCATTTTGGAAATCTTTCTTCTGGCATTCTATCAATATGTTCTTTCCAGTCATTCCTATATTTAATTATTCGGTCTGTAAGTTTGAAAATATTTAGTTCCTTTCTTATATCTTCATTCCTTTTCTTATCCAGCAGAGTATATCTGCTATATATAAGAATTAAACTTCATAATGTTAAAAATTCCCAAATTTATTATATAAATATCCTGCTATATTTAAAAAATCTCATCTCAGCTGCTTCCAATCTTTGTTCTTGTCTTTTAGTGATCGTCCAACATTCTGATCCATACATCAATACAGGAACAGCCATTAGTATAAGAGAAAAAATTGCATTTAGATTGGAGGCCTTAAGATAGCTCAGTGGCAGAGTATTACCATATAAAGGTAAAGATTGTGGGTTCAAACACCAGTCTAGGCATATATTTATCTTATATTTGAAAAGAAAAATATATGCATAGACTGGGGTTTGAACCCAGGACCGTTGACTCTCTATGTCAATGCTCTATCCAAGTGAGCTACCTAGGCCTCCAATCTAAATGCGTATTTTTCTATGTAGAAGAGAAAAATATGCATTTAGATCGGAGGCTATCCAAGTGAGCTACTTAGGCCTCCAATCTAAATGCGTATTTTTTTTATGTAGAAGAGAAAAAAACGCATTTAGATTGGAGGCCTAGGTAGCTCACTTGGATAGAGCATTGACATAGAGAGTCAAAGGTCCTGGGTTCAAACCCCAGTCTAGGCGTATATTTTTCTTTTCAGATATAATTTGTCCATCATTAAGATGTTTAAAAACGAATAATATGAACATATATTTATCTCTTCAAATATAATTTGAGCTTGAATGAGAAATGTTAATTGATAATAAAAACATTGTGGTAGAAAGTATAGCAACTATAGTTCTCTTATTGCTACGTGTGTGTTTTATGAATTAATATTTTGAGAACTTATTTAAATTGATTTTTATTATAAAATGAAGTGACTGGATACATAAAATACAATGTGATCAAACTCAAATTCACAATTTAGCTCTCTGACTTGGAGTTTAGCTGATGTTAGAGGCAATTGCCATTGAAATTAGTCATGTAAGATATACATATTTCTATGAGGTGAGGTTTAAAAATCTCTGATTAATTTATGTAATACACTTAAACTTAGTATTTAATGTCTAAAGGTATGAGCACATTTTTACATTTTTCTGTGATTTGTCATGGGCATGTTTCCAAGAATGAGAAAATTGTATTGTCTAGTTCTCCTATTTAAGGTTCTCCATACTTCTAACACTCATTTCCAGAACATCCTCAAACCATAATCTAAACATACAACTACATCATCATCCTTTATATAATATACTTCAACTTAGGGCATCTCATTACTCAACATTGGGCTTTCCCTATCTCAGTCAATCCAATTCAAATCTCCATTCAAGTTTTGTTGAGACTAGAGACATCTTACCTCAATGTAATGTTGATTTGTTCTCAAACATGTTTCGATATATTCTTCTATATTATCATCAGCTTTACTAGACTTCTCGAACATGTTTCAATATATTAAATTAATGTTGGGAAGTAAACATTATGAGGTTTTTGATATCCCTAACGAAATTACATTGATTTCGAAGTTCATAAATTCAACCATAGATGGCAATACTGAAGATGGCGACAATAGAATAGTTGACGGCCGAAGAATTTCGTCAGTCGGAGTTATGGCTGAAGATGAACATGACTATGTTTGAAGTCGCGATATCATGGAAGCATGAATCCTATGAGGTGAATTGTTTAAACAATATGTTCTCTGATGAATTTTAATGTTTCAATATATTCTTCTATATCATCGTCAGCTTTACTAGACTAGTAAATGAATATATCAAAACATGTTCGAGAACAAATCAACATTAAATTGAGGTAAGATATCTCTAGACTAAAACAAACTCGCTAAAAAGAACCTCAAAACATTACTTCCTAAAATAAATAATCAAATTTCCATTACCCATTTCTCTAACATCCATTTCAACTTTATCACCCACTTATGCCTATGCCTTCGTAATTGTATTTTCTCCAAAGGTTTTCAATAAAAAGTTCTTTAAAATTATTTAGTGGGAAACTCTTGGGAAAATGCAATTAGGAAGACCTAGGCATAATAAGGAGGATAATAAAGGAATATTGCATTTTGATACAAAAAATTGTGCACCTTCAAACAACATGAAAATAATAAATACATGATACCATTTAAAAATATACTTGTTTATATTGTAATACACATTTTATAACTAACTAACTTGCTGGCACTATCGAACCCATAGGTTCAAGGATACACAGACATAAGCTCTCCATACATCACTATCCTGAACTAATTTTTTCCAATCATCTCCTTTATAATCTACTTCCTTCATATTATGATTAAAATTATATTCCCACTTCATTCTTGGCTTCCTACTGGTCGGTCTACCTCTGGTTTTTCGAGTTTCCATGCTTCACTTTCATTGCCCTTAATTATACTCAGATAAATATTTTGTTTTCATAAAAAATGTACTTAATGAAAGAAAGTAGATGTGCCTAAATATTTTCTGATTTATTATTATTATTATTATTATTATTATTATTATTATTATTATTATTATTATTATTATTATTATTATTATTATTATTATTCACAACATGTTCGTATTTCCTTTTATGGTATAATATCTTTTCATACTTATTAATTCAATATAAATTATGTAGCAAATAATAAATACTATTTTAATTGTATTAATAATATTATATGTTAATATTTAAATATGATGTTTGTTTCAAAGTACCAGTATTGCTATATATAATTTTTTTTTCAATATTGTTAAAATTACACCTTACCTCATACAGTAAAACTTGCTCAAAGCAGAATCGTATAGGACCAATTTTTTTCCACATTAGACAAAATTCCGCATTATAAAAAAACTAAACTTATTAATAATCTTACATTATAGAGTACCATGTATGTCTTTTTACGTACCTTGGATTAATTATAGTTCTGCTGCCGTTGAAAAGTGAAGTATAATATGTATGAGCGTCTTCGATGGTAATGCGCGAAAAAACAGTCTCGATTCATCTGCGTTAAAAATGTCTCTTAGGCGCATATCCTGAAATGAAAGTACGCAGTTTCGGTGTTTCTGCTCACCAACTACAGTTTCGTCCACATCCTTCGATTCCCCGCAAATTTCATTCCACACTACATTGTGTCGTCTTTTAAAACTGTCCAGCCAACCTGAAGATACCTTGAAATTGTTATTCCCTAGGGATTTAACAACAGCTAGAGCTTGACTTCGGAGCATCAGTCTGGGAATTTGGAAATTTATCTTCAATAACTTTCACTTTTTCGTTTAATGTGAATGACATACGTTTTAGCCATCTTTATTCCGAAAATTCAGAACACTACCTGTGAAAGATCAGTCTCAGAACTTAAACTAATTTAAGATTTTACAGCGCGTTATTTGTAAGACAGGTATTTTGCGTAACGGGTGTGCAATGAGGTCAAAAGAAAATTTCAGGTACAGATAGAATACATCACCCGGCGGCAGGAATCATTCCTTTTTGTTTTTTGGCCTAATGGGAATTCAGTGACGTGGAATCTAATTTATTTCTCTCTCTGTCTTTCCGCTTTATAGTTTTTTCATGAATTGTGTAAAAATATCCTTCCGTTCCACGTTGGACAGATTCCATTTTATGCAAAATGAATACATGTAAAATTGCTATTATTTCACTGGGACCAATAAATTTGTTCACATTGGACAGATTTCCGCATTATTCACATTCTGGATTAAACAAGTTTCACTGTTATATTTGAAAAGAAAAATATACGCCTAGACTGGGGTTTGAACCAGGACCTTTGACTTTCTATGTCAATGCTCTATCCAAGTGAGCTACCTAGGCCTCCAATCTAAACGTGTATTTTTCTCTTATATATAATTAATTCCCTAACCCCAAATGCTACGAGCCATTGCTGTGATTTTTTAGGGAATTAACTATGTATAAGAGAAAAATACACATTTATATTAGATGCCTAGGTAGCTCACTTCGATAGAGCATTGACATGGAAAGTCAAAGGTCGTGGGTTCAAACCCCAGTCTAGGCGTATATTTTTCTTTTCAAATATAATTTGTCCATCATTAAGAGGAGCGAAGGACAGCTCTTCAAGACGACAGAACAACGGTCGTGACGATACTAAGGATGGAACAGAAACTATGTTCCGAAACTAGTTTATAGTCAAATAGAAGAACAATATGAGATGAGTGATAAAAAATCTACATTAATGAATATACCTCATAGTGAGAATTCCTAAAATAAGTAGTAAATATATTATATTATTTAATCTTTTATACAATAACCTCAATGGTGTTTTGTAATTACACTTAAAAGTATTGATTCATTCAAGAGAGTTGCTCAAAAGATCTGATTTGTTCCTGAGCCATCCATTCCATGACTAATATATATAATGTACAAGATAAATGACTGAATAAAGCTATGATGTTTTTACTTTAATAATTATATTATTAATTTAAATGTTGGTAATCCATCCTTCCAATATTTGTATATTTTCATTTTTAAATAAATTTGAAGTGAAATGATATCTTGTTTTTTCAGGAGTTAGAGATAGTTGGACAGTTTCTACAGATGAATTTGATCTGAGACAAATTATTGCTCAAAGTGGAGGCAGTGAACTAATGAGTTCAAATCAACAGATGTTTGCTGAACCAAATATCTCAGAACCATATAATGTTACTGAAAGTCATGTTACTTCCCAACGACCATTTCATATCAATCAATCAGCATCAATAGCTAAGAGCGATTCTCATCTTTCATGTGGTATACGTATTCGACGAAGAGATAATAAAACAGTGTGTTGCCAACAGTGTGGGAAATGGTATTCATGTAATGGAAGTCTCATGAGACATGTCAAGTATGAATGTGGTAAACAGCCACAATTCCAATGTCCTCATTGTCCACATCGTACAAAACAAAAGAGTGGCCTTTTATCCCATATCTATTTGAAACATTCATCATCGGCCAAAAAGAAAACACCATAGAATGTTATTTTTATTTTTTTATATTTAAAATAATATTGTCCAGTATTGGAAAGTATTAATATTCAAACATAACATTGAAATATTAAACTTTACTGCTTAAAAAGGTAGGGTAAATTTTTATTAAGACACTTCTTGAAAAGAAGCCGTCCATTGGCTATTAGTAGCACTGTTTATCTGAAATCGAACAATTAGAGAAGTATATGGGGACAGAAATGTTGACATTTGTATTGTGTCTTGAATAGTATGTCAGATTGCTTACTGGTGTGTAGAATCAAAGGTCTAGGTTTCAAGTCCTGGTTCAAGCGTTAATTTTTCTTTTCAAACTAATATTATACAGTATTGGAAAGTATAATTGATGTTAACCCTGTATCTGTCAGTTTTATTTTCCATAGTGTCATGCAAATATGTGCAAATTTGAAGACTTGCGGTACGATGTTTAATGACGATAGTTCTCTTATTCCTATATGTGTGTTTTATGAATAAATATTTTGAGGACCATTTTTATTATATGTGATCGTGCCAGGGAAACTGCTGGTTAATTTGTAAACTATATATTCATAGAGAAGTGACGAGAATTTATGTGGGTCGAAAAAATCAACCTAACTTAGTATTTAAAGATATTGATGTATTTAACTAGTGTGAATGATTTAGCAACTATCCCTAACCAATTTTTTAAGGACTGAAAGAAAAGTATTGAGTATTTATTTATATTGTTCCATAAGAGTAGATAAATTAATACTAATAAATTTGTTATCTCAGTCAAATATTGAATTTATTCTATAATTCATCGAAAGGCATAAGAGTAGCCTTTTATCCCATATCTATTGGAAACATTCCTCATTGGCCAAAAAAGAAGACATCATAGAATGTTTTAAGTGTTTTTTTGTCTTCATTTAATAAAAAAATTAATAAATAATGTTAACTCTAGAAGTGCCAGATTTATTTTCCATAGTGTCAGGCAAATATATATGTGAATTTGTAGGCTTATGTTAGAATATTTTAAGAGAAAAATATACGCTCAGACTGGGGTTTGATTTCTATGCCAATGCTCTACCAACTGAGCTACCTGTGCACTCCAATCTAAACATAAGTTTTTCTCTTATACATTTGTCAATTCCCGAGCGTCAAATACTATGAACTGTTGCTTGATCACGCAAATGACGGCTTTTTTTAAGAAGACTTTTATTGGGAATTTAAACATTACTTTATAAAGCCAGTAGAGCTTCTTTCTTTTTTTGTGTTAGAATGTTTAATAACTATAGTTCTTTTATTGCTACATGTGTGTTTTATGAATGAATATTTTGAGGACACATTTAAATTCATTTTTGTAAAAAGAGATACACTCGTGAATATTTATTATTATTCTTGCTTTGGTTATCGATTATAAAGGGAGATGTAACATTATGAACAAGCAGGTGAATGGAGAAGACTAAGTAACAGTGAGATGCATGATCTTTATAGAAAACCAGATATAATAAGAACAATAAATTAAGTCTTGTAGACTGTGATAAGCAGGACATGTCACACAAATCAGGAATAAAAGAGGTGCATGGAAGTTTCTTATAGGAAAATCAGAGGGAAAACACCCAGTTAGTAGACCATGAATGAGGTGGGAAAATAAGATTATCCATGATTTGAGGGAAGTAGATTACACAGGGGATGATTGGAAAACATTATCTTAGGATAGAGATGTATGGAGAACTTATGTCTGCATGGCCATGAACCTATGGGTTTGATAGCGCCAGCAAGTTAGTTAATTTATAAAATGAAGTGACTGGATATATCAAATAGAATGAGTTCAAACTCAAATTTTCAATTTATCTCTGACTTGGAGTTTAGCTGACAATAGAGGCAATTACCTTTGAAATTAGTCAGGTAAGAAATACATATTTCTATGAAGTGAGGTTTAAAAATTTCTGATTAATTTATGTAATACACTTAAACTTGCTTACAACTCAATGGTATTAATAAGCTGTTAGTTTATGCTGATGATGTAGTATTATTGGCTGATAGCGAGGAGATACTAAAGGACAACACGCACACACTATTAAGTAACACTAAGAAATTAGGACTGAAAGTAAATATCAATAAAACTAAATATATGGTCACACGTAGAAATTCATTATATAATGGAAATGGACAGCTAATGACAAATGAGGGAAATTTTGAGGAGGTGGCTGAATTCAAGTACCTAGGAACAATAATCACGAATAGGAATGAGATGCACAAAGAAATTAAACATAGGCTCAATTCTGGAAATGCATGCTATTATGCATTGCAGAGACTCTTGATGTCCCAACTCCTTTAAAAAAACGTTAAACTGAAAATATATAAAATTATTATTCTACCAGTTATATTATATGGGTGCGAAACATGGACTCTTACTTTAAGGGAGGAAAGGAGATTACAAGTATTTGAGAATAAAGTACGTAGGAAAATATTTGGACCAAAGAGAGATGAACAGACAGGTGAATGGAGAAGACTACATAACAATGAACTACATGGTCTTTATAGGAAGCCAGATATAATAAGAACAGTTAAGTCTCGTAGACTGCAATGGGCAGGACATGTCACACGTATGGGGAATGAAAGACTTGCATGGAAGCTTCTTGTAGGAAAGCCAGAGGGAAAATGCCCGGTTGGTAGACCAAGAATGAGGTGGGAGAATAACATTAACTATGATTTGAGGGAAGTAGATTATACAGGGAATGATTGGAAAGCATTAGCTCAGGATAGGGATGTATGGAGAGCTTATGTCCGTGCGGCCATGAACCTATGGGTTCGATAGTGCCAGTGAGTAAGTAAGTAATACACTTAAACTTAATATTTAATGTCTAAAGGTGTGAGCACATTTTTATATTTTTCAATGAATTGTCAGGACACATTTCCAAGAACGGAGAAAATTGTATTGTCTAATTCTCCTATTCAAGGTTCTTCATACTTCTGACATTCATTTCCAGAATTTATCCTCAAACCATAATTTAAACATACAACTACATCATAATCCTTTATATAATATACTTCAACTTAGGGCATCTCATTACTCCACATCAAGCTCTCCAATGGTCCCTATCTCAATCAACTGAATCCAATTTGTATCTCCAATACTCATTACTCTAACATCTTTCAACTTTATCTTCCCACTTATGTCTTTGCCTTCCTAATTGTATTTTCTCCAAAGGGTTTTCAATAAAAATTCTTTAAAATTACCAGTGGGAAACTCTTGGGAAAAGGCCATTAGGGAGAATAATAACAGAATATTGCAAAAGATAAATTAAACCTCATAGTGATTTATTCCTATAAAATTTCAAAAACGAATATTGCATATTGATAAAAAAAATATGATCCTTCAAACAACATGTAAATAATAAATATATGATACCATTTAAAAATTATTTATTTACATCATAATACACATTTTATAACTACACTCTAATTCAACCCAGGAAGTTACTACAGACCTTACGGGCTATGCCAGTGTCCCCCTACCTACAGAGGGTAGATGTTGCCAAACTCATAATAACGGTATTTGTTTGTTTAGGGAGGACGAAGGGGCAAGGTTAGCAGTACTTTCTCCAAATCTACATACTATACATTTAAAAAACATAGTTTTTCTTTTAAGGCATGCAAAATAGTTTTATAGTAAATGATAGTCGACACTTTCACACAGGATAGTATAGACCTGCACAAGCTCAGTGACAATTCATAACTGTTTTTTTTCTTTAAGTGGGGGTGGCTTGGATGGCTACAACTTACAACTATGTACCAGCTGTGTTGCAATCTTCAGTAAAATACTGTTAATGGCAACCCAGTTCCCTATTCTAAACACACAGTAACTTCCTGGGTTGAATCTGACTGTAACTAACTTGTTGGCACTATTGAACCTACAGGTTCATGCCCACACGAATATAAGCTCTCCATACATCCCTATCCTGATTTGTTTTCCAATCATCTCCTGTATAATGTACTTCCCTCAAATCATGGTAAGAATTATATTCCCACCTCATTCTTGGCTTACCTACTACGCACTTTACCTCTGGTTTTCTGTGCCCCTCTTTCATTCCCCTTAATTATAGTCAGATAAATATTTTTTTATAAAAAGTGTGCTTAATGGAAAAAAAGTTGATGTGCCTAAATATTTTCTGATTTATTATTATTATTTACAATATGTTCAAAGTTTCTTCTCTGGCATATTATATACATTTTCATATTTATTACTTAAATATAAATTATCTAGCAAATAACACTGGTCAACATGATTTTTGTCTCATGAGTACCAATAGTTGTACTTAATGCAGTTTTTTTATCGTGTTTTCAAATATGTATTCGGAATTTCTCCATCACCTACAGTTTTTTTTTTATTTCAGTTTCAATTAATGGATTTAAATAATTATTTTTTTAATAAACGTTTTTTCGTCCATTTTGTCCATTGTAAAATAAAACCAAATGAGCTAACTCAAATGGTTTCGTCTATGGAAAAGAGATATCAAGGCAAATGGAATCCTAATATGTTGGCCGATTATTGTTGGACCATCAAGAGGGATGCTCCACAGGCGAAATATAGCAGAAAATCGTCATTTCTTACTTTCTAGGTGAGTCCGAATGTTCGGATATTGTGTAGTTACGAATGTAGAAAATATTAAAGTGTTTGAAATTATAAATGCCTGTCTCTTGAAAATCTTGCGCGATGGAGAAAAACTGATATCATATTTGAATTCAGGAGAAAAAATACTATCAGGATCTCATATTTTTCTTTCTGAGACAAAAAAAAATTATTTTTTGTTGCTCAGTGTAATTAATAATTTTTAAAATGTATTAATAGTATTATTTGTTAATTTTAAAATACTGTGTATGTTTCAAAGTATTGCTGTATTTAATTATCTTTTTTAATATTATTAAAATTACACCTTACCACATATTTAGTCTTCTTATTAGATAAGTACAAACTGTTATTTCCCATTACAATTCATCGGAGAACATTTTTGTTTAAACAACTCACCTCATAGGATTCATGCTTCCATGATACCACGGTTTCAAACACAGTCGTATTCATCTTCAGCCATAACTCCGACTGAACCGCGGTATCATGGAAGCACGAATCCTATGAGGTGAGTGTTTAAACAAAATGTTCTCCGATGAATTTTAATGATTATACCTCATAATGTTTACTTCCCAACATTAATTTAATATGTTATTTCCCATAATTAACTTATGAATGAATGATTATTAGTTTATCCCAAACTGGTCTTAAAAAGAAGACTAAATATGAGGTGAGGTGTAACTTAATAAAATTTAATTATTAATACCTCATAGTGATACTTCCTACAAATATTGCTGTACTGTGTTGTTTTCAAATGGCTGGAGCTTGGTTTACACCATTAGTCCTCATATTGCTATATTGTTCACCTGCTCATCTGCTTATCCAAGGTAAAAAGTAAAATTTCAGTTACAAAATTTTGCAGGCCTTTCAGAACATGTTCCATCATCATCAGTTAAAAATATACCTCTTTACTTCGTTGAAGATGATTGATATCTCAGGTATATATATTATTATTTAATCTTTTATACAATAACCTCAATGGTGTTTTGTAATTACATTTAAAAGTATTGATTCATTCAAGAGAGTTGCTCAAAAGATCTGATTTGTTCCTGAGCCATCCATTCCATGACTAATATATAAAATGAACAAATGACTGAATAAAGCTATGATGTTGTTTACTTTAATAATTTTATTATTAATTTAAATATTGGTAATCCATCCTTCCAATATTTGTGTGTTTTCAATTCTAAATAAATTTGAAGTGAAATAATATCTTGTTTTTCTTTTCAGGAGTTAGAGATAGTTGGACAGTTTCTACAGATGGATTTGATCTGAGGCAAATTATTGCTCAAAGTGGAGGCAGTGAACTAATGAGTTCAAATCGACGGATGTTTGCTGAACCAAATATTTCAGAATCACAAAATGTTACTGAAAGTCGTATTACACCCCAACGACCATTTCATATCAATCAATCAGAATCAGTAGCTAAGAGTGCTTCTCGTCTTTCATGTGGTATACGTATTCGACGAAGAGACAATAAGACAGTGTGTTGCCAACAGTGTGGGAAATGGTATTCATGTAATGGAAGTCTCATGAGACATGTCAAGTATGAATGTGGTAAGCAACCACAATTCCAATGTTCTTATTGTCCACATCGTACAAAACAAAAGAGTAGCCTTTTATCCCATATCTACTGGAAACATTCATCATTGGCCAAAAAGAAGACGTCATAGAATGTTACTTTTATTAATTTTTTTATTTAAAATAATATTGTCCAATATTGAAAGTGTTAATATTTAAATATAACATGAAAATATTAAACTTTACTGCTTAGAAAGGTAGTGTAAAATTCTCATTAAAATACTTCTTGAATACAAGTTGTCTGTTGGCTATTGGCAGCGCCATCTGTCTTTCTTTGGATGATTAGAGAATTGTACATGAGGAAAGAAATGTTGATGTTTGTATTGTGTCTTGAGTGATGTAATGGATTGAATTCTGATGTGTAGAAACAGAGGTCTGGGGTTCAAGTCCCGGTTCAAACATTAATTTTTTCTTTTCAAAATAAAATAGTCCAGTATTGAAAAGTATTAATATTTAAATATAATATGAAAAAATTATTAAATGATTTTAATTCTTTTTGTCATCATTGTTATGTTAACCCTGTAAGTGTCAGTTTTATTTTCCATAGTGTCATGCAAGTATGTGTAACTTTGAATGCTTGGAGTAGAATGTTTAATAACTATAGTTCTCTTATTCCTATTTGTGTGTTTTATGAAACATTACAGTTCATTTTTATTGTATGTGATCATGCCAGGGAAATCACTGATTAAGGGTCGAATGTTTGAACGCATTAGACAGTAAAAGGCGTTCTCTGCTGAGAAAGTTTTTATCCAAACACATTTTGCTTACTTAGAAATCTATTCATGCAGTAATAATTGTAAGCTACCTGATGAGGTACCTTAAGATCGTAGCTCAAGATATAAACTTATGTGAAAATCCCAAAGGGAACCGATGATAACCGATGTAGTTTGAAACCTTTGCAGCTTTATCAAAGATGTTGGACCTTGAAGACTTCGATCATGATTTCGGTATATGCGGAGAAGAGGAATTTGATAGAGTCTACCAAAGAATTCAACTGGAAGAACAGGAGAATCGGTGTAATATTGCGCAATGCAGACGTCGTTGTATACGGTATTATTTACGGGAAGCAAGCATAAATGCGTTCCTCTACAGCAGACGAAAATAACAGAAGTGGTTTTATCGCTGAGAATTCTGGGTAATTCGTTGCCAATGTTACGAAAACGTTAACTTTCATGCATGACCGGTAAGTCGGCCGTTAATTCGATCTCAGCAATTGCTCACGGTGAGTCAGCTCACCAGTGATTGGAAGTAATTTGAGTAGAGACTAATGTATTTGCATACGACCCTAAAAGTTGCAAACCATATTTTTGTAGAGAAGTGATGAGAAGTGATTTGGCAGAAAAAATCAACCAAAATTAGGATTTAAAGCTATTGATATGTTTAACTAGTATGAATGATGCAGCAACTATCCCTTATCTATTTCTTAAGGACTGAAAGAAGAGTGTTTGAAGTTACATGACCTTAAATCTGCATTCTTTTAATTTAAAATAAGTGGATATTTGCCATAGCTGGATTATTTAAGGCATGATGCCATGGTGGAGAGCTACAGGACTTGCACTGGTTCAAGTCCCAATGAGGGAAGAAATTTTCATATGGATTTTCAATCAGTATGGGACCGTGCCTATCCAGCATTGTGAGGAATTTGGATAGCTATAGTAAACAGCGACTTCAGGTTGAGAAAACAGATGCAATGCCTGGAGAACCCGACATGCTGACCACGTATACTGGCTAGATGATCATTCACCTTTGTGATTACACATGTGTATGTAAGACCAGCAGCTGGCTGGTGGGTCATGGGCCTTCTAGGCCTGTTGTGTCGTGGAGTGGAGTGAATATTTTAAATATTGCATGTAATATAAACTCAACAATGTATCATCATTACAGTAAATAAACAACATTCATAACTAGAAATTACTATTATTTCCATATTTAATTTTAGGAAGTTATATTTTGAGGTTATTTTAATTATATTATTTTTGGTCTGGACATCTTACCTCAATATTAATGTTGATTTGTTCTTGGACATGTTTCAAAACAGAATATTAACATTAATATTGAGGTAAGATGTCCAGACCAAAAATAATATAATTATTATTTCCATGTTGATATAAGTTAGAGAATAGAAATGATTGTAACATTTCATAAGGGCATTGACCTCCTACTCTCAAGAAGTGCTAATTCTAAGGTGATGTGGATGCTGTGGCCCATATTTTATGATCAAATCCTACTTAACTATTTATAACTTTTGTGTCTTATTAAACCAACTTCAATATTTAAAAGTAGTAGTACTAGTAAATATATGTAGGTAGAAAATAACACTATGAGGTTTCTTCAATTAAATTTGAGTTTTTTTGACTCACCTCATATTTCTTGATTTTTATGCAGACCTAGGTTTCGTCACTGATTTTGTGACATTCTTGATGCAACACAACTGCTCTCTTGCGGTTGTTCCTCCTGCAAATTGATTTCTGTGCTCTCTGTTGGCTGACCTATGAGCTTCCAAATCAATCCCCTCGCCTTTTCACCAGGAATTTCAAAATTCATGGTTTTCTTTTTATTCTTGCATATGTAAATTTTCTCCCAAATTGTGAATTCCTGAAGATTTTTCTAACTGTTTTAGTAATTTTGCCTTAATTCTGTGTTTTTCTGACCAAGCATGTGCAGCTATTGCAGATTTTTCTTTTTCTCTATTTTTAACATATCTAAGGAGGGACAACCACAAGATAGCAGTTGTGTTGTATTGAGAATGGCACAAAGTCAGTGACAAAATCTAGGTCTGCATAAAAATCAAGAAATATGACATGAGTCAAAAACAACTCAAATTTAAGTAGTAGTAGTAGTAGTAGTAGTAGTCTAATGGCCATTAGCTTGGATGTATTCCAGTTGCTTTTATCCTTTGCAATAGACTACAGCCTGGGTTCTTGTAGGTGACATCTTGAGAGCCTCGCCGTTAGTAAGGTGGTCTTTGTCCATTGATGAGTTATCTTGACACTATACAATTTGGAGAGTTGAAGATTCCAATTTTGTGTAGTGTGCTGCCCGATAGTGATGGCCTGTTAACAGTCTAAGGGTCGAATGTTTGAACGCATTAGACAGTAAAAGGCGTTCTCTGCTGATAAAGTTTTATTCAAACACATTTTTCTTACTCAGAAATCTATTCACGCGGTAATAATTGTAAAGCTACCTGACAAGGTACCTTAAGATCGTAGCTCAAGATATAAACTTATGTGAAAATCCCGAAGGGAACCGATGGTAACCGATGTAGTTTGAAACTTATCCAAGATGTCGGACCTTGAAGACTTCGATCATGTTTTCGGTATACGCGGAGAAGAGGAATTTGATAGAGTCTACCAAAGAATTCAACTGGAAGAACAGGAGAATCGGCGTAATATTGCGCATCGCAGACGTGTTTGTATACGGTATTATTTGCGGGATGCAAGCATAAATGCATTCCTCTATAGCAGACGAAAATAACGGAAGTGGTTTTATCGCTGAGAATTCTGGGTAATTCGTTGCCAATATTACGAAAACGTCAACATTCATGCATGACCGGTTAAGACGGCCGTTAATTCGATCTCAGCTCACCAGTGATTGGAAGTAATTTGAGTAGAGAGTAATGTATTTGCATACGACCCTAAATGTTACTACTGCTTCATGCCTTGGTTGTTCAAGTATTAAGTTTTTTATTAGTTGCCCACAATTTCTCATTACTTTGTATTTTAAAGAGCTCCATCAATTTTTTCTGAAAGTTTCTTTTAATAATAATAATAATAAATAATAATTTTTTGCGCGATAGTGCATTTTGTCGTACTTACAGCAATGGTGAACATGATTTAAAGTTCAACTTCCTACATTTCAGGGTTGCCAACATAAATAACTATACTATAATATTACATATTACAAACTTCGTCGGGAAGTAAAACCACTGCCCTTTATGTATACTACGTAAATGTATATACAAAAATATATCCAAAAGGTAATGTTAATATACATTATATGAAACAAATCACGCATTTTAAATGAACTGAACTTTATTTGAGACAATATAAAACAATAAATACGTACTTGCTGCCATTTTATGACCAATTGGTGTCATAGCCTACTGTAATCTCAACTAATAAACATTATCCATACTGTTAGCATTAGTCAGTTGTTTATAATGAACGCAAATATTTCCAACAAAGATGTTATTATTTTACTATTATTTATTATTTTGAAAACACCATCGTGCAAAAAATAATGTACAATGCATGTTTGTGAAGTGTTTTACAGAATCTCAGAAATTAAAAACCTTGCTATCGCTCGGTTTTTAAACATTTCCTCGCTTCCGTGAAAATCACTTCCCAACCTCACATTGTAATATACTATTGCAAAATGATAGGGCAGGGTTTGATTTGTTTCCTGTAAAATTGTTGTACCTTTTTTGCTTTTTTTTATTTTTTTATTTTAAAGTTATAAATATAAAATTGGTATTCGAGATGTACCATTCCAGAAGCAGAAGATGGAACATACATTTCAAAAGGCCTCTTAAAAATTTGACAGCATTTAATAGTTAAGCACGACTTGAGACCTCAGGTACCAGTTTTATATTTTTAGCTTTTACATAGTGACCTCAATGATGTTTTGTAATGGATTTTAAAAGTATTAACTTCAATATTGTCTCTTTCCACTTTATTCAGTCTCTGGCTTTTTTTTTATTACCAAGCTTTGAGTTCCTAGGACTATCTATATGTGGGCATTCTTTCTCTGCTCCTTTTTCCCATTCTTGGATCTCATACTATCGTAGGCCAGTCTGTCCTGCTGCAATCTGGCTCCATTTTTGTAGTTTTATACTTCTGGCTTTGTACTTCATTTCATTCCTCCTTCATAGTACCCTGTTTGGCATTTTGTCTTTCATTTTGATGTCTAATATTTTGCTTTCCCTTTATTTCTGACATATCTGTAACACTTGGTTTTTCGTGAGTGTCCAAGTATTGACAAGTATAGAGCAGAATTGGTATAACACATGTTTGAACCGTTTCAAATTTCAGATGGTGATATACTTATGAATTTTAAAATTAAAACTTTTACCAAACAAGTTTTATTCTTTTTCCCCTGCTATCTGCCAGCCCTGAGAAATTTATTCATGATTTTTTTTGTTACATATTTTTTCATATATAAATAACATGGTTGCATTTTTTATAAATGATGAAAATTTGGTAACTCACTTGCTGTTATTAACTAACTAACTCACTGGTGCTAACAAACCCGTAGGTTCATGACTATAAAGATATATGCTCTCCATACATTGCTATCCTGAGTTGTTTTCCAATCATCCACTGTATAATCTACCTCCCTCAAATCATGGTTAATATTATTCTTCACCTCATTCTTGGTCTACTTACTCGGCGTTTTCCCTCTGGTTTTCCTACAAGAAGCTTCCTTGCCCCTCTTTCATTACCTATTCGTGCCACATGTCCTGCCCATTATGCCTACGAGACTATTATTACCTTGTTTTTGTAATTCGGAATTGTAGGTAAGAGAAAACTACGTAACATTGAGCTTCATGATCTTTATGGGAAAACCAGATGTAATAAGAACAATTAATTCAGAATAAGAAGTTACCCATGTGTAATGTGAGTAATGGTTCACAGCTCTGGAGTTAGCGATTAAAGTGAGAAAAGTTATAAGAAGAGGGTTTCTACATGAATTTGTAAGAATATCTGAATAGCTCAGTGGTCAGAGCTTCAACACAGAAAACTGAAGGTTCCTGATTCAGGCAAATATTTTTATTTCATAAAACTTATGATGGGAATTAACATTGTGGGGCTTTCAAATTATAAAATTAAAATGAATCATATATCATCTCACCTCATACACTTCATGTTCTTCACAGCACAGGACCACAATTTCAGGAACATATTTTCAATTATATTGGAAGAGAAAAATTTTCACCTAGACCGAGACTCGAACTCGTACCAACTGAGCTACCGAGGCAAGTTGCGATCTAGATGCAAATTTTTCTCTTATACACGTTGTAATTCCTTCATGCCAAATGCTTTGAAACCTTTGCTTCTATCTTTGCAAATGGCGGCTTCTTAGTTAAGAAGACATTTATTAGGAATTTAATACTACTTCATAAAGCCAGTAGGGCTTCTATATTTTCAATTGTTGAATTTTTGCCTTCCCAATCATATTTTAATCTCCCCTCTAGTGTTGATTTTATGTACTTTGAGATTAGATCTTAACAGTTTAGGAAAATATATACATTCAGAAGAACAAATTTAGATCCATAAATTTTGAAATTCCCGATGAACAAGATTTATTCTCAAAGTTCATCAAATCAACATTAGATAGCAGTTTAGATTATGGCAAAAATTGCTCAGTTGAAAATATGGCTGAAGATACGAACAACTGTTCCTGAAACCACAGTCCTGTCCTATAAAGAACATGCAGTATGAGGTGAGATGATGTATGACTCATTTTAATTTTATTAAATTATTTTTCTCTTTACTATTAAAAATATTATTGTTGTTTAAACAAAACAAAATATAATGAAGTTGGATTAAATATTTCTGTTACAAAATCCAAGAATTTTCAATCTTTTTGTGCATTTTAGTTGTAAATAATTTTGAGATAAAATTTTGTTTTTCAGGAATTACAGAAGAATGGACAATTTCTCAAGATGAACTTGACTTTGGACAACTTTTTCCTCCGAATACTAGCACTGATCTGTTTGATCTGGATCAACAAATGTTTGTAAACACAAGTAGTTTAGAATCACAAAATTTAAATGACAGTCATTTGATAGCAAATGTTGTTCCTCAACAAAGAAGTAATGTAAATCAGTTAGTGCAAGCAGCTAAAAGTTCTGGTAGTGTTCCCAATTTGCCTCTACGCACTCGAAGAACAGATCATAAGACAGTACGTTGTTCAAAATGTGGAAAATGGTATTCAAGTAATGGAAATCTTATGAGACACATCAAGTATGAATGTGGTAAAGAACCACAATTCCAATGTCCTCATTGTCCACTTCGTACGCGACATAAGAGCAGCCTTCTATCCCATATGTACTGCAAACATCCCTCAGTGCTTAATAAAAAAACATAATTTTCTTTGCTTTTAAATAAGACTCTTACAGCATTTAAAGATTTTGTGTAATGCCACCAGGTTAAGACATTTCTGGCTTTCTCCCCTAGCATTGGCAGAATTGTAATCCATTTCTTAGGTTGGGGGACCTGGAGGGTGGAGTTACGTTACCCCAATGATATGATGGGTGATAAATGATAATGCAGCGCCAGGAGAGTTCTTAACCTAAGCTTAACCTAAATTCCAGACCATGGGCAACCACAGGAATAATTCCCTTTAAGAAAAAAATCCCTATGGTTTGACCGGGAATCGAACCCAGGACCTCATGAACAGTAGTCAGGAATGCTGACCACTAGCCCATGAGGCTGGTCACATTTAAAGATTGTAAAAAAAAGTAAAGTATTCCCACTACAGGCCTCAGGAGGCCCTTGGGGTAGTGGGATGTTAAGGCTCCCACTTTTTCTAGACAATCGGCACTTGATGTCAGCCGGGTTGTCAGCCCTGCGTGACGGCCGTCTGTACCCCCAAAACAAGCATCTGGTACTCATTTCCATTAGAGACTAAGTCGACCCCAGGGCCATAGTGCCACCAGAAGGTTTGGGTCACTTTAAAAATCCTGACCCCCACCGGGACTTGAACCCTCGACCTTCTGGCTTGTAGCGCAGTGCCTTAACCACTACTCTACGGTGTGCCCCTTTAAAGATTGTAGTTTGTGTTATTATACTAGGTAAAGGTAGAGTGATCCCACTACAGGCCATAGAAGACCCTTGATGTAGTAGGAGGTTAAAGCTCCCACTTTTTCTAGACAATCGACACTTGATATCAGCCCTGCGTGACGGCCGCCTTTACCCCCAGAATAGGCATTTGGTATTCATTTCCGTTAGAGGTTGAGTCAACCCCAGGGCTATGGTGCCATCAGAAGGTTTGAGTTAGTTTAAAAATCCTGACCGCACCGGGACTCGAACCCTCGACCTTCCGGTTTGTAGCACATGCTGCCTTAACCACTACGCTATGGTGTGCCCCTAGTTATTATACTATGGCATTTGATAAGTAATGGCAACACTACCATAACATCTTGAAAAGTTATTTAGGTTACTTTTGACATTACAAACTTAATTTATAGTCTCCTGCCAAGTCAACTATACATTACCAAATCCTTGGTATATGACACATTTCATCTGCAGCACCATTTCTGGATATTTCTCTCATCTGATCATTCTAAAGCTTTCAGGATATTAACTCTTGATTGAAATTGAATGCCTCATAGAGATTCTTTGATCTTTGAGAATAAGTTATAATCACAAGGTATCATGTCTGGTGAATTTTGTAGATGTTCGAGTACTTCCCAATTTAATCTTCTAAATAAATTCTACTGAACATCTTTTTAGGGCAGTATTAATTACTAAATGTGAGAAACAGTGAATGCATTCATGAAATATTACTATTTCGAGACTTTCAATATTACTGATTTATACAACAGAGACTGTTGAACAACATACTACAAGATTGCAGTCCACGCGGCTATGAACCTACGGGTTCGATAGTGCCAGTGAGTAAGTAAGTAAGATTGCAATAGTCACCATCAGGATCGCTGATTTACAACAGTGTTGCCATTATGGTGATCTTGTTATTCTCCCAGTTACAGTATATGGTTGTGAAACATGGACTCTTACTTTAAGGGAAGAGAAAATATTGCAAGTATTTGAGAATAAAGTTCTTACATGGCAATTGTCAACTATTTCGTGCTGAAACTACTTTGAAATTTCTCCCAGAGAAGTGTTGTGATGTACCAAGGGCATGACAAAATAATTATCTGCCGCTTTTAACTGCATGGCACTAAAATCCACATTTGGGCAAAACACCAGTTGTGGACCACAGTCATATAGCCTGGAATGTTCTAATACTATTATTATGTATGTTATGATCTTATCTTTTTTATGTAACATTTTTCACTGGTTGAGTGCAAGAGAAGGCTTTATGTCCTTAACTCTGCCTAAACAAACTATTAACATTAATCATGACATTTATTTTGTTACAAGTACTTTTCCTGTTATAATCAATTCAGTTACAAGATAGAACAGTAAACATATGTAGGGTTAATATTTAATTTTAGGAAGTTATATTTTGAGGTTATTTTAATTATATTATTTTTGGTCTGGACATCTTACCTCAATATTAATGTTGATTTGTTCTTGGACATGTTTCAAAACAATTCTCTGTTTTATCTTCAGCTTTCCCAGAGTCTGGGAAAGCTGAAGATAAAACAGAGAATTGTTTTGAAACATGTCCAAGAACAAATCAACATTAATATTGAGGTAAGATGTCCAGACCAAAAATAATATAATTAATATGTAGGGTTATATGTCATATTAGTATAGAAATGTGCATTCTAACCATTGATTTTTCTCATTATTTGTTCAGTGTATTTCCATTATGTAGCATATTTTCTTCAGTGTATAAACTTATATAAAATGCATGACATGAACCTCTGAAAGGCCAAGGCCAACTAAACTGGTTGCTGTCACTGACAAACAAAATACAGAGAGGGTTAGTGTACATGGTCTTTTAATGTTAGTTTCAATTTTCTTAACCAGTTAATAAACAAGTGTAAATCATATTTTGAGGTGTCTTTTGTTGGCCATGGTCATGAAGCTTAGATTTTCCCAATGTTTTGGCAGAGTTCAGCATCCTCAAGGATTGGCTTGAGACTGACTCTCTTGTTGATTGTCCACTGTATATACTCTGCTTACCACGTGCTTTCTATGTGCAGTCCATCTTGCCACACATTGTATCAGGCTTCAGATTGGTCTGCAATGGAATTTTTCAATGATCCAATGGTTGTTTCCTGTAATGGTTTGGTGGGTTTGTAATCTTGTGTTTTTCATAACTGACACCCATGTAATGGGTTTGTTGCCCTTTTGTATTTCCTCTTTCCTGTTGAAACTTTTCTCATGTTCAAATATCTTAATGGCTTCCCATTGTAGACGAATAAGCTAATCCTCAAGGATGCCAGATGCAGTTTTGGCACTCTAAGCCCTTGTGATTGCAGCCAACAGGCCCAGAATATTATATCAAAATATGATACAAACTCCGACAAGAAAGCATAAGTCATCATTATAAACATGTTTGAAGTTCTAAAATTTATTACATTTTATCAAAAATTCATGGGAAGTGACACTATGAGATAAATTAATATTTGAAGAGAACATTTTTTGCCCAAACTAGGATTTAGACCTAAGGTCTCTAGTTTTACATACCAGTGCATTAGACCACTACGCTACCTGAGCATCACACTTTAAATGGAAATATTCCTCTGTTTTATACACTCAATGTTGCAACTTCTTATTCATGAAGATTTTAAATGGGATTTTAATACTATTATATTATAGCTAGCAAAGCTTATATTGCAAGACCTTGGGTTCAATTCCAGTTTTGCCAAAAATGTTTCTCTTCAATTATTGATTTGTCCTTCAGTATGAGTGTTAAATTAAAATAAAACATTACACTATGAAGTAAATAGCAATGGAATACAAATGTGAATTGGAAGTTTTTACACTACACATCATAAAATATTTTATGATTCTGGTTCATATTTGTACTCTATTCTAAAATTATAATTCATTGTTTATATCATAAATTTAACATTTCTCAATGAGGGACAAATTAAATTTGAAGAGAAAAATATATGCCTAGACCGAAGTTTGAACCCAAGAAGCTCTACTGGCTTTAAAAAGTAATGTTAAAATTCCCATTAAATGTCTTCTTAAATAAGAAGCTGCCATTTGTATGTCGAGCAACAATTCACAAGCCTTTGGCGCTTTCGGGAATTAAAATGTATAAGAGAAAAATTTGCATTTAGATTGGAGGCCTTGGATAGCCCAGTGGCAGGGCATTAGTGTATAAATCTAAAATCTAGGCATATATTTTTCTATATTTAATTAATGTTGGGAAGTAAACATTATGAGGTATAATCATTAAAATTCATCGGAGAACATATTGTTTAAACAACTCACCTCATAGGATTCATGCTTCCATTCATGCATGAATCCTATGAGGTGAGTTGTTTAAACAATATGTTATCCAATGAATTTTAATTAATATATTTTTCTCTTCAAATTCAATTATAATTCATGTTAAATTACCTAACAGCTTTGCATTTGCTAAGTTGCTTTATGTCTCATTAATTGCTGGTATTATTTAATGAGTGAAAATGTTATATAATAATATTGTAGGTGTGACATGATTAGCCAAACCATAGATATTATAACTATTGTACCAACATTGAAAAAAATAACTTAATTATATTTTGAATTCTGTACTGAAAAATAGCATTACTGAAGTTAAATTATATTTCTTGGGTTAAGTGTTACTATAACCAAATTACGAAGGAAAAATTGTAAAATATATCTATTAATATCTGATAATACAAAAATGCACTTCAATAAAGCTTGAGAAGAAAATGCCATGTATCATATTTCAATTGTTTTTCATAAAAATGTTTCATCATTACATTTCTATAACAAAAATACAGTAGGAAGTAACATTATGAGGTTCTGTTTATAAATAATTTCAAATACACTTAAATGATAAACTGAAAAATGTCCTAGCAAGAAATGTAATAAATAAATTTGGTAAATAAGTAACAAATTATGAGGTAAGATAGAGGCATATCAAATTTATTTATTACATTTCTTGCAGATAATATTGCTAGGAATATTTTCAGTTTATCATTTAATTGTATTTGAAATCAATCAACAACAAATATTCATAATCTGAAATAATAGCAAGCTAAAATAACTTATTAGTTATAAAATAAATTTGAATGATGATGTTAATATAAGTGATATAGAAGGATATAAAAAATGTCTCCAGAAACAACTTTGAAAGGTTTTGGAAGATTGCATCCATCAAACTTTATGTCTTGGTAAGTCATATTTATTATAATTTATTGAGGTATAAAATGGCATCTAATGTTTTCAGAATTAATATTAATTGTACTAGGCTGCATTTCCACTTACTTTTATGTAATCAAAATTAAAATGGGAAGTAACACTATGAGGTAATTTACAATTTATAAATTGCATCAGATAAATGCTTTTTTTCATTTCACCCCATAAGAGTCAGAGTTTTGACTGATGATAGAGGCGAAGGCCTTTGATACCAGTATTGTGAAAACATGGAACTTTATAAGGTGATATGAAAAAAAAAAATTATCTGATTCAATTTATAAATTACTTTTATTTACTCGAGATTGTGACTTGATAAAACTTGTTATATTAATAAGGAATTTAGTTCATCAAAACAAGTTCTGTGAAATATGTTTAACTCTACATAAATACAGTAATGTTAGTAAAGTTAAAGTCATCTGTTTTCTAGCTAATGCAACACTATAACAGGATTTTAATCATAAATATCATAAAAATGAAATACCATTTCATCAATTTATATTACTTTCAAATAAGTCTTCTTAAGTGTTTATTTTAATACAATTTTCAGACAGACATACACTTTATTTTAGAAAGAAAAATAAAAAAAATCCAATTCTGTAAAGTGTTAATTTAAATTATAACATCAGACACACTATGTATGCATGGACACTTGAAACATAAAATTATCCATTCACTCTCCTCTGTACACAATATACACATCATGAACTTAAAATGTCTGCCAAAGTGATGAGTAAAGTGGAAATAGATCCCATTAATCCCATCTATCAACTATCAACTCAGCGTGAAACTTGAAGCAAGAAAAGTCCAGTGAGTGGCATTGGAACATACACATTATAAAAATATATCCAAATATTAAATAGAAACAACCACTTCAGAAAAAAACACACACATACACACACACATATATATATATATATATATATATATATATATATATTGATGTAGGTAGACCTGTTTACAGTACTAAATTTAAAGATTTTTTATTTTCCTTTTTAATTAAAAAAGTTAATTCAATGTTTTTCCAAAACCTCTGTTCTTGAGAAAAATTTAATTTGTATAATTCTCATAATAAAATTATAACCTACGGTATCTAAAATAATAGAAACATTTTGAGTGTTAGTCTCAGAATCACATTAATTTTCTAATATCATAAACTAAATGATCAGGGTATAAATCTAGCCAGGATCATTGTATTTTAAATTTGTAGTATTTAGATAAAATTTAAACTGTCCATCTCTATAAATTGCACATATGAATGTGAGGCCAGCATGGTTGTTAGACCAAGGTCCCTCTAAGGCTGTTGTGCCCTAGAGTTAGTTAGATAACATCAAAGAACAACTTCCAGTGATTATTTATGTTTAAAATGTTAAATTATAATCTTGCATTAATTAAGAGTCAATACTAATACAATAAATACCTTACCAGGTATTCAGTTTTATATTATTCAATCCAATCTATTGCTCTTTGTCACACTGCAGGGACATGGTTGCTTCCATAGTGGGAAGTTTCTTAACCACACTAATTTAGTTACACTTATTTCCCTACAGGTGTCAGCAAGGGACATGTGATTAATACATCACCTCAAGACATTTAGTAGGAAACTAAGATACTACTAGGATGTGTGAAGGTCGGTTAAATAATGCACAGAGGCTTTTTTTTTTTATTCAGGCTTGGTTTTTTTTACGAGCCTGAAAATCTTCAGACTCGAGATCTACAGCTTAAAGTCCTTGTCCTTTGGATTTTTCCATCTTAAAAATCCAACGACCCCGGCTGGGTTTTGAACAAGCAACTCTCAGGACTAAAGGCAAGAACATAACCACTAGATTACCGTGGCTGACAATTTTATATTATTCATGAGTATTATGTGCGGAACAATAAGAAGAACTCTAAAAAATAGAACATTAAAAATTACACAATTAAAATTCTATAAAACTAAGGCAGTACCTATGTTAACATATGCTTGTGAAAATTGGACACTTAATAAATCAGATAAAAGAAAAATAGAGGTAGCTTAATTGAAATTTGTACATTCAGTAGCAGGCTATATATTGTTAGATAATATAATGAATAATCAATTGATTTGATGTTTACGTGATGAAATAATCAAATAATCACTAAATATAATGAAGAAATAAGAACTGAATTACACATCTATAGTGTTATAGATAAAATTCAAAATCTAACTGGCTGCAACATATAGAAAGAATGACACCCAATAAACTCCCACAAACGTTGCTTCACTACCAACCCAAAGGAAGAAGAAATATTGGTTGCCCCATAACTAGGTGGAGGTATACGGTCTCTTGATGTGGGAACAGGTCTATGGTCTAACTCCATGACGTAGAAGAAGAAGAAGAGTGTTATAAATAATCACAAAAATATTCACTGTATGTAAAACTACTTTTCAACCAGTTCTGTATTCTATACAATATTATGTAAACTGCATTAACTAACTATTATTGTAATTTTATTACAGAGTGGTTCAGTGCACAAGATGATGGATCAAGACAAGCAATTATGACAGAAATGTTCATTGAACCTACACAAATACCAACATGTGCAGCTCAATTTTCTAATCAAAATACATTTGTTATGAATAGAAGTCGATCTCATGGTGACTTTTTCAAATGTCCACGTTGTGGTAATAGTTATACTTACAGGAAAAATATGTTGAGACATATGAATTTAGAGTGTGGAAAGGAGCCAAAGTTTCAGTGCCCATTTTGTCCTAAGAAGGCTAAACATAAGGCACATATAATCAGACACATAAAAACCCAACATTCAGCAAATATAGCTCATTTAGATTTGTGAGAACTGACAGATCAAGAAAGAGTTTTATTGATTTGTTTGTTTAAATGAGGTTTCTTTACATGCACCAGAAAGTCTGTATTTTATTGACTTAGGCTTTCACGGCCAGAGTTATTATGATGATCTTGTAGAAGATTTCCTGGCTGTTGGTCGTGGTCTTGAGGCTTGTAGTTCCCCGACATTTCGCCAGAGACTGCGTCCAGCATCCTCAAGGGTTGTCTCAACCCTTGAGGATGTTGGATGCAGTCTCTGGCAAAATGTCAAGGATCTACAAACCTCAAGACCACAGCCAACAGGCCGGAAATCTTCTACAAGGTTATCATTGTCTGTATTTTATTCATTTTAGAACACATATAATTCAGCTTGATGTATATAAAACATAGATTTAGCCCAATATCTTGCATTTTGGGTATAATTCAAATTAGCATTTATCTTCAATGAATGAATGAGTCATTTCTTATCTTACCTTATAGTTTATGTTTTCTTAAACGTGGGAACTGCAGTTTTCAAGAGGAAACATCCCTCCCATTTTCAACCAACATTATGTTGAAAATGGGAGGGATGTTCCTCTTGAAAACTGCAGTTCCCATGTTTAAGAAAACATAAACTATAAGGTAAGATAAGAAATGAGTCATTCATTCATTGAATTAAAAACCTTATAATGTTATTTCCCATATTTAACTATGAATATAATTTATCTTATTTGTGTTATTTATTTTCAATATTCCAAATACTAAATTTATCAGATTTCTTAAAATTTATTTAGCAGGTTTCACATCTTCCTGCACCCATTTAATCTACTGTCATTTTCCTCCATATCTCTCTGTCATTCCAATCCTTTTTTCCCTTGTGTTTCCCTCTGATTTTTATGTCTTTATCAATTTTGTATATTGAACATTAGTGTATTGAAAATTCCTAGATTACAAGAATCATTCAATATGAAACAAAATCCAATTCCAATTTTTTTTAAATGTTTGTTTTATTGCTTTAAACTACAGAGTTTATATGTTATAACCCTGCAAGCGGTGTTTTCACTCTTCACTACAAAGCCTGCATTCGATACGCATGTTAGCCGCATTTGATACCGCTGCTTCCCTGCTTTAACTGTATAAAAAAGTAATATAATCTTACCTTATAACATATTGCTCATTTGTTGCAACAATGTCATAACTCGAAAATCACAATTTTTCAGGAGAAGCATTTGAAGTTTTAAATACTGTCATTCCAAGTCTCCCTGTGATATTAACTAAAATATTGTGATTTTTGAGTTATGATATTGTTGCAGTAAATGAGTGATTATGGTGAAAGTGTCATCCTTCCTGGATAATACAGACATTGATCTGGAAACACATTCTGGCTGACACGAGTGAGTTCTTGAAGGTGGCACTTCTGCAGGAATTGTTGAAATAAATTCAACTTGTACCCATTGAGCAGGCTCATACTTAAAATAATTTTTATACACAAAAGTATGATGCATCAGCAATAATCGGTTTCACCATGTTGATAACTTAAAGCTGACTAACTGCATCCACATGCGGTGAAGGCCGCTGAAGTAAGATGCAGAACCTTGCTTGAGCAGTTACAACTTATAATGTAGACCCAGCATTAGTTGCAGTAGTGACACATCTCCTCCTCATCAAAAATAGCCTAATTCTAATCATAACTTCATTAAATTACAAATAGAAAATTGACCCAATTTAGTGATAAGGATATGAGGGGAAAAAAATCTTCTCTGTATATTATATTTGAAGAAAAAAAATTTGTAGCATTTGGCGCACAGGAATTAACAGAGTATATAAGATAAACTTTTTTTTTTAGATTGGAGTGCTCAGGTAGCTCAGTCAGTAGAGCATTTGCATATAAAGTGAAAGGTCCTGGGTTCAAATCCCAGTCTGAGTATATATTTTTCTTTTCAAATATAATTTATCCTTCATTGAGATGTATTAAATGAACAATAAAAGCTTGTGATCTTTTCATATTGGTTGATTCAAATCCAAATAGGACTTTTTATTACCAGAAAGATTTTTTTTGTTAATTCATTTTGCAATTGGGGATGCCTTTTATATAAAAGGAATCAAGCACTCTGAATTGAAGTTATATTTTCTACAGCCATTTTCTATAATAAAATGATTAAAAACCATAGAGAATTAGAAATTTTAGAAAAAGGGTTCAAAACATGTATGAATTATTCTGACAAAATTGAAGACTACATAGCTGACGTAGAAGTAATAATAGATGGTTTGGAAACAGAAGAAAAAAAATTTAATTAGAAATGAATGTGGTAAAATAATAGAAGAAATTAAGGAAATACTAAGAAATAAAAGAGGACTGGGAAACATGAAGATTATTAAAGAAATTAACAATAAAAATACAATAATCACAAAGGCCGACAAAGGTAATAAAAAAAATTATATAAGGAGAGGTAAGAAACATTTAATTTCACCATAAAAAGTTTGAATATTACATCTATTTATTAAATACTGTATGCCACTGTTGTTGCATTCAAAAATGCAATTACAGTGGCATTGAAGAATAAAATATAATTTAAAATAAGAATAATTAAAAAAAAATTATTCTTATTTTTTAATGAAGATATATTAGAAAACCTTTTTCTCATTTTCACTTGCTTGGTTCCTTGTACATAAAGCCATCTATTTGAAACTTGCCTTTGAATATTTTGCATGTCTCAAGTTTGTGGGCATTTTTTTATTCTAATTATGGTTGTTACTTAATATTTCTTACACATGATTAAAATAAAAGCAATTTCCACATAAATGGTCAAAAGAGAATATAAGTGTTCATTGTCATTCATAATCACTGTTTTACTGAAGTTAGTTCTGAACGTTTTTTAATATCATATCAGCAAAAAGTCAAGTGATAATGCTAGTCACGCTATATTGTTAATTTAAATGTATGTGTTTTAAGGACATTTTGAAATGTTGCCATTAACGAATCTTCAAGAATGTGATATGTATGAATTTCATGTTAAAGAATCTGTTTTTTAAAATAATAAATCTTGAATGTACAATTACAAATTGGTGTCTAGAATGTGTTTATTTTTTTTTACTTTAAAAAAATGTATTCATTTTCTGCTTTCTTAAAATGTATATTACATATAAAATGTATTATAATAGAAAGGGTTGTATGTGCTATTTTATCTGAAATTGAACAGTAAGGACAATTCATCAAATTCATTGTATGAACACTCAGCCATACAAATAAAAGCAAACTAGGAACAATAAGAATTCTTGAATAGCAAAGTAAGTCACTTATCTTAAATAATATTAATTATTTGTGATGGAATTATATTTTGTATTTAGGATAATTTTATTATTGGTTAATTCTGGAAATGTATGCTATTATGCATTACAGGTATTATTGTCATTCCAATTCTCTAAAAAAGCAGTAATCTGAAAATATATAAAACTGGTATTCTTCCAGTTATATTATATGGATGCAAAACATGGACTGTTACTTTTAAGGGAAGAGAAAAAATTACAAGTGTATAATAATAAATTTCTTAGGAAAATTTTCGGACCAAAGAAAGACGAACAGACAGGTGAATGGAGAAGACTGCTTAACAGTGAGCTGCATGATCTTTATGAGAAACCAGATGTAATAAGAACAGTTAAGTCTCATAGACTGCAATGGGTAGGGCATGTGGCACAAATGGGATATGAGAGAGGAATATGGAAACTCTTTGTAGGAAAACCGGATGGAAAGCACCCGATAGGTAGGCCAAGAATGATGTGGATAGAACACCATAAGTGATTTGTGAGGGATTGACTGCGGTAGTCTAGTAATATTTCTTGCCTCTAATTTCAAGGATCACAGATTCAACCTCAGCCATGGTTGGTGTTTTTTTTAGGATAGAAGCATCCAAGGAACAACAACAGAGTCTAAGCCATGGGTCCCAAGTCTGAAGATTTTCAGGTTCGAAAAAGATCCTCAAGCCTAAAAAAATAATCTGCTGAACAAAATTTGTCAACTTTGTACATCCAAGTAATATCTTAATTGCCTACTAGATGTCTCTTGAAATGACATGATGACCATATGCCACTCATGAAATCTGTAGGGAAATAAACATAAATAAATCATTAAACTAATATTAAGAAGCTAAAGCTATTAATATGATTGAAATAAGTAAATTAATATATGTAACTAAACTATTGTAATCAATGGTAAAGAGAAAAATTTTGCCTGAACCAGGAGTCAAACCCCAAACCTTCAGCTTTCCATGCTGATGCTCTGACCACTGATCAGTGGTGCATCAGCATGGAAAGCAGGTTCAGGTTTCGATTACCAGTTGAGTCAAAAAATGTTCTCTGTACCATTGATTACAGTAGTTTAATTATAACTAAATCAGATTGTTTAAGGATCCTCAAAGGGGAGGTCAGGGCCGGACTTGGGCTGTAAGAGTCATAATGTAGACAAATGTATGATTATGTACGGTAAGAATGGAAAACATTAGCTCAAGATAGAAATGTATGCAGAGCTTATGTCTACACAGGCATGAACCTATGGGTGAGTGCTAGTGAGATCATTAGTTATTTTTCTTTAACTCTAATTTCCAAGCAATTCAATTTTATCCAATCAAATATTATTAATTAAATAAAAATAAAACTTAGTTTTATTTGATTTTCATATTTATTAAGATATATTCAGTGACAGCTGTTTCGGTACACTGTACCTTCTTCAGACATGTTAACAAATTATGAATTGTGTTATTAAAGTACATATCAACTGATCGAAGCAATAATACAACAATAATTTTTTTTTTTAATTTAACAAAGGCAATTCATTCAAATCAAGTTGAGAATTTAACAGTTTATTACTACTTTTCAATTTATTTATTTATTTCTACAGCCTCCAAAAGGTCCAACTTCTTACCCTTATCAACAAACATGTAAAATTTCAAAATTTGGATCGAAACAATGATTAAATTTTAATAGGTGGTTAGCATATTTTGAATATTCTAAATTTCTATTATATTATAATTTCTGTTTGTGAAATTTAGAATATTCAAATAATTCTAACCACCTATTCCAATTTAATCATTGTTTCGATCCAAATTTTGAAATTTTACATGTTTGTGATAAGGGTAAGAAGTTGGACCTTTTGGAGGCTGTAGAAATAAATAAATTGAAAAGTAGTAATAAACTGTTAAATTCTCAACTTGATTTGAATGAATCGCCTTTGTTAAATTAAAAAATTTAAATAAATTATTGTTATATTGTTGCTTAGATGTGTTGATATGTACTATAATAACACAATTCATAATTTAACATGTCTGAAGAAGGTACAATGTACTGAAACAGCTGTCACTGAATATATCTTAATAAATATGGATTTTCATCAAGTAAACACCAACTCAATTGATTAATTAAATATTAGAGTAAATATTTGACTTTTTTTTAGGAATTAACGCTATGAGGTAATATTTATTTAGAAAAATTGTATCACCTCACCTCATATCATTCAGAAGGATATGAGGTGAGGTGAGGTGATATAAATTTTCTATAGTAAATACATTATTCTGTCGGGTGCAATGGACTAGTGGTTATGCTCCTTGTCTCTGATCCAAGGGTCACAGGTTCAAATCTGGCCAGGATCATTGGATTTTTTTTTGGAAGGAAAAATCCAAGGAGCAAGTCCTCTGGAAGAGACTTTAAGCCATGGGTACTGAGTATGAAAATTTTCAGGTTCATAAAAGATACATAAGCCTGAATAAAAATACCTCTAAGCAAAATTTAACATCCTAATAATATCTTAGTTGTGTTCACATCCTAGAGAACCCTGGCTTTCTGCACAATAGCCTTCCATATTCCAAGGGTTTCTGGACAATGTATTTTTTTTTACGGATGTAGGGATGTTAGACTAATGATCCAAGATTTAAATTAAAATATTTTATACCTCACCTCATATCCAGTCTTCTAATTATAAAGCATGGGCAGCTTCATCTTAAGTAATTTCTTGTCGACTGATGTTATATCGATCAGGAGAACTGCTTCTTCCTCCCTCTGTTGCTGGACCGATCTACCTCTGGATCAAATCAGAATCAGTGGGAATTTCAAAATTCATAAATTTTTCTCTCTTCTTTTCTTGAATGTGGATTTTTTTCCCAAACCGTGAATTCTTTTTGTTTTTTTCTATTTGTTTAATTAGGCAGGCTTTTGTATCAATTACATGTTTTTTCAGACTGAAGATGAAGCTACCCAGGCTTCGAAACCGTATAATTAGAAGACTGGATATGAGGTGAGGTATAAAATAATTAAATTTAAATCTTAAATGAAACTTCATAGTGATTTTTCCTATAACATTTGAATATAATGATTCAATCCCCAACCTGGATATTGTAAAAAGTTTAATAAATAACATTTCAGGTTAAGGTGCAATTTTTGATTAAGTGGAGATAGATTACAATACAAATTAAGTATAATTTTAACGTGGATGTAATTGTAAATTTAAAAATATGTTAATTTGATTAAGGTTCTAAAATGTATACACATCACACGTTTTTTAGTTCACTAATATATATATATATATATATATATATATGTATAGGAAATGAAAAGAAAAATAAATGCCTGAGTTGGGATTTGGACCCGAGTTTCTAAACTCTGTACGTTTAGCGCTCTAACCATCTGAGCTACTCAGGAATCCTAACATAACATTTATTTTTCTTATATATATAATATTCTCAATTTACACAGAGGTAGTGGGATATCGTTCCAACTGCCATCTTGTGGCCACTATAACAAGTAAGCATATATATATACTTTATAGAACAAATGTATATATGGTAACTTCGAAGCTCTAAGTTTTTAAAATTAATGTGAGAGAGGGAAGTAACATTTTTATTATATTGATAATTCTACTTGAGTTCAACATAAATGAAGTCTAATCAATTACGCTATGAGGTAAATTTTAATTAATATTGTTACAAAGTAACACTATGAGGTTTCTTTAATTTCTTAAAGAATTGGTAAAATTAACACCTCACCTCATAATTTCTAGATTTCTTAAGAACATGTTTATCGTCAGCTCCTTCCAACTGTCGCAACTTTACTTACGGTGAACTCGGGGATTAAAAAAAGGAGACGAATTTGTGTTTGCTTTGGGAGGTGTGTCTAAGAATTGCAAGAAACCATCATAATTGGGTGACATTACACAAAATCCCATCATAATGGCTTCATACAGTAGAAGCACCTCCATTAAATCTTGTGAACACAGTTTCACAACTTACGGGGGACTCAGGGATTAAAAAAAATAAAAAAGGAATTTGTGTTATTGAAAAGAAAAATTAATATTTGAACCAGGAATCAAACTGCAGACATCTGACACTATACGTCAGCATGCAGCCTACTACACATTCCAAACATGGCACAAACGCCAACATTTCTTTCCATTAATACAATTCTCTAACATCCGAAGGCAGATAGCCAGAGCTATCAACAACACCATCAATAACATCAGAATATTAAGCTTTACCACTTAAAAGTAATGTAAAATTCTCGTTAAAAATACTTGGAATAGAAGTCGTCTGATGGAGTTGTTGACAGCTCTGGCTATATTACTATATATACTTGTAATCTTATAAGTGAATTTTAGTTGATCACAATTTTGTTGGTCAAAAGAAAATTTTGAAATGTTTTGAAATCAAAATTGTATTTAAAAACAATTCTAGGAAGGTGCATCTGTAGCTTTGAAGTAAAGGGATGGTTTTAAGACATTTAAAAAAAGGAATTGAAATACCAACCCTCTGTATTCTGTCCCACTTCAAGCTCTGAGTGCCATAAAATGTAATGGTATTGTATTAGTAGAAGGATTTTGCTTGTAGTGTGGCTTATATCATATTGTCCAGATCCCTTTTTCTTTTTAAGAAATGTAATTAATCACAGATGGAAATAAAGGTATCTATTTAGCAAAATGCACTATTTATATGTTTATGTTTCAGGTATAGATATTGAGCTTTGGAATGAACTTCTGCCTTCATCTTTTGCTGAAAGACAAATTACAGCATCTAGAAGCATTTTAAATATACCAGACACATATCCATGTTTACAGTGTGGTAAAAAATATTATTATAAGACTTCATTATCTCGTCACATGAGACTTGAATGTGGCAAAGTACCTCAATTTCAGTGTCCTTTTTGCCCATATTCTGCAAAACATCGAAGCAATCTTCAGACACATGTAACTCACAAACATAGAGTTATTTTCAAACAACAGCAGCAACAACAACAACAAACTTCATAATTTGATATTTTGGGAAGTAGCTCTATGAGGTTTATTAAAAAATTACAATTGGAAATAACATTATGATGTTCTTTTCAATAAATAAGGTTAGTCTATAGCATCGTACCTCATAAAAGTTGAGTTCATTTAGGAAATATCACCTGCCCTACTATCAATAGACACAGCTGTGCAACTCTTCAATGCAAAAATAATGCCAATAATCGCATATGGGATAGAGATAGTTTGGGAACATCCGAAGATAAATGACTTAAAAATCTGGGAAAGCGTTAAGGCCTCCTATCTAAAGAAAATTCTAGCAGTCTCTAAATTCACTCCCTTGAGACTGGTCTATGTACTAGCAAGAGAACAGTTCTTCCTGGCAGACCTCAGAATGCACTACTACCTGCCATCCACTAAAGCTTACGAACAACAGATGCAAGAGAGAAGACAGAAGCGGGATACCATTCCTGAAGAATTCTATGATATGCCTGCCATGATAGATAGGAGCTGGTGTGGACCAAACAAGAAACTAAGGCACCAGATAAACCACTATGCAGTCCACGGCTTCCATCACAAAGTGTGTGTGAATGTCTCTTACCATCAAATCGAAGACAGTTGCAGATGTAAACTGTGCGGACTAAAGTGTACAAGATATCATCTGGAATTGTGTTCCAAAGTGACAATGTCATTAGCGCAGTACACCAATTAATTAATTTTGCACAATTGTGCACAATTATATTATTATTATTTAGGAAATTTAGGTAAAATTTTATCACTCACCTCATATTTTTCTTCTTTTTTTAAGTTAAACTAGTTTTGGAACTTTACATTTCAGTTTCATCATCAGTAACCCCACGGCCGTTGTTCTGTCGTCTTGAAGAGCTGTCTTTTGCTCCCTCTGTTGGCAGACTGAAAAACCTCGAAATCAGGTCATTCCCAGGGAGAGAGATTTAAATCAGATAATTTTGAGGCTTTTCAGTCTGCCAACAGAGGGAGCGAAAGATGGCTCTTCAAGATGACAGAACAAAGGTCGCGGGGTTTCTGATGATGGGACTGAAATGTAAAGTTCCAAAACTAATTTAAATTTAAGAAAGAAGAAAAATATGAGGTGAGTGATAAAATTTTACCTAAATGAATATATTTATTAATTAAATAAAAATAAAACATAGTTTTATTTGATTTTCATATTTATTATATAATTCAGTGACAGCTGTTTTGGTACACTGTACCTTCTTCAGACATGTTAACAAATTATGAATTGTGTTCCAACTGATCTAAGCAACAATACAACAATATTTATTTAAATTTTTAAATTTAACAAAGGGGATTCATTCAAATCAAGTTGAGAATTTAACAGTTTTTTACTACTTTTAAATTTATTAATTTCTACAGCCTCCAAAAGATCTAACTTCTTACCCTTATCACAAACATGTAAAATTTCAACATTTGGGTCGAAACAATGATTAAATTGGAATAGGTGGAACACAATTGGAATCAGTTGGAATACAATTCATAATTTGTTAACATGTCTGAAGAAGGTACAGTGTACCGAAACAGCTGTCACTGAATTATATAATAAATATGAAAATCAAATAAAACATTTTATTTTTATTTAATTAATAAATATGGATTTTCATCAAGTAAACACCAACTCAATTGATTAAATGAATATACCTCATAATATGATTTCCTAAAATGTCATTTAGGAAATGTTTCAATACTCACTTGAAGATAATATACAAGTGTGCTATGAAAATATAATAGGAAGCAACATTATGAGGTTCTACTTAATAAATGAATTGAATCTGTTGTCATCTTATCTCATATAGGTTGTTTCTTGTAGGACATGTTTCAGAACATCTTTGTTCTATCATCAGATTGTACAGACTGATAATCTTTAAGTTAACTTTTATAAGATTAATGATGTGTTCTGTTGAGGTATTATTAAAAATTAAAATATAAAATTATGGAATACTCACCTGAAAGGTCCGTCTCCTCAACTTAATTACTTATTTAACTGTAGCACTTTCGGGACTTGTCCCATCATTGGTAGGATTCAAAACTGGTGTTTTACTGAAGATCTGGTAGAGGGGGTTACATGTATTGGGTTTGTTTTCGTATATCAGATGGTTGTTGTTGTGAGCTGCTTTCATGATTTCCATCTCTTTGAGTAGGTTTATCTTCGCTGAATTATTTTCTCTGTTCATTACTGTTAGGGTGTTTCCAATATTTAATATGCGATGTCCTTCATGGATAACGTGTTTTGCATAGCTTGATTTTCCTTCTGCGTGAATAAAGTCTCTACCAGATCTTCAGTGAAACACCAGTTTTGAATCCTGCCGATGATGGGACAAGTCCCGAAAGTGCTACAGTTAAATAAGTAATTAAGTTGAGGAGATGGACCTTTCAGGTGAATTCCATAATTTTATATTTTAATCATTAAGTTGTCGGCCCTGGATGTCGACTTCTGCTCCCTCTGTTTGTGTTTCCGAAGAACTTGCATATTAAATTTCTCTCCCTGATAATTTCAAAATTCATGATTCTCTCCATGTTCTTCTGGATGTAGATTTTTGTCCCATATGGCGAGTTCATTTGTATTTTTGGTGTTTACATCATTTTGAAATTCCCAGGGAGAGAGATTTGATATCCAAGTTATTCGGACCACAAAAAGAGGGAGAAGGAGTCAACATCCAGGGCCAAATCTTAAAGATCATCAGTCTGTACAAGCTGACAATAGAGCAAGGATGCTCTGAAACATGACCTACAAGAAACAACCAATATGAGGTAAGATGACAACAGACTCAACACAAGTTTGTATTGAAACATATCCTAAAAGAACTCAACTTTTATGAGGTAAGATGCAACAGATTCACTTTATTTATTAACACTATGAGGTTTTATTTAGCAATCATTAAATAAATCAGATGTTACATCTCATATAATATTTTTTTGTCTTTACCAGGATTAGTTTCAAGGAAATTTTTTTCCATTATCAACTGGTGTCTGTCTGTTGATTTGAACATTGGTATTCCTTTACTCCTCCCTATGTTGGTGGACTGATTAACCAACTAACTCACTGGCACTATCAAACCCGTAGGTTCATGGCTGCATGGACATAAGCTCTCTATATATCCTTATCCTGAGCCAATGTTTTCCAATCATCCCCTGTATAATCTACTTCCCTCAAATCATAGTTAATGTTATTCTCCCACCTCATTCTTGGTCTACCAACTGGGTGTTTTCCCTCTGGTTTTCCTACAAGAATCTTCCATGCACGTCTTTCATTCCCATTTGTGCCACATGTCCTGCCCATCGCAGTCTACGAGACTTAACTGTTCTCATTATATCTGGCTTCCTATAAAGACAATGTGTTGGTGGAACGATGAACCTTCAAATTAAATATTTTTCCTGGAAATTTCAAAATTCATTATTTTGACTTTGAATTTTTGGATGTAGATTCCCCCCCCAAACTGCGTACCTATGAACGCATTAGACCGTAAAAATCGTTCTCTGCTGAGAAAGTTGCATCCAAAGACTTTTTGCGTACTCAAAAATCTGTTCATGCAATAATAATTGTCGAAATTCCTAAGCTACCTGGCGAGGTGACTTTGCAGAGAACGAATCGTGAGCAACCTGATGGTAACCGATGTAGCTTGAAACCTTGCCGCGTACCTTGCTGCTTTATCCAAGATGTCGGACCTTGAAGACTTCGATCATGTTTTTGGTATACGCAGAGAAGAGGAATTTGATAGAGTCTACCAAAGAATTCAACTGGAAGAACAGGAGAATCGGCATAATATCACACAATGCGATGTCATCATATACGGTATTATTTGCAGGATGCAAGCGTAAATGCATTCCTCTAGCAGACAAAAAAAAACGGAAGTGGTTTTATCGCTGAGAATTCTGGGTAATTTCTTGCCAGTATTACGAAAACGACTTTCATGCATGACCAGTTAGTGGGTCGCTAATTTGATCTTTGCACTTGCTCATGGAAAGTCAGCTCGCCGGTGATTGGAAGTAATTTGAGTAGAGACTAATGTATTTGCATGCGGCCCTAAGTCTTTAGATTTCTCTAAAATACAAATTCAGAATAATGAATTTAGAAATTCTAGGGGGGGGGGAGATTTAATTAATAGAGAGTTTGAATTTTCACAGTTCACCTCATATTTGTAGATTTCTTGAAGACTGGTTTTGATATGTTACGTATCATTTACAATTTCCTTTTAACTGTTGAATCAATGGTTGGTGATCTTGTAGGTTGATTCTTGCTCCCTCTGTTGACTGACTGATGAACTTCCAAATCAAATCTCTTTCTCTGGGAATTTCAAAATTCATGATTTTCTTTTTATTTTTATGGATGTGAATTTTCTTCCAAATTGTGAAAATTCTAACTCTTTATTAATTAAAAGAAACCTCATAGTGTCACTTCATTAAAATATTTTTAAAAAATATTAATTATCAAATCAGCAATCAGATGCCAGTTAACAATGATAAAAAATAATCCTGTAAAGGATGTAAAATATGAGGTGAGGTGTAAAATCTGATTCATTTAATGATTATTAAACTTCCTAATTGTTAAATAAGCAAGATTAATGCTACTTACTTTATAAATGAGGTAGGCTTATTAGTTGAGTTGTAGGAATTAACGCTTTGAGGTATTATTTATTTAAGTAAAATTCTTCACATCGCCTCATATTCTTTTCTTCTTTTTAAAAGATTATAAGAAGAAGAATATAAGGTGAGGTGATAAAATTTTACTTAAATAAGCTTATTAGTATTTTTTTTAGAGTATGTTGCATAAAAATATGAGGCAGAAAATTATCCATGTATCTTTAAAAATACAGATGATTCATATATTTTTTATTCCTATTTTTGATAGATCCTTTAACATCTAAGATCACAACACATCATTTTATTATGATATTATCAAATTGTGATGATGATGATGATGATGATATGGGTTCTGGTAGTGAAATTCCAACCAAGTATTTGCCTTGACTACTAGGAAAACCAGGAAAAAACCTCAGCTAGTAGTGTCGACATTAGGTTTAAAACCCAGGACCTCCTGAATATAAGTCTTAAACAATATCACTTGAATCAACTTACCTGTGCATATAAAATTACTGCATTTTTGTTTGGTTGTAGCTGCCACTTGTAAAACTTCTTAAATCTAGGATCATTATTTATCAGACACTTTAACTTTTGTAGTTCCAAAAATGTCTGTAAATATGATTAGAATTCATGAAATATGAATGAAGGTACAGTATTATAAGAGATCTCAGCAATTAAAAACCCATCACAGCAAGCTACCAGTATCAGATGTAAAGGAGACCATTTTGCAAGATTAGAGACAGAAGATGAATACAAAAGTCACATACAGGACCCTCACATTGGCAGAAAGATCCTGCAGAAGACTGAGACAAAAATGGGTATTCTCTTCAAAAAATATCTAAGAAGCTATTGGTCAAAGAGAGCAAGAAGTAAAAGACTTAAGACAAGTGAACAGTGAACAAAAACAGTGTGTTAGAATAATTATATGGACAAATCAAAACAGTATAGAAGGTGAACCAAATCAAGCATGTGGAGTAACTTAATCACATGAAATTTCATGTAATTTTATAAAAACCACCAATTATTTGAATCACTCTGTATTTCTAAACAATTTGAAGGATCATGACTAAAAATGAGTAGAGTTACATTATGCTAATTTTACAGTATTTAATTTGTAAGATAGCAAATCTATAATCTAATCTTATGAGAATGATAACAATTAATGATTAAACACAATTAAAAAAAACTTATTTTATTACGGGTAAAGTAAAGGGAACTAATTTTTATACATACATGAAAATTATACATTTTCTTGAAAATGGACTATGATCGTTTTTTTAGTTATCACCCTTCATTTAGAATTGAGTTAGCTCCCTATTTTTGCATGATTTGAAAAGAACTCACAATTTTTCAGAAGTCTTGTGGACATTTTGAATCTGTAACCCCATATTGTTTTTCCTTTGTTTCAGTTACCTATAACTCTATAATTTTCTTCTTCTTCTTCATTCCAAGTATTAGGCCAAGGCCTGTTATGATCCTATAGAAAATTTTCCCTCCAGCATTTCATAAAAATACCCTTTTTTTTCAAAACTTTTTTAAATAGTTTTCTTGAAGTAAATAGTTTTAAAAGTAACAGTAATATCTCTTTTTAACTTCATACAAAGAAACACTATGAGGTATTAGTAATTAAATATTAAAAATATATCATCTCACCTCATATTTTGTCTTCATTGTCAGTATTTTCACGACCATTGTTCTGTCGTTACAATAACAGAACAATGGTCTTGAAAATACTGATGATGGAATAATTCTGAAATGAGTCTAAAAAGTAGACAAAATATGAGGTGATATGATGTATTTTAGATATTTAAGTAATATATCTCTTTACTTTTTTGTAATGCGTATGCTTTCATTTTGTCAGGTATGGAAATTAATTTATAACTTTCTTTACCAAGTTGTAAAAATAGTTTAGAATGTTAAGATTAAATTTGAGATAAATCTGGGTTTTATAAACCGTTATATGAAGTAACTGTAAGATTTTATTTCACCAGTTAAAAATAGGGCCTTGTTCTAAACCAATTATTGCAAGTATTACATTTACAAATTAAGATTTTTAATAACAACATTTTTAATTACTGTTGTAACTTATTGTGCTTTGTTTTTTATGAATGTGTTATTACATCAAATGAGGAGCTCATTTTCAAAATATCTCTTGTCTATTTTGTACCAAAACTGACTTTTGTGGGTCTGCATTTTTCTTGTACAAATGTACTCTATGTACAAATGTCATTATTTGACTTCGAAACATACTTTAAATCACTATAATCTTGAGTTATAAGTGGCTATTGTATCAAACAACCTCTTTTTTTTTTTAAGGAAAATTAATCTTTGATTCCCAGTTCAAATGTTAATTTATCTTCTCAAAAAATGAATTTGTCCAGGACTGGAACATGTTAAACTAAATATGACATCAAAATATTAAGCTTTACTGTTTAAAAATAATGTAAAAATTCTCGTTAAAAATACTTTGAATAGAAGTCATCTGATCGCGTTGTTGATAGCTCTAGCTCTCTGCCTTCAGACATTAGAGAATCATATAAGTGGAAAAAAATGTTAACGTTTGTGCCATGTTTGGAATGGTGTAGTAGACTGCACGCAGACATACAAAGTCGGAGGTCTGCGGTTCGATTCCTGGTTCAAACGTTAATTTTTCTTTTAAAAAGTAATTTGTCCAGGACTGGAACATGTTAAACTAAATATAACATCAGAAGCTCTTGTTTACTGCAAAATAATGACCTTAGATCACTTCTCACAAATTTATGAAAATGGAAAAAAGACATTTTAAAAATTAGCTCCCAAATAACAAGTTCCTGATATTATTTAGCAGCACATGATATAATATTAAATAAATTTAAAAAAGGAATATTTCCTGAATAAATACATAAATTCTAGTATGGTTCAATTGATTAACATTTATATGAGTTGAACTAATTCTTATAATATTTTAAACCAGACCAGAAGCCATAATTAGTGAAAAATAGTTGAATGTGTTATTATGTTTTAAACAGTTCATGACTAAGTGTATAAAAATTAAATAAATGTACAGAAATGAAATATCAGTGATAATAAACCTTTTTATTAATTTGTATTGTATGTATTTATTTTTTTAAATATTTACAGATTTTAAACTCTCTTGTAACATATCTAAAAAACCAACTTCTTGAATAAGGTGTGTCTATGGTGTTTAAAAAAATACAAGGAAGGATAAAGTCTTAATAAACATATTCTACAATGTGATGACCTAGAGAATCAAATAAAAAACAAACTCATTAAAGCCCTGCAAAACACATGCGTGGAATGCCTCAGAAAAGTAGCTGTTGCATCATTCTGCATACAAAGTAAGCACAACTGTCTTCACCGCCTAGATATTTTATCAAGGGCACACTGTACCCTCGACAATAGCTACTTGGATGTCATGGATGCTGATCACATCACTAGCTGTTTTATGGACATATACTGGGAGGCTAATTAAAAAATTATGAACTTGTAAATATTCTAACTTATATCAATGTACTTTTTTTGGAATTAACTATGAGGTATTATATATTTAAGTAAAATTTTATCACCTCACCTCATATTATTCTTCTTTTTAGTTCAGAACTTTCTTCTTCAGTTCCATTGTGACAAACAATGGCCGTGAAAATACTGAGGATGGAACTGAAAAAGAAAGATCCAAAACTGGTCTAAGAAGAAAAATCTGAGGTGAAGTGATAAAATTTTACTCAAATAAAAAAAAAATATATTAATGTAATTTTTTTTTGTTTTAATCATATCTATATATCTATGTATATTATTAATGTTCATGCTTTTGCATTTGTAAACATGAGGCAACTTAATTAAGTAGAGTTAAATCTTAGAAAGTACTATGTTTGTCCAGGTTTATTCAATGACACCCCTTATTTACAGGGCTTTCCATAAATCCTAAATGGCTAAAAATTCAATTTATAATTATATATACAGGAGTAAACCTAACTTTTTTCCCTTCATTCTAAGACTATTGATATCAAACATCTCTGAATTTAATGAATAAAAATACAAGTTTCAATTCTAGCCATGTTCTTGACATGAAAAAACATTATAAAATATATTAATTATTTTAATAACAATGGATTCATGAATTTCTCATTATCTCATAAATTTCCTAGTTTCCAATATTGGTAATTTTTGGAAGTAGTTTTCAAAGATAGGCCACCAATGCAGCACAAATATTTTTCCAGGGCGCCATGTTCAGTGATGAATCAGAATATAGCTATAACTGTTCTTCTGGGTCTGTCAAGGATCGTCACTATTGTCTCTTTCCATGGCTTATCTAGTATTGTGTTATATGTTTCGTTTTGGCAAAAATCTCTTTGTGTCTTAAATGAAAACAAAAGTAAAAACAACTTAAACATTTATTTCATATCACCATTAGTTTCAAATTATAAAACATTGTAGAAACTCTAACGTACTAACTAATGTTATATTAAAATTAATGATCAATTGAGTTGGTGTTTACTTGATGAAAATCCATATTTATTAATTAAATAAAAATAAAACGTAGTTTTATTTGATTTTCATATTTATTATATAATTCAGTGACAGCTGTTTCGGTACACTGTACCTTCTTCAGACATGTTAACAAATAATGAATTGTGTTCCAACTGATCTAAGCAACAATACAACAATATTTATTTAAATTTTTAAATTTAACAAAGGGGATTCATTCAAATCTAGTTGAGAATTTAACAGTTTTTTACTACTTTTAAACTTATTAATTTCTACAGCCTCCAAAAGATCTAACGTCTTACCCTTATCACAAATATGTAAAATTTCAAAATTTGGATCGAAACAATGATTAAATTGGAATAGGTGGTTAGCATAGTTTGAATTTTCTAAATTTCTGTTATATGCTCTCATGTGTTCCTTTATCCGAGATATAAAAGGTCTACCAGTTTGTCCTATATAAAACTAATAAAACTCTACAAAATATAATAAACAATAAAACCAAAACAAAAAAAGAAAAATTATCAGGTGTATATAAATTGAAGTGTGGCACATGTGACAATGTCTATATAGGACAAACAGGTAGACCTTTTATATCTCGGATAAAGGAACACATGAGAGCATATAACAGAAATTTAGAAAATTCAAACTATGCTAACCACCTATTCCAATTTAATCATTGTTTCGATCCAAATTTTGAAATTTTACATATTTGTGATAAGGGTAAGAAGTTAGATCTTTTGGAGGCTGTAGAAATTAATAAGTTTAAAAGTAGTAAAAAACTGTTAAATTCTCAACTAGATTTGAATGAATCCCCTTTGTTAAATTTAAAAATTTAAATAAATATTGTTGTATTGTTGCTTAGATCAGTTGGAACACAATTCATAATTTGTTAACATGTCTGAAGAAGGTACAGTGTACCGAAACAGCTGTCACTGAATTATATAATAAATATGAAAATCAAATAAAACTACGTTTTATTTTTATTTAATTATTAAAATTAATGGTTATATTCATGGCTGGTATGTATTTTAATGTTCTATTTTTATTTATTTATTTATTTTATTTTATTTTTTGGAAGTTAGCATAAGTTTGATGTTCATGTAGCAGTACCCACGACTTACGGAGATTTATTTCAAACTGTAAAGATCCTTTTGCATAGTTTAGAATGATGATTGTCTGGTTTGTCATCTAAAGAGAATAAATCTAATAGATTTACCTATGTACTATACAATGAAAATGTCATCATGAAAGCATACAATTTAATGTAATCCAGTGCTCTTAACAAAGACAAACAAACAAAGAATATATTTGGAATTTAGAAGAAAGTGTGGCATGAAAAGCAAATTCTTCGCCATTAAAAACAAATACTCTGTATATTTCATATTTAAAGAGAAAAAATTATACGCTCAGACTGGGACTTGAACCCGGGACCCTTGGTTTTCTAGTCCAAGTGCTCTACCATTTGAGCTACCTGAGCAAGTACCGATCTAAACGCAAATCTTTCTCTATATACGTTGTAATTCCCGCCCACCAAATGCTTTGAAGCCTTTGCTTCTATCTTTGCAAATGGCGGCTCCTATATTAAGAAGACATATTTGGGAATTATACATACATTATAAATGCCAGTATGGCTATTTTCGATGTTTTTATTATTAATTTCATACATCTCAATGATGGATAAATCATATTTAAAGAGAAAAATTATATGCTCAGACCGGGACCCTTGGTTTTCTAGTCCAAGTGCTCTACCATTTGAGCTACCTGAGCAAGTACCGATCTAAACGCAAATCTTTCTCTATATACGTTGTAATTCCCGCCCACAAACCAAGGGTCTCGGGTTCAAGTCCCGGTCTGAGCATATAATTTTTCTCTTTAAATATGATTTATCCATCATTGAGATGTATGAAATTAATAATAAAAACATCGAAAATAGCCGTACTGGCATTTATAATGTAATGTATAATTCCCAAATATGTCTTCTTAATATAGGAGCCGCCATTTGCAAAGATAGAAGCAAAGGCTTCAAAGCATTTGGTGGGCGGGAATTACAACGTATATAGAGAAAGATTTGCATTTAGATCGGTACTTGCTCAGGTAGCTCAAATGGTAGAGCACTTGGACTAGAAAACCAAGGGTCCCGGGTTTCAAGTCCCGGCCTGAGCGTATAATTTTTCTCTTTAAATATGATTTATCCATCATTGAGATGTATGAAATTAATAATAAAAACTCTGTATATTTATTTATAGTTAAATATGGGATAAGAAGTGATTCATTCATTCATTGAATTGTGTATATTTAATGGGAATCTTCAACTTCATTCTTCTGCAGGAAGAAGAGAATTGGATGCAAACTACAATTCTATCACACGTTTTGTTTTGTATTCTGGCATATGGTTTTTATGTAATCTTGTTGTTAACCATGCAAATGGTTAAATTAAATGAAAAAAATATAGCTTAATAATGTGTGTTAGAATTTTGTACATTTGTGTCATGTTTCTCTCCAGAAAAGTAGACATATTTTCAAGAACTGCCTTGATAAAAGGTAAGATCTACATATATTTGTAAAATTTTCAATATTCATTTTTATTAGTGGAATGGAATATAGGCTTAAATCATTGCCATTCACATTAATTTGTTTTCCTTCATTTTGCCTGTAGTAGTCGCAGTTTTCCACTAGATGCTTAATGTTTCAAAAGTGATGCTCCAAAATTTAGGAGGGTTGAGGAATAAAAAAAAAATGTATCCAATGCCACCAGTTTTTTTATGACATTTCTTGCTTTCCCTCCTGGCATTGACGGAATTGTAACCCACCTGTGAGGTGGGGATATTGGTAGGCAGTGTTAAGTTACCCTTACGATTTGATGAGCAACAAATGATAACAAAACACCAGGAAATCCTAGAACTAAATTTAATCTATATTCCAGATAATGGGTGACACCAGGAATAATTCCCTTATGGAAAAATTCTTGTGGTCTGATAGAGAATCGAACTCAAAATCTCATGAATTGTATTCTGAAGTTTTGATTACAAAACCATGAGGTTGACAAAAAAATACAAATGAAGAGTAGCAAAAAAGTTACAATAAATATGGGTACAAAAATTAACAGGTAATGAGTCGTCATTTTTTTTTCTGGTTAGGGTTCACTGAATACTAAATATTAATTCCATCAAAAGCACTTCTAACCACATTCTGATTGGTTCAATTTATTTTTTACTCTACTGGACTGGTATTTGTATTTAATTATATTTTGAGTTGTATATTTTGACTCGCTTCATATTTCTTGATTTTTATTCAGACCGGTTTCATTGCTAACTGTGCAACATTCTCGATGCTTTACAACTGTTTTCTTGCCGGTTGTCCCTCCTGCAAATTGATTTCTGCACTCTCTGTTGGCTGACTGATGAACTTCCAAATCATTTTTTTTTTTCCCCCTTTTACTGGGAATTTAAAAAATAATTGATTTGGAAGTTCATCTGTCAGCCAACAGAGGGTGCAGAAAACAATTTGCAGGAGGGACAATCACAAGACAACAGTTGTGAAGCATTGAAAATGTTGCACAGTTAGCGATGAAACCCATCTGCATAAAAATCAAGAAATATGAGGTGAGTCAAAATACACAACTCATATATAATTAAAATAAACCTCATAGTGTTATTTCCTACATATATTTAATGGTATTTGTATTTTTATTTATTATACTCTTTGTTATTTTTTTATATATATCTAACTAGAAAAATCTTTGTTTCAGATGATGATGGTACCAGCAATTGGACAGAGAATTATTTGTCTTCTGTTGGTGATATGAATAGTTACTCCTCTCTAAATATAAAACAAAATTCTTGGATCCAGACTTGCAATCAAGATAGCACAATTTTAGAAAATTTCTGGTGTAAATCTTGTGGAAATGTATATAAATATAAAAGAAGTCTTTTGAGACATATAAGACTTGAGTGTGGAAAGGAACCACAATTTGAATGTCAATATTGTCCACAAAGATTTAAACATAGAAATCATTTACTGAGACATATGGGTTCTCAACATTTAATTAAGTAGTGAATTTAACTAAAGTTAATTTTATAATATTCTATGTCAAAGATACTTAAATATCACATACATTCTATTATTTAAGCTTACTGATTCTTTTATTTGCCAAATCTATGAATATAAACATGAAAAGTTGTTACACTGACATTTCGAATATACCAATGTAGCCTATATAAAATAACTTATTAACTTAGTTTCTTCTTTTTTTTTTTAGCAATTTCTGCATTGAGTACAAATGTACACAATTTGACTTCTAATAAAATTCCTGTTTTTGTAACTGTATACTGATTCATTTCATCGTAATGTACTTATTACTATGTTTTCAGATTTTTTATAAATTTTCAGTTTAACATTTTTGTAGACAATTTGGAATGACAAATTTTTTGCATTAATATTTAAAGGAAGTGACACTGTGAGGGATAGTGAAGGTGATAAAATTGAGGTGAAAAACGACTGTGATTGGTTGTAAATCAAAATTCATTGAAATGTAATTGGTCATTGACTGCCATTTGGGGCATGAGTCAAATAGAATATTGGAAGGGTCATATAGAAAGAATCGAAGAAAACCGACTTGCAAAAAGAGCTAAAGAAGATAGACCAATGGACGGGAGAAGAACAAGAGGAAGACAAGCCAAGGGATGGATAGACAGTGAATGCACATCCAATACATTTTCCTCCGAGGAGTGATTTTGGAAATAAACAGGATGAAAATCCAACAAATTAAGTTTAAGAAGAAGAAGAAGAAGAGACACTGTGAGGTTTATTTTAATTAATAATTGAGTTAGAATTTAACACCTCACCTCATAATTGTAGATTTCTCGAAGACATGTTTCAATACTTGTGTGTAAAATTTTTAGCTCTATCTAACTTATATATCTTATCTATTTATCTAAGATAGATAGAGCTGAAGAAGATACACAGAAGTATGAGGTGTTAAATTCTAACTCAATTATTTTCTATTACACTTGAGATTTTTAATTCATGACAAATAGACTCATTTATTTTGTGTTAATGGAGAGTATATCCTGCCCCTCCTAGATACTTCTTGTGACCAATACCAGCCCACTATTTTGAAATAGTGTATACACCAATTTGAGATATTCAGTAAATTTGACAACTTACAATACTGATTTATATTTGAAGAGAACAGTTTATGCCTAAACTGGGATTTGAACCCAAGTTTTTGGTTTTATACACCAGTGCTCTGCCACTGAGCTATTTAGGCATCTCAATTTAAATGGAACATTTTCTGGCTCTTATACAATCTCTGTGTGGCAAAGGTAATGAACCTTTGTTCCACACGCCATCTGACAGCTTCTTCTAAATAAGACTTTAAGCCAATAAAACTTTTTCAATGTTTTTATTTTAAATTTATCACTTTTCCCTGAAGAACAAATTATATTTGAAGAGAAAAAATTATGATTTAAATTAAATTTCTTTATACCTCACATCCAGTCTTCTAATTATACCGGTTTCAAAACCTAGGTGGTTTCATCTTCAGTAATATCTTGTCGACTGATGTTATGTCATTCAAGAGAACAAGAAGAAGGTTTTGAAACCAGTATAATTAGAAGACTGGATAAGAGGTGAGGTATAAAGAATTTTAATTTTAATTTAAATCTTAAATTAAACTTCATAGTGATTTTTCCCTATAAAAGTTCAAAGAAAAATTTGTCTAATTTTTTTTATCAGTTTGCTATGCTTTGCAAATTAATTTCTAGGTTATAAAGAATATGTTACCAGATCACTGTGCACCTTTCAACTAAAGAAGAATAGTTATAAATAAACTCATATGACCTCTGAGCTTTTCATTGGCTTTTGAACCCATTACAACAATAGACATAGCCTGCTCCGTCTTCTGAAATAATCCTAGGATCCAATTAAAAGTTCAAGAGATCATGTTGGGTTTGTTTAAATCTACTATATTTTTTAGTTGAAAAGAGTATACATTATAATATTTTTGCAGTTCTTTTTTACTAACATAGTGTATTATGTTACAGATTATTCATGGGACGAATTTCATCGCCTTTCATCAGCATTGCTAACTGCTAACTTGGGACATTCTTATGTACAAGATTCTCAAACAAGAAATCATAAACAAATTATTAATGATTACAAATTCTCTAAAAGAAAAATACCAGCACCTTCAAGAACTTTTAATTGCCCTGATTGTGGAAAGTCGTACTGGTATAAGAAAACTATGTCAAGACATTTGAGACTTGAATGTGGAAAAGAACCACAATTTCATTGTCCAAACTGCCCATATCGAGCAAAACAAAAGAATCATTTAGTGAAACATATAGCAAGCCGACACAAGGAACCATATTAATATTTTGCATAATGTTGTCCTAAAATACATAAAGAAACCTTCAAAGAGTTTAAAAATTATAATTTTATTTTAAATTTATCACTCATTGAAGGAGAAATTAATATTTGAAGAGAAAAATATACCCTAGAATGGAGTTTGAACCCAGGACTTTGAATTTTATGCACTAATGCTCTGGCATCTGAGGTATTCTAGGCCTCTAATCTAAATGCAAATTTTTGAATCCAGGACCTTCTGCTTATTCGCCTAGAATAGCTCAAGTGGCAGAGCGTTAGCTTATAAAGCTAAATGTTCTGGGTTCATACCCTAGGTTCATATTTTTCTCTTTAATTATAAATTGTCCTTCAGTGAGAAACGTTAAATTTATAATAAAACAGAACACTTAATGTCTGATCTGGGAGTTATAAGGGGTTTAGCTGTAATGTCAAGTAGTTATGAATCTGGTATTAAAATAATTTTTTCTCTCTAATTATATTACCTATAGATGGCTTGCTTGGAAAAATTAATCTCCATTTCATGTTTATAACTAGCAAACATTACAATGAAATCCCACTATAATTTAACTTTCACAGGGAAAAAAAACACTATGAGGTTTAATTTAAGAATTAAATTAATGTTTTTATTACCTCACCTCATATCCTTTTTCTTCTAGACTGCAGTTTTGGAGCTTATCTCCATCATCAGTAGCCTATCATTGACCGGTGTTATGTCGTTTCTTGGTGGTTTTCTTCGACAGAAGGAAGAAAAAAACCACCAAGAAACGACAACACCTGTCGATGAGAGGCTACTGATGATGGAGATGAGCTCCGAAACTGCAGTCTAGAAGAAAAAGGATATGAGGTGAGGTAATAAAAACATTAATTTAATTCCGACCATAATGTCATCTCACAGTAGAAGCACCTCCATTACCCTAAGTCTTGTGAATAATTTCATTACTTGTGAGGAACTTGGAAGAGAGAGGAATTTGTACTTGCTCTGGGAAGTATGCCTAAGTAGCTCAATGGTAGAATGCCAGCGCTTGAAGTTATGATATTGAGTTCAGCATTGGCTAAAGTGCAAATTATCATTGTTTTACATATGTTTACAACTGGTGTTGTTTCAATGTTTCCAGTATCCATTTCCTTCTGTCTAAGCAGTCATTCTCTTCCAATCCCCTTCTTTTCATGGCTTCCTGGATATAATTCTTCCAACTGCAATTAGGTCATCCCAATCTCTTTCTTCCTCAAGTGTACATTTTTCTCTCTAAGTTAATTTTATAGCATGAATTTAAGTCCAGATAGATTATTATACTAACAAAAGAACTGTCAATCATTACATGCTAAAACCTTCCTTGAAATTTCTCCCAGAAAAACGTTGTGATATACCAAAGCCATGTCCAAAAAATGATCTACCTTTTTAACTGCACGACACAAAAAATCAGAACTAGTATCCAGCAATGGCAACCCACTGTATGGAGTAGGTGGACTCCCTGCATGAGTAAGAGTGGAGTGAGGTGGGGTGCAGCGCAGACAGCAGGTAGTGAGGGTTATTTAATCTACCAATTCACGAGTTGTATTACTTTCCTATAGTTTAAATGAGAGATTTGACACTGGATTTTAATCCCTTTCATTTTTTTGGACATGGTCTTGGTACTTCACAATGCTTCTCTGGGAGAAATTTCAACATAGGTTTCGGTATGCAATGGTTGACGGTTCCCTTGTAAGCCCCTGATTGTGTATGAAATGCTTCTCCTATTGATAAGTTGTGAGCTGCCATTCCTTACTCCTTTACTCCACTACTTGTTTGAACCTATACACTTGAAACCCATCTCACATGTGCATGTCAGTTGTTCAAACAATGTTGGAATTGCAGTCAATTCCAGTAGACCAATGGTTACCATGCTTGCCTTTATTTTTTACGTTTGCGGTATCAAATCCGGCTGGAGTTGATGGATTCTTCAGAGTGTAAAACTTCATAGCATGACTTCCTTCAGAGGTGAAATAAAACATGGATCCCGTGTCGTGGATTATTAGTACTTTTAGAACTTTAACTCTTGAAGCCTTTGAGCAGAATTTGTTGGGCTTATCATGGCAAAATTTGAAATAAACCATAGCTGTTAAAGAATGTCGTTAAATAAAAACTACCTATTTCAGTATTACAACAAATCAATATAATGAGAATGTATTTGTCTTTGTGTGGTGATACTTGATGCTGTACAATAAATAGAATTACTTGTGAAGAGACATAGGGTATAATCTCACATAATCTACATTATGCAACTACATACATGAGAGATGATTCAATGTAGACTGAAAATATAAACTGGGCTAAGTGCCAAAATCTATGTTCTGAGATAAATAGAAAAAAACATTGTCCTTAACACAATTTTTGTAGACCAAGTGCATTCTTGCGGCTAAAGTTTGAACTATTTACTGATTGAATGTCACATAGAACAGACGTTACCACATTGGCATAGGCACATATCCCATATTTAGCAAAACAATTTAAAGTGATTATTGTGGCACTTACCCCGGTTTTTTTTCATCTATAAATGTTTTTAACTAGGGTTAAGATTTTATGTTCTAAAAGTTAAGATTGTAACATAGAAGTAAGAATTCTGTCTATCTTTTCTCTTGGTTCCTCATAAAAACAGTTGAATTATAAATACTATATGTGTTGCAATCTTAATTTTTAGTACATAACAATCCTTACTCAGAGTATTATTATCCCATCTAAGCTTTGTTAATGGTATTTCCCCCAAGAGTTTCCCCAATACACATTTTGAAGTAATTTCTTCTATCAGCCTTTTAAGCTATATGACCTACCATCTTAATTTCCTAGATTCAATAATCCTGATAATATTATGACAATATAAATTATGGAGTTCTTCCATTCTCATCTCTTATAGGACCGAATATTTATCTCAGTGTCATATTTTGAATACTTCTTTCTTTAATGTGAGATAATGTTTCATACCCATAGAATACAGTAACTAATATTATTAATAAATAAGTTGGGTCTGCCATCATCTTACCTCATATTTTGTTGTATCTTGTAAGACAGGTTTCAAAGCATCTTTGCTCCACCTTCAGTTGGTACAGACTGTAGAACCTCATAATGTTACTTCCTATTGTATTTTCTTAACTAATGTAATAATCGTCATTTTATAAATTTTAATTTTTCATAGACAGAAACCTAGAAAACAAGAGAGATTGAACTGAATTTAAATAGTAACATAAATTTCCTACATTAAGTTGGTATTCAATTTCTTCATGCATACAATTTTGATCTGTTACTAATCTGATTCTAGAAATTTGAACATTTTCACTTTTTCATAAGGATGAATCGGTTACAAACTAACAACTCCAACTGTGGTTTCACAATATTTTATTTTATCTATAACAATTACAAAAAAACTGAAAATCCTTGGCAGTAGTTATAAAACTATGGTTGGAGATCATAGCTTGCTATGGATTTTCTGGTTTCTTACAGATATTACAAAAACAATAAAATATTATGAAATTGCTGTCATGATTCATACTTTTATTCTGTAACTAACTTGTCTGTGTAATATTTTCTTAAATTTCTTTAAAATAAAATATTCTGTGTGCTGGTATTTTACTGTGTAAGTATGTCATTTCCAAATTCACTTAGAGTTACACTCTTTTATAGTGACCTATGAAGAATACAACAATCAGGCCATATTGATCTGTGTGTGAATGAGATTTTAATACTGATATGTCTTTGTCACAGAGTGCATGCAATAATAAAAACTATCTTATTTAATAAATAAGATAAATCTAATCATCTTACCCCATAAATACGTGATGTTTCATTTGACATGTTTTCAAATTATGTTCATACCATCTTCAGATTGTCCAAACTGTTGATTTTTATATTGTCGGCCCTGGATGTCAACCCCCACTCCATTTTTGGTTAACTGAAGAACTTGTGAATCAAATCTTTTTCCCTGGGAATTTCAAAATTTTTATTCTTCTGGATGTAGATTTTCCAAACGGTGAGCTTGTAAGTGTTTTCTAACTGTTTTAATAATATCAACTTTTATAAGATTCATGATGTGTTCCGTTGAGGTATTATTCAAAATTAATATAAAATGATGGAATATTCACCTGAAAGGTACATACTTGAAGAGATGGAAATTATGAAAACAGCTCACAACAACGACAGCCTGATAAACGAAAACAAACCCAATACATGCAACCCCCTCTACCAGATCTTCAGTGAAACACCAGTTTTGAATCCTGCCGATGATGGGACAAGTCCCGAAAGCGCTACAGTTAAATAATTAATTAAGTTGAGGAGACAGACCTTTCAGGTGAATATTCCATAATTTTATATTAATTTTAATAATATAGTGTTTTCATTGATGTTATGTTTTTTCTGACCAGATGTGGCAGCTACTGCAGATTTTTCTATTTCTCCATTTTTTTTTAATTTCTAATGTTTTCTTTCGTTCTAATGGTCTAGTTCCTCTTTCTTTTTCCTATGTAAATCTTATCATAATCAGCACATTTTATTGTTTATTGTGATAAGATTTACATAGGTAAAACAATGAAGAACTTGACCATTAAAACAAAAGAAAACATTAGAAATGTAAAAGGTGGAGAAATAGAAAAAGCTGCAGTAGAGCTGCCCATGTCTGCTCAAAAAAAAAAAAATCATAAAATTGATGTAAACACTAGATTATTAAAACAGTCAAGAAACACTAAGAGCTCACCATTTGGGAGAAGATCTGCATACAGAAGAATAAAAATACATTGTGAATTTTGAAATTCCCTGGGAAAAATATTTAATTTACAAGTTCTTTGGTCAACCAGAATATGTTGTGGGAGTCGACATCCAGGCCAACAATATAAAAATCAACAGTCTGGACAATCTGACAATGGTACGAATAAAATATTGAAACATGTCAAATGAAACATCAAGTATTTACGAGGTAAGATGACCGGATTCATCTTATTTATTAAGAAGAACCTAATAATGTTACTTCCTATTGTAATTTATTAACAATCTTATTTATTACTTTAAAGACAACTGTAAATGTGTTTTTCTTATGCCTGTACCTATTGTTAACAATAAAGTGCATAAAGTTTTTGAAGATCTTTGTTTAATCAGTGTCAATATATTTGATATTTTAAGATTATATTCTTCATATATTTTATGTTTTACCCGGAATGTTATGTTTCATTATAATTTTTATGCCATATTACCAATGAGCAATGAATCTTATTAAGTGTCAATTTTTTTTTAAACAATTCTTAGAAATTTGATTGTTCTTCCTCCATCATCATGCTGTCTTGATAGATGTGTGACTAGCACAGTGGCTGTCCCGACTGGGATCCCAGGTCCGAATCCAGAAGTGTATTGATGATGGGTCATACTGAAATGTTTCAGGTTTTTCTCAGGTTCTCCCATTTCCCAAATTTCATCGTACCAACACTCACCACTCCTCTTTCCTCCCCCATCATGTCATTCATTCCATATAATCTTTCACCTCATCTCACTAAGGAAAAATATTCTGGTCTGGAAAACCACAGGTGTTTCAAATATATGGTTGTGGTGATCCAGAGGGGGGCACATTTGTGTACTCCCTCACAACTCTGAGCCTATGTAACATCCAATTACTTTGGTCAATGGATCTTGCTTTCCAATTAAGCTATTCCTTATCACTTACAGACTCCCAGTGCATATGTGAGCTGTGCGGTAAACACTGCGAATGTTAGCATGTTGTGCCTTATCAGAGGCAAGACGTGTCCCTGAGGGCTTAGTATGGAAGGGACTGAACGGTGGACGCTGGTGAATGAAAACTTGACATTATGCACATTGTACGCTCTTCATTATTATCACTCACTGTGATAGTATACAGTACAGATGTGGGAGGGCAGCTTGAAACAAATGTCACGTAGTCTAGCCACACAATCCTTTATTGAGTCTTAGTGACAGTCAATTCCTGCCTGGTGACAGTATAATGAAATGATGGTAGCATCTGTACTGCTCACTGTACATATACATTTTGGTCATGGTCGTTTTCAGTGTTTACAAGATAGGATTGGTGAACATCTGTAAATATTTTTCAAAAAATATTTTTTATGAGAACAACCTCAATTCCTTTGGAATATGCTAAAATGTGAGAATTAATGTCGTCAATTAACCTCTTGATAAATTACTTTATAGTATTACTTCCTATCAATTTTGAGAATAAAACTAGAATATGTCATTAAAAGAAATTTAGTCTAAGCAAATGTGACTGGTAGATATATTTAATATTCCCATTCCTCAGAAAGAAAGAAAATATAGATGTACATATAAGTAAAACTGTATCACCTCACCTCATATTCTACTTAAACTGGTTACCAGACATTATTCAGTTCCTCAGCATTTTCACGACTGTTATTATGTCGTCTTGAAGAGCCACCTCCTGCTCGCTCTATTGGTAGACTGAAGAACCTCGAAATCAAATCTTCAAAATCTTCAGTCTACTAACAGAGTGAGCAAGAGGTAACTCTTCAAGACATGACAACAATCATGAAAATACTGAGGATGGAACCGAATAAGGTCCGAAAACTGGTCTAAGAAGAAGAAGAAGAAGAATACGAAGAAGATAGAATTTTACTTAAATAAATAATACCTCATAGTAAATAAATTTGGTCTGCCTTCATCTTACCTCATAATTACTTGTTTCTTGTCAGATGCGTTTCAAAGCTTCTTAGCTTCATCTTCAGTTGGTATAAACTGATCTTTTTTAAGTTGTTAGCCCTGGATCTCGACTCCTGCTCCCTCTTTTTGTGGTCCAAAGAATTTGCTTATTAAGTTCCTCTCTGCTGGAAATTCAAAATTCATAATTCTCTCCTTGTTCTTCTGTATGTAGATTTTTTCCTATATGACTCACATCTGACAAGAAACAACTAATTATGAGGTAAGGTGAAGGCAAACCAAACTTATTTATTAAGTAGAACCTCATAATGTTACTTCCTAATGTATTTTCATAATAAGTACGTCAAGTGTTAATTCCTAAAAAATCAATGGATGTTCATATTAATTAGGTACATTATGTTGCAGAAACAAGAAGTTCATGGTCGGAATATCATCATATTCCTCCTCCTCCACTTCTAACTCCAAACATGAGACCAATATATTTACAAGATTCTCAAGTAGGACTCCAGAGACTTATTGGTAGTGATCTAAAACTTTCTAAAAGAGGACTTCCTCCATTGAGAGGTATCCCGCCATCAAGAGTACCTGGAGCATTCAAGTGCCCAGGATGTGGAAAATCATACTGGTATAAGAAAACTATGTTGAGGCATTTGAGGCTCGAGTGTGGTAAAGAACCTCAATTTCACTGCCCTTATTGCCCACACCGTGCTAAACAGAAGAATCATCTAGTCAAACACATTGCAAGTAGACATAAAGATGCAGTACAAGAACTTACTAGGTAAAATAATCTGTTATAGCTGTAACATTCAATGTTCAGAGTAGATGTTGCCTACAAAATTCTTAGAAACACGGTAACATATGTCATGTCTTCTTAATGTGTGCTACATATTTCAACTTTAATAATTATTGCATTTATATTTATTTATTTATTTATTTTTCCCAATTCTTTTTATATGTTAGTTGTATTCCAAGAGAAGAAACATTATGTATAATGAATATTAATAAAAGATCTCAGATAAGTTTCCATTTATTGCATTTTTGTTGAAGACTGGTAAAGTTGTGTTAAAATTCTGTTATTGATAGTTTACTCAAAAAGTCAAAATTTATGGTGTTAGTATTTAAAATTAATTGTTAAAACAAGATAAATTGTGGACGCTAATAGTGAATTCTAATGTATCTCTTTTGTAAAGATCTTAATAATTTGTTTAATAATATGATGTAATTTATTTGAAGACTTATTTTGTTTTGTAAAATTGTTACATTGATTAAATTTGAGTTGTATTTTGACTTACCTCATAATTAAAATAAATCTCATAGTGTTATTCACTACCTACATTATTTAATTTGCTATATTGACTTTAATCTTCTGTCCTTTTATTGTGATACATGAACAAACATTTATCAATAACAATACTACAATTTCTAACTTGTTAAGATAAGATTTATATAGCAGCATATGTTTTAATATGAAAATTGTATTTGATTTGAATTTTCTTTATAGTCTCTGTGATTTTATAAGTTACTTGTTGGTTTATGTTCAAATTTTGTAAAATTTTAAGCTATTTTCATATTTTATGTTAAAGATTATTAGTTAGAAAAATAATCAGTAGGTAGGTTATAATTTAATCATTTATCAGCAGAAGGAAATACATGAAAATATTTTGGAACCTACTAGTATATGTACTGATCATATGATAATTTATAAGATATATGCTATCTTGCTCTTTTGTTATAACATTATGCATGCAATACTTCTTACTGGATTCAACCACGAAAAAGAAAAACTTGTGAAAACTGATTGCAAATAAATTAATGCAATGCATGGATGTAAGAAGAATCTACACAGAAATGTTATATTTTATGACCTAAACGCATTATAAAATCATATATATCAGTAGCTGATGTCAACAAAATGCAACAAAAAAAATTAGAAAACTGCCTTACAAACAATCAGCTCTATTAAGATATTAAATCAGAAATATACATCTCATTTCATATTCTGTTTTCATGTCTGAACATGTTTCGATGAACATCCTCACGGTTTTCAATTAGAATCTGACTGAAGTGAGAAAACAGAATACGAGGTGAGGTGTATATTTCCAATTCATTCTCTTAATAGTGTTACTTTCATTCAAATTCAGGCAAATATCTAAAATAATCTTAGGTATTTAATTTATCACTTCTCAATTTTATTTTAAGAGAAAAATATATGTCGAGATTTGAATGCCTGGATAGCTTAGTGATCAAGAGCGCTGGTATACAGAACCAGAGACATCGTGTTCAAATTCCGATTCAGACATATATTTTCTCTTCAAATAAGATCTAAATTAATTAATAATATATAGAAGTAAAGTAAAGTGATTCCACAACAGGCCTCAGAAGGCCCTTGGGGTTGTAGGAGGTTAAGGCTCCCATTTTTTTTGGACAATCAGCACTTGATGTCAGTCCTGCATGACGGCCGCCTTTACCACCAGAACAAATGTATGGTACTCATTTCCATTAGAGGCTGAGTCAACCCCAGGGCCATAGTGCCACCAAAAGGTTTGGGTCAGTTAAAAATCCTGACCCCACTGGAATTTGAACCCTTGACCTTCTGGCTTGTCTATGCTACGGTATTAATATATAGAGTGTAAATGAATTAAATAAAAAAAAATTACTTGATCATAGATCGACAATTTTACATAAGGATCTAAGGGTCTAAAAAAATGTAAAAATATAAAGGTAAAGATAAATCCATAAAATTCCTTCAGAACAAGTGTATCCTACCTACTTAGAGATGGTTTGGATATTTCTCACTTGGGGAGCCACTCCATGTGAGTTTTTTCTTGCTTATTAGACCTCATTTTGCTTCCTAGCCTATATTTTACTTTACTCTACCTTCCCACCTTGGTTCTGAAGTACTCTTCTACACAACTTCACAGCCATGATACTTCTCTCCTTAGGATTTTCTACTGCATTCTTTCACTGACAATCCTTTAAAATGTTGTGTAACCTCAACATGGTTTACCATGAATTTTAAAAGTACTGATGTTGTAAGAATTCTGAAATATATTAACCTTGACTTGAGTTGTATTTACCTTAGAAACAAAATTTGTACCATGCCAATTTAACATTTTTCTTATTAATATTTTATTCATAGCATAGAGTATCACACAGATTTAAGGGTTTTTCTAAAGACCAAAACTTTTTGTTTGTTCACGTATCATTTTAGATGAGATCACAGTTTGAGAAAAAATGAGCATTTCTCTGAAATGAATTAAAAAATCAATTGAATCCACTGAACTCAATCATCTTCTCACAAAACATGACATCTGTGAAATTGTGTAGTAACTTTTTACGATTCTTGCAAAAGATGGGTCTTCAAAAAATCTATAAATTTTCATAAATCCATCTGTTTATGAAAATAGGTGTTTGCTGTGTGATCATGAAATATTTATGCTTCTACCTTAGTAAGTAGCATTTTGCCAGTTGTTGATTGACTTGTAGCCTGGGAACCACACAATAATGGGGAACATCACCCACCAAAATGGGGCACAGCTCATCGCCCATCAAATATGGCAATCACTATTGCTGTGGTATGTGTAAAGTGATTTATCTTCATTAAAAAACTACCTTAAAACTGCTCAATCTTATACACATGTATAAAATGATTAATAAACAGTAAAACCGTAATAGCTTATTTTAACTTACCAGTAATGGTATGCATTTCACTTAAGGTATGTAAAGATCCAACTCTTATGGTCTTATGTGACAAACAGCTGAAAATAAGAAATGTTGGGCAAATTGTACAATAGTATGTAATATATGCATTATAAAATAAAATAGATGTATTGAGATTAACTCTAACTTTTTTCTTTAATCTGTACAAGAGCTTATTTTCTTTATCCTTTGCAGGTCCTGAGTTATTGACACATTCCAAGTAATATGCCAAAAGTTATCAACACTTCTCCAAATGAATCATTCTTTGTAATATAATTTATAATTATTGTTATTTAACATGTTTTTGTAATATTTAGCAATTCTGTAATCGGATAGTTCATTTTTATATTTATAAAATTACATATTTTTATGGCATTAGATAGCACTATAATATAGGCTTACAGAATTTTTTTTTCCCCTGGAAGGAACTTCATAGGACATTTTTAAAAGAAATAAAACATTTCATAATACAATTTTTGCAAGGTTACTTTTCAGTTTCATATGTTGGTACTGTCACAAACTTTAAGTAAACATCTTCTTCATCATCATCCAACCAAGTCTTAGGCCCGTTGGGGGACTTTAAGTAAACTTAATAAATAAATATCTGATACACAGAAAGATTTGATAACATTTCAATTGTCCACTTTCTTAATGTTAAAAAAAACATGAGTAAGCAGGAGAGACAAACTATGGAAGGTGAAGTTAATATGGTAAAAAAGTAAGTAGCATTTTTTTTTATGTTTGGATTTATAGAAAACGAATCTTAGTTTTAAGTAAAACACTATTTGTTTTATTCCTAAAATCACTTAAAAATTAATTATTAAAAATGTATTTACTAATTACCTAAAGTAGGTATACTGTAAAAGCTAATAATACAAAAAATATAAATATTGCATGGGTATTGAAACAAAAAAGCAAGGGTGAAACTCATTTGTTAAATACTGCAATGTACGGTACCAATATACAGTATACTCTTCAATATTCTTTCTTAATTTAAAGCAGATATTCATTTTTAATTTTTATTTTTCATTGTCCATGTATAGCATACCAATTTTTACTTTGTAATAAATCACTCGAGACCATGAGTTTGTTATATCAAAACACTCGGCCAACATTCCTGAACAATTTATGTAAGTTTGCTTGGTATAGCTTAAATAATTTCCAATTGCTTGAGTTTATTTTTGTTATAACATGTTTTAGCTGTACATTTGTCCTCTATCTTCTATATCTTACCAAACCTGCTTTAGCCATCTGATTGAGTTTTCCCCTTAGTCTTTTCCCCCTTAGTTTCATCAGAAACATTTTTTTTATCATTGCCAACATGTGTGTAATATGCTCTTATCACTCTGTTTCTAATTTTGTCTTTTCTTGTTTTTCCTAAAATTCCTCTAAAAATTTAATTTCCTTATCTTGAATGTTACTGTATTCTTTTTTTGTTGTCCATTTTTCTGTTCTATATAACATAATTTCCTTAAAATAATTTTATAATATAATTTTATAAAATGTATAAAGTAGATTTCTAAAAATATTCGATAATAGTGCAAAAAGTAGTTTTATATTAGAATAATGTACACAAATGTCCCGCGCCGTAGCCGTGTGGTTAAGGTAGGAAGCCTTGGTGCAGAGCTACGGGACTTGCGCTGGTTCGAGTCTCCATGGGGGAAGAAATTTTCTCATGGTATTTCGGCCAGTATGGGACCGGTGCCCACCCAGCATCATGAGGCATTTGGGTAGCTACAATAAGTAGCGGCTCCATGTTGAGAAAACCAGCTATAACGGCTGGGGGACTCGACATGCTGACCACATGTCACCCCTACACTGGCTGATGATCATCTACCTCTGTGATTGACACATGTGGGTGTGAGGCCAGCAGCCAGCTAGTAGGCTAAGGGCCTTCTAGGCCTGTCGCGCCAGGAGAAAAAAAAATGTACACAAATACAAAGTTGGATATGTAAGGATACGTTGAAAAAAATTTTAAAATATGGAATTTCTGTAATAATTTTACTGCAAATTCCAACTATTTTTTATTAAAAAAAACACTGTTAATATGTATTATTGAAAATAATAATTCTGCAATTAGCCAATATTCTACATTGTTTGTTTAATATGTTTTCCATTGTACTACATAATATTTGAGTTATCTTATTGATTGTTACAGAAATGCTTGCATCATGGTCTGGAGATTTTAATTCTCAATCCTATAGTCAATTAATAGAACCACAAAGTGAAAGTCTGATATGTAATATAATACAAAATAGGAAAGGTGTTAAGGTGAGTGAAGAAATAAGTTAAATTTTATCTGAAAACTAATTAACTCATTGTCACTATCAAACCCAGAGGTTATTCACATGTACACGAATTCTTCATACATCTCTCTCTTATTATTTCCTTTATTATTCACCTCCCTCAAATCATAGTCTATACCCATACATCCCCATGTGGAATAAGGGTAGATACTACTATTGATTCATTATTATTATAACATCATTTAAATCCTTATTTATAACTAACTAACTCACTGGCACTATCAAATCCGTAGGTTCATGGCCGCACAGACATAAGCTTTCCATACATCCCTATCCTGAGCCAATGTTTTCCAATCATCCCCTGTATAATCTACTTCCCTCAAATCATAGTTAATGTTATTCTCCCACCTCATTCTTGGTCTACCCACTGGGCATTTTCCCTCTGGATTTCCTACAAGAAGCTTCCATGCACTTTCCCCATTCGTGCCACATGTCCTGCCCATTGCAGTCTATGAGACTAAACTGTTCTGATTATATCTGACTTCCTATAAAGACCATGTAATTCACTGTTATGCAGTCTTCTCCATTCACCTGTTTGTTCATCTCTCTTTGGTCCAAAAATCTTCCTAAGAACTTTATTCTCAAATACTCGTAATCTCCTTTCCTCCCTTAAAGTAAGAGTCCATGTTTCGCACCCATATAATATAACAAGTAGAATAATAGTTTTATATATTTTCAGTTAACGTTTTTTGAAAGGAGTTGGGACATCAAGAGTCTCTGTAATGCATCATAGCACACATTTCCAGAATTGAGCATATGTTTAATTTCTTTGTGCATCTCATTCCTATTTGTGATTATTGTTCCTAAGTATTTGAATTCTGCCACCTCCTCAAAATTTCCCTCATTTGTCATTAGCTGTCCGTTTCCATTATATAATATATTTCTATGTGTGACCATATATTTAGTTTTATTGATATTTACTTCCAGTCCCAATTTCTTAGTATTACTCAATTTATAGGGGGTAAAATTAAAATTGGAATATATCATATTATGCTTCTAGCAGGAGTTCCTTAATAAGCTTTTTTTTCATATTCAATGCCCCAGGTTGTCATTTCGACATTTCTGGTTACTCTCCTGGCATTGGCGTAATTGTAACCCACTTCTGAAGTGGGCAGAGTTACATTACCCTGATGATATGATGGGTGATAAATGATAATGATGCTCCAGGAGAGTTCTAACCTAAATTCCAGACCATGGGCAACCACAGGAAAAATTCCCTTTAAGGAAAAATTCCTATAGTTTGACTAGGAATTGAAATCGGGACCTCATGAACAGTAGTCAGAAACGCTGACCACTAGCCCATGAGGCTGGTCTTAATCAGCTAATTTAGTTATGTTTATTTCCCTGGATGTCGGCCATGGTGGACTAGCAGTTATATTACTTGCCTCTGGTCCTGAGGGTTGCAGATTCAAGCCCGGCTAGAGTCAATGCATTTTTTAAGGATAGAAAAATCCAAGTAGCAAGTCCTCCAGAAGGGACTTTAAGCCATGGGTCCTGAGTCTGAAGATTTTAAGGCTCTTAAAAGATCCTTAAGCCTGAATAAAGAGGCCTCTAGTAAAATTTACTGACTTCCTTCATCCTAGTGATACCTCAGTTGCCTTCTAGATGTCTCATTGGGTCGGTATGTTGATTGCATACCATTCATGACATCTTCAGGGAATTATGCATAAGTAAATTAACTACTACTATTAACCCGTAACAAAGGAGAGGCTAAGGCCCAGTTTTGGGCTGTTACACCATTGTAGATTTCCTTAGAAATGTCAGCAAATGATATGTGGTTAGCACATCATCTCAAAGAGACATCTAGTAGATAACTAACAGCTCCTTATTCAAGAAGACTTTAAATGGGATTTTAACACTACCACTATAGCGAGTAAAGCTTATATTGCAATTATCATCATCATCCATGCAAGTATTAGGCCGTGTGGCCTGTTATGGTCTCAAAGAGGAATTTTTCATCCAGCGCTTTTTTGGACGTCCCAGCGATTTTTTGCCATGGGGGCAGTAGCGAAGTATGACTTTTGGAATTCTATGAGACGGCATTCGTTGAAGATGTGCTTTCCAGTTGTTCTGGTAGTTTTGTATATGGTGAAGAATGGGTTCTACATCCAACTCTTCCATATTTTCATCATTTCTTTTATGGTCCCACTTTGTGTAGCCTGCTGTACGGTGCATAAATCACATCTCATTTGCTGTTATTCAGCTTTCATCTCTTCTTCGTATTGTCCATGCTTCACTATCATATCTTAATACTGGTCTTATGAGAATCTTGTAAAGCTGTAATCTTGTGTTCTTCTGTACTAATGATGGTTTCATTATACTGTTAATTATCCCTGTTGTTTTTGTAAAATTTGTGATTTTCTTTGATATATCAGCTTCATCTTGAAATGTTAAATTATAACCCAAATAATTAAATTTGTTTACTCGTTCTAAAATTTCATCATCCAAAACAATTTTGCAATTGTGAAATTACAATATGAGTTTTTTTTTCTTTTTCATCTTACCTCATATTCATTTATTAATTAAATAAAAATAAAACGTAGTTTTATTTGATTTTCATATTAATATGAATTATATAATAAATATGAAAATCAAATAAAACTACGTTTTATTTTTATTTAATTAATAAATATGGATTTTCATCAAGTAAACACCAGCTCAATTGATTACATATTCATTTATTTCTTTTAGGATGCATCTATGTTTTATTTTCAATTTGTCCAGACTGATTATATCTACTTATCATCACTGGATGTTGACTCCTACTCCCTCTCTTTGTGGCCCAAAGAACTTGCATATCAAAGAGTAAATCATAGATTTTGAAATTCCCGGAGAGAGAGATTTGATATGCAAGTTCTTTGGACCACAAAAAGAGAGAGTAGGAGTTGACATTCAGGGTTGAACAATGTACAGATTCTCAGTGTGGACAAGCTGAAGTTAAAATATTTGCAGTTTTGAAATGCATTCTAAAAGAAATCAACGAATATGAGGTGAGATGAAAAAAAGACTCCACTTATTTATTATATTGTGATGTTTTTATTTAAATTTATCCCTCACACTCACTGATGAGTGATAAATTTAAATAAAATCATCAAAATATTTTCCCACTTTTCCTTTAATTAAAATTACTATAAGAATCAAATGAACTGTAAATTCTTCTTACCTCATACTTCTATGTTTTTTTAAACACAGCACCGCAGTATCAGAGAACAATCTTCCCCCATTGTCAGCTGTTTTCACAACTCTCAATTTTTTTTTTGCTGGTAATTATCCTAACTACCATCTGGTATACTTTTGAAAGAGTGATTTTCTAAACTGCCATCTGGTGTATTTTTGAAGAACTTTGTAATCAAGATTGGTTCGTCTGGAATCTCGAAGTTCATGGTTCTAGTATGTTTTTTTAATTAATATCTTTTCCCAACATTGGGATATATAATCAAAAAAACCATACTAGAACCATGAACTTTGAGATTCCAGACAAACCAAGCTTGATTACAAAGTTCTTCAAAAATACACCAGATGGCAGTTTAGAAAATTACTCCTTCAAAAGTACACCAGATGCAGTTTGGATAATTACAGGCAAAAGAAAAAATTGACAGTCGTGAAAACAGCTGATGATGGGGAAGATTGTTCTCCGATACTGCGGTGCTGTGTTTAAAAAAAACAGAAGTATGAGGTAAGAAAATTCATGATTCATTTTATTCTTATTATTTAAACCTCATAATGTTAAAATTCCCAAATTTATATATTTAAAAAAATACTATACTTTATTAATATATTGTTTATTGTTTATTTTCAGATTGTCTCAAAACAATTTGAATCAGAAAGATCTCAGTGCCCAAGATGTGGAAGAAATTATCGATATAGGAAGAATATGTTGAGACATGTGCGACTTGAATGTGGAATGGAACCCAAGTTTCATTGCCCACATTGTCCTCATCGTACTAAGCATAAAAGTAATCTACTCATGCACATCAGTCATGCACATACCTAATTCAAGCGTTAAAATAAGAATATTGTCATAATATTGGGAAGCTTGATCAAATCTTTGTAATCACTTGGGAAAATTATTAAATCCATATTCCTGCCATTAGAATAAATAAATTATTATTATTATCATAATATTGTTTTTTGTAGATATTGATATGAGTTAGAATGTATCAAAAATGTTGTGCAAAAGTGACAAAACCGGTCTGCATAAAAACAAGAAATATGGGGGTGAGTCAAAATAACCAACTCATTAATAATTAAAAGAAACCTCATAGTGTTATTTCCTGCAAATATTTAATATTCATATTTTTTTATCATAATTGTAACATTTAAAAATATTTGATACAATAGATATAGTTAATAAATGCTTTTAAATTAAGATTGATTATCATCTAAACTCATATCATCCTAATTTGAGGTTTTAGTTCTAAGCTATTGTGTACTTATTTGTATTAAAACTAGATATACAACAGCAAAACATTGGATTTACCATTCAATATGTATGGTAATTTATATGGAGCAGGTAGAGTTTGGTTTCATCTTTTTCTTCACTTTTCCCTTGTGGCTTTTTGGCGATCTATCCATTTTCTAAACTGTTGTTCTTGAACCAACCTTTTAACTGACTGTAATTAAATTCTTCTTCTTCTTCCTCCTATCTCACCAATATACTGTTTCGATTCCATTCTTGGTTTTTCTCTCCATCTTATTTTTTTTTTTTTTTAATTCTTGCTTCATAGACCTGTTTAGACTTCCTTTGTTCCTCTATTCAAATTACATGTCATACCATTTCAAATTTCTCTTTTATATCATATCCATTACTCTTTCAACATTTAGAATTTCCCTATTTCAGTTTTTCGTGTAACTTTTCTTAAATATATCATCCTGATGATGTTATTCTACTCTCATGTTTATCCAATAAAACCCATATTCTGATTCATATAGTATAGATGGTATAAAAACTGATTTAAGTTTTAATTACTAATATATAGTATTTGCTCATAAAGTTGAAAATACCAAATGAGTTGGCTCAATTAGTGGTATGTTAGTTGAGACTATTTAGATATTTGGAATGTCCTGTGTTCCAGTTCCAATCAACCTGGCTCAAATTTTTTCCTGGTTTTCCTCAATTTTCAAGACAAAAACTGGAATGGAATATCATTTCCAGGATGCATTTCATTATATAATTTTATAGTACAGTAAAATTTAAAAATAAATAGATATTATAAATAAATAAACAGATCTAAATGATCTTAGATAAATAAAAAAGAAAATTTAAAGACTGCATTTTTTTAACATTTCTGTTACAGGATATCTAACAACATAATTTTATGGACTATGGCATAGAAAATTTTGTTTCAGAGATGAAATATTTCTTATAATAAGTTTAATACAAACAGTTTTAAATAATTGGGTGTATTTTTGCTTCGCAAACATAGAAATGAATGATACTGGTTTCATTGAGGATGCAGTTAAAATCATTATAAATATTGAAGAATATATGATAATGTTATTTCAATAACTTAAAAAAATATATATGTTTAGAGAGAATTTTATAATTTTAAAAGTTAATATATGTTTTATTTTGATGTGATATTTTAAATTTAACATTTTCCATTGCTGGACATTTTTATTTTAAAAAGAAAAATTAACGCTTGAACTGGGCTTGTACTCTGGACCTCTCACTTGTATCGTAGCTTGAATGGTGTAATGGATAGAATACTTGTATGGAGAATGAGAGGTCCAGGGTTCATGTCCCAGTTCAAGCATTAATTTTTCTTTTCAAAATGTGTTTTATTATTTATACATCTTGTACCAAGGCATTTATTGTAAATGAGTTATCAAGTAATTTTGTCTTTCAATAATAATTCAGTTTAGATAGTTTGCTATATTTATTTCCACCTCCATGTATAAGATAAATGCACTTTTACAATCTATCTTATTTCCATAGTTTATCCCCGTGAATTCATATGAAACTCAAATTTCAATGTATTTTTAACACAATTAAAGATATCAATGTTTTGCTTGAAAAAAAATTCTCTTCGGTTGTGTTGACCCTTCCTTACAGATAGCTTATCTATACATATTGATTTCCATATTACATTCATAAGTCCATTTATTTTATTTCATTCATACATTATATTATTCAGTATTATCCACAATTGTTTTCTGTTAAATTCTGTGCTCACTTTTATTTTTAAAACTTCTTGTCTGAATAATTTTAATAAAGTATAAATTTTAAATGAAGTCAACATTAGTTCATACAGTATAATACAATTCACTTATTAGTCAAATTTAACAATTACTGAAATTTAGAATATTTTTAATGTAAATAAGTGTCTATATTTTAATCTTTGAAAGATAATAATGTTATAAAAAATAAATATGAAAATTGAACAATAAGCAGTAAGAATGTACTTTAAATCCCAAAATAAACCAAGAAAATGAAAGATTCTGTCTTGATCAAAGGTTTTTTAAGGCGGTGCTTTAAAATGAAAGATGTTATACTAGTATAACTTAATTTTTTAAAAAATGTAATTGACTGATTCTTATTGCATATGGTTGAAAGATTAATGTATCATCTTTCTGGCATATTATTAGTATTAAGTTTATATTTTGATTCATACTGGAGTCTAGTTTTGGACATGCCAGGAGATTATATTTTCTTTCTTCACTGAATTTGGGTTTTGACAAATGACAGCGTGGCCGCGGTGTACTAGTGGTTATGCTCCTTGCCTCTGGTCCGAGGGTCGCGGGTTCAAACCTGGCCGGGGTCGATGGGTTTTTTAGGACGGAAAAATCCAAGGAGCAAGTCCTCTGGGAGGGACTTTAAGCCGTGGGTCCTGAGTCTGAAGATTTTCAGGCTCGTAAAAATCCGTAAGCCTGAATGAAAAGGCCTCTAAGCAAAATTTACCAAATTTTCCCGTCCTAGTACTACCTTGGTTTCCTAGATGTCAGTATGAGGCAGGACGCTGACCACGGACCACTCAAAATGACATCTATACAAAAACAAGTGTAACTAAATTAGTATGGTTCAAATTCTTCCCTGTAGGGGGAGAGCGCCTAAATCTCTGTAAAGGGAAAACATGGGCTTACAATACAAAAAAAATGCAAATGACAGCTGAGTTTAATTAGATGAGAATAGAATTGAAGAGTACAGGGAAAAAACCAGGTAAATCTTTTTTTTTTTTCTTGGAACCTAGAAAACACTCTTTCAGTTGTACAAAGGAGAGGAGAGCAGGATAACTTCCAGTGAAATGAGATTCATGAAATATACAGTAGGATACACCAAGTGGGATTACAAATGCAATGGTGATTGTCTTAAAGGAACTATGTTTAGAACCAGTCATTAACGTGAATACCAGAACAATTAGATGAATCATTTGCAGCGAATGAGTTCAGATAGAGTTCCCAAAGCCAAGCTTTGTTATTGTCCAAGAGGGAAGAGATCTCTGAGCCACCCAAGGAAGTGCTGCATGCAAAATGTATCAATGAGATTGTAACAGGCCTCTAGGTCCAAGACTTGTATGGATGAAGAAAAGAAGAAGATTTCCATCATACTTCCTTGCCAAACTCTGTAGGTAAATAAACACATGACTAAAATGTATATTTTACTGAATCTCATTTCTAAATTATTGTGCTTTCCATAAAAAAGCTAATGACACCTCAAACTCCATCTCGACAAAAAAGTTATTTACCTGGCCTACCAGCGCTGCTAGCCTTACGCCCACTTGCATTAATCACAGAAGTGTATAATCATCTAGCAAGTATGGGATGACATGTCATCAGAATGTTGGGTACTGATTTTCTCAACCTGGAATGCTACTTACACCGTTGAGGTTATGTAATGAGATGTTAATTATATAACTTTTACCTGGTAAGTCAGTCATCCTCAACTAAATTATTAAATTTCTTCAAGTTATTCTAATATGGAGGCCTTTCGAAAACAATGTTTCATCTTCTGCATAATCATAACTGATTGTTCCAGTTAAAATGCAGAAGATGAAACATTGTTTTCGAAAGGCCTCCATATTAGAATAACTTGAAGAAATTTAATAATTTAGTTGAGGACGACTGACTTACCAGGTAAAATTATATATTTAACATCTTATTACTTATTATACTTATTTAAATTCCTCATGATGCTGAGTGGGACTCACACCATATATAACTTGTAAATCGAAATATTAAACAAGATAATATGCTGGAATTTTATTGATATCCACATTATAGAATTTTGAATCTTTATAAAATTGGTAACCTTGTTTTATAATTAATGGAGTCAGGCATAATTTTGCAGAAATTCATTAGTGGAATTACTACTAAGGTAAATTATTTTATTTTATAAAACTTTATTTTAATCTTCTTCTTCTTCTAACTTAATTTGTTTCCAGTTGCTTGGGTTGGTTACAAAGAGATCTCTAGCCATCTCTATCTTTTGCATTTTTTAGTTGTCTATAACTTTTTATAAACCTAAATTGAAACATAGAACACAAAATATACTCCATATCTTGTGTGTCTATTATAAAATTATTTTTCAAGTTATATGTGAAAATATTATCCTCTTATAATTAAAACATTTTGTCTTTATTTCAATGCTTCTGAGCCTTGAAACATATGTTTGACAAAAACAACCAAAAGAGGTAAGAATGTACAGACAAAATGTCTTAATTATTAAACAAACCTCTTAATTTAAGATAAATTAAAATGTTTCATACCTCTCTTAATTTATCTTAAATTAAATCTCATAGTGATTATTCCTATAAAAGTTCAAACCTCTTTATGTTATTTCCTATTTATTGTATTTAAAATTATGTTCTTAAATTATTAATTGGGATTTATTTTAGAGCTGGTCAGAATAAAAATTTGTCAGAAAGGTGTAGAACAGACTATTAACTATTATAAATTGTTCTGTTGCAGAAATGTTTGGTTTAAGGGAAATTCTGACTCTTCATCGGTCAAGAAGTGAGGTTAAGAGATTTCCAGGAGAGAGATACACCAATTTGAACATTGTAAATTATCATAGAACAACACTAAAACAAGCGACAACAATGAGTGGTACTTTTAAACAAGAAAATTTTCGATGTACTAAATGTGGCAAGTCGTATCGTTATAAGAAGAATATGATAAGACATATACGCTATGAATGTGGCAAAGATCCTCAATTTCATTGTCCATACTGTCCACATCAAACAAAACAAAAGAGTAGTATGCAAACACATATACGAAACAGACATGCAGACAAATTGAAGTGAATAACCTTTTTGAAATAAAACAAATGTTTCAGTTGATGATCTTACATATTAAATTTAATACTTCTCACCGAATGACAAATTTTATTTGAAGATTATTTTATATACGCCTGAATTGGGATTTGAACCCAGTGTCCCTAGTTCTGTACACTAGTGCTCTATCCAATAAGCTATCAGGAATTCTGATTCAAACGCACATTATTTCTCTCCTTTATTATATGAATTCCCACGCCAAGGCTATGAACTATTTTGTTATTTAACAAGAAGACTCTAATGAGAATCCCACCACATTTATAGCCAGTGAATCATATTTTCTGTCAATCCATCACTTCTCACTGACTGACAAAAATAAATTTGATCTGTATTCATCTTACCTCATAAATTGTTGTTTTTTGTAAGATGCATTTCAAAGCTTCTGTGATCTTCTTTAGAAAAGATCAGAAAGAAAATCAGTTTGTACCAACTGATGACGAAGCACAGAAGCTTTGAAATGCATCTTATAAAAAAAAACAATTTATGATGTAAGATGAATACAGACCAAACATAAACCACTAAAGGTGCATGTGGAACAAAACAGTTCATATCCTCGGCGAGCGGGAATTCATGTAATAAAGGAGGGAAATAATGTGCATTTGAATCGGATTGCCTGGTAACTTAGTGGGTAGAACCAGAGACATCGGGTTCAAATCCCGATTCAGGCCTATATTTTTCTCTTCAAATAAAGTTTCAATTTACATTTTTTTTGTATTGTATAGTAACTTTTATAAATAATATGCTACAGATAATAAACAATTCTATGTATTTTTTTCTAAATTAAGTTGATATATATATATATATATATATATGTAATTTTTTATATGTAGATGATGTATTAATGTATTGGATACAAGTTTTGATAACAATATTTCTAGGCTGGCCTGGATTTATTTTTTCTGTTTATTATGAGTTAAGTTGTTGATGACCAGAAAAAGTGATTTCTCTTATGAAAACTAAAGCATGGCTAAAAAATGTTCATAAGGACGTGAAAATAACAAAATATTTTATCAAGAAAATATAACTTTTTCAGTTAATGTGTATGTGATATTAGAAAAAGCCTTGTGGATAATAAGAATAAAAATTGCCAGTTAACATATTATACGCCACAGATTAATGCCTCATCTAACATAATTTTTATTGGTGTTGTTATTACTTATGTTATGTTGAAAGGGTTAACAAGAGCAAAGATTTAATTTACAGTGCAAGGTGATGGTAAATAATAGTGCAGAAACTCATAACTTCTTTGTATAGTACCTGACTAATATAGAATATAAGCAAAGGAAATCATTTCGGAGGATCCACAGAAATCCATTTGAAAAATTACTTTTTTTTTCTCTAGTGCCTCTAGGTTGTCTTTTATGACATTTCTGGTTTCTCCCTTGGCATTGGTGGAATTGTAACCCATTTCTTAGGTTGAGGCACCTGGAAGGCAGAGTTATGTTACCACAATGATATGATGGATGATAAATGATAATGAAGCGCCAGGAGAGTTCTTAATCTAAATTCCAGACCATGGGCAACCACAGGAATAATTCCCTTTAAGGAAAAATCCCTATGGTTTGACCGGAATCTCATGAACCTGTAGTCAGAAACGCTGACCACTAGCCCTGAGGCTGGTAGCAAGACATTAATAGAAATTATAAAAATAATTTGGATATAAGGAAATATTGAACTACATAATTTTTAATGTAATATCTGTACTAAATATGGAATATGATAATTTTAAGTAACTACATTCAATAATGATAAACAGTTTGATAATACAGGGCAAGTCAGAAGTCACTCTGAGGTTTCATGGGTCTGTAGAACAGTAACCATAAGAGACATGGAGAAACCACTTGTATCAGAGGAAAGAGAATATTTCCAAGTTTTCGTATGTACCTTACAGGTGTTCCATATGCCACCATTGGTGACTCGGCAGACATCAATCCTATAATCCAGCGACTGCATGCTCAACCCTTTGTCACAGCTCTGCTAAATCGAGGGGCATAGGGGGGATGAACACGTGAATTTTAACATAACCCCATAAGAAAAAATCACAATAGACTAACATTTAGCAAGCTGCAGCACACAAAACACCTTTTCTGCATCAGTGAATGCCATGTTTCATCAACTGATATGACTGCCTTCTAGTGGTAAAATTTACTAGTTATTCTTTGTCAACAAGTATGTATGAAAACTTGGAAATATACTATACAAGTGTTTTCACCATGTCTGTTATGATTACTGTTCTACAGACCCAGGAAATCCGAGAGGAACTTTTGACTTGCCCTATATACCATACTTATAGTAAAACCTCTATTAAGAAACCTTTGCAGTTCCAAGGAAAAATGGTCTCTAAGAGAAGTGGTTGTTCCAGTCTTATTGCCTCTCCAGAATTCTTTTAATTGGATAATTTTGTGATATAATATTCCTTGAATGATATTTCAAAATTAAGTTGGGTGACCATTCTTTAGGCTGTGCTAGCTCAGATGGTAGCATGTTTGCAATCTTGACTAGCAGGCCTGGGTTGATACCTGGTGGAGTTGAAAATTTTAATTGTAGAATTAATTAGTTGTAAAATTTTCAATCTTGGGGCCAGGACGGGTGGTGATCTACAAATTTTAATCGCTAGATTGTGCATCAGATTCCTGCAGTAAATTGCAAATCCTCTGCTGTCTATATGTTGAGAAGACGTGTGGAATTTTTTATAGAAATTCATCCATCAGATGGTGTCGTTAAGCCTGGTGTCCCCTTGGTGCTTTTCAACAGGAGTAGGCTACATGCCAGGCATCTGGTTTCACTTCCTCCCTTCTCTTCATCATCATCCCTCTTACAACATACTTTACACTACATAAAACATATATTTATTCTATAATCTTCTCTGCACACAATACAAGAATACATCATCTACATAACATGGTCTGCCGAAGTGGTACATAAATTAAAAATAGACCACATTGATGTCATCTATGCACCCAGCACAGAACCGGAAGCATGAAAAGTGCAATATGTGGCATTAGAAAAAAGATATTATGTTGAAGTGAAATGTTTATTTATTCCTGTATAGAAGCATTTTTCTAGAATTCATTCATCTTCAAAGTTCAAATAATATTTCTATTTTGATGTATTAATTTAAATTTTAACATTTGCAATGATGAACAATTATTATTTTGAAAATGAAAAATAACACCTGAACCGGGAGAAGTTTTGGATTCAAATCCTGATTTTGGTGTTAATTTTTTTAAATAATAACATTTGTGATTTTGTTTTGAGGTCCTGCCATGTGTATCCTCCTGCACATATCACAAATTTCATTTCTGCTCTAGTAATGTGCAATTCATCTTTTTTTTTTCTTATTGCCAACTTTTTTTTTCTTATTGCCAACTGTATTGTTATTTATTTCTATTCTACTTCTGATTTGTTCTTTAACTTTAGGGTCATGATTTTTGTTTTCTTACTTAATACGTGGCATTATTATTGTCTTTCATCGTTCAATAAGAATGTTATCAGATTTGTATTGTGCCTTAAATATTATTATAATAAGAAAACTTGTTTACCATTATAGTAACCAATATAGTTATTACTGTAAAAATGGAAACAGAGGTGACCTACTTTGCACAATTCCATCCATAATAATTCTGCCCGAAGGCAGGTCCTTCACTGCAATCATAGCATTTTCATGCTGTGCTTGCAGCTTTACTAGGGAATTGTGTAGGTGTGGTAGCTTCCCGTTGCTTTCCACACCGGTGAAGGATGATGATGATAATGATAATGGTAAGGATGATAATGATAGGGATGATGGCCATATGATTTTGGGGACCGTTTGGGCCTTAAAGTTTTCCTGACATTTGTCTTACAGGTGAGGAAAAACCCCGATAAAAATCTCACCCAGAAAAACTGCCCCGACCGGGGATCGAACCCGGGCCCGCTGCATGACAAGGCAGCACGCTACCTCGAGACCACAGCGGTGGACTTTGCACAATTAATGCTCAATATTTTTTACATCTCTAAAACAAGGTAAAATCATGCAAGTTCTGATTGCATGTCAACCATTTGTGACACAACAGATATTTTGGTCACCCATTTCCAAACGGTAACTTCTTAAAAGGTATAAGATATTTATTATTTCTTTATAGATTAGAATGAATATTATATAAAAGTATTAAAAGGTTGATTGTTCACATTATTTTTACATATAATGTCTTTCTGTTTTATTTAAAATGTAGTAAGTAAATAAAAATTAATATTGATGTTTTTATTATTAATTTAACACTTCTCACTGAAATATAAAAAAAAATTAATATATTTTTCTCCACTCTCTGCTGTATATTGTTATTACAAGACAATGATTTTTATGTGCTAAAAGTTAATATTTCAACATAGTATAATCAAAAAGTAAGACTGCTGACTTCTTTTGTCTTGGTTCAACAAACAAACAATTCAATAATGTATACTATCTTTGTTACAATCTTAACTTTTAGTACATAAAAATCCATGCCCTATTTATATACCTTCAGCAATACTATTATCTGCCATGCTATTGGACAGTGGCTAGCAATCCATGTATTGATTGATAATTCTACTACATTTTCTTAGCAATCTGCAAAAATCTGCAAAAATATGTATATATATTGTATTTATTTTAAATTTAATACATTTCTCACTGAATCACAAATTATATTTGAAGAGAAAAATTTACACTAGACTGGGCTCGAACCCAAGGTCTGTAGTTATTTAGAGACGTTCGGTTCAAATCCCAGTCTAGGTACACATTTTTCTATGTTTTTATTATTCATTTCATACATCTCAATGATGGATAAATATATTTGAAGAGTAAAATTAAATGCTCAGACTGGAACTTAAACCCAGGACCTTTGGCTTTAAGCCAAAGTTCCTGGGTTCAAGTCCGAGTCTGAGCATATAATTTTTCTCTTCAAATATGATACATTTTTCAGTTCAAATGTTAATTTGACATTCGGTGAGAAATATTAAATTTAAAATTAAAACATCAAAAAGAGCTTTTCTGCCTTTACAGATTTATGTAGAAATGTTATATATAATTATAACACACACACACATATATATATATGTGTATATATATATATGAAATTTGTTACTTGAGTAATTTTAGCCAGTTGACAATGATCTTATCTCGAGACATCAGCAAGGGAAGGTAATAAAGACCTTCAGTGGTAAGTTCACCCTCCCTTAGCAAAATAGATTTTTTCTTATTTATTTATGTACAGGTTTACAATGTAATAAAACATCTTCCTGTGTCCAAAGCTTTCCAAATTTTTATCTTCTTTCTCCACTCTTCTCTATCTTATTGATAACAAATAAAAAGATTTGTATAGTTGAATAAATTTTGTTATATAATTATTTGTTCTCTTACTGTTTCTTCTTAACCTTTAATTGTGTATGATAATTATTTTTGTTGAATTAAGCAGTAAAAATGTAATGTATATAAGAATTTAAAAAAAGCTCTACGGCATGACAAGCTTAGAAGGTCTTTAGCCTACTAGCCAGCTGCTGGCCTCACATCTATATGTTCCAGTTACAGAGATGGATGACCTTTCATCTGGTATAGGGGTCACATGTAATTTAGTGTAATGAATGTTTCATTGTATTTTACTTACAGTGAATCTTCTTTCAGACGTTACAGTGGACAGTTTTCCACAAGAAGAAAATTTTTTGCCTCCAGAATTTTGGACTGCAAATAATCCACAACCTTACAAAGGATACAACATGTGTGATAGAAGAAATGAAGAAATATTTACTTGTGTACAATGTGGTAAAAGTTATCACCACAAGAAGAACTTAGGTCGACATAAAAAAATATGAGTGTGGAAAGGAACCACAGTTTTGTTGCCCATTTTGTACAAATCGATACAGACAGAAGAATAACCTAATATTACATATAAATGCCAAACATTTATAGAATAGAATTTAATTTTAAAATGTTAAGGCACTATTGTGACTGTGTTATATTAAGCCTTATATGAATAGAAATAACAATTCACACCTTATTGTGCTTTAGTATTATTATCAACAATTTTTAATATGCTATTATACTTCTTCCAAGCTAAGTTCCAGTTGTAATGTATGACTACACACCGATATCTTTAAAAGAATTGAAGACTATGCCAATTTTGGAATATATTAAACAGTACCAACTAATGTATTCACGTAGACTTTCATGGCCAGAGTTGCTATGATGACCTTGATGAAGATTTTCGGGCTGTAGGCCATGGTCGTGAGGCTTGTAGTTCCCCGACGTTTTGCCAGAGACTGCATCTGGCATCCTCAAGGGTTGTCTTCAGACTGGCAATTCTGTCCGCTGTCCGCGGTGAACGTATAAATAGGACAGACAGCGGACAGAATTGCCAGTCTCAAGACAACCCTTGAGGATGCCAGATGCAGTCTCTGGCGAAACGTCGGGGAACTACAAGCCTCACGACCACGGCCTACAGCCCGAAAATCTTCATCAAGATTATCATAGTACCAACTTATATTTTTTTTATATATTTTTTATATTTGAAGAGAGAAATTTTTGCCTAGACCGAGACTCGAACCGGGGACCCTTGGCTTTCCAGGCCAAATGCTCTACCAACTGAGCTACCAAGGCGAGTTGTGATCTAGATGTAAATTTTTCTCTTATATATGTTGTAATTCCCTCGCGCCAAATGCTTGAAACCTTTGCTTCTATCCTTGCAAATGGCGGCTTCTTAGTTAAGAAGACATTTATTGGGAATTTAACACTACTTTATAAAGCCAGTAGGGCTTCTATTGACGTTTTTATTATTAATTTAACACTTCTCACTGGAACTAAATTGGAAACACCATCCTGAAAGAATGAGTTCAAATTGGATCCCCAAAGCTGTTTATTTATTATATACAAAAAGGATGAAGATCTCTGGGCCGTCTTATGAAATGCTGGAGGGAAAATTTTCTATAGGATCGTAACAGGTCTTGGCCTAATACTTGGAAGGAAGAAGAAGAAGATGTATGACTGCATTTTCATTGGTCGAATAATAGTTTTACCTTTAAGCATGTAAGAATATGTGGTTTGGTCTCTAACACTTTAAAATAAAGAATTTTTTTTACAAATGCCCCAGGTTGTTTTTTTGACATTCCTGATGTTCTCTCCTGGCATAGCATACTTGTAACCCACTTCTGAGGTTGGGACGCCTGGAAGACGGGGTTATGTTGCCCCAATGATATGATGGGTGATGATGATGATAGTGGTGCGGCAGGATAGTCCCTAATCCTAAGATTAATCTAAGATGAATAAGAATGATGATGATTGCGATGGCCATATGATTTTGGGGACCATTTGGGCCTTAAAGTTTTCCTGACATTTTGTCTTACAGGTGAGGAAAAACTCCGATAAAAACCTCATCCAGAAAAACTGTCCCAACCGGGGATTGAACCCGGGCCCACTGTGTGACAAGGCAGCAAGCTACCTTGAGACCACAGCGGTGGACTTAAATAAAAAATATAAAAATAATAAAAAATATATATTGTCTAGCACATGTCTGTATAAGTTATATAGGAGAATCTTAAAATATTTAATTACAATTTAATACATTAAATAAGCATTGTTTTATTCTTACGCATGAGCAATGCAGAATAAATTGGAATTTCAATTATTTCAAAATGGCAAAATTTCTGTAGAATTCCTTCTTCTTCTTCCTTCCAAGTATTAGGCCAAGACCTGTTACGATCCTATAGAAAATTTTCCCTCCAGCGTTTCATAGGACGGCCCAGTGATCTTCGTCCTCTTGGTATATAATTATAAACAGCTTTGGGGATCCGATTTGAACTCATTCTTTCAAGATGGTGTTTCCAATTTAGTTGGTACTGTTTAATATATTCCAAAATTGGCGTAGTCTTCAATTCTTTTAAGATATGTAGAATTCCTTAAACGTAATAAAGCAAAGCATTTGAAAAGTGGAGAGAAACAAATTATTTTGAATATTTTCAAATAGTTTAGTGAAAAATATCCCACATTAACCATTGAGAATATGGTGAAAATAACAGCAGAATTTACAGATGAATCAGCATGGAACATAAATTCTGCTCATAATGAAATTGTATCGGTAAATAAAGGTTATCTATTGGCATCATGAAAAAGCATGAACGTCTAATTAGGTAGGCCCATACATCAATTTTTATCATAAATAAATAAAAATGGAGGAAGTTCCTAGCTATTACTACCATCTTACTTTGTATTCAGTCTTATTTCCTGTTGCCTAAGAACAATGTTTCTATCGTCCACAATTCAGTCTTATGGCAGTTAAAAGTAGTACCATGGTTCCCCCAATAGACGGAATTGGAGGAGTAATACCTTATGCAAGTTTGCTTACAATACAACTGGAACTTAGTTCAGAACTGATGTAATAAAAACACTAGAATTTACTTTTAATTTATTATTATTATTATTATTATTATTATTATTATTATTCTCAGATTTTGCAATGTCTTTGACATCTTCCTGTGCCAATTTCAAGATTCTGTAGCTAATCTCCATTCTTCTTTATTTTTTTCATGCCCCTTCTTCCCAACATATTCTTCCATTGTTCTATCTACTCCTTGTATCCATGTTAGTTTTGATCTTCCTTTCTCCTGTCAGATTCTATTCATAAATCTTCTTTGGAGCCCTGTCTTCCATCATCCTTTTCATATGTCCAAACTATTTTAATTGTCCTGCACCATAACCAAGTGGCTAAGGCAAGAGACCTTGGTGCAGAGGTATGGGACTTGTGCTGTTTGAGTCTCCATGGGGGAAGAAATTTACTCATGGAATTTTGGCCAGTATGGGACTGGTGCCCACATAGCATCTTGAGGAATTTGGATAGCTACAATAAGTAGCGGCTCCAGGTTAAGAAAACCAGCTATAACGGCTGGAGACCGGACATGCTGACCACATGTCATCCCTACACTGGCAAGATGATCGTCTACCTCTGTGATTAACACATATAGATATGAGGCGAGCAGCCGGCTGGTAGGCCAAGAGCCTTCTAGGCCTGTCGCACCATGGAGTTTAATTTAGTTTAAAACCATTTTAGTTATGTGGTTTTCATAGGATCCTTGCACTGACTTGGTAGACACATGGCTACTGCACGTGGCTGTCCGAACTGGGATCCCAAATTTGAATCCTGGGACATCTGGAAGGGCATAGGTGGTGGGCCATACTGGAATTTTTTGGGTTTTTCTTGTGGTTCTCCTGTTTCCCAGATTTCATTCCACCAACATTATCCACTCCTGTTCCCTTCCCTATCATGTCATTTCATCTATATTTATTCATTTCATATCAGTCTTCACTTCATCTCAATTAGGAAAAATAGTCTGCTCTAGTAAAGTAGTCTGGTGTTTAATATATGTGATTATGATAATCCAGGGGGGCACATTCATGTATTTCTTCATGACTCTGAGCCTGTGTCACACTTAGGGCAGAATGGGGCTAAAAGTAGGGTTATAATCCCTTCTTCAAGCTCTAGGCTCAGTCCAAAAAATGGATAAGAGTTGTGTGTGAATGCTTGATGTTTTGAAACCAAGAACACCATAACAGACTACATAATAACATAGAATATATTTAATTTCCATTCACAATGATGGAACCTATAATACAAAGAACCTACACTTGCTGTGTTATAGACAGTAATAATCCGAACCCATTGTTGATCTAATGTAATCTAGTCTAATCTAAGGGTCAAATGTTTGAACGCATTAGACAGTAAAAGGCGTTTCTCTGCTGATAAAGTTTTATTCAGACACATTTTTCTTACTCAGAAATCTATTCACGCGGTAATAATTGTAAAGCTACCTGACAAGGTACCTTAAGATCGTAGCTCAAGATATAAACTTTTGTGAAAATCCCGAAGGGAACCGATGGTAACCGATATAGTTTGAAACTTATCCAAGATGTCGGACCTTGAAGACTTCGATCATGTTTTCGGTATACGCAGAGAAGAGGAATTTGATAGAGTCTACCAAAGAATTCAACTGGAAGAACAGGAGAATCGGCGTAATATTGCGCGTTGCAGACGTGTTTGTATACGGTATTATTTGCGGGATGCAAGCTTAAATGCATTCCTCTATAGCAGACGAAAATAACGGAAGTGGTTTTATCGCTGAGAATTCTGGGTAATTCGTTGCCAATATTACGAAAACGTCAACATTCATGCATGACCGGTTAAGGCGGCCGTTAATTCGATCTCAGCTCACCAGTGATTGGAAGTAATTTGAGTAGAGACTAATGTATTTGCATACGACCCTAAGGATCCTTGCACTTTCATCTTTTCTTTTATAACATTATTCTTAATTTTCTCTTTCCTGAAAATTCTTTTTCTCTTAAAATACCAACAATTATTAAGTTATATAGATAGGAAATAACACTATGAGGTTTTTAGTATTGTTTATTTTTTATTATTTCACTCACTTCATACTTCTTGCATGAAGTATGAGGTGAGTGAAATAATAAAAACTAAACAATCCACATTATTTTTGGCCATCCTCTTCTTCTTTTACCAAGTGATGCCCTTTCTAGTATTTTTCCCGGGAATCTGTCTTCTGTCATCATTTTTACATGATGAATGTTCAAACTTCAGATGAGAATTTCATAAAAAATTAATTGCACTGTTTCATATTTTATCTCTCTTTTAGAAATCTCAGCTGAATATCTCCAAAATTTCAATTTATTACCAAGTTTCATTTATTTATTGTTCTTGATTTTAATTATTAACACTATTATATAAATATGTTGAGAAGATAAATAAGGACAAATCTTCAATATCAAAATTAAATTATGTTTATGGGATCAGAATATAAGTTCTTATAAGTCTTTATAAAGTTTTTAACAATGACATACAGTGCAGAAACATGGGAATTAAAAAGAATTAAATGAATCGTGATTTCTTCTTACCTCATACTTCTATGTTTTTTTTAAACACAGCACTGCAGTATCGGCGACCCATTGTCACCATCTTCAGCTGTTTTCAGAGGATGGTGACAATGGGTAGCCGATACTGCAGTGCTGTATTTAAAAAACATAGAAGTATGAGGTAAGAAGAAATCACGATTCATGTAATTCTTATTAATTGAACCTCATAATGTTAAAAATTCCCAAATTTAATATATAAATGGGAATTAAAATCTATATCCCGTAAGTAAACTAAATTTTGGAGGCATTCAGCTGGAATTTCTAGTAGAGATAAAATAAGAAACAGTGTAATTAAACAAAATATGAATGTTCAAACTTCAATTTGGATTTCATAAAAAAACAGACAATTAAAATGGTACTGTTATGTAAAAAGAATAACAGTAAACAGATTCCCAAGAAGAATGCTATAATGGATGCCGCTTGATAGAAGAAGAAGATCCAGCATGAGGGAAAAATGATTGGACTATGGAGATGGGAATAACAGAGAGGTGTGGAGAAAAAATGATAGATTAATTGGGTGCAGGAAGATGTTGTGGAACATTGTGAAACTGTCTAAATAAATAAATAATGTAATTACATTTAATTACAACTTGAATTTAATGTAAGATTCTAGTTTTTCTACAAAAATGAACATTTATTTTTATAACTATGCATATAAATAAATATTTATAAATCGAGCAGAATTTATGTTATTATTTCTATGTGTTTCCTTTCATCATAAATTTGAGTTGATTTAAAACTTTTTATGTAAAATGTAAGTTAGTTTTATATGCATGGGATATTGTAATGAGAAATACAACACAATAGAAACTTTAAAAACACTGTATTTCTAAAAATTTGCAGACCCTGCCTTCATTAGAGTTTTTATATTACAGATATTAGTTGTCATGTAGGAAATAACACTATGAGGTTTATTTTAATTGTTATGAGTTGTATATTTTGACTCACCTCATATTTCTTGATTTTTGTGCAGACCAGTTTCGTTGTATCTGTACGACATTCTCGATGCTTTACAACTGTTGCTTTGCAGTTGTCCTGCCTGCAAGTTGATTTTTTCTCCCTCTGTTGGCTGACCAATGAACTTCCAAATCAATTTTTTTTCTCTTTCACCGGAATTTCAAAATCCATGGTTTTCTTTTTATTCTTGCAGATGTAAATTTTCTCCCAAATTGTGAGTTTCTTAGATTTTTCTAACTGTTTTAGTAATTTTGCCTTAGTTTCAATTCTGTGTTTTTCTGACCATGCATGTGCAGCTATTGCAGATTTTTCAATTAGTAGTCATGATTTTCCAAATGCATTTTCTAACTGAGTACGAAACAAATTTTTTTTCTTACAGATGGAGATCCTTTTGTTGGACAAGATGGATTCTACAGAGAAGATGACAGTTGTGTTTTTATATCAGATACTAGTACCAATTCTGTTATAGGATACAACATATCTAACTGGTCTTCAAATGAGAATGTTCTTAGTTTTAATAACACTCTCTGCACCAAAAGTAAACCGACTGGAGAAGGAATTTTTTCATGTCCTCAATGTAATAAAGTATATACTTGGAAAGCAAATTTGAGCAGACACTTGAGACTAGAATGTGGTAAAAAACCTCATTTACAATGTCCATATTGCTCTTATGTCACAAACCGTAAGACAAGTTTACAAGAACATATTCGAAGAAGACATAGAGATTATCCTAATATTGTATAACAAAATAATTAACATAAGTAATGCCACGAGTGATTTCCAATTTATCTAGAGAATTTGGAAATCAAGAGTGGCATTTGTTAGGACTATTTAACAAATAAAATTAAGCTGTTTACTCACAAATCATTGTTTAACTATAGTTATTTTAAATTATTTATATATTTAATGTAAACAGCAGCTACCACACCTACAATTCCCTAGTAAAGCTACAAGCATAGCATGAAAATGCTATGATTACAGTGAATTACTATGGATGGATGGATGGAATGTAAACGGCGATGTTTGAAAACAAATCAGAAATGTGAGGTTATGTACATTCACTGCTGCTTGATCATATTATTTATTGCCAAATAAGATCGCAATATTGTAAGAGTGCACCCAAGTGGAGAAATAATGAAACACATCAAACTATATATCATAATCAACATTACGGGTTATTCATTTATTTTTGTAGTAAACAACTCAGTAAAATCAAGGAATTTTTCATTATTTGCTATATTCAATGTATTTGTTGGAGAAAAATAATGCTTTGATCTGTTCAGAACATTAAAAAGGAGGAGCTTTCTTTATCACAAAAGCAGGAGCTGATAAAGAGAAATTGATAAAGAGCGAGGTGAAACACGACTGTCATTGGTTGTAAAACAACATTCATTGAAACGTGATTGGTCATTGACTAGCATTTGTGGCATGAGTTAAATAGTCATAAGAAACACATGGAATCTTGATATTGATATCCTACGTACATAACTTAATCTTGATATTGTTCATGTAATAAAACAAATAGATACAATTGAACTACTTCTTCATCTAGTGTGTTGTTGTTTTCAAATGGCTGGAGCTTGGTTTACACCATTAGTCCTCTTGCTTCCCAATAAAGTCCTGTGATGTCTTTCCTGCCCCTTTTCTTGGGATCTGCAGTATAGCAAGTGTTTGTTGCTTGTAAGAATATTTACTCCACACAAGGAACATCCCATAGTTCTAGGGACAATCCCCATTCTATGAAAGTGGTCATCCAGACAGTCGTGGCCATTTCTAATCTGAAGAGAACTACTACTGTTCTTCTAGGGAGGTGTTTTATTTTTTGGCATATTACACTATGTCTTCATATTTCTTATTTTGAAGCTCTCTTATATTCTGTTCTCCTCTTTTGAGATGTATTTTCATCTAGTCTTTTGTCCCTGTTCCAGGGATAAAGTTTTGGACAAAAGTCTCCATCTACCTCATACATTCCATGTCTTCTCTTCCATCATTCCCATCCATTGGACCTCTGACTCTATCCACCATTACACCATTCAAGACCTGATGCAACTGTTAAATTTTCTTTTTTCTTTTACAATTCTCTTACGTCTGAAGGCAGATAGCCAGAGCTATTATAAACACTATCAAACGAAGACCTGATACAACCGCCAATTTTTGTTTTCTCTCATACCGTTCTCTTACATTCAAAGGCAGATAGCCTTTGATGGCATTAAGCTATCTAGGCTCTTGATTTAAATATTGATTTTTCTTATTTATGTAATCCGTGCGCTTAGAGATGAGAACTTTCATTCAACACACTATCTAGCAGTGTGAGATTATATAAGTAAGAGAAAAAGCAATGTCTAAATCAGGAGCCTAGATAGCTTAATGGATAGAGCACTGTAACAGAATTCCATAGATCCTGCATTAAAATCCCAGTTTAGACATTAATTTTTCTCTTAAAAATATTAATTTATCCTTTAATGTAAGTGACCAATTTAATATTAAAATGAAAATATATTAGGAAGTAATATTATAAGGTTCTCTTAATAAATAAGTTTGGTCTGTATTCATCTTATGTTTTAAATTGTTTTTGTAAGACGTGTTTCAAAGCTTCTGTGCTTCATCGTCAGTTGGTACAGACTGATCTTTAAGTTGTCAGACCATTAAGTTCTTTGGACTATAAAAAAGAGGGAGCAGGAGTTGAGATCCAGGGCCGACAACTTAAAGAAGATCTGTACCAACTGACGATGAAGCACAGAAGCTTTGAAACGCATCTTACAAAAACAACAATTTATGAGGTAAGATGAATACAGATCAAACTTATTTATTAATATTAAAACTTTTATAAGATTCATATGTGTTCGGTTGAGGTATTATTCAAAATTAAAATATAAAATTATGGAATATTCACCTGAAAGGTCCGTCTCCTCAACTTAATTAATTATTTAACTGTAGCGCTTTCAGGACTTGTCCTATCATCGGCAGGATTCAAAACTGGTGTTTCACTGAAGATCTGGTAGAGGGGGTTACATGTATTGGGTTCGTTTTTGTTTTATCAGATTGTCGTTGTGTGGAAATCATGAAAGCAGCTCACAACAACGACAATCTGATAAACGAAAACAAACTCAATACATGTAACCCCCTCTACCAGATCTAAAGTGAAACACCAGTTTTGAATCCTGCCGATGATGGGAGAAGTCCCGAAAGCGCTACAGTTAAATAATTAATTAAGTTGAGGAGACGGACCTTTCATGTGAATATTCCATAATTGTATATTTTAATTTTTAATATTAAAACACTGAAAATGCAAACTTTAGTAACAAAATAAATAATATTATAAAGAAAATAACATCAAAAATATTATTTTATATTGTCAGATATTGTAAGTATATCAATTGTATTATGTAACATTTTTTTTAATTTGAATTTTTCAGTTTCTTTGTTTGTGGTATTGAACTGACTATTAGCTTTTTATTTATTTTTTTTTCAGATTTTTCTTCATTTGATTTTGAAACAGAATATTCTGTTTCTAAGCCTGGATATCTTGATAATGATTGGATACAGGATTATAATGATTCTCATCTACAACAATTTCAACCTCAGCAAAATATGCAACAAATTGGTGTTACTGAACCAACATACGTTTGCTCAAACTGTAATAAAGTGTATTCTAATAGAGGAAATTTAAGAAGACATATAAGTATTGAATGTGGAAAATTGCCATGCCAGAAATGTCCATATTGTGCATTTGTTACTAAGTATAAAGGTACTGTACAGGAACATATTCGAAGAAGACATAAAGATTTACCTAATATTAAGTAACCATGTAATTTAAAAAAAAATGTGTTCTTATATTGTAAATGGAGTCATGAAGATATATGCTAATTTATGTTATGAATTAAATTGAAGGGTCAAGAGGGAAAAAAAGCATAAAAACAAAAGAATTTCCGTAATTATTTTAATAAAAAGTTGACTCTCTGGATTGAATTATTAAAATAAAATAAAAATCTTAAAAGAATATCCAAAAGAAATATAATCACATAAAATATATATATACATAAGTATATATATTCTAGGTATGTCAACTTTTTCCGTAAAATCTAGGAGGAAAAAATGTTTAATTATATGACATACCAGCTTCTTTCCTGTATGTCAAAACTTTGAAAACAAATAAGCCAATGACAAAACTGTTTCTTTCACTGTTTTACAGTTCTAAAAGTTGTTCTTTTCTTGGAGAATCTAATGGCATCCCAAACTCCATCCCAACAAAAAGTGACATTATTTTAGAAAAAAAAAATAATGCTTGGACCGGGACTCAAACCCCGGTTTGAGCATTAATTTTTCTTTAAAGTTATGTCCAATTCTGGAAAATGTTAATTTGAAATATAACATTAAAAAAAGGTGACTCACCTTTTATTTTTTTCCTGCGCCCTTCAATTGATAGCACTGTGCCAGAAATACCAGTCACTCACGACAAAAACTGCCAATAAGTAAGTGGGTTATTCTAATGCAGGTAGCTATGGACACACATTAGAATGAGCTTTAGTTTACAAATTATGTTCCAATACCTCTCAAGCTGCCAACCTATTGCAAATTGAGTAATTTAACGAAGTGGGATATTTCAAGTTTAGAGTATGATACGTAAATTAATGAGTCATTTTTAACATCTTACCTCATATTTTATGTTTCTTTAAACACGGGAACTAGTTTTCGAGAGAAGGATCTCTCTCATTTTCAACCGACATTAAAACTACCGGATTTTTGTTGGAATCTCCATCAATAACGTTGCCATCTGGTGTTGATTTGATGAACTTTGAGATGAGGTCACGTTCATCAGGAATCTTGAAATTCATGGATCTAAATTTGTTCTTCTGAATATATATCTTCTCCCAAATTGTCAATTCTAAAGGTTTTTCCAAATGTTTTAAAAGTAGGGCTTCTTTTTCAATTTTATGATTCTCCAATAAACTATTTCAATTTCAACATGGTGAAATTGAAAAATCAGCTATTGCACACATAGTTTATTGGAGAATCATAAAATTGGAAAAGAAGCCCAACTTTTAAAACATTTGGAAAAACCTTTAGAATTGACAATTTGGGAGAAGATATATATTCAGAAGAACAAATTTAGATCCATGAATTTCGAGTTTCCTGATGAACGTGACCTCATCTCAAAGTTCATCAAATCAACACCAGATGGCAACGTTATTGATGGAGATTCCAACAAAAATCCAGTAGTCATAATGTCAGTTGAAAATGAGAGAGATCCTTCTTTCAAAAACTAGTTCCTGTGTTTGAAGAAACATAAAATATGAGGTAAGATGTTAAAAATGACTCATTAATTTACGAATTAAGAACCTCATAATGTTATTTCCCATATTTAACTTAGAGTATGATATTTTTGTTAGCTTTTAAGTTTAAAATATTTACTAAGTTCACAATTACTAATTCTAATAAATTCAGGACATATGGGATGAATAAAAAAAAACATGGAAAATTCTTGTAGGAAAGCCAGAAGGAAAGCATCCAGTAGGTAGGCCAATAATGAGGTGGGAGAAAAATATTAATGAAGATTTGAGAGTTAAATTATACAGGGAATGATTGGAAAATGGGATAGAGATGTCTGTATGGAGAGGTTATGTCCATGCGGCCACGACTCTCCAAGTTTGATGGTCCAGTGCATTAGTTAATTCTAGTAAATTGCTAGATTTTGAAAGTGTTTTCTTGGTAAAGTTACATTTCATTGGTTTCTATCCTTTCCAGAATACTGAAAAGTTTGCAATCCTGCTCTACCCATAATTCATTGAGATATTCCATATTGTGATTATCCCCCTACATCCCAAAGAAAAGTTTAGCAAGATATATACTAATTTCTGTTTTCAATAGGTTTCTAGGGAGCCAAATAAATAGTAATTAAATTTTTTTGTGGTGCTTTTATAGGGGTCCTGAATTAAAATCTTGTCAATTATAATTTTATTTTCACGTTTAATGGGTTTATAAGGATCAAAATAACAAATTTTCAAGAAACAAAAAAAAATTGATTTTTAGGGAGGGGGGGTGAGATTTAAAGGTTTATGCAAGATAATGTGATACCTTCAGTCTCAACCAAGTTTTTGCCCTTTAATTGATGCTGCCATCTAAAAGTCTGAAATTAGAAATATAAAAAAAATATCTTGAAGCTCTGAAGGTATTGAATGATACCACCAATCACAGTAAAGTTGAAATTGAACTTTTATAGGAAGAAATCGCTATGAGGTTTAATTAAATCTTAAAGTTGGAATTGTTCCCAAGTGAGAAAAAAATTAAATGCCAAATGTATCATATATAATACCTAGGGATATAGGAGGGTATTACAATTTTTAGATTACACTGGTCAACATGATTTTTGTCTCATGAGTACCAATAGTTGTACTTAATGCAGTCTTTTATCGAGTTTTCAAATATGTATTCGAAATTTCTCCATCGCCCACAGTTTTTTTATTTCAATTTCAATTAATGGATTTAAATAATTATTTTTTTAATAAACTTTTTTGTCCATTTTCCATTGTAAAATAAAACCAAATGAGCTAAATCAAATGGTTTCAGCTATGGAAAAGAGATATCAAGGCAAATGAAATCCTAATATGCTGGCCGATTATTGTTGGACTATCAAGAGGGATGCTCCACAGGCAAAATATAGCAGAAAATCGTCATTTCTTACTTTCTAGGTGAGTCCAAATGTTCGACTATTGTGTAGTTACGAATGTAGAAAATATTGAAGTGTTTGAAATTATAAATTCCTGTCTCTCGGAAATCTTGCATGATGGAGAAAACCGATATCATATTTGAATTCAGGAGAAAAATACTATGAGAATCACATATTTTTCTTTCTGAGACAAAAAAAAAAGTTTCTTTTTTGTTGCTCAGTGTTATTTCTATATCAACTTCTAATTAATTTCTTCCCCATTTTTCACATATGTGTGTATATACCTCAGGTTGCTCTTCACAATCTGCAGTACCAACAATTTTTTTTTTCCTATACTTGAGTTCACTGAAAGTTTAAAACAATATATGAATGTATGTATATGACATTTGAATCTGATGCTCTTGATTTAATAATAAAGTTATTTGTATTATCTTTCTTGCTTCTCAAAATTTTGCATGTTAGATCAAAATGTGTCCAGAAGGCTTCCACTTCCTGATGGCACAGTTGGCAGTTTGGTTAGTTGGTTATCTAGTCCTATGAAGATGTTTGTTCAGGCAGTCATATTCATTAAAATTTAATATAATAATTCATCAAATATTTGATGGATGATGCTGTTTGTAATACATGACATCCAAAGTTTTGGATGGCTACTAATAAACTTCTATGTGTGCACCTCTTTTAGCAGGACAAATGTTCAAGTGATATTCAAGTTCTTTCCATGTAATCAGTTGATTTGGTGTTTACTTGATGAAAATCCATATTGTTTATTTATTAAATAAAACTATCATAATTTTATCAATTTTCTCTCCATGTGTTTGCTACCGTCTCCAGAATGACATTTGCAAATCTCTAACTCAAATCCACCACTGGAATCCTGAAGATAATATATTTTATTTCCCCCCCCCCCAATTTTTCAGTTGGCAATCCTGGATATTGCTTCCCTCTTTAGGCTGACCTATGAACTTCCAAATCAAATCCTTTTCCCTGGGAATTTCAAAATGCATGACTTTTTCTTGAAAATTAAAAAATCAGGAAGAGCTGATGGTAGTATGCAGGCATACTGAAACATTACTTAGTTTTGGAATTCACACTATGAGGTATATTCATTTAGGTCAAATTTTTTATCACTCACCTCATATTATTCATGAATAATATGAGGTGAGTGATAAAAAAATTACCTAAATACTGAAACATGTTCTCAACAATTTTAAAAATGTTGAGATAAGATGTACTGACTCAATTAAATTTTATTAAAATGAACCTCATAATGTTATTATATTTTAGTTTAACATGTTCCAATCTTGGACAAATTTATTTTTTGAAAAGAAAAAAATTAATGTCTGAACCGGGAATCGAACCTCAGATCTCTGACTATGTACATTGGTGTGCACTCCATTACACCATTCAACACAAAATAAAAACATTAACATCTTCCATTGAAATATTAATTATAACCTTAGCAGCTATATTCTTTCAGAATTCGCTAAAGGAAATCCAAAGGTAATAGATCTATGGATCTGAGAGGCCATGCTGTAAGTTCACCTTGAACAATCCAGTGTGCTGAGGGAAACAACCATTCAAATGATTCATAATGTGTTCCACAACGCCAACATAAAAACTTTAAAAGTAGCTCTTTCATTTATCACAAATTTCAGTGTTGAATACTTTTTTTGAACTTAAAACTGAAAAAAAGTCTTACTCCTGTTTGGTAATAGGTGTGATTTATTATTACGTAAATACCATAAGTAAAATCATATTGCAGTTTTATATATCTTTTAAAATAATCATCATTACTGATAAAATATTCCTTAAACAGGTTAATATGTTTTTCCTATAATAGTTGAAATACATAATTTATGCCAAAATAGTGCATAAATTGAAAATATACCACATTAATACCATCCATCTGCTCAGCACAGAATCTTAAGCATGAAAAGTGAAGTGGATGGCATTAGAACACACTTCCTAAAAATGTATTTAAGGACACATGAATAAAAATTGATATACTATCATAGAAAGAGTATTAAAAGAAAACATAAGAAAATACAAGACAATGTATCTAGAATTAACACACAATTTGAAAATAATTTATAAAGCAGACTTTTAGAAAAATGAAAAGAACCCAATTGAAATGTGGTTATCATAATTAAATTAAGAGGTATACAAATGATACCTACTTATTTGTAAATAATACTTTACAATTAAAAAGGAAATATGTAGCTTTCATAACTATTTATTTAACTTTCACAGGGAAAGAACACTATGAGGTTTAATTTAAGAATAAAATTAATGTTTTTATTGCCTCACCTCTTATTCTTTTTCTTCTAGACTCTAGACTGCAGTTTCAGAGCTTATCTCCATCATGAGTAGCCTATGGTCGACCGGTGTTATGTCATTTCTTGGCGGTTTTCTTCTTACTTCTCTATCGGTGGACTGATGAACCTCTGGATGAGGTCAAAATTTGCGGGAGTTTCAAAATTCATGAGTTTATCTTTCTTGTTTTTTTGGATGTGGATTTTTCCCACATCCATAAAAACAAGAAAGATAGATTCATGAATTTCGAAACTCCCGCAAATTTTGACCTCATCCAGAGGTTCATCGGTCCACCGATAGAAGTAAGAAGAAACTGCCAAGAAACGACATAACACCGGTCGACCAGAAGCTACTGATGATGGAGATAAGCTCCAAAACTGCAGTCTAGAAAAAAAAGGATATGAGGTGAGGTAATAAAAACATTAATTTAATTCTTTCATATCTATATTTTAATTTTGAATTTCCTCAAAGACTAAACATTTCCACAAAAAATTTTCATCTAGTTCCAAACACAATGCCATTTACTTACAATTTTTAAATTTTATATAAGACAAATTTGATATATTTATGGAATTTTCTTTGATCAATGAGAGTTCTAGGAATATAATCAACTAATAGGTCTGAATTCTATTGAACTTTTCTAGAAAAAGTCACTATGAGGTTTAATTTAAGATTTAAATTAAAATTCTTTATATCTCACCTCATATCCAGTCTTCTAATTATACTGGTTTCAAAACCTGGACAGAGGGATCTATGAAGCAGTTCTCCTAAATGACATAACATCGGTTGAGATATTACTGGAGATGAAACCACCTAGGTTTTGAAACCAGTATAATTAGAAGACTGGATATGAGGTGAGATATAAAGATTTTAATTTAAAAGAATAATTCTATTTCTAGTGTTTCAGCTATTTCTCAATTCAAGAGTAATTCTATCTCCAACTCCGTCATTAAATGTAAGTTAAAAATGAAATTGCTTAAATGTAAAAATTGACAATATTATGGTATTAGAGTGTACGATCTGTATATCTTCAGTTTTTTTTTTTTACATTTCTGGAATTGTCTCCTGGTATTAGCAGAATAGTAACCCATTTCTGAGGTTGGATAATAAATTATAACGAAGCACTAGGAAAGTCCATAAATCTAAACTTAACGTAAATTTCAAACCATAGGCAACAACAAGAATAATTTTCTTTAAGGAAAAGTTGCTGTAATTTGAGCAGGAAAAGAACCGAGACCTCATGAACTGTAGTCAGACACTTTGACATCAAGACCATGAGGCTGATCTGTATGTCAATAATCATCCATATCATATTTGAAGAGAAAAATTATACGCCCAGACCGGGACTTGAACCCGGGACCCTTGGTTCTCTAGACCAATTGCTCTACCAACTGAGCTACCTGAGCAAGTACCGATCTAAATGCAAATCTTTCTCTATATACATTGTAATTCCCGTCCACCAAATGCTATGAAGCCATGCTTCTATCTTGCAAATGGCGGCTCCTTTATTAAGAAGACATATTTGGGAATTATACATTACAGCCAGTACGGCTTTTTTCATGTTTTTATTATTGATTTCGTACATCTCAATGATGGATAAATCATATTTGAAGAGAAAAATTATACGCCCAGACCAGGACTTGAACCCGGGACCCTTGGTTCTCTAGACCAATTGCTCTACCAACTGAGCTACCTGAGCAAGTACCGATCTAAATGCATATTTGCATGTATCATTAAAGTTTTTACACACAAGTAAAATGTTAAAATATTAAAATGAGTACCTGATACATCCTCATCTAAAATGGACTCAAGTAGTTGAAACCAAGTAGGCCTTTCAAGAACATGTTCCATCTTTGGCATGATTTTTGGAACATATTGTGAAAGGCCTACATGGTTTTAACTACTTAACAAAGTTTTTTTTTTAAAACAGAAATCCATTTTAGTTAAGGATGACAGAGATTATCAGGAGACTTATTTCAATATTTTAACATTTTACTGCATATTTAACTTTTATAGGAATTAATCACTATGAGGTTTAATTTATGGTGAAATTAAATGTTTCTTACCTCTCCTCATATAAATCTTCTAAGTAGATCGCGATTTCAAGACCATAACAGTCTCATCTTCAGTACTTCTTTGGCGACTGATGTTATGTCGATCAGAAGAAACTCTTCTTCTTCCCTCTGTTGATGGGAAGAAGAAGAAGAGTTTCTTCCGATCGACATAACATCAGTCGCCAAAGAAGTACTGAAGATGAGACTGTTATGGTCTTGAAATCGCGATCTACTTAGAAGATTTATATGAGGAGAGGTAAGAAACATTTAATTTCACCATTTTACTACATAACCTCAATTGTGATTCACAATGAATTTTATAAGTACCGGTATTGAAAGTATCACAAGTTTACACATTACACAAATTTCCCTGAGTTTATCCTAGTAAGTCTTCTCTTTAGTCTTTATACTCCTGTCTTAGTTAGTTTCCAGTATTAATATATGCATTTTATAACATAAGAGATAATGAAAACAATAAGTAGGCCTTTATTTTATTTTTTTAATTATAGTGTATTTATTTTAATAATTTTTAATATTTCAGGAATTTATACTTATGGAACTTCTCTTCATTTTTTTGGGGCTTGTGAAGAAATGCAAAATGCTGAAATTGATTTCAACAGTCATCAAGATTCCAATGCGTTTAATTTTGATTCATTTTCCTGTCCTAGATGTGGCAAGATTTATTCTCGAAAAGGCAATCTACAAAGACATTTAAGTTGGGAATGTGGGATAGAACCTCATCAGAAATGTCTATATTGTTCTTATGCTTCAAATAGAAAGACTAATGTGCAGGAACATATTCGTAGACGCCATAAAAACATGCCAAACATTAAATGAAGTAATATTAGTTATTCATGTGTATTGTATTTTAAATGAATAAATTTATTTATATTAAGTGTACTTTTTTATTATGAAACTGTGACATATTGATAGGTTGTTATATAAATTCTATGTCTATTTTATTTTTACTCAGAGATGCTAAATTTGTTTCTACAAACTCTGTTAGACTGAATGTCATACATGCCAATATCATTGACTCACATTACAAAGAAACATGAGAGTAGAACAATGTTCTGCTGTTGCAGTGGAATATACAGCCAGCCCGAGTGAGTCCATCTTTAAATGACAACAAATGTGAACAGAAAGACAGTTTAAGAGCAGTTTTGTAACATATGAACTCAAAATGTCATTTATTATTTTGAAAAGAAAAATTAATGCCTGAAACTTCAAGCTCTGTATGCTAGTGTGCTAACCATTACACTATTTAAGGCTCCCGATGTAATTAATAGTGAGTGGAGAACATATTTTTAACGATTCACCTCATATAATTTCAAATTCTCTGGTTGTTGATGTCCTTAGAAAAATCATCAACAACCAGAGAATTTCATCAGTGGAAGCCATGACTGAGGAGGGACAAGATATTGTCTGAAACTGCCAGTATCAAAGAAATTTGAAATTATGTGAGGTGAGTCGTTAATATGTTCTCCACTCACTATTAATGATATAACCTCATAATGTTTACTTCCCAATATTAATTTAAATATCCCAATGCAATTGCTAATTTTTCTTCCTCATATTCAATTCTCTTTATCATCTGAAGCAGATGGCCGTTGCTACCAGTGCTATCTGGCAGCTTCTAATTCAAGAAGACATTTTTAATGAGAATATATCAGTTAAGCTTCATATTTTGATATATTAATTTAAATTTTAATATTCACAATGATGGACAATTATTATTTTGAAAAGAAAAATTAACACTTCAGGAGCCTGAAATAGTGGTTAGCATAATAGTGTACAGAGGTAGAGGTTTTAGATTCAAATCCCAATTCAGGCATTAATTTTTCTTTTCAAAATAATAATTGTCCATCATTGCAAATTTTAAAATTTAAATTAATACATCAAAATGTCATTGTTACCTAAATGTAACAAGTCAGAGTTTTGGCAGAGAATGGAGGTGACTACCTTTGAAACTGGTCCTGTGAAAACACGGAGTTTTATGAGGTGAGATGAAAAAAAATTTTTATCTGTCTCGATTATAAATTACCTCACAGTGTTACTTTCTCCTGTAAGTTTGATTGAAATTTGGAAGTTCCTTTTATCTCTAATAGATAATTTTGCTTTTTATTGATTTAATGTAAATTAATTAAATTTTTATAACAAATGTTATCTCTTTTATAGAAATGAAAATTTACATGTTCGTATGAGAGTTACAACCATTTTTGCCAAAAATCTAATATATACTTTTGAAAGTGTGTCATATCAATTTATTGATGTTGTTACTAGATGTATTAGCGCAATTAGTACATCAGTGATCATGCTCCAATTCCAATTAATTTGATGATAATGGTGCCTAATCTCCAATTTATCTGTTCTATATAAGTTTGATTTTATTTATTAACCCTCTGCATGCCACTGGTAAAATCTCTTGTGTCAGAGATTTAAATCGCACCTGCCGATATGATCGGCTTTGCAAATAGTTTAAGTATATTGTCTGGCAGGTAATGGACAGGAGCACCAGAGCCGATCTGATCAGCTCATGACACCTAAAGGGTTAAGTCATTGCATAAAATTGCTTTATCAAAACACAGTATATTATAACTGTAGTTTGTTGAGAGATAGAACAAAAACTGATGGCAATAATATTGAAAAGATTGTATGAGAATACATTTTAGAAAATATTTCCAGATGTTTTCTACAGTAAATCTTCATCTCTATCGAAAATTTTCAGATTTTAGCTTTACTTGTAACCCTCAAATTTGGAACTCAAGAACAACTTTTGCTTTCAAAATTAGTATTAATTTTTTCTCAAAAATCCATTAAACACAAAAATAAAATATTGTCATAATTTCACTTCAGCACTGAAAAGGATATTGGTTAAATAATCATGGCAAATTTGTTTTCAATCACTCTGTAATATCTAGTTCTAAACCATGTAATAGAGAGGGTATTTTAAAGTCTGAGCCTATAAATCTTATTTTATTTTTGGAAAGTATGTAGTTAATATTTATAAGTAATATTTAACTAACTTTGATATATTTTCTTTTATTTGCAGAAGTATCATCATATAATATTGAAGACTGTTACTTTCCTACTGAAAGTGGTATGATACTAGATTGGAAAACAGGCGCTAACTCTCGACTTGTACATGAAGAATTGCAAAGTCCATATCATTCTTGCCCTAATAATTGTGGCAAGTCTTACTTGTGGAAAACCAATTTAACTAGGCATTTGAGACTCGAATGTGGAAAACAACCTTGCCAGCAGTGTCCATTTTGTCCGTATATCACAAATCATAAATCAGTTTTACAAAAACATATTCAAAGAAAACATAAAAATTAGTGTTCCTTTCTATAATTGAATAGCCACTCAAAACAAGATTGTACCCCTAATTTTTTTCCCTTGTGACTTTACATCAAAAAAGGTTATTAATGACAAATAAGATGTAAGATATGTCACTGTGATAAATTAATTTGAAACTTTCTACATACTTTTCTAAAAGAATGTGGCTTTATGTTAACCTTCTCCAGAAAACTCCTTGTAAGAAACTCCTATAGGAAAACCAGAGGCCAGTAGGAGAGCCAAGAATGAGTTGGGAGAATTACATTAACCATTATTTGAGGGAGGTAAATTATACAGGGGATGATTACAAAACATTGGCTCAGGATAGGGATGTATGGAGAGCTTATTTCTGCATGGCTCTTGAATATGCAGGTTTGATAATACCAGTGAGTGAGTTAGTTAGTTATGTAAACCCTCTACAATCCTGCCACTGAGTCTCCGGCCCTGACGTTTAGGTTGTAAGGAAGAATCTCGCCCTCTACTGCCAATAAGGAAATAGTTGAAGTGAGAGTGAATGTCTGCCACAACCAATCACTGCTTTTGATGCTGCTAGTAAGGTTTCATATTGCTGCGATGTTGTCGGCTGTATTTCTGCTAACCAAGAATAGTGTGTTTCGTAGGGATAAATGAGAAATGCCATATTTTTGTTTCAATTTCAATTTTGCATAATAAAATGAGCATTTATTTCTAATATTTTCGTTCTGGATAAACAATAAGTGCCATGATTTGGTATTCCGCATGATACATAAAGCAGCCCCTCCCACTGAATATCCATATCGGCAACACTGTCGTGAAAACATCATGACCGGAGACTCACCGGGCCGGACTATAGTTGTTTCCAGCATAATGCCAGGTTGAGAGATGAGTTGAGATTAAGCCCCTATTATTGAAAGTCTGTGATATATGAGATGCCGGATGACTGGCCTGTTGTACCATCACAGGAGGAAATGAAATGACACAAAGTGGATTATGCGAATATAGAGAAGTGATGGAATGAAGTTTTTTGCAGAGATAAACAGGAGCAATCCTGAGAATGGCTCCAATTTGTCCATCACAAACCCACATGGAATGATCAAGAGCAAACTCTGTTCCAGAGATAGAGGATCAGTGTCTAACCACTTGCACCACAGAGCTGTCTGTATCTTTATGTTTTGATAACAAATAAAAATACATTGTTTCAAGATGTGCCTCATTCTATTCTATTTTAAGGAAAGCAGTAATTAATTATTATTCATTTCATACATCTCAATGATGGATCATCATCCATGATTGAGGTGTATGTAATGAATAATAAATCATTGAAAGAAGCCATCTGGTTTTATAATAAAAATTCCCAAATAAATGTCTTCTTAATAAAGATGCCGTCATTTGCAAAGATAGGAACAAATGTTTCATAGCATTTGGTGTGTGGGAATTTACAATGTATATAAGAGAAAAATTTGCATTTAGATTGTAACTCGCCCCGGTAGCTCAATCAGTAGAGTATTGGCCAGAAAGCAAAAGGTCCTGGGTTTGAGTCTCAGTCTGGGTGTATAATTTTTCTCTTCCAATATGAGTAATTAATTAATTCATTCATTCATTCATTCATATTGATAAAATTCATAATAAAGTTCTGTTGAGTAAATAGTAATAAAATAAAATATTAAAATCAATAAATACCTTGGCAGATGCCATAGTCCTCAACTAGGTTAAAATTTTTAAAGCTGTAGGCCTTTCATAAACTGGCTTCCATCTTCAGCAGTAGCACACACCCTTCTGCTGAAGATGAAATCCGGTTTCTGAAAGGCCTAGAATTTTAAAAATCTTAACCTAGTTGAGGATGATGGCACCTGTCAAGGTATTTATTGATTTTAATATTATACTTTATAATTAATCAATTGAGTTGGTGTTTACTTGATAAAAATACATATTTATTAATTAAATAAAAATAAAAGTAGTTTTATTTGATTATATATATAATATATAATAAATATGAAAATCAAATAAAACTATGTTTTATTTTTATTTAATTAATACTTTATAATTAATTCATTAATTCAATTACTAATAAAAATAAACAGCAGTTATGTAAGTAACCAGTAAGCAATGTGACAACTTTATTAATATGCAAGTATTACAATGTTAAACAGTGATTTGAACTTTTATAGGAAAAAAATTGTTCTGAGGTTTAATTTAAGATTAAATTAAAATACTTCATACCTCACCTCATATCCAGTCATCTAATTATACTGCAGTTTTGAAGCCTTGGCAGCTTCATCTTCAGTAATATCTTGTCGACTGATGTTATGGCAGTCAGAAGAACTATTTCTTCTTCCCTTTGTTGGTGGGCCAATAAACCTTCAGATCCAATCAAAATCTGTGGGAATTTTGAAGTTCGTAAGTTTTTTATTTTGTTTTTTAATGTGGATTTTTTGCCAAACCATGAGTTCTTTTTCTTTTCTATTTGTTTAATTAGACAGGCTTTTGATTCAATTAGATGTTTTTCAGACCGAGCATGAGCAGCTACTGCTGTGGATTTTGATTGGATCCGGAGGTTTATAGGTCCACCAACAAATGGAAGAAGAAGTAGTTTTTCTGATTGACATTACATCAGTCGACGAGATATTACTGGAGATGAAGCTGCCAAGGCTTTGAAACTGCAGTATAATTAGAAGACCGGATATGAGGTGAGGTATGAAATATTTTAATTTAATCTTAATATTAAACAGTGAGCTCGTTGTGAGAGGTTTACTACATTATCACAAGCTTCTGTCATCTAACACCCTTCTCAGCACACCTCTTACATTTGAAAAACTCATCCAGTATTTTATTTTCAATAGTTGTAAAGCTTTACTAAGTTTGACACATTTTTTGTACAGTAACAAATAACTTGGTTTTTTTATTTATTTATATAACTGTGATTCCCTATATAATAAATTGTTTCAAATCAAGCAATTATTGATAATTTTAGTGTTACAGTATTTCCTCTGGTCAAAGAATTACATTTTTCAAGTTGTTTTAATTTCATAATCAGTCTTATAGTTTCCTAAACATGGATGATGTTAAGTGAAATATTTTTGATTCATTAATAAAATATATTCATTAAACTTATTTTGTTGATTTTTTAATTTGTCCTTCTATGTGATGCTCAGATTTTGTGAATAATGTTTTCAGTATTTAATATGAAGATCAACCAAAACAAATGAGCTAACTTCACCGTCACAGTTCTGAAGGTAGGATAGTATATTTTAACTTTCTTTGAGAGGTTACTCGAAATATATTTTATTTGCCTTGTCATCAGTATTGATTTACACATAATTTCCAAGGTTATTCTCTTGGAAGCAGTTGTAAAATCCACTAATGGTTTGCTGTCATAATTTCACTGTTGCCTCTTTTGCTAACTTAGTTAGGACAACTTTAACTTTGTATTCAGTGAAATTTGTATAGATTTCCATATTACAGATAAATGTAGAAAGATGACTTCCATTTTCCTTATTTAAAATTCTACATCCTAATCTCCAAACTTCATGGTGAAAGAAGCCTAGAAGGCTTTTGGTCTACCAGCGATCTGCGGGCCTCACATCCACATGTGTTAATCACAGATGTGGACAATCATCTATCCATCTATTCACTTTTAACATTATCCAATATTTGAATTATACATTCCCTTCAAGTGTCTTTCATTAATCAAACCTTCTTCATTAGTAATGAAAAGAAAATAGTGAAAATTTTACTGTTTTTATCACTTCTCTCCGGTATAGAGATGTCATGTGGTCAGCATGTTGGGTCCCTCAGTCATTATAGCTTGTTTTCTAAACGTGAAGCTGTTACATATTATAGCTACCCAAATCTGCCATAATGCCAGGTGCACCAGTCCCATACTGGCAAAATTTCTTTGCCCCCTGAGGATTCAAACCAGTGCAAGTCACATAGCTCTGCACCAAAGGCATCAATGCCTTAGACCCTCGGCTATGGCGAGAACTCATCCTAATCTAAATCACCTTTTTTTTTATATGACACTTCCTAAATATGTGACATGTCACCTCAATTAAATCCATGTGGATGTGAGGCCAGCAACCAACTGGAAGGCTAAGGGTGTTCTAGGCCTGTCATGCCATGGAGTTTAAGCTTCCTAAATATGAAGGCATCCAAGAAAGCAATGATTCTTTTTTTTTAATTTTACAAATTTCTGATACATTCTAAAAAAATATCATCCTTCACAGATTAGGTCTTTGCCTGTTCCGATCTCACATCTGTTCAGCCCAGCAGTTTCTTGGTCTTCTTACCAATCTTCATCCTCCAGGATTATACATCAGTGCCATCTTTGGTATCTTTTTGGTATTTTTTTCTAAAAAAAATTTGTGTACTAAATAAAAACAGTAATTTTTATCTGGCAAAATTTCAAATTCCTGCAAGTTTTAGATACAACATTTCAAAGAATTAACAGTTCATGTCTGGTGTGATATATAAAATTTATTTCTATGTATAGTATGTTATTTAATGGAATTGTAATGTAATAAAGTGATTTGAATCATAGTGTGAGGTTATATGTTCTACAATAATTTTGTTGTTCTGTTTTTCAGTTTGCCAAATTGCAGTTTTGAATCCCAGTCCTTCTGAAGGAAATGATGAAATGAATAAAAATACTACATGGAATCTGAATACCAACAATAAACAACAGCTTATATTATCTGAAATGGGACCTCATGCATGTCAGAATTGTGGAAAAGTTTATGCTTGGAGGAAAAGTCTCACAAGACATTTATTTTGGGAATGTGGCAGAAAACCAAATCAACAGTGTCCATATTGTCCACATGTAACCAGTCATAGATCCGATTTACAGAGACATGTTTTTCGAAAACATAAAGAGTTATTTGGATTATATTCTTGTTTCAGTTAGTGAAATATGTTAGAAATGAGAGTTTTTTTTATCAAACTGCTGTGTTCCAGAGAATGCATGTAATAAATGTATTAAACAGTAGTATTAATTTTTTTGTATCATTTGGTCAGTAAATACTTACTTACTTACTTACTCACTGGCACTATCGAACCCGTAGGTTCATGGCCGTGCGGTCAGTAAATATTTATGTTAATTAATAGTGAGTGGAGAACATATTTTAATCGACTCACCTCGTACATTTTCAAACTTCTTTGATACCGACGGTTTCAGACAAAATCATGTCCTTCTTCGTGGAAGCCATGACTGAAGAAGGACATGATTTTGTCTGAAACCGTCGGTATCAAAGAAGTTTGAAAATGTATGAGGTGAGTCGATTAAAATATGTTCTCCACTCACTATTAATGATATAACCTCATAATGTTTACTTCCCAATATTAATTTAAATATAAATATTTATGTTTTTATTTTGTTTATTGGTTTAACATTATCATAATAAGGAATTTGCAAGATGGGGTAAGATAAATATGTGATTTGGACATTTAAGACACTTTTGTTTAGTTGTTTCTTGACTCACCTCATACTTCTTAACTCCCTTGCATATCCAGATCAGTTGTGAACGTGAACAGCATTGAGAATGTCACAAATACAGTGACGGAATCTGGATATGCAAGGGAGTTAAGAAGTATGAGGTGAGTCAAGAAACAACTAAACAAAATTAAAATAAACCTCATAGTGTTATTTCCTACCTAAATAACTTCATTTAAGACAATATCTTTAGGGAGTCTTATGTTCAAAATTTGTAGGATGTAACACTATGAGGCATTGCATATACCCATACATCCCACATGGGGACATAGGTGCTCCCTAGCAGGAGTTTCTTAACCAAGATAATTTTATGCAGGTATGGTGCAAAAAGTGGACATCCGAATTTTGAGATAATTTTGGTTTTAAAATTAAGCTTAGGAACGTCGAAGATGAAAATGTGAAAAAAATTTGCAGACCATCCAGAAACAGAGCTGGATAATAACATTTATAAAGCACTATTTCCTATATTACCTGAATGAAGTGGCTGCCATTGTGGTCGTGACGTCAGATTCGATATTCAGATGTTAGTCCAGGGTGAAAACATGTTTTCTTGAATAGAGATGCAAAAATAGAATAAATATTTTATCATAATAAAAGTGCACTGCTTATTTCCAAATGCTATATTTCCAAAATTACATAGCAAAGAGTTTAAAATTTAATAAAAAATCTCATCATCACATAGTGTTTCTTAAGAAAAAATGGTTTAACTGAATTGATTGTCGATAATAATTGATACGTCGTCATACGTATTTCTTGAAAATGAACAACAGTAAATTAGCCCTTACCATCCATAGTAATTCTGCCTGAAGGCAGGTCCTTCACTGCAATCATAGCATTTTCATGCTATTCTTGCAGCTTTACTAGGGAATTGTTGGTGTGGTAGCTTCCCATTGCTTTCCACACCGATGAAGGATGATGATGATGATACACATATGATTTCGGGGACTGTTTGGGCCTTAAAGTTTTCCTGACATTTGTCTTACAGGTGAGGAAAAACCCCGATAAAAACCTCACCCAGAAAAACTGCCCCGACCAGGGATCGAACCCGGGCCCGCTGCGTGAAAAGGCAGCATGCTACCTCGAGACCGCAGCGGTGGTCTTAGCCCTTACAAAATATTCAATAAATAGATGCCACTTATTTATAAGACGATCTTCGAAATTTGTAATACAATTTACAAATTATACTATATGTGTAAGAAACTAAAAGCTAACCTAACTATGTATAAGAATCAATTACTCTAACCTAGTTTCTTTAGTGATGGTCCGCAGACTTTGTTCGTGTTTTCATCTAAGCTTCATGTTAATACCAAATTTATATCAAAATGGGGATGTCTCGTACAGTAAACTAGTGAAATGTGTATTTTCTAGTGCTTATAAAATGTTATTTACTGCTTTGTTTCTGGATGGTCTGCAATTTTTTTTTTTTTTGTGTTTTCATGTTTAGTGGTCCTAAGCTTCATTTTAAAACCAAAATTATCTCGAAATTCGGATGTCCACTTTTTGCGCTGTAACCATTTTATGCTTATTTACCTGCAGACATCAACAAGGGACATGTGGTTAGCACATTGCCTCAATGAGACATCTAGTAGGCAACTAAAGTGTCACTTGGGCGGATGATGGTCGGTTAAATTTTGCACACAGACCTTTTTTATTCAGACTTGTGGTTCTTTTACAAGCCTGAAATTCCTCAGACTCAGGACCCAAGGCTGAAAGTCCCTCCTGGAGGACTTGTCCCTTGGTTTTTTTCTATCCTAAAAATCCATTGACCCTGGTCGGGTTAGAACCTGTGACCCTCAGGACTAGAGGCAAGGGACATAACCATTCTATACCACCGTGGCTGACACTATGAGGCATTGATAATTAAATATTAATGAAATTACATCTCACCACATATTGTGTCTTCTTTTTAGACTGTTTTCAAATAAATTAATAATTTTAATAATATTAATCATTAGAGAGTCATTCACAATGGTCTATTGTTTATGATTCTTGTCTTTTGTCCTGAGGGTCACAGGTTCAAACCTGGCCAATGTCAATGAATTTTTTAGGATGAAAAATTCCAAGGAACAAGTCCTCTGGGTCCCAAATCTGGATATTTTCAGGTTCATAAAACAACCCTTAAAGCCTGAAAAAAAAGATGTTTCTAAGCAAAATTTGCCAACCTTCATCATCTACATAATACCTTAGTTACAACTAGATATCTCATTGGGCCGGTGTGCTTTTCAAGATATATGTAGAGGAATAAGCATCACATCACTGTGCTCAGAAGAACATGGAGTGTTCATTGCTGATTTCATTCTCTTCACTAGTCATTTTTAATTGTCTAAAGCAATAGTCCCCAATAACATGCTGCATTATTTGCCAGGGATGCCACAAGAATTTATAGGAGAAGTATTAAAATATTTAACACGTTTAAAAAGAAAACATTTAGAAAATATATACAAACATTTTATTAATTATCCTTTCAAAAGAAAGTTTGGGAACTTCTAGTCTAGAGGTTTTTGAGTCCTGATGAAACCAAGACTAAAGATTTGACAAATGTCTGATTTAAAATTTTAATAGAGATTTTAAAACTAAATGGACTAAAATTATTATTATTATTATTATTAAGTTGTCTATTATTATTATTATTATTATTATTATTATTTAGTAGTTGTAACATTGTTTTTATTGTTGTAAAATACATATGAATTATGAAAGTTATTCAATATAAAAACCTATATTGATTAAAATTAGAATATATTGAATAATATTACTTTCCCTTTTCTTTTCTTTACAATATCATATTTACTTATATGGAATAAAAATTAACTTGAATTTATTTTTCAGTATTTTCTACATATGAGGAGTCAATTTCTTATTCAGAAGGCATATCTGATAAAGGGATTTATAAAAATGGAAGGGATGTGAGATGGAACATTGATTTTGCACATCTGCAAGTAACACCAGCTGGTCACGAATCACATCCTTGTCCTAACTGTGGGAAAGTATATTCATGGAGAGGAAGTCTTACTCGGCATTTATCCCTGGAATGTGGCAGAAAACCTAACCAACAGTGTCCTTTTTGTCCCTATGTTACAAAACATAGAGCAGATTTGGTAAAGCATATTCGAAGAAGACACAAAGAAATGTGTAAAAATAATATGTAACAAACTTTAATGTTATGAGTATATGTTAATCTCTTAATTATTTTAAATTTATATATGGTTAAAAAGAAAATAAAAATTTATTCTCTTATGCAATTAAAGTTCATTGTTAAACATTTGTTTTTTTATTGCTAAAGCAACTTTTTAATCTATAAAAATTTAAAAATACCCTAAAATTCCTTGGTTGCAATATAAGCAGAGTTTTAAAATTTCCATGTTTGGGATTTTTTTTTTCAAAAAGGATTCCGTAAGTCATAATTAATGAACAAGAGAGAAACAAAAATTGGATCTGAACTGGGATTTGATCTCAAGATCTCCAGCTTTATGCAATGATGCTCTACCATTGAGTTACTTAAACACACATCCTGGAGCGAGTACAATTACCTCTCTCTTTGATTTTCAAGTCCCCCATGAGTAATAAAAAATGCAGTCACAAGATTTAATGGAGGTCCCTTTACTGTGAAAAGACATTATGAGGGATTTTTGCTATAAGGTCAGCTGATATAGAAATTAATTTATCTAGATGTCTATAAATGAAAGTTAATATAACTAAAAATAAAAATTTCTCTCTAGTAGTGTTAATTAGAATAAAATAATTGTTTATTTTGATCACTAAGATCAGTTTCTTGACCTACTATTTGTATGAGCATTATTCCATTTTTATGAGCATTATTCCATAAAAAAATCTTCTAATACTGAAATACTCTTATGGTGTTAATTTTATTGAGTTGTCATATTGTGTATGTTGTATACATTGTTTTAGTACAAATAAATTTTTGTTTGCAAGAATATTTTATGGTTCTATTTATTATCGTTTAACATTGTGTTTCATGGTACTTTTTTATTAGTGTTAATCATAGTTATACAATAAGCTATATCTTTTAGCAATTTCTGAAGGAATTGAGAATGTCTGATGAATTTTTTTTTGAAAAAATGTTACGTATCTTCATTGTTCCTATCTAGTAGAGACTGAAAATTACCATGACAAAAATTTATGTGAGTAATCTACAATATTGTATATATGTTATTGTAGATTTTGCAGATATAAGTATGAAAACTCAAAAAAACTTTTCTTAATCATATATATATATATATATATATGTGTGTGTGTGTGTGTATGCATTTATTTAATGCTCTTTTTTTTAACCAAATTCAGCACATAGTAATTAATAATAAATAAGTTGAGTCTGCCGCCATCTTCTTTCATATTTTGTTGTTTCTTGTAAGACATGTTTCAAACCATCTCTGCTCCATCAATCAGTTGGTACAGACTTATGAACCTCATAAGTCATAATGTAACTTCATAATGTATGTTTTTATTATCCATTTCATACATCTCAATGATGGATAAATCATATTTGAAGAGAAAAATTATACAATTGTATAATTATATATTATAATTGTATAATTTTTCTCTTCAAATATGATTTATCCACCATTGAGATGTATGAAATGAATAATAAAAACATAAATATAAGCCATACTAGCTTTATAATGTAAAGTAAAATTCCCAAATAAATTGTCTTCTTAATGAAGAAACTGCCATTTGCAAGATAGAAACAAAGGTTTCATAGCATTTGGTGCACGGGAATTAACATCATATATAGAGAAAAATTTGCATTTAGATTGGAACTCGCCTAGATGGCTCAGTTGGTAGAGCATTGGCCTAGAAAGCCAAAGGTCCTGGGTTTGAGTCCCAATCTGAGCACATAATTTTTCTCTTCAAATATTCCTAATGTATTTTCATAATACATAATAATCAATTAAAAAAAGTAAGGCCGAGTTTGTTAACCAGTAGAATCAGATCACCTGAAATGAAATTTTAAAAATCTTTCTAGCAGCTGCAGTTTTCAAATTTTTGCATTGAAACAAAGAATATACAATTGAAATAAAACAAGGGAGGTATTCGCAAAAATTAAGAAAATTCCAGCATTGGAAGTGGGGGTTTATCTGAAATTCAAATTAAAAGATCACTCTTTGTTTTAATGTAAACCAATATATTTAAATAATTGGTATGAGAGATTAGTGTTTTGCCAATTTAAGGGTTAACAAAATATAGATATATTCTTAAAGTAGCATAATTGGAATATAAATTTGATTTTCTGAGGAATTTGGTTAGGTTACACAATACCTTCATGACAGACTTTTTTATATAATTTATAATACAACATCTCCTGCAGGTTTTGTGCTTTAAGTTTCACATTAGGCGGATAGATGGCATTAATGTGGTCTATTTGCTATTTATGCATCACTTTCAGAAGACCACTTTACATAGATGATGTATACTTGTATTGTGTGCAGAGGGATGTGCATATGTTTAAGTTGAAAGATTGAATCAAAAATATACACCTAACCTCATATTTTGTCTTTTCACCTGAAGATGTTTCGATGAACATCTTTGCCATATTCAACTAAAAACTGAGAGTAGTTGAGAATGGCAAAGATCTTTGCTGAGATATAAGAAGAATTGCCCATGTTGGAGCTTCAGTACATTTAACCATCTTCTCACTTCACCTTGTCCAGATCATCATCATCACCTCTATACAAAGCATAAAGCCTGATGGCCTCAAGGCTCGGATTTTCAAGCCATCTCTTCCTCTGACAGCCTAAAGATTACTTTCCCTGTGGACAGTATTGAAGTATGGCTCTTGTGATTATGTCCCTGGACATACATTGTACATGAGTTCTCCAATTGTAATGGTAAAATCAATCAAAATAACTAGTAATTGTTTATAAAATGATAACTGATTCTAATTAATGTTCTTACAATAGATATTCAATTCTTTTGTGATCCCACTGGGAATAACTTGCTGTCGATCTCATGAACTTCATCTCCGTAACTGAATGCGATGGATATCCTTATGTCCATGACTCACTTTTATAACTGGTCTTGTTAAAGTTTTATGTTCTTGTGTGCCTTTGTACTATTGAAGGTTTCATAATTCTGTTAATTATTCCCATTATCTTGCTGTATTCTATAGATTTTATTAGTGATCTATAATTCATTGAAAAAAGAAAGTTTTTAAGCTAGGTAAGAAAAAGAATTTACTCCTTTACACAATTTATTTAATTTTATTTAAGAAGGGATTTCCCACTAAAAGCTATCAATATTGTTAAGCAACATGGAACATGATCAACATTCAGATGGGTGCACAACTTCCCAAACGGATCACTAAGAAAACATAGTGTGATTGTCAAACATCAATAGCATGGCAGATATGTATCACTGAGAATATATAAGACCAACACCAATAACTCAAACTTTATATTCCTTGATAATGGCATGTATGATCATGTTGAAACATTGGAACCAGAACCAGAGGCCAACCTTGAATCTTTGACATGGAAACCCAAGAAACATTTCTTAATCATACATATATCCACAAAGTTTACAATATAACACACACACACACACACACACACACATATATATATATATATATATATATATATTGTAGATTTTTGTGGATATAAGTATGATTAAGAAAGTTTTCTTGGATTTTCTGCATCATGGATTCAAGTTTGGCCTCTGATTCCGATGTTACAGTCTGGCCACTAATTCCGATATTTCAGCATGATCCCACATGCTGTTATCAATGAATTTTTCTGACTTTTCGGCATGTGGGATCATGTTGAAATGTCGGAATCAGTGACCAGAGGCCGACCTTGAAACCATGATGCAGAAAACCCAAGAAAACTTTCTTAATCATATACATACGGTATATATATATGGTATGATAAGAAAAATAAATGCCTGGACGGGATTCGAACCCGGAACTCTGAGTCTGTACCTCAGCGTGTTATCCATTACACCACCAGGCAAATCCAATTCAAACACTTATTTTTCTTATATATATATATATATATATATATATATGTCAGCCGCAGTGGATAAATGGTTTTGCTCCTTGCCTCTGGTTCCGAGGATCACGGATTCAAACCCAGCTGGGGTCGATGGATTTTTTTTTAGGATGGAAAAATCCAGGGAGCAAGTCCCCTGTGAGGGACTTTAAGCCGTAAGTCCCGAGTTTGAAGATTTTCAGGCTCGTAAAAATCCTTAAGCCTGAATAAAGAGACCTATAAGCAAAATTTACCGACATCAACATCCAAGTAATACCTTAGTTGCCTGTTAGATGTCTCATTAGGTCGGTATGTTGACTGCATGCCATTCATGACATATATGAGCAAACAAGGTAACTAAAAATTAACTTGGTCTAGTAACTCCTTACAAAGGAGAGGCTATGGCTCAACAATGGGCTATGCCATTATATATGATAGAATTTACAGGCATTGACAAGAAATATTTCTCTTCTGGGCTTCATTGTTTGTAATGTGATATACTGTATTTGAGATTTTATTTTAAAATAGGACATTATCTTTTAAAGAGAAATGCAATCTATTTTTGGATGAAAAATTGTATTTATTTATTTTTTATTTAATCTAAATAAAGTAAAATTATAACCATGTTATATATATTTCTGAAAAGGAGCTTGATTGTCATTTGGCTGGCTGTAAATAAATGAACATTGGTTACTAAAAATCATATTCAAAATTCCCGCACTCTGAAGGTACTTTTATTCTATCTGAGGGAAATTACTTTGTTTACCAGCCTGTGCATAGCTTTAGCTTGTCAAGTGCCTTTCAATTCGTCTGCTGTTGTTGGTGTTCAAGTTGTGCATATGTATATTCGTCTGCTGTTGTTGGTATTCAAGTTGTGCATGTGTATATAGGCCTGATTTATTCGTCTAAAATGCTCAGGAAAAGAGAACATATTTTTAAAAAGCGTGTGAATTGGCAAAGGTATACAAAATTACAATCTATTAAAAACGTTATTTCAACTCCATCAATGTTAGTTCACATGGGACCAGACGTTTCTAACCTCAATTTGCAGGTAAAATCCAGTGATAAATATGTTTCTCCTACCTCTGATAGTGTATCTAAGACGACTCAGTAGCTTTGAGGTAAAATATGATAAAATGGACAAAATAAAAAAAAAATAGTTTGAAATTATTTAAACAAGCATATTATCTGAGGTGCTTGTAAAACGTATATCTTGCAATATTTGTTCCTGTGGAAAAGTTTCCCTAAAATTTTTCTCTCGTGTAAGCGGAAATCTATGAGGGGCCTGAGGAGCATTACCTCCCCTAGCATTCATATTTTTAATGAATTGATTTATTTAAGAACTATATTTTAAAATTTTATTTGTAGTTTGCTTAAAATTAACGTGATATCTTGTTACTAATGTTATTTCGTGACGATTAATTTCGCGGTGAAACGCAACTAGTGTGGCTCTCACGGATGTTGGATTAATATTAAGGAGGGCGTTGAGAACTTGTACGTACCTACTGTAAAATTCACGAACGAAGGCAATTATGTTTATGCGAGTTCTGTGCAATCTACGTCATAATGCTTTCAGAGAGTCAATCACCTGCAATTATTGTACGTTAAACGAGACAAAATTTTTACTTTCGTTATGCGCCGGACTCGCCTTCGTTCGTGCGAGATCTTTCTATGGATGTGCGCGTACCCGCCGGCTCGTAATGCGGGGCTTAGTGTTTCTCAGATACTCTAAGAATTTGCCATGGAGGTTGTTCTGTAGTATCGTTCTGTTGGCAATTTAGATAATATTCAAACAAGACCGTAATATTTTAAAATTACAAAGAATAGTAAATTTACTCATCAATAATTGCAGTTTATGAACAATCTTTTACTAAATATTATTTAATTATCTTAATTCGCAATTAAGTTCAAAACTATGTAGTAGGTTAAATAAATAAAGATAATAGCAGTGAATTTTATGAAAATAAAAAGCCAAAGAAGAAAGTGAAAATGATGTGCAGAATCCATTATGAGTAACTGAGTTTTCATTTGTGTTAATTGTGTTTCAAATATGATAGAACATACCTAAAAGCAGAAATTATGTCATATGTCACAAAGTAACGTTCAATATTAATTTTATAAATACATAATTGAGATACCATGAAAGGCATAATTGAGACATCTAGAAGGCAAGGAAAGTTAGTGGATAAACCGAATTTGAGGAAATGTTATTTAAAGTTTAATTTTATATTGATTACCATTAGTATTTTTTTTTTCTTTCTTCAAAGTTCATATCCTCTTATTATAAACTTAGCACCGTTCATTTAATAGGATATCTCCTTTGTCCTTCAAACAACTGGCACTCTGTGCCATTAAGTTTGACGTAAGTACATTGACCAAAAAATGAACTTAACACCTTTGAGTTCTAGACACCTTAATCATAAAGTACATAAATGCATTGTATTATATATTGGCACTTTTAGGTCAGCGACAACCTTCCCAATATTCTCAATCCACCTGCCACCACTGCATGTAAGTCTAGCTCCCCATTTGATTTTATTCTGCAGCAATTGTAATTATAGCTATAAGTTTTTTTGTTCTAAATCTGTAAAGGACAAAGGGAAAGAACATTTTGAAATAATTATTAGTACACACAGTTATTATTAGGAACATATTATCTGAGATGGTTGAAAAAGAGTATTTCATAAAACTTGTTCAAGTGAAAAAGAAAAAAAAAATATCCATGGCGCAACAAGCCTACCAGTCAGTCTCACATTCACATGTGTTAATCACAGAGATGGACATTCATGTAAACAAGTTTTGAGGTAATTTTAATTTTCCGGGTGGTATTGTATACATTTTACATATGTTTTTTTCCAAATGTCAAAGGATATTTCATGCACGAAACTTTAATCAATGGTAAATAGAAAAATTTATGCTTGAACCAGGAATCAAATACCGAACCTTCAGCTTTAAGTGCTGATGCTCTGACCACTGAGCTAATTCACATTTCCATCTCCTTTTGCCCAAACTCTCTTGATCACATGTCCAATGCAGTGAATCATCATTCACAAATTAATACACATTGAAAGACTTCTACATCAAGAAGAGATGTTGGGATTTCACACAGCTATAGCTATATTTATTAATTTAATAGTAGTGCTCGCCCAGCGGTCAAAATTAATTAAATTTTTAAGTTTGTCACAAATATGTCATTATGCATTTATTTTTTATTTATTTTAAAAATACCAATGATATGAAATATGTGGTATAGCCATGTTTAAAAGACAATAACGCGTCATTTGACATTTGTATATAATTTATACTATTTAAATTTGCATTTGGCCTATTATTATGTGTACGGGAATATATATCCCTTCTTCTTTGTCTCTCACTCTGACCCGTCAATGTTCTATGTCTAGGCATAATGAAAGTAGGTGCGAATATCTAAATATAAAAAAAAATATGTAATGAAATTACTGAAACTAAGATTAGACAGGGTTTAATTTAAATTTAAATAATAAAATGTACTCACTTTTTTAAACCACTAATAATAAATGCACGAGAGTAAGTCAGTTCACATTGCTGCTGCAAAATTTTACTATTTGCAACAATGCACTTTCAGTATGAACGTAAACAAATGAATGAGTAATACACATAAATTCCTTAGAGACAATTAATTTTATTTTGTTTAATTTAATTTATTTGTAACACATATTATACATAAATTTTATTTTTTCTGCACTCCTCCTCTATATGAACTTTAATTATGCCAAATATCACACTCCTCTGTACATGCAATATACTTAAAAAGGTTTTTTCTTCACATATTAATATATAGATTAATGAGCTAAAGCCATTAATATGATTGAAATAAGTAAATTAATGTACACAGATTGAAATAAGTAAATTAATGTACACAAATAAACCATTGTAATCAATGGTAAAGGAAAAAAATGCATGTGTGAGCCAGGAATGAATTTTTCTCTTTACCATTGATTACAATAGTTTAGTTGTGCACCTACATTTACTTATTTCAATCATATTAATAGCTTCAGTTCCTTGATATTAATTTAATATTTCTGTAACTTGAATTTAGGGTGACAGTACATGTTCAATAAAGTACAGAATTAAGAGGTTGAACTATCATTACTTCACTGAAGTACAGCAGGCAGTGGAAATGATTCACCTACACTTATAGTCTGGTACTGTTGTGTCTAGATAGGTTGAGACATATATCTTTAACTAGAATTTAGGCTGTGCAGGAGGTTGTTGGATGTGTTGTCCCACGTTGTGGAGACATTTGAAGATATATGATTGTAACAATTTAGATCACTGTTATTTGCCACGGCACTGATGACTCCCTTCAGGGGAATGAGGGAAAGTTTCTTACATAAATAAGTAACAACACTTTGTTAACAGTTAAATTAAATATTATTTTATTAAAGTTCTCATTTAAATTGAGATGAATCTTGTAAATGTTCAATAGTTTAGAAAATTCCGGCTCAAATTAATAAATTTCATTTATGATCAGATTATTACTTCATATATGTAATGGATGACTATTTCCAACGGTCAATATTTCACTCACTAACACATTATTTTCACTTTATGGATTATTTATATTCCAGATGAAGGAAATTTATACTACAATATTATTTTCCAATGCTTTGACACCATTTTATCACCTAATATCAAGAAATGAACATTAATTCTCTTATTTCTCGATGACCCGTTGTTTTACATGTCTAACTTCTTTTGAGTATTGTAGCCATCTCATTGTTCTGGGAAAAAATATATTTCATTTCTGTTATAACCTGGAAGTTCTGATTGGTACAACTGAAAAGGAAGAAGTACTACTGGCTGACTCCCATCCAATTCGTCCAATCCTATTTATTTGTTTATAAAAATTGTCAATTCAAATATTCAAAGTATTTTTTATATATATTAAATCAGTTAGAAATACATCTAATTGTATTAACAGTTTATATTGACCAGTTTGAATTATTTTATATAAAAGTAAAGTGGTCCCACTACAGGCCTCAGGAGGCCCTTGGGGTAGTAGGAGGTTAAGGCTCCCACTTTTTCTTGACAGTCGGCACTTGATGTCAGCCGGGTTGTCAGCCCTGCGTGACGGCCGCCTTTACCCCAGAACAAGCGTCTGGTACTCATTTCAGTTAGAGGCTGAGTCGACCCCAGGGCCATAGTGCCGCCAGAAGGTTTGGGTCAGTTTAAAAATCCTGACCCCACCGGGACTCAAACCCTCGACCTTTCGGCTTGTAGCGCAGCGCCTTAACCACTACGCTATGGCATACTTATAAAAAATTTGAATTCTCTAAATCAATCTTATTTCCATTCTTAATAGAAATAAATATAATTATATTTAAATGTTAAATGAAACGCCCTTATTATTTTTATATGGGGATAAATATCCGATTGTAGGTGATAAATACACGTTGAAAGATGTACAGAATTAAGAAGTATAAGTACTGTTACTATACTGAGGTATGATAGGGATCGGAAATAAGTCAGAAATGCCTGCAGTAGTACTCTATTATGTGTAAATATATTGTTTTTACCCTTATTAATTCCATGTTAATCACAAAAGTGCAAACAATTGTTTTCTATAGAATTCAATGTACGAGGGCGGATCGGAAAGTAACGCACAATAATTTTTTTCTGCCTTGGTATTGCAGCTAGAATGTTGAAATTTCACAGAGATATAGTTTGAAGTTTTCACTACAGATGGTATTTTTTTCTCAGGTGCACTTCTTGCGAGAGAAGCTTGAACTATGCAACAAAGATGGCGCGCATGCTACAGTCGTCCACCTGTGAGGAACAGAGAAGTGTTGTTCGATTTTTGTGGGCCAAAGGGCATAAACCCAGTGAAATTCACAGGGACATGCGTGGCGTGTATGGGGATGATTGTATGGACCGTAGCAATGTCTTCCGTAAAGTTAGTGCTCGCTGGGTGCCTAAGAACCTGACAGACAACCACAAGGGCCAGCGAATGATGGCAAGCTTGGACCACTTAACGCGGTACACCGCACAAGGACATGACTTTCTGGAAGGAATCGTCACAGGTGATGAGTCGTGGGCGTACCACTACACGCCCGAAACAAAGCAGGCATCAGCAGTGCGCAGATGGCTACACTCCTACCAAACGGACTTCTACGAACAGGGCATATTGAAACTGGTAACACGATGGGAAAAATGTGTTGAGAAAGTTGGTGACTATGTCGAAAAGTAGGTAAAAGATGTAAGTTCATTTGTGATTTTTTTCCTTTTTTTTTACTATTAAACTTTTTTAAAAAAAATTATTGTGCGTTACTTTCCGATCCGTCCCTCACAGGTGGACGACTGTAGCATGCGCGCCATCTTTGTTGCATAGTTCAAGCTTCTCTCGCAAGAGGTGCACCTGAGAAAAAAATACCATCTGTAGTGAAAACTTCAAACTATATCTCTGTGAAATTTCAACATTCTAGCTGCAATACCAAGGCAGAAAAAAATTATTGTGCGTTACTTTCCGATCCGCCCTCGTAGATTATAATGTAATCGTGATCACTTACTGACAAGCATCGTATAATGAAGTTCGCAATATAGAGAAGAAGCAAGTTTTGAAAACTAAGTTTGAGTGAAAAGTATATGTGATTCATGAAGTAGAAAATGGTTTATGAGGACTTTTTGGAGCCATAAACCTCTTTGAAAATCTGCAGAAAGCAAGGTGCTGAAGAACAAAAGAGAATGGCGAACTTATTTCCAAACATATGATTTTGTAAGTAAAATAAAAATCTGCATGTGATCATTAAAGTATGTTAGTTACTAAAATGAACTTGAAGAATCTCATTTTTAATTACATTATGTACAATACTTGCAGTGTACTTTACCTTCTTGAATTTTCTATATCTTACATTTTTTATAACTGGGAGCATTACCGGTATGTCTGTCAAAAAACACTTTGAGATATAAACATGTAACTATACTTGTATCTCAATATAAAAAATTCATGTATTAATTTGCAACATGAGTTATATTCTCCTCCTGGTGCGACAGGCCTAGAAGGTCCTTAGTCTACCAGCTGACTGCTGGGCTCGCATCCACATGTTTCAATCACAGAGGTAGATGATCATTAGCCAGTGTAAGGGTGACATGTGGTCAGCATGTCAAGTCCCCCAGCCGTTATAGCTGGTTTTCTCAACCTGGAGCCGCTACTTAATTGTAGCTATCCAAATGCCTCATGATGTGAGTTATATTAATTTTAAGAATTGAGTTATATAATTTTAAGAGAATCTTTTAAATTTAATGAATAAAAATATCAAAGTTTTATACAATTTTCATAAATATTTATTTTATTTGGCATTCATAACAGCTGTTTTGTTTATATCACTCTCCATTGCATTAATTATTTGTGTTTTAGAGTGAATTTTATGTTTTGAAACTTTTTTCTAAATTTTTAAATTTATATTATTACTTAATGTATTTAATTACCATCTTCAGTTTGGTATTAATCTATAATGTAATATTTTGTTTATATCATTCTCTTTTGCATTAATTATTTGAGTGTCAGTGTGTTTTATATTTTGAAACTTTCTCTTACATTTTTTTGTGTTTTATATTATTTCCTAATGTATTTAATTCCATCAGTCTGATATTAATCTATTCTGTAATTTTTTATTTTATTTTCACTTGTATTATTTTTTAATTTTTATGTACAATTTATTTTATATGTTGAAACTGGCTGCTAAATTTAAATATTTTGTTCTTCCTCTCCCTTTAACTAAAACTTTGCAATGTGGCTTATATATTCTGTTTGTATTATTTCTGTAACTGAACTGCACCAAAACACGCATTTAGGTGTCAATACTGTGTACAAAATTTATTTGTGAATAAAATTTATTATTATTATTCTTATTGTGTTATTATAATAAATCATAATTCTTTCTTATTTTTGATAATTAATTAAGTTTTTATAAGTTTACAATTCTTAATTCATTCAAAGTCTTTTGATTTTTATTTAATAACTAATATTGTTCTTTGTTGATTTACAGAGATAATTTCATTTCAAACTCCAGACTGGAATTCACACCGTGAATGCTCCTATTTTTGTCCTAATTGTGGGAAAGCATATTCTTGGAAAAGAAATTTGCAAAGACATTTAAGTTTGGAATGTGGAAAAGAACCTCGTCAACAGTGTCCATATTGTCCTTATATCACAAATCATAAATCAAGTGTACGGAAGCATATTCGAAGATTACATGAAAACATGCCAAATATTCAGTAGTTTTATTTTGATTAAGCAAACATTATTGTATGTCTTGAATTCAATGAGAGTTCTTAAGAAAGAAATGCTCCACTTTATTTGTATTAATAGAAATAGTAAACATAATTTTTAGCTTAAATTTCTAAACTTTGATGACTGGTGTCTTGATTATTGTTGAAATTGTCTTCCAGGCTAATGTCATCTTCTCACAGAATAGAAAGCTAGAACATTTCAGCGAGTTGGTGTTAAAATACAATTACACATACACATACATTCACAAATATCTGCACAAAAATTTGCATAGATGACTGGAACTGCATTGGTCTCTGATCTCAAATAATTAAAGCTTTGGAATTCTGGAGATGGAACGCTATGATTGTTGTGCTCTGGGTGTCTTACCGCAGCTGGTAGTCAACTTTCACTGATGCACATCACATATGATTAATATGATGTAATATTTTCACTTAGCAACTCAAATACAAGTCAACATTTTATTCCTGTATGTGCAAGTTAGGAAGTTAGCTACTTAGTATGCCTATTTTATTTAACGACACTCTTAAGTAAGTGATATCAATAGCATTTCAAATCTATGCAAACTTCGCGACTAGCATCTAATCGAAAAATTTTTACAAGTCCACGAAATAGGCGTGGCAATCTCACACAGCCTCCTGATTGGCTTAGAGACACTACTGCTTTTTAGGCATTTTAAATAATCAAACTTAATTGGAAATAAATCAAACACATCCAAGTACCACATAATATATCACAGAAAAGAAATAATATAATTATATATTTAGAATGGAACAAAATAACACATTCTCAAAAAAGGGGCGTGGCATCCCCAGACAGCCATGCGAATGGCTAACACATAATTCGCGATAATAATAATTTTAAATTAAACTAAACTAACAATATCACAGCGTTAGCTTAAAACAATCATTACGAACACCATGGATATCATTCGATCACGATATCCTAACAAATTAATACAAAAAATCACACTTTAAAAAATCACCAGCCTCTGATTGGCTGACGGCCACAAGCGCCATATTCAAAAATCACGAAACTATACACAAGTCGGAGCACATCGCCGCTACCATGCAGGTTAGAATGCTGGTTATTCGTTACTATTTATTATCATACCGGTACTTAATCATCTCTAAATCACACCGGGGCTAATGCTTAAGCAGGAACCCGGGGTTCTCCTTTCTAGGACATCCTGGAGAACCAAAATTAATTGCTCACCGCTTGTCATTAATTTGGCTAGCCGCAGGGCCTTTCCACCCAGACTACTAAATCTACTCAGAGGCTTGTAAGACTTGAGATTCTTTTAGATGCCATAAATATACAATACTGGACCCATGGCTCTACTTCCCTTCTGAAGGAAGCCATACTCAGGATTTTTATGGTCGTAAATATCTATCAATTCAGGCTGGGTTTGAACTTGCAAACCTCAGAACTAGAGGTGAGCATGGTATCCGATAGTCCACCAGAACTAAGCGACCATGGATATTATAGACCCCAAACTGATTTATCGGAATTATTACTTATTTTGAACTGGCATCCAATTAAATTTTAAACTCTTCCTATTTTCATTGAATTTGGGACACTTCCAGGTGCATTTGAAGATAAAGATAGCAAAGTTGGAGAGTACATGGTTACGAGACCTTATTCTTAAAAAAAAACATAGTTAATTAATTAATTAATAGTTTGATTTTTATGACTCACCTTATAATTGGATGATGTTATACATCAACCAGCTGTGTGCCATTTTTTTAAAAAATTGAGATTTTGATGCCATCTATTGCACTGGTTTATGAAGTGAGTGTACGCACATTTTTAGCATTAAATCTTTAAATATAAGATAAAATCAAATGTTTCATACCTCTCCTCATATTAATCTTCTAAGTAGATCATGATTTCAAACCATAGCGGTCCCATCTTCAGTACCATCTGACAACTCAAGAGTCAAGGACTGCTATGGTCTTGAAATCACGATCTACTTAGAAAATTAATATGAGAAGAGGTATGAAACTTTTGATTTTATCTTAATTTAAACCTCATAGTGATTTATTCCTATGAAAGTTCTTTGAATATAGAATTATTATTAAAGAAAAAGTAAACACCAATAGTCCTATTAGAGATTTTATGTTTTGCAACAAACTGTTTTGAAATCAGATCTTTATAAATGCTAATCTAAATTTTGCATCCTGCAGCTAAGTGCCAAATGTTTCCCAAATGTGATGCATAAATGTCAAACAAGGAAAATAACTTGCAACATCCAGTATTGTTTGTTTGGTGCTTACAATAAATAGCGAAGATTTACTTATATATATATATATATATATATATGGAACATATTTTTCTCGAAACTTACATAATGGTGCATAGCCGGTTGATGCATAATGTCATCCAATTCTAGATTTCTGGAAGACTATAGGTTTGATATGCTACATATCATTATCAATTGATAATGATACATAGCATATCAAAACTATAGTCTTCAAGAAATCTAGAATTATGAGGTGAGTCATAAAAATATAACTATTTATTAATTAAAATAAACCTCATAATGTGACTTCCTTTAAATATTAATGCAAGAACTTGTCTCTTAGTGGAGTAAAATTGTATGAGCTGATACTAACAATATGACAAAAATAATTTGTTATATATTTCAAAAGATAAAAAACTCACGAGTTTATGAATATAGTCACCAAACAAACCAGCCCTTCATTGTAAATACCAGGACAACAGACAACCCTTCTTCAGCATTGGCTTCTTCTTCTTCTCTCTCTTTCTCTTTTTTTAAGTCTAGTTTTTACTGGAGTTACAATTTGTATGATTGAAAAAATAATATATATATACAATTATTAATGAGTTGGATATTTTGACTCACCTCATATTTCTTAAGAGGTGAGTCAAAATATCCAACTCATTAATAATTAAAAGAACTATCATAGTGTTATTTCCTACATATATTAAATATTTATCTAATATTAATATCTCATTACTTTTCCAACCATAATTCAGATCTTCGGACAAAGTTACATGTGTTCAGAAGCCAGGCCTTTCTCCGCCATTATGTATATTTTTTTATGTTTATTAGACCTTATATAGGAGAGAGGATAAGACAACGGTGTATACTCAACACACCTCAAAATATTCTTTAGCATAAACTACCTTGAAACAGTTGATTAAGATTTTTATGTTTTGGCGAGATATTTAAAATAAAAGAAATATCCTTTTTATACCATTGTGAGTGAATTACGTAAAATTGAATGATTTTCATGAGAAAAAATTACTTTCTGAGCAATGTTGATGATTATATTTACATCATATTTACTGCATTTGTATTTCGATTACTATTAGAAGTTTACTTTTCTGCTAGAAGTTAAATAACTTTTGTAATTTGATTATATATTATATGATACTTAATTCTGGCAACATTTTCATTTGTGGAATTATTTTCTTTTTCTTAATATATTTGTTTGGAAATATATATTTTTAAGAAACAATATATTAAAATTAATGTTAAATAAAACTAATTTTATATGTAATTATGTTGTTTAATCTGTTATCAATATTTTTACCCAAACAGATTTCCATTCTACCTCTGATGTATTTAATTCTGTTGGCATTATGCTTAATTGTAAGGAATAAATAATTATTTCAGAATTTAATGCCTGCTTGATTTATATCTGTGTGGAGAATAAAACTTAAATATGATACTTTTAATCATATGTAAGGACACTTATATTTGAAGATAAGGATTTCTTATTTATGAAAATAAGTATTTTTTAATATTCTGTATCAATATTACTTTAGGTTTAAATTTGATTTTGACTTTACAACAGTAAATTGTACTCTATGTATTATCACAAAAGACACATGTTTAAAAAAATTAACCATAAGTAATCCTGAAGTACACTAAATATTATCAAATCATAACTCATGCTGACCACATGTCACCCCTACACTGGCTAGATGATCGCGTACCTCTGTGATTAACACATGTGGATGTGAGGACAGCAGCTGGCTGGTCAGACAAGGGCCTTCTAGGCATGTTGCGCTTGGAGTTAATTCCTAAAAGGTAACTTTACCTCATATTATGGTAGAATTCTTGAGAGTAGTAGAACTCTTGTTTCAGTATATCTGGATACTATCATCAGTTCTTTCTGACTGGTATTGGTTGGCAATCATGGATATTGCTTCCTCTTTCCTCTTCAAAATTGTTAATGTCCACAGAAAAAGCCATGAATTTTGAAATTTGCAGGGAAAATTATTTGATTTGGAAGTTCATAGGTTTACCTAAAGAGTGAAGAGGAAGTGACATCCAAGATTGCCAACCATTAATTTAACAGCTGATAGTATCCAGGCATACTGAAACATGTTCTCAAGAATTTTACCATAATATAAGGTAAGATATCACATACTCATTTAAATTATTGTATGTTATATCAGCATATATTAATAGACTTCAGTTATTTCATTATTTCCTTGTCAGTAATCCACAGAACTTCATTGTTAATGATAACATATCAAACGTACATGTTTTGATTACTTGACATCAATGGTTTCATGACTTAAAATTTGACCGGGACTGACATAGAACTCATTCCATGAAACAAGTTCCCACAGTACTACAGAACTAGCCCTGCTGGTGATTAAAACAGTGACACTCCCTACCTATCTCGTCAGTTGCCATGATAATGCTGCCAAAGCACACCTAATCAAGTGACTACAGTCCCAGCCAAAAAGATAGAAACAATTATACAAAATTGCAAGCAAAAATTCAACAGCAGTTGAAAATAATGATTGGAGATGGGAACGACGTTTCTGAAACTGCAGTTCTGTGCTGTGAAGAACATGGAGTGTACGAGGTGAGATGATGTATGACTCGTTTGATTTTATTAATTATACAAAACTTTATTTCTATAGAGTGTAAGTAATATATTGTAATATAGTAAAAGCTTTAGTAGTACCATAGTAGTAGTAGTAGTAGTAGTTGACATTATGTAATTGGTTCTGGCCAATTTCAATGTTCTTTAATGAGTTAAATTTTATATGCTCAGGATTTTATAAACTTAAAATTATTGACCTGAGCTGGACTTGAACTCGTGACCTTTATTTTCATTGGTTAACACGTTACAAATGAATTACCCACAACACTATTGTGGTTTATTGAGATGTAATTACTATCTATCTTTTATTTCCTGTAGATAAAAATTCTTATTCTTGAATTAATTGGATGGCATTATGCAATAACTGGCTATGCACCATTATGTAAGTTTCAAGAAAAATACATATACAGTTTAAATCAATTTTCACTTTTAGGTAAAATTTTATCACTCACCTCATCTTTTTCTTTTTTTAAAATTTAAACTAGTTTTGGACCGTTGTTCTGTCGTCTTAAAGAGCCATCTTTTGCTCGGGAGCAAAAAATACTGATGATGGAATTGATATGCAAAGTTCTGAAACTAGTTTAAATTAAAAAAAGAAGAAAAATATGAGGTGATTCATAAAATTTTACCTAAAAGAATATACCTCATAGTGTGAATTCCTAAAATAAATAATCAATCTTCACTATTTATTGTAGTGCCAAACTAACAATACTGCATATTGCAAGTTATTTTCCTTGTTCAACAGTTATGCATCAACAGACTAAGAGCAGGAACATTTGGCACTTAGCTTCATGATGCAAAATTTAGATTAGCATTTGTGAAGATCTGGTTTCTTAGCCGTTTGTTGCAAAACATAGAATCTCTGATAGAACTATTTGGTGTTTACATTTTTCTTTAATAATAAGGCTATATTTAAAGATTTGGAGCTAAAAGTGTGTGTAGGCCTATACTTACTTCATGAACCAGTGCAACAGATGACATCAAAATCTCATTTTTAAAAGAATTACGCTTAGCCGGTTGATGCATAACTCATCCAATTTAAAATCTTGGATAGCAACTAGATTAGTTCTTATATTGTTATGAATTTATTATATTATGAAAATTACCACTGATACAATAATATTAATATATTTCTTATAAAAATACTGTATGGTTTTTAAAATTGACAACTTCTTTGATTATCTAGGCCATTCTAACTTATATTGTCTTATTCTTGCAGGATTTATTGGAATTTTGGATACATCATCTTATTCTGTCAACGATGAACAAAGTGATTGTTGGAAAATGGATTTTAATGATGATCACACAAATAATTGGAATGTTTCTTCAGGAAATTATCAGCAGAAAATGATGTCTACATCTTATTCTTGTCCCAGTTGTGGGAAGGCATATACTTGGAAAACCAATTTAATTAGGCATATGAAATTAGAATGTGGCAAACTTCCACAACAGCAATGTCCTTACTGCCAATATGTCAGCAGTCACAAATCAAATGTTAAAAAACACATGCAGAGACTTCACAAAAATTTTCCATCTATTTAAATTGAGGGCTATATATTTGAGTCTTGCAGAAAAGTACTGTAAAATTAGATAACTTTACCTCATGCGTAAAAGAATTTAATATACGTTTGAATCTTGCAGATAAAGTACTGTAAAATGGGGCAACTTTATCTCATGCGTAAAAAAAAGTTTGTTACTTTTTTTAGGTTTATGATAGATGTATACCATTCATTTTTTTATATAGTATTGAACTTAAGGAGACATTACAAGTAGAACAATTGACGATATAGAGAAAATTATTAATATGGTTTGAAGATCTGAAAAGAATTGAAAAATGAAGACGACTTTAGAGAATATTAAATCTCAGGGTACAAGGAAATTGACCGTGAGTAAGACCAAAGGAAATATGGATTAATCAAGTAAAGTAAGCTTACGATAAAGAGATCCAAATGAGAATAATTGAGAGAAAGAAAAAGACGAGAAATTAGAGATGAATGGAGGCATATTTGTGGAAATGACCTTCTGAAAGATGTATGTATGTATGTATGTATGTAGCTAATGCTTTGGAGTTAACAACAAAGTTATTCTCCTTCTTGCTTCCCAATAGTTGTATGTCACATCTTGATAATTTTGAAGAACGACACAGAAAGAAGGACATGATAAAAGGGCGATGATGATGATGATGATATGAGGAAGTTCCTATATAGAGAGGGTGAAAGTAATTCAAGTGACAGGTTTTTGAGTATAAATTCCTTATGAAAAAATATAATAAGTATAAAAATGTAATAATATAAGTATAAAATAAATATGAGTATACATTCCTTATGAGAATAAATTCCTTATGAAAATCTCAAATGTCACCAATTAGAATCCCCAATGCAGTTCTTCGGTGTCACCCACTAGGACGATGACAATGACCTGGACATCCATAAAAACGACTTTTAGACCCTATCTAGTTGAGAACCAAAACAGGTCAACATTGGCCTATTCCATGAAAGGTTTATGATGAAATTTCTTATGATGAATGAATAAAAATAGCTCTGAGATTCTAATCTTAATAGAAAGGTGTATTTCTCTAAATTACTAATGTAGTATTGATCACAAAATTGCATGGAACTTCAATTTATATTGTTACATGTCACATAGCAATATTTGAAATTCATGGACTGGGCGAGAATTGCAATTTAGAGGGCCTGCACAAACCAGCGAAGTGTCTGGAGTGTCTTACCGGATGGTCCTACCAGTGTATCCTTCCCCTTTTGGAAAAGATCCATGGTCGGATGTTTCTGAGTTTTGAAGTATCTCGAAGCTATTTCTAGAGGTTTCCTCGCTTTGTTATGGTCAACTGAATAATACATCATTTACAATTCATCTCCTCCCACTATCCTTCATTTCCTTTCCCTTCCCTTATCATAATTGTGTTCTAACAAAAAGAACACAAACTAATCACATTGTGGAATTATTAACAATTACCAATAAGTTGTTGAATATTTAGAGGTAAGGGTGAATCATTTTTGTTAGCTTTTTAAGTTTAATTGATGTAAGTAGAATCACAATAACAGGCAAAATATAAAAATTGCAAAAAAAAAAATGTATATGTACAGGGATCATCCAACTCGACTAAAGCCAAATATTAAAAGGTTAGAGTGAGTAATTTTTGTTAGATTTTTAAGTTTAATTGCTGTAACTAGAGTCTGATTCTAGTATTGAAATAATAGGCAAAATAAAATATTGACGATTTTATTATTAATTTAACACTTCTCATAGAAGGATAAATTATATTTGAAGAGAAAAATTTTCGCCTAGACCGGGACTCGAACCCAGGACCCTTGGCTTTCCGGGCCAAGTGCTCTACCAACTGAGCTACCGAGGCGAGTTACGATCTAGACACAAATTTTTCTCTTATGTACGTTGTTAATTCCCTCGCGCCAAATGCAAAGATAGAAGCTATGGTTTCAAGCATTTGGCGCGAGGGAATTACAACGTATATAAGAGAAAAATTTGCGTCTAGATCGTAACTCGCCTCGGTAGCTCAGTTGGTAGAGCACTTGGCCCGGAAAGCCAAGGGTCCCGGGTTCGAGTCCCGGTCTAAGCGAAAATTTTTCTCTTCAAATATAAAATAAAATATATTTGAAGAGAAAAATTATATGCTCAAATATGATTTATCGATCATTGAGATGTATGAAATGAATAATAAAAAAATAAAATATGTTAAAAAAAATATATATATGCAGGGACCATCTAATTTGACTATAACCATTAGGGCCAATTGGTTCATATCCTCACTAAATATGGTATTTATAAAATAAGTGAATTTAGTTCCCACAAACATTAAAAATAGATTTATGTAGGTAGGAAATAACACTATGAGGTTTATTTTAATTTATGTTGAGTTGTTTTTGACTCACCTCATACTTCTTAACTCCCTCTCAGACTCGAGTTTCTTCACTTCATTTGTGACATTCTCAATGCTGTATCACGTTCACAACTGACGTTCAGCGGCCTTGTTATAGCATTGAGAATGTCACAAATGAAGTGAAGAAACTCGAGTCTGCGAGGGAGTTAAGAAGTATGAGGTGAGTCAAAAACAACTCAACATAAATTAAAAATAGAATAAACAAAATCAGTAAAGACATTCATTTATAGAATTTGTACTGACAATTTGTTTCATTTCAGAATTTAGAATGCATGGGGATGCTGCTTCATATCCAGGCTATTTTATGGCACCTTCTGAAATAAATTGGTTTGGTTTTCATAAACAGCAAGTAAATGTTGACACACCACGTTCTGTTTGTCCGAACTGTGGTAAGGCATATATTCATAGAAAAAACATGCTGAGACATCTCAATGTGGAATGTGACAAAAAGCCTCGTCAAAGATGTCCATATTGTTGGTTTATCACTAAACACAAATGTGTTGTAAAAAAGCACATTAGTAGAAAACATAAGGACTTACCTAATATTGTATAATTTAGCATTGTTATCAAATTTTATGATATCTTGTTACAGTTGAACTTGGTTATAGCGACCAGTTTTTATGGATCACCTTGTCTCTGACGTCAAATACCCTGTGGTACTTATTAATTTCTCGTAAAATGTATGCTTTTAAACTTTGCTTAATATATCGGACACAAAAGCATCATCTTTGTATATAATGTTGTATATATACATTTTTTTTTTCAAATCTAGTAATTTTATTATCTATATTATACACAACTTTCCTCATTAGAGGATTGCCTCAAGGACAAAGTGATACAGACAATTCATTTTTGAAATTGATGAAATACATTTTGTAAATACATTAACAAATTTCAAATTGTAATTGAAGTATACATACTATAAAGTAGAAATTTTGTAAAGATGGTTTCTTAAAATTGAAATTGATCCTCTAATGACAGCGATGGCAATTTTAGGGAGATACACCCTGTCCAAATCTAAGGAAGTTCAAAATTTAGCTAAGAATCCTGGTATAGTACCTCTTGCCCCGATCATCAATCCTGTGACAGTTATACTATGTAATTGGTATTTATCTTTGTAATAGTCAATTGTTGGCTCATGTATGGCTTTCTTTTCACATTCAACTTCCTCAGGTTGGCCACTATGAGTCTCAAAATGGATTGTGGGATCTAATATCATACCAATTTTAGAAGATGGTCTAAATGCAATAATATCTATTTGTCTGTTACTTCCAATAGTGGCCACACCATGAGCTTCCTCATAAACTGTGTATCCAAAATCTCGCAAGGCTTCTGCCATCATATTTCGAATACTGTGGTGCCAAATGTTTCTCAGTGTTTCTCCAAATGGACAAGCCCCGAGGATGTGTGCAAAGATTTCGTGTTCTCTGCGACAACGTCTACAGAGGGTATCATCCCTATACCTGCCCGGCAAAGAATGCACCGCCGATACATTGGCTTGCATCTTAATTGCTTCTCCCCATTCGGAACAAGACAATCCCTAATTATCACGAATCATTGATTTGCTGGTATATATTAATTGTAGAGAAAAACGCCTTTTAGAATGTAAAGTTTTCTAACAATTTTTTTTTTCAGATTTCTTGAAACTCATTGTAACCAAGAATTCCCTTTTTGGGTGTAATATCATATTAGTGCCTGAAACACTCCTCAGTTTTGAAGAAGGGTGTGGAGAGACAGGAATTTGAGAGAAAGGGTTACTAATCTTTTCAGCACAGTTACCAAAATCCATTTTTGTGGAAACAATGAGTGCTAGACAATGATAAATAATGCCTCTCTTTCTAATTTTTACAAATACTAGGATGTAATGGAGAAAATTTTGAGGTAAAATTTACATACTCTAGAAAACACCCTTCCCCATCATGGCTGCTGTTGCTCACCCAGCAATCACCTATTCCGCCACACTATTCTCAAATAGAGACATTTCAAATTGGGCGGCTTATGCATCAACCAGCTATGTACCATTATGTAAGTTTTAAGAAAAACTATGTTTAAAGTTTTAGTCAATTGTCACTATTTATTTTAGTGCCAAACTAACTACTGGATATTGCAAATTATTTTCCATGTTTGACAGTTACGCATCAACAATCTAAGAGCAGGAACATTTGGTGCTTAGCTGCTTGATGCAAAAATTAGATTAGTATTTATGAAGATCTGGTTTAATAGCTGTTTATTGCAATCTCTGATAGGACTGATGGTATTTATATTTCTCTTTAATAATAAGGCTATGTTTAGAGATTTGGCGCTAAAAGTGTGCATACACTTTCTTCATGAGCCAGTGCAACAGATGGCATGAAAATCTTAATTTTTAAAAAAAAGGTGCTTAGCCAAATGATGTATAACATCATCCAATTAAGATCTTGCTTTAATACTGCATGTTTAGACAGCAATTAAAATTGTGAAATTGCAATAGGAAGTAACATACGAAGTTCTTCTTAATAAATAAGTTGAGTCTTTTTTCTCTTACCTCATATTCACTGATTTTTTTAGGACATGTTTCAAAACATCTATGTTTTATCTTTAGTCCAGACTGATGATCTCTACGTTGTCAGCCTTTGATGTCGATTCCTACTCCCTCTTTTTATGGCCCAAAAAACTTGCATATCAAATCTCTCTCTCTTGATAATGCAAGTTCTTTGAACCACAAAAAAGAGAGAGTAGGAGTCGACATCCAGATCTAACAACTTAGAGATTATCAGTCTGGAGCTAAAGATAAAACATAGATGTTTTGAAACGTGTCCTAAAAAAATCAACGGATATGAGGTAAGATGAAAAAAGACTCAACTTATTTAGTATTCAAAATAATATATGTTGTTCAGAATTCCTTCTTTACAGAATGATATGACTAAAATAACATTAAGAATTGTTATATTTGAAGAGAAAAATTTTCGCCTAGACCGGGACTCGAACACGGGACCCTTGGCTTTCCGGGCCAAGTGCTCTACCAACTGAGCTACCGAGGCGAGTTATGATCTAGAACCAAATTTTTCTCTTATGTACGTTGTAATTCCCTAGTGCCAAATGCTTGAAACCATAGCTTCTATCTTTGCAAATGGCGGCTTCTTAGTTAAGAAGACATTTATTGGGAATTTAACACTACTTTATAGCCAGTAGGGCTTCTATTGACGATTTTATTATTCATTTAACACTTCTCATTGAAGGATAAATTATATTTGAAGAGAAAAATTTTCGCCTAGACCGGGACTCGAACACGGGACCCTTGGCTTTCCGGGCCAAGTGCTCTACCAACTGAGCTACCGAGGCGAGTTATGATCTAGAACCAAATTTTTCTCTTATGTACGTTGTAATTCCCTAGTGGCCAAATGCTTGAAACCATAGCTTCTATCTTTGCAAATGGCGGCTTCTTAGTTAAGAAGACATTTATTGGGAATTTAACACTACTTTATAGCCAGTAGGGCTTCTATTGACGATTTTATTATTCATTTAACACTTCTCATTGAAGGATAAATTATATTTGAAGAGAAAAATTTTCGCCTAGACCGGGACTCGAACACGGGACCCTTGGCTTTCCGGGCCAAGTGCTCTACCAACTGAGCTACCGAGGCGAGTTATGATCTAGAACCAAATTTTTCTCTTATGTACGTTGTAATTCCCTAGTGCCAAATGCTTGAAACCATAGCTTCTATCTTTGCAAATGGCGGCTTCTTAGTTAAGAAGACATTTATTGGGAATTTAACACTACTTTATAGCCAGTAGGGCTTCTATTGACGATTTTATTATTCATTTAACACTTCTCATTGAATGATAAATTATATTTGAAGAGAAAAATTTTCGCCTAGACCGGGACTCGAACACGGGACCCTTGGCTTTCCGGGCCAAGTGCTCTACCAACTGAGCTACCGAGGCGAGTTATGATCTAGAACCAAATTTTTCTCTTATGTACGTTGTAATTCCCTAGTGCCAAATGCTTGAAACCATAGCTTCTATCTTTGCAAATGGCGGCTTCTTAGTTAAGAAGACATTTATTGGGAATTTAACACTACTTTATAGCCAGTAGGGCTTCTATTGACGATTTTATTATTCATTTAACACTTCTCATTGAAGGATAAATTATATTTGAAGAGAAAAAGCCAAGGGTCCCGTGTTCGAGTCCCGGTCTAGGCGAAAATTTTTCTCTTCAAATATAATTTATCCTTCAATGAGAAGTGTTAAATGAATAATAAAATCGTCAATAGAAGCCCTACTGGCTATAAAGTAGTGTTAAATTCCCAATAAATGTCTTCTTAACTAAGAAGCCGCCATTTGCAAAGATAGAAGCTATGGTTTCAAGCATTTGGCACTAGGGAATTACAACGTACATAAGAGAAAAATTTGGTTCTAGATCATAACTCGCCTCGGTAGCTCAGTTGGTAGAGCACTTGGCCCGGAAAGCCAAGGGTCCCGTGTTCGAGTCCCGGTCTAGGCGAAAATTTTTCTCTTCAAATATAATTTATCCTTCAATGAGAAGTGTTAAATGAATAATAAAATCGTCAATAGAAGCCCTACTGGCTATAAAGTAGTGTTAAATTCCCAATAAATGTCTTCTTAACTAAGAAGCCGCCATTTGCAAAGATAGAAGCTATGGTTTCAAGCATTTGGCACTAGGGAATTACAACGTACATAAGAGAAAAATTTGGTTCTAGATCATAACTCGCCTCGGTAGCTCAGTTGGTAGAGCACTTGGCCCGGAAAGCCAAGGGTCCCGTGTTCGAGTCCCGGTCTAGGCGAAAATTTTTCTCTTCAAATATAATTTATCCTTCAATGAGAAGTGTTAAATGAATAATAAAATCGTCAATAGAAGCCCTACTGGCTATAAAGTAGTGTTAAATTCCCAATAAATGTCTTCTTAACTAAGAAGCCGCCATTTGCAAAGATAGAAGCTATGGTTTCAAGCATTTGGCACTAGGGAATTACAACGTACATAAGAGAAAAATTTGGTTCTAGATCATAACTCGCCTCGGTAGCTCAGTTGGTAGAGCACTTGGCCCGGAAAGCCAAGGGTCCCGTGTTCGAGTCCCGGTCTAGGCGAAAATTTTTCTCTTCAAATATAATTTATCCTTCAATGAGAAGTGTTAAATGAATAATAAAATCGTCAATAGAAGCCCTACTGGCTATAAAGTAGTGTTAAATTCCCAATAAATGTCTTCTTAACTAAGAAGCCGCCATTTGCAAAGATAGAAGCTATGGTTTCAAGCATTTGGCACTAGGGAATTACAACGTACATAAGAGAAAAATTTGGTTCTAGATCATAACTCGCCTCGGTAGCTCAGTTGGTAGAGCACTTGGCCCGGAAAGCCAAGGGTCCCGTGTTCGAGTCCCGGTCTAGGCGAAAATTTTTCTCTTCAAATATAATTTATCCTTCAATGAGAAGTGTTAAATGAATAATAAAATCGTCAATAGAAGCCCTACTGGCTATAAAGTAGTGTTAAATTCCCAATAAATGTCTTCTTAACTAAGAAGCCGCCATTTGCAAAGATAGAAGCTATGGTTTCAAGCATTTGGCACTAGGGAATTACAACGTACATAAGAGAAAAATTTGGTTCTAGATCATAACTCGCCTCGGTAGCTCAGTTGGTAGAGCACTTGGCCCGGAAAGCCAAGGGTCCCGTGTTCGAGTCCCGGTCTAGGCGAAAATTTTTCTCTTCAAATATAATTTATCCTTCAATGAGAAGTGTTAAATGAATAATAAAATCGTCAATAGAAGCCCTACTGGCTATAAAGTAGTGTTAAATTCCCAATAAATGTCTTCTTAACTAAGAAGCCGCCATTTGCAAAGATAGAAGCTATGGTTTCAAGCATTTGGCACTAGGGAATTACAACGTACATAAGAGAAAAATTTGGTTCTAGATCATAACTCGCCTCGGTAGCGTCAGTTGGTAGAGCACTTGGCCCGGAAAGCCAAGGGTCCCGTGTTCGAGTCCCGGTCTAGGCGAAATTTTTCTCTTCAAATATAATTTATCCTTCAATGAGAAGTGTTAAATGAATAATAAAATCGTCAATAGAAGCCCTACTGGCTATAAAGTAGTGTTAAATTCCCAATAAATGTCTTCTTAACTAAGAAGCCGCCATTTGCAAAGATAGAAGCTATGGTTTCAAGCATTTGGCACTAGGGAATTACAACGTACATAAGAGAAAAATTTGGTTCTAGATCATAACTCGCCTCGGTAGCTCAGTTGGTAGAGCACTTGGCCCGGAAAGCCAAGGGTCCCGTGTTCGAGTCCCGGTCTAGGCGAAAATTTTTCTCTTCAAATATAATTTATCCTTCAATGAGAAGTGTTAAATGAATAATAAAATCGTCAATAGAAGCCCTACTGGCTATAAAGTAGTGTTAAATTCCCAATAAATGTCTTCTTAACTAAGAAGCCGCCATTTGCAAAGATAGAAGCTATGGTTTCAAGCATTTGGCACTAGGGAATTACAACGTACATAAGAGAAAAATTTGGTTCTAGATCATAACTCGCCTCGGTAGCTCAGTTGGTAGAGCACTTGGCCCGGAAAGCCAAGGGTCCCGTGTTCGAGTCCCGGTCTAGGCGAAAATTTTTCTCTTCAAATATAATTTATCCTTCAATGAGAAGTGTTAAATGAATAATAAAATCGTCAATAGAAGCCCTACTGGCTATAAAGTAGTGTTAAATTCCCAATAAATGTCTTCTTAACTAAGAAGCCGCCATTTGCAAAGATAGAAGCTATGGTTTCAAGCATTTGGCACTAGGGAATTACAACGTACATAAGAGAAAAATTTGGTTCTAGATCATAACTCGCCTCGGTAGCTCAGTTGGTAGAGCACTTGGCCCGGAAAGCCAAGGGTCCCGTGTTCGAGTCCCGGTCTAGGCGAAAATTTTTCTCTTCAAATATAATTTATCCTTCAATGAGAAGTGTTAAATGAATAATAAAATCGTCAATAGAAGCCCTACTGGCTATAAAGTAGTGTTAAATTCCCAATAAATGTCTTCTTAACTAAGAAGCCGCCATTTGCAAAGATAGAAGCTATGGTTTCAAGCATTTGGCACTAGGGAATTACAACGTACATAAGAGAAAAATTTGGTTCTAGATCATAACTCGCCTCGGTAGCTCAGTTGGTAGAGCACTTGGCCCGGAAAGCCAAGGGTCCCGTGTTCGAGTCCCGGTCTAGGCGAAAATTTTTCTCTTCAAATATAATTTATCCTTCAATGAGAAGTGTTAAATGAATAATAAAATCGTCATTAAGAATTGTATTCTTCTCTCACCTACTTTCTATGGGTGGAAAAATACACAACAGTTACACCACCACTCATTTTTAACAACAAAATGTTTCAGATTTGTTGAATGTCGTTATATCCAAGTTCTGTTCTTTGATATGTTTTAAAATTATTTTTAATGAATAAATAAATGAACTTCCTTTATTATTCCTGTATTTTATTACTAATCCTTGTAAGAATTATGATATTTAGTAACATTACATACAATGCAACATCAAGAGTTTTTTAAGGCTGATTTAGAAGTTTGCTCTTAATAAATTTTATTTCTTTCATCACATTATCTGTATCACTCATAATTATTTTGGATAGACTTGATCTGTTTATGGATCACTTTATCAAGAGCAGTTCATAAAAAGGTGCAATGCATAGTAAATTAAACTATTAGAGTCGCTGATGAGAAAAAGGACCGAACCTATTACATGAATATTTTAATATATATGTCTTTATAGCAAATCATGCTTCTTTCATATTAGATTAAATAAACAGTGTATTTTATATATTGACTTAAGCTTTCACGGCCGGAATTAGTATGATGATCTTGAAGAAGATTTTCAGGCTGTTGGCCGTGGTCTTGAGACTTGAAGTTCCCCATGCAGAAAACACATCACGGGGAACTGTATGAATAGGGCAGGCAGTTGGCAAAATTGCCAGTCTCAAGACAACCCTCGAGGATGCCGGACGCAGTCTTTGGCAAAACGTCGGGAAACTTCAAGCCTCAAGACCATGGCCATCAGCCCTGAAATCTTCTTCAAAATCATCATAGTGTAGTTTATATTTGAATGTTTCTTCTTATTGGAATGAAATGAAAAAATATATTTTTGAAAAATTACCTCTGTGATTAACACATGTGGATGTGAGCCCAGTAGCCGGTTGGTAGGCCTAGAGCCTTCTAGCCCTGTTGCGCTATGGAGTTATTCTTGAAAAATCAGCAAAATCTGACTGTTTAGAAGTGGGGGTTTACCTGAAACCCAAAACATAAAAAATGTTGTAATGGCAACCAGTTTGTTTTCAATGAAACTGTGTACACATATGATTTAATTAACAAAAGCTGTTTATAATTATATACCAAGAGGACGAAGATCTCTGGGCCATCCTAAGAAACGCTGGAGGGAAAATTTTCTATAGGATCGTAACAGGCCTTGGCCTAATACATGGAAGGAAGGAAGAAGAAGAAGAAATATATATGGGTAAACCAGCAAAATTGAACCACAAATTGGATGGATTGAGGAATTCACTTAATTTATACAGCCCCTAGATTAAGGAATTTTTATTGACTGTAAATGGTTTTACTATGTACAAAAAGCTATATTTTGTATTAATTTCAGTAAAAATGACCCTTTTTGACATGCATCCTCTGCTTACAGATGTAGAATATTTTATACTAATTTCCTCATATATCTAAAGTTCTGATATAAATAAACAGCTTGTGTTTCTAATGCCATTCACAGCACTTTACATGCTTCAGGTTCCGCATTGGGCAGATATATATATATATATATATATATGTGACATTAATGTGGTCTATTTTAAATTTATGCACCACTTCGCAGACTACTTTATTTAGATGATGTGTTCTTCTATTGTATTTGTGTATGTGTATGTTTATCTATTTGAAGAGAAAAATATATGTCTAGACTGTGGTTTGAACCCAGGACCTTTAGCTTTATACGCTAATTCTCTATTGTCTGAGCTATCCTAGGCCTCCAATCTAAATGCAAATTTTTTTCTTATACATTGCAATTCCCGAGAACACCAAATGCTATGAACGGTTGCTCAACACATGCAAATGGTGGGCTCTTATTTAAGAAGAGTTTTAATGGAAATTTTAACATTATTTTATAAAGCCAGTAAAGTTTATTTTTATGTTTTTATTATAGATTTAACATTTCTTACTGAAGAATAAATTATATTTGAAGAAGTTTGTTTATAAGTTTTTGTAGTGTGAATTGTGTTGTATGAGGGATGATGATGATAATGATGGGAAGTGAGAAGGTGAAATTCAGTCCCAGCATGTAACCTACACCTGTCAAAAAGCACCAAGATAGCCTCTAGGCTTAACATCTCAATCTGACGGATGAATCACTATCAACAGTATACCATTCTAACACTTTAATGGAATTTTACCATGAAATTTATTAGTATTATCTAAATCATATTGTCAAGAAATGACAAAGAGGCAGCTAAGATTAGACTCAAAGGGCCATGAAGCTAAAGATGAAGAGAGAGGAACTTATTCATTGTGAATTATTGATTTTGTGTATCCTTATGTATTCTTGTTGGCCATGGTGGACTAGTGGTTATGCTTCTTGCTCTGGTCCCGAGGGTCGTGGGTTCAAACCTGGCCGGAGTGATGAATTTTTTTAGGATGGAAAAATCCAAGGAGCAAGTCCTCTGGGAGGGACTTTAAGCCATGGGTCCCCGAGTCTGAAGATTTTCGGGCTCGTAAAAGATCCTTAAGCCTTAATAAAAGGCCTCTAAGCAAAATTGAACGAACTTTCCTGTCCTAGTACTACCTTGGTTTCCTAGATGTCAGTATGAGGCAGAATGCTGACCATGGGCCACTCCAATGACATCTATACGAAAACAAATGTAACTAAAAATTAGTATGATTCAATTACTTCCCTGTAGGGAGAGAATGCGTAAATCTCGTTGAGGGAAATGAGGCTTACAAGGAGAAGAATTGATATACAGGCTTATACAGTAATTTATATTATTTTCATCATTATTACGTTATTATTCATTATTATTTATTATTGTTTTATACAGAATAATTTACCATACAATTTGTTTATGGAAGAGTATGTAATTTGGAAAATGAATTAATACTGATATTATCTTTATGATTTATACTCTGAACATAATTGATCATTAATATTTAATTTTATAAAGTTTTATTTTGAGGTTATTTTAATTATATGTCCAAGAACAAATCAACATTAATATTGAGGTAAGATGATCAGACCAAAAATAATATAATAATTGATCATTTTGAGTATAGCATGTAATATAGTAGATAAGTTAGTATAATTTAGAGTTTTAACTTTGGCAGTTTCATATTAAGATTTTTTTAAGATTTTAAGATTTATTTAGCCTGGTGGAGTTAAGGCCATGTGGCCTTCTCTTCCACTCACCAGGACAAACATATATTACATAAGAATATAACAATCTTAATTAACTCTAATATTAAACACTAAGTAAAAATTTGATCAAAAGATAATATCTAATATACATATTACGATCTATAATACTACAACCAGTTAATATTAGTTAAAATTAAGACTAAAACTAATAATAAAATGTATACAAACAAGACATATTAAATTGTCCCTGTCTAGTGTATATAAAAAACAGGAAAAATAATGAGATATAGAAAACTAATTTTACGATTATACAATATTTAAAACAAAACAAATAAAAATATTTGTTATTCTTAATATTATTTACATAAATAATTAAATATATTAATATTGCTAAAAGAATACTATCAGTGAGGTGTATAAGTTAGTTTGTTATTAAATAATTCTTTAGTTTGTTTTTGAAGGATGTTATAGTTTGACAGTCTCTGACATAGGGTGGAAGGGAATTCCATGTTTTGGTAAGTGACACCGTAAAAGATAATGAATAATATACAGTGTGATGAGGCGGGATATAAAGGACAATGTGCTGATGGGATCGAGTGTCAAGATTATGTGTGTCGGATAGTCTGATGAAGCGGCGTGATAAATAATTAGGCGATGATGTGTGAAGGATTTTATAGAGAAGGGATAGGGAATGGACAGTTCTACGATCTCTTAGACGAAACCACGATAATTGTTCCAGGGACGGTGTAACATGGTCAAATTTGCGAATACCACAAATAAAACGTGCGCAAGAATTATGAACACGTTGAAGTCTTTGAGTTGAAATAATATTTAAGTCTGTAAAAAGAGTGTCACAATAATCAAAATGGGGCATTGCAAGTGTTTCTACTAACATTTTCCTAAGGGCGAATGGCAAACAATTTCGTACACGATTTAATGAATGTATTATTGAGAAGACTGTTTTGCATGTATGGTTTATTAGTGTTGTGCTACAAGTGTGAGAAGACTTGCAGTTCTCTTTTATTTTTTTATCTTTTCCTATAGAGAGGCTTCCTGGATGACAAAGAACAAGGGGAAAAAAAAATTTAATTATTTTGTTTTAGCAACTTCAGAAGGGATGAAGCTATTGAAGTAAGAATATAGCAATCAATTAAAAAAGTAAGGTCGAGTTTAAGATTTAAAAAAAGATTTAATTAAAATTCTTTATAAGAAAAAATTCTTTAAAAGAAAAAACTTATGAATTTTGAAATTCCTGGGGATTTTGATTTGATCCGGAGGTTCATCGATACACCAACAGATGGAGTAAGAAGCAGTTCTCCTGAACAACGTAACATCAGTCGACAAGAAATTTCTGAAGATGAAGCCACCTAGGCTTTGAAACCAGCATAATTAGAAGACTGGATATGAAGTGAGGTATAAAGAATATTCATTTAAATCTTAAATTAAACCTCATAGTGATTTTTCCTATTAAAGTTCAAGGTTGAGTTTGTTAACCAGCTAAATTGGAGTGTTAGGCATAGAAGTTCACCTAAAACAGAAATTTTAAAATCAATGTAACGGCCATCTTTTTTAGTATTTGCAAAAAGCTCAGCATAAATTAGTCCAAGTTGAAACAAAATGAGGAAGGTATTCTCCAAATATCAGCAAAATCCAACCCTTAGCAGTGAGGGTTTACCTGAAACTTGAAAATTAAAAAAAAAAGACTCTTTGTTTTCACTGTGGTCTGACACATTTAAATAACTGCGTGAGAAATTAATGTTTTGCCAATTTAAAGTTAATAAAAATAAAATATATTCTCTAAACTAGCAAAATTGGCCATATATTCAATTTGCTGAGGAATTTAACTTTCTTTTAATTCAATTTGTGCTTAAACAGAGTAAAAAGTTGTTTCATTTTCATGTCTGTGTGAAAATCAGATCAATATTTGCCATCATTAAAAGTAATGCACCGATAAATTCGTGTAATTTTTTTTCTGAGAAAACCATAGATTTGTGACTCAAATGTTTAAAACATTTTCATTTAATTTATTACAGGGAATTAATTCTTAAAAATATGCACACTTTAATATTTTCACTCTGTATAACCCATTGTTTTGTAGGAAGTAGCAAATGTACGGAGGGTTATTTCTGATCTCTGATAACATATGATTTTTAAGTTTTACCTTAAGAAAAGCCATGTCTCCACCATCGATCATGCTCTATTTGATGGCCCTTCACCCGAGCTATGGCTCGGCATCGGAGTTTCCACTGCAGAAGACTTACGCAGCACAGCCATGTCTAGAAGTTCCCACTCCTCTTTACACACTTTCCAGAGACCGTCTATTGTTCGAGGACGCCTGTTTCCCAATGCCCTTTTGAAGAGTCCAAAGGCACAAAAGTCCATCGGTGATGCATCAGGAGACTTCACTGGGATGTTGCTGAATGGAATAGCATGTATTCCAGTTTCCTGCTCCATTCTCTCCAGGAATGCCAGGGTTGAACCCGATGTGTGACTGGAGGCCTTGTCTTGGTGCACCCAGACTTGGTTTTTGTCTGTACCATAGAGAGCTGGGATTTCGGTCCGGTAAATTGGTGTGAGAACTTCTTCCTGGTAGTACTGGGAGTTGATTTTGACCTTTTTAGCTACTCTACGAATAGTCAGTTTTCCATTGTAGCAATGTCCCGCGATGACCATAAATCCGTTGCAGAAACTTTCTCTGCATTAGGCATACCACTTTTGAAAATTTTTTTCACCCCTTTCTCTATAGTGAATTGCCCGGGGTTTGTTGTAGTCTCCTAGATAAACATATGCTTCATCAAGTGTGACCAAAAATTTACCATTTTTCTCCTGCCAGGTTCTTTTCATAAAGTTTCCTGCTGTAGGTGCGGCGTTCGGCAATGTGACGTGGCAACAATTTATGATCCCTGCTTTTGTGGCGCTTCTCCATGTTTAAATTTTTATTTATTATGGTGTTCACAGTTTTAAGGGATATTCCCAATCTGTTCGCAATCACCCTTTGTGTGGCAGGATTACCACCAGAGATAAGGGCCTTGACCTTTCTGATTACATCTGGGTGTGGGTGGTAGCAGGTCGTGGATTTGCCTGTTTTTTTTTTTCTTTTGGAATTAATCCCAAGCGACCCTTTCCCTTTTTATTAAGCACTGAGCTAATTCCACATTTTGACACCACAAAATTATGTTTTTTGCAAGCCTCAATAATTGCGGAATAACTATAATTAGCGTCGGAAAGGGCAGAAATATACCCTTCCCAAAACGGGTCTATCTGCTTAGGCATTATGAGAGCAACACATGCGTGAGTGTAACAGAAGCAGCACACTGACTGGTTTGATCACCTCGCATGCTCCTGTCCTGATGACTCACACTCCAACGTCACAATCTACTTGGCAAACCGTTCTCAGAGATCCCAAACAACCATCCGTATGCTCTTTATCTCATGTATTATTTTTAAATAGGTAAGAATAGTTTTTATAAGTGTTTGTCCATTACAGTAGTTCTGTTTCATATAAAACTATAATTATGCAATGTTCCTAATTTGTGTATTGTTTTCCAGAATTATCTACAGTTGAAGAAATATTTATATCATCTAATTCAAGACAGAACTTTCATGTGTTTGGTTGCAACAGACCAAGAAGAAAATCAATGTCTACTAATTCTTTTCCTTGCCCAAATTGTGGAAAAGTCTACTGTTGGAAAAAAAGTTTATTAAGACATTTAAGATTGGAATGTGGTAAAGAACCAACATGGCGCTGTCTTTACTGCAAATACGTAACAAGTCACAAACCGAATGTTCAAGGACATATTCGTAGGATACATAAGGACTTGCCTAATATTATTTGATTCCTTTCACAAGTTTATTATCTTTCATACAATGTAAGCCACAATGAAATCTTTACCAATTTCCATAGAATTTAGAATAGGTTATTAGATATCATTATTTCATACAAAGAAATGTCTATGAAATGAAACACCATATATCTCGGCAGATAAGGCGACCTTCAGATAAGACAAGGTATAGATTTTTGTCAAAGTTTTATAGTTTTAGCATATATCTGTCCTATAAGACGACCCCCAAACTATCAACAGCCTTTGAATTTAGTTTAGATCACCGATCATTACTAGCTTACTGTATAGCGTATACAAAATTACTGTATTCATAATTTTTCAAATTAAATTTTGTGTTTTATATATTGTTAATATTTTAACCTCTCATTATGATAAATAAATACATTTTATTTTCATTCAACCGGCAACACTGTTATACTTTCAATAAGTTATACTAGCATGAGAGATGAGACCTGTCGCATGGAAGGCGGTAGAGGGGAAATGAGATTGTTATGTTAAGGAAGACTTGCTGCATGAGAAATTTCTTGTTACGCTACTATCAAATCCAAAGATATGTTATCTGCATATTTAAATGTTATACAGTGCCCTTTGCATCAGGCTTAGTAATAATAACACTATATTAATAATTAAAAGAAACAATGCAATATAAGCAATAATGTCCATTCAAAGTTAAAATTGGGAAACACATTATGAGGTTCTTAATTAATAAATTAATGAGTCATTTTAACATCTTACCTCATATTTCATGTTTTATCAAACACGGTAACTGTAGTTTTCAAATGATCTTGTCATTCATTTTCAACCGCCATTATGACTACCGGATATTCGTTGGAATCTCCCTCTATACACCAGATGGCAACGTTATAGAGGGAGATTCCAACGAATATCCGGTAGTCATAATGGCGGTTGAAAATGAATGACAAGATCATTTGAAAACTATAGTTACCGTGTTTGATAAAACATGAAATATGAGGTAAGATGTTAAAATGACTCATTAATTTATTAATAATGTCCATGTTTATTTACTACACAAAACAGACTGCAAAAGAATTGAATAACCCAATGTTTTCAGCACTGGTTTGATAGTAGCTGTACTCACGGGGATTCACTAAATCTCTAACAGTCCCCCCCCCCCACATGTCAACTGATCAATTTGTCACCGCGCACCGTTATGTGGTGAGTTGTTTTTTCATTTTATAATGGTTTTAATTTACATAAATTTCAATCTAATTTTTTTGTATCCGTCCTATGACGACCCTGGATTTTGGGGGCTTTTTTTATTGTTCAACTATCGTCTTATCTGCCGAGATACATGGTATTTTAAACATTCACTTACGCAAGTTCTAGTACACAGATATATAAATAGTATGTAGCACATAATAATATTGGCAATTGTTGAAGTTTTTTGAAATATTTTAGACATGTAACTCTTTTTTTTCATTTCTTTCGCTCCTTTTATGAAAATAAGAATATTTCAAAAGTATTCTATATTTTTTATTTCACTTATTTATGGATGCTTTAACATCTAAGATCTTGTCGAATCTATTTGTTTACTTTGTAATGATATTATGAAATAAATTATTGTGAAGAAGTGGGTGTGACTAATAAAACTTCCAACCATCATTTGCTTTGACAACTGAGGGAAACCAGGTAAAAAAAAACCTTAAATTAGTCAGGGTTTGATTAGTTGTTACCATGTTAATATTATTCGTTTTTAAACATCTTAATGATGGACAAATTATATTTGAAAAGAAAAATATACGCCTAGACTGGGGTTTGAACCCAGGACCTTTGACTCTCTATGTCACTGCTCTTCCCCTAGGTAGCTGAGATGGAAGAGCAGTGACATAGAGAGTCAAAGGTCCTGGGTTCAAACCCCAGTCTAGGCGTATATTTTTCTTTTCAAATATAAGTTGTTAACCATATTCATCTCTGGTTCTGAGGTTCTTGGTTCAAACTAATTTGGGGTTAATGAATTTTTAAGGGTGTAAGAAACCTGAATATGGCTTCCTTTGGAGGAGAAGTAAAGCACATGAAAGAACCTTAAGCATGAAAAAAGAAGCTTCTGAACAAATTTGTTGACCATTTCATATTCAGCTTTGAATTGTGATGTTAATGAATGACCTTAGCTGTTGAAAAGTATTATGAAATATAATGCACCTACCAATATCCAAAACTAAGAGAGACATAAAATTTGATCTATTTATTTACAGTGTTCTGCCTTAGGGTTTCACTGCAATCACAGCATTTTCATCTATGATTTGCAGCTTTACTAGGGAATTATAGGTGTGGTAGTTTTCCGTTGCTTTCCACACTGGGGATAATAATAATAATGATGATGATGATGGCCTCACCCAGGAAGCTTGTCCTGACCAGTAATTGAACCCAGTCCTGCTACGTAACAAGCCAGCATGCAACCTCAAGACCACAACGGTGGACATTTGATCTATAATTTCTGTTAATTATGATTTTAAAAAATCATGATCATTAATTTGCTTTTTTGTAACTTTAGAGGAATGAAAATTTATATTTTTTGCAACATCATCACTTTAGACCTTTTTGGAATGTTTAAGGTAGAAGATAGTTAAGAAACGAGAGTGATTTAAATTCATAGAGCATTCATATACCCTGGATATCCAGTCACTGATTAATGGTCATATAAAATACTTATTCTAAAAACACTTACATCATCCTCTACCAATATGTTTGGTCTGATGTGACTATCTGGACTCACTTTAAGAGCTTACTGATTCAGATTTTTTGTTAGGCCTTCACATCTACCTTGGAAATGCCAGGAACAAGATCCCCAAAACACTTCATTCTAATAAGCATTATCCTACTTGAGCTATCCCCCTCCCATGACATGGATGTTGGATCAGACTATGTCCCATAAAGGGGACATGATAAGATAATGAGATAAAAACTTAACCTTTTTGGCAGGTGCCATTGTCCTCAGCTGTGTTGAAATATTGTATTTAAAATTATCTGGAGGCCTTTCGGAAGTTAACTTCCATCATCAGCAGGGTGCGTATCTGCTACTAGTTGTTGGTTAAGACGTTGTAGACTCGATGTATCTTTACAACTAATGCTACTAAAGACACATTGAGTCTACAACGTCTCAACCAACAACTAGTAGCAGATACGCACCCTGCTGATGATGGAAGTTAACTTCCAAAAGGCCTACAGATAATTTTAAATACAATATTTTAACACAGTTGAGGACGATGGCACCTGCCAAAAAGGTACATATTTTAAGTTTTTATCTCATGACTATTCACCTCAACGGAATTTGATATGAATTTTATTAGTATTGATGATAAGATAAACTCTAACTCTCCACACATCCGTATCCTGAACTAATGTTTTACGAATCACCCCCTGTATAATCTATTTCCCTTAAATCATGGTTGATGTTATTCTCCAACCTCATCCGTGGTCTACTAACTGGGCGTTTTCCTTCTGTTGTTCCTACAAGACACTTCCATGCCACTCCTTCATTCCCTATTCGTGCCATGTGTCCTGCCCAATGCAGTCTGTGCGACTTATCTGTTTTATCATATCTGGTTTCCTACAAAGATCATGTAGCAGACTGTTATGTAGTCTTCTTGATAAGATTATGATGATAGAATACATTACTGTTTATGTTTTTATTATATGATGTAATTTATTTACAACTGTATTATGTTTGCATAAGTTAATTATTATTTTATATTTGCATCATTACACGATATTCAATGTTATCTATGAACTATGATTTATATGTAGTTTCCATTTTTCTTTCATTGCAGCAAACCATCATATATTTTAATGTATGTTTATGCACTCAATAAGGATAAATTATTTTTTTCAATCATATATTGGCGATGTATTATGTAAATTTATGCACATACATTGAAGGAGAAATTAATTTTTGAAGAGAGAAATTTTCACCCAAATTGGGATATGAACCCAAGTCTCTAGTTCTACATACTAGCATATTGACCATTATGCTATTTGGACACCACACTTCAGATGGAAAATTTTCTCTCTTTTATACAATCTTGCATGCCTGAGGCAATGAACCTTCGTTCTACAATGTCCCCTGACTGATTTCATTCAAGAAAGCTTTTATGAAATTTTAACACTACTATTATAGTTGTAATGCTATTAGTGTGGTATTTTAAATTTAACTGAAAGACAAAATAATTTTTGAAGAGAAAAAATTGTGTCCAAATTGGGATTTAAACCTAAGGTCTCTAATTCTACCATACTAGTGCATTGACAACTTATGCTACTAGGACATCACACTTTAGATAGAAATGTTTCCCTCTTTTGCACAATCCTGCATGCCTGAGGCCATGAACCTTTATTCTACAACACTATCTGGCTGCTTCTATTCAAGAAGAAGTAGAATTAGAGACATTGGTTTCAGATTCCAGTTTGGGTGAAAAGATTTGTCTTCAAAAATTAATTTGTCTATCATTATATTTACTTATTTATCAAATTAACCTGTTCGAATTAAGCCGTGTGATTTTCTCTTCTACTCACCAGGACAACACATGTTATGTTAGAATATAACAGTTACAATAATTATAATATTAAATATCATCATCATCATCATAGTACATTCACGAATTTAGGCCATTTGTTGACGTGTTTCGGCCCAAGAGAAACACTATCCAGAAGTCTTTTGAGTGGACGTCCTGATCTTCTTCCTGAAGGTTGATATCTTAACATTTGTTTGGGTATCCTGTGATCTTCCATTTGAATTCAATTCCTTCTGGATTTCTTCATGTTGAGACTTGAAAGTAGTGTTGAAGTTCCTTAGGATGGGTTTCTGGCCCCGACGCTAAGTAGTCCAGTGGTAGGGCTGCTACCTGCTAATATTAAATACTATATCAAAATTTGACCCAAAATAAAGTAATATCTATACAAGAAATATTTAGAGGCCAAATTATTGAAGCAGTTAGATAAATCTAAGGAACTCACAGTTTGGGAGAAAATTCACATCCAGAAAAATAAAAATAAAATAATGAATTTTGAAATTCTCAGAGATAAAGATTTGATTTTGAGGTTCTTCAGTCAACCAACAGATGGAGCAGGAAGCAACTACAAGATTATCAGCCACCAATTCAACAGTTAGATAAAGCTGAAGAAGTACAAAGGAGTATTGAAACTAGTCTTTGAGAAATCTGCAATTATGAGGTGAGGTATTAAACATCTAATTTATTGCTGTTTGCTATATATATATATATATATATATATAATATTACAGGATTTTGTATTACAGGAGTCAACTTATGACTATTAACAGAAGCATCTCACTAATATTATTTTTTATAATTTGTTTTTCCATTATTTAATAAAAAATAGTATTAGGTTTATCAATATATTTACCTAATGTATTTTATATATATATATATATATATATATATATATATATATATAAGTTATAGATTAATATTCATTACAGTTTATTACTTTCTTTGTATTTTTTTTTTCCTTTTCATGTATAGTAGATCAGAGCTATTATTCCTTTGTGTAGGCCTATGCATTCTTTTATTAGTTTTAATTTTAATTGTCTTTAATTTTATTGTATTATTAGACATTATTTTTATTATTATTATTCAGTTTGGCCAGATAATTAATTGTTTAGTATGTAATATTACTGTAAATTTTGTACTTAAATGTAACATATGTTTGTTCCGGTGGGTGGAAGAGAAGGCCACAGGCCATAACTCCACCAGCCTAAATAAATAAATAAATAAATAACTCACTGGCACTATCGAACCTCTAGGTTTGTGGCCATGTGGTTAACTGTGCATCTGACTGTTGACAATAAAATGTAGACTCTTTGATATATGCAAAATATATGAGGTGAGGTGTAAAATATGATTCATTTAAATAAAACCTCATAGTGTTACTTCTTAAAATATCAATATTATTCATTCAGTCTGTATACAATTCAATTGTATTTTATTTCCTTGAAATCTTTTCAAATAACATATCCAATCTCAGCAATTTAATTGAATATTGTTCTTTGTTTGTGGTGTTTATAATCAATTGGTGTATTTTAATTTAATAATCTTTTGTTCCTAGCTTTCTTTAACATTTTGTTCTCTTCTAAAATATGTTTTGCATTATGGAATGCAGGCTTTCACAGCCAGTAATCATGATATTTTAAGATTCCAGACTATGTGGCCATGGTCTGTAACTGGTGTCTCTTCCAGACGTTTCTCCCTCAACTGCAAGGGCATCTTCAGTGGCGAGTGCTTCTAAGTGATATTCCCTTGTCATAGACTCGACTGTCAATGAGTCTCACCAGTTATAAACCATGGCCACATAGCCCGGAATCTTTTAATATTATTTATTGCATTGTTATTATTTCCTTTATGTACCTATTGTATTAATTTCAACAGAAACTAACGGGCTTCCAATATAAAATCGGACCGGCCTCACGGAGTTTCACCTGGCACGCAGTGCTGTCTCTTCCTCCTGCAATTCACCCTGCCTGCCACCCGTCCTTGAACTGTTTCTTACCTTATAGAAAATGCTGGAAATGTTGTCTTCCCGCACACGTGCTATGGGATCACCTTGGTTTAGACAATGAACACGTGTACACTTGTAAGGTTTGAGTTTTAACAATTTTGTTGCTGTATGTGCAGAAGATACTGAAATCCCAACTTGTTGTGCTAATTTCGGTAATGATTTTTGTGATGAACTTTTGCAAATTTTCGCCAATTTCGTCTAATTTTTCTTCGGTGAGAACCGTACGCCTTTGTGTGTGTTTCTTATTTTGTACTGAACCAGTGGTCTCAAATTTAGTCACAAGATCGTGGATTGTCGATCTCGAAGGAGGTAATTGTCCAGGGAAGTTCCGAATAAATTCCTCGCAAACGCGACGAGCTGATTCGTATTTATAATAACATTTACACACATAAATGCGCTGCTCTAATGTCAGCTGACGTCTCATCTTGTCAAACGATAGTAAACTGACTAGTTCAAGGACGAGCGGCTGGCAGAGTGAAATGCGGAAGAGGAGAGAGCGCTGCCTGACGGGCGAAACCCCGTGAGGCTGGTCCGGGTTTATATTGGAAGCCCGTTACATGATTGATTTTACATAAAGAAAAGAAGCAGAAGATAAATCAACTATTCTAAACACCTAATAGAAGAAGACCATAATATTAATACAATAGGTAAGACACTATCAATTTTGTGTAATGAAAACATCAATAGAATAAATATTTTAGAAGAGGTCAAAATTTTAAAAGAAATTAGTAATAAAAGGCCATTGAATGGAAAATACCAACTGATCTTAACTCATTATACAAGTTGATTACAGCAAAGAACAATAATCAATCAACAAATTGATGAAAATGGATAAGTTATCTGAAATGCTTTCAAGAAATTAAATACGTTGGAATTGAGGAAAGCTGAATAAAATATAATTAAATTTATTTGTACATGGGATGGACACATCATGTGCATGCCAGCAAAACAGTTACTGAAAAAAGTCCTCCTGATGAAACTAAGAGGTAAGAGACCAAGAGGAAGACCCAGAACCAGATAGGGAAGACATTGAAGATAGAGAAGAAACATGGGCAGAAATAATACAACTTAAATATGTGAGGACTGAGAAAGCTTTCTGTAATAATAAACATAAGTGATTGGAAGCGGCTTAAAGAAAATCATATTATTTAGTTCATGCACATATTGTTACTCAATAATGAAAAAATACGAGTAAAGTATTAACTCTATTTATTCTAAAATTATGAATTTTTAGTGCTGAATGAATGTTACATATTATAATATACAGAGTGAAATTAATATATGTATGCAGATTTTAAGTATGAATTGTTCCTAATATGATAAAAATATATCTTGTCTGTGAGTTGCAAATGTAGGCTTTCTCAGAAAAATCTATTTTTATACAGATGTTTATTGGTGCATTACTTCATATAATGAAAAAAAATAATTTTATGAATTTAGTTAATATGTTCAGTATAATTGTTTTTATTATTCATTTCATACATCTCAATGATCAGATAGCTTACTCAGTAGAGCATTCACCTATCATGTGAAAGGTCCTGGGTTCAAGCCCTGGTTTGAGCGTACAATTTTTCTCTTGAAATATAATTATTTTAATATATATTAAATATAAAATAATAGATATATTTTATTTGTACTGTATAGGTTAATGATAATTTATTTTAAAAGTTTGTTTTAATTTCGGTGAGTATGGATTGATTTTCACACTACTTAGGGGACTTCCTTTAGCATTTTTCAGTAAAATACATAATTCATCCCTAAAATGCTGTCATTTTTCCTTGCATTATATCAATAAAAAATGTTTACTTTTGTTTCTTTTAATTTAGTGTATGCTAAAGGAGACGATGAGATAAAAAAAATACTAAAGGAAACATGGTGGGATTTCATATCTCATATGTAGTAGTAGTAGTCTAATTTACATTGAGTTGTTTTTGACTCACCTCATACTTCTTAACTCCCTCGCAGATTTGAGTTTCGTCACAAATGCAGTTGACGTAACTCGAGTCTCTGAGGGAATTAAGAAGTATGAGGCGAGTCAAAAACAACTCAACATAAATTAAAATGAACCTCATAGTGTTATTTCACCTACACAACTTAGTAGTAGTGTACCCTGTACCTCCTCATATGGGGACATGGGTGCTCCCTATCAGGAGTTTCCTAACTAATCTAATTTATTTTCCTACAGATGACAATGGTTGACATGTCTCCACATTACTTTGAAGAGACATCTAGTAGGCAATTGAGGTATTACTTGGATAGCAAACATCAGTTAAATTTTGCTCAGAGGCACTAATTTAGGCACGATTAAAATTTATATCTTTACCGGGTAACAAATTTAGACCAAGTAGTTAGGAAACAGGTATGCTACTACCTGAGCTAGTGCGATGGACTTGTCCCATGTGAAATGTCTGAAAATGAGACCAATACTCGCAATCGTTATGAAGTATTGCACAAATAAATTTCTTTACATTTTTTCCTTAAAAAACATACATTTGTGATATAAAACATTTTTATTACATTTACAACAATGAATTCATGCTTAGAATCTGATGCACGTATGTTATTTACATTCTGTATGTCAATTGCTGATGATAAAATTGCTGATAGTATTGTGATGCTTGTATTTTTACAGGATTTACCACATATGAAGTTTTATCACCTTACAGTTGTAGTAGCAGCAGCAGCAACCAAGAAAATAAGTTTATTGTTGATGCTCCTACAAGAAGAAGTGGAAAAGAACGAGGTTCAGCATTAACTTTTGTTGAAAGTCATTTCTGTCCCAATTGTGGTAAAGCTTATACATGGAGAACAAATATGTTAAGACATTTAAGATTAAATTGTGGGAAAGAGCCTCAATGTCAGTGTCCGTATTGTCCATTTAAAACAAGCCAAAAAACATCACTTCAATTACATATTGGTCGTAGACATAAAGATTTGCTAAATATATGAATCAAAACTATATAAAACATTCAAAAGATACTATTCAAAAGAAACTATTCAAAAGATACAGCAAAAGACTGGTTTTGGCGGTTATTTTCACATTAATATATTTATCTTTTGATGCAAAATTGTTGTTTTTTTTTTCAAATCTTTTGCTTATATAAATGAGTGTGTATGTTCATAGTTAAATATGGGAAATAACATTATGAGGTTCTTAATTCATAAATTAATGAGTAATTTTTCCATTTTTTACATCTTAATGAGAGAGATGGTTCTCTTGTAAACTAGTTCTCGTGTTTAGGGAAACATAAAATATGAGGTAAGATGTAAAAAATTACTTATTAATTTACGAGTGTGTATGTGTTCTAATGCCAAATGCTACACTTTACGTGATTTGGGTTCTGGTTGGATGAGTAGATTGCATAATGTGGTCTATTTTCAATGTATGCACTACTTCGGCAGACCACTTTATGTAAGTGATGTATTCTTGTATTTTTACAGAGACAAGTGCAGATGAATGTATGTTTATGTTTGTGTAGTATAAACGCAATATACAATATGTTAACTAAAGTATTAAAAGAAATGAGGAAATTATGGAAGAGTTGGATGTAGAACCCATTCTTCACCATATACAGAACTACCAGAACAACTGGAAAGCCCATCTTCAACGAATGCCGTCTCATAGAATTCCAAAAGCCATACTTCGCTACTGCTCCTAAGGCAAAAGATCGCTGGGATGTCCAAAAAAGCGCTGGCTGGAAAATTCCTCTTTGAGACCGTAACAGGCCACATGGCCTAGTACTTGCATGGATGATGATAACTAAAGTATCATACAGAGTAGTGTACAACTTAGATCCCAGGTATAAGCTTTTTAATTTTAACTTTTCTGATTGTTAATTCAGATACAAAAATCACTTAAAAAATAAATATTGGACCTTATGAATAGTGTAGATAATGATATAAATGAACTGTTTATGAAAACAAAAAAAAATATTGCATATGTAATAATATTAATAATCCTGCTACTAATAAGGATCCTATTGAAATAATTATCCATAAATATGTTGGCACTCTCTAATGTAGTTTGTTAGGGGAGTACACTACAATCTGCAAGGTTGCAAGATCAATTCCACTGGCATCCTAATTTTTAAACCTTCTGGGAATGTCATGACCTTGGAGTCAACTCATTGTCTAATGGAATTGAATGTAAACATATGTTTTGGGTAAAAGTAGTCATCAGATAGCTGACAACTGACTGATATTTCAGGCCACATGTCTAGAAAGGGGAGCATTTTATCAGATTTATAATTTTTAACCTCATATTATTCCAAGAGCCTTCTAGGGCCTGTAGTGGGATCCCTTTACATATGTGTGTGTGTAATATATATATATATATATATATATATATATATATATCAACGTTAAGAATTGCATTTTTGATAAAATTCTCCTATTTTTCTATACAATCACCATGAGATAACAGCTGGTGATGACAACTTTATCTCCAAAACATACATTTTGTAGGCCTGTATATATATATATATAAAGTTTTGTTAAAAAAATCTTTATTAATATTTACTGGTAGGTCTATTTCAATACATAATTTTCAGAACAAATTTTCTTTTAATTAAGTGAGTCAGAAATAACTTTTTGTATCTTACCTCATAAAACTCCATGATTTTCACAGGACCAGTTTCAAAAGCTATTGCTTCTATCCTCAGCTAAAGTCTTGAGTAGGAATGTTGTTTGAGGATAGAAGCAATGTCTTTTGGAACTGGTCCTGTGAAAATCACTGAGTTTTTTGAGGTAAGATATAAAAGTTATTTCTAGCTCACTTATATAAATTATTAATTACCTTATAGTGTTAATTCCTATTGTGAATGTTTTATTAAACTAATTCTCTTAATAATTAAAAAAATATATTAACCTGTATTTGTAAGCTTGACTTCCCACATGTAATATGTATAAAACAATTTACTAATGTATAATAAATCCTAGATTAATTCCAGTTACTCTTAAAATTAGATGCATGAATTTGTAGATATCTGTGAGAATTGCTTTCATAGTTGTGTGCGAGGTACTATCATTCATATCTTGTCAAGAGATCTAGTCCGATATAACGTTTCTAGAGAATTGATGACATGTCTAGTAATTTACACATACTCATTTTAATTTCATATGTTTTCATTTTTAATACAAATATTAATATATATTGTATATGTTAATGTGTATTGATGCATCAGTAATGGGCCATTTCTAGTTGCTAACAAACCAAGTATTCTGAAAATTGACTCTTATTTATTTAGTATTAGTTAAATCCTGAATGTTAAATGGTTGTAATGAAGAATTTCAGATGATATCACTACTCTTCTAATAACTTTTAAATTGCATGCCATAATATATATCTATTATGTGCATATTCCAATGCCACCCTATGCACTTTTTGTGCTTTGTGTTCCACTGTAGGCAGATAGATGGCACTAATATAGTCACAAAGGGTCATTGTTATTAAAAGGGAGGAGACCCTTTAAAACCTTATTAAAAAGGCTTAAGGTCCCAACCTTAACAATATCCCAGTCTACCTTCACTTGGTGCAGCTGTTACGAATCAAGTTTCAGCATTAGTCAGCCTGGTGAGCTAATGACTGGACCTGGTATCATTTCCCTCTCTACACTTTATTATCCAACCTCCCTTGGTTGAACTCATGTTTGTTCCCAACCCTGATGGTATTAGAGCATTCGAGGTCTAAGGGATCTTTTCACTTCTTCATTTTACTAACTTATATCTTACTAAATAACATATATTGCTGACCTGGCATGGCAACCAATAATGGCTTCTAAGTGGCAATTAGGAGAAATGGTTGGTAGAGTTGTTGCACAATCTTCCAGCTAGGTCCGATGGTCCCACTGACCAACAGCAGGTGCAGTCCTCCAAGCAAATTGGAGGTTGAGAATGGATGATGCAATCGCCAAATCAGAAAAATATGGTGTCAATTGAATATAGACCTTATCCCAGACTATGAGTTCTGTTGATCTTTCCAGTTTAAACAATTTTTAACTTCTCAATTCTATGGCAGCTACTGCCAATTTTTTAATTTTTATTTCTCCATATTTTATTTCTAATGTGCTCTTTCATTCTAGTGTTTATATTTCTTGTAGTTTTTCCTGTTTTTTTTTTCACATTTCTCACATTTTATCTGGTAGTTTTTTTTTTTTTTTTTTTTTTTTGCCTGTCCATCACTAGAGGAAAGGAATATGCAATGCTTGCAGTGGACATCTCAACAGTTGGTTGTTGGATGAGGTTGTAGGAGATGTTTCTTTGAAATCAGGATTTTTGCAAAACAATAGTAAAAGTAATTAAGGTAGAATATACCTCATAATGAGAATTCCTAAAATAAGTAAGTAAAAGTAATGTTTTTGGGCTCAAACTATAAATGCAATAAGTGTAGTAAAATTTAAAAATTAAGATTTAAATTAAAGTGTTTTATATCTCACCTCATATCCAGTCTCCTATTAGGTGAAGCATAAAACATTTTAATATAAATCTTAAATTAAACCTCATATAAAAGTTCAATATAAAGTGTAGTAAAGTTACAAATAAAAAACCTTTAAATAGACATGTATGTTTGTAAGATGTAGGTGTATAAAGAAATAAAATATTCTTTGTCCATATTTGTGATTTATTATATATTTTTTAAAATAGTATTTTAAGGTATATATTTATGTTATATTTGAAGAGAAAAATTTTTGCCTAGACCGGAACTCGAACCCGGGACCCTTGGCTTTCCGGGCAAGTGCTCTACCAACTGAGCTACCGAGGCGAGTTACGATCTAGACGCAAATTTTTCTCTTATGTACGTTGTAATTCCCTCGCGCCAAATGCTTGAAACCATAGCTTCTATCTTTGCAAATGGCGGCTTAAGAGAAAAATTTGCATCTAGATCGTAACTCGCCTCGGTAGCTCAGTTGGTAGAGCACTTGGCCCGGAAAGCCAAGGGTCCCGGGTTCGAGTCCCGGTCTAGGCGAAAATTTTTCTCTTCAAATATAATTTATCCTTCTATGAGAAGTGTTAAATTAATAATAGAAATCATCATTATATTTATGTTATTAACATTATGATGTTACTTTAATAATTTACAACTTTGGTATGAAGAATGTAAACACATATTTATAGCAGAAAAATGAATTCAGTGTCATGTTTTGATATTTGTATTACAGAGATATTTTATCAACAGTTACAAAAAAAAATGGAAATGAGAGAAAAATGGGTTAAGTCCAACTTGTGAAATTTTGACATTGCTCTTTGGATGTATACAGTATAAAATTGAACATTTTGTCTACTGCTGGGTAGACATCCTCAAGAGACTGTGGTTTCCTCTGTGTACTCTTCAGCTGATGACTATAGACTGGTTCCCACTTTCAAATCTATAGCTATCAGCTGAGGAGTTAAAAGAGGACAAACAATCTCCTGAGGATGTCCACCTCAGCAATAGATAAAATTAATTAAATAAAAATAAAACTACGTTTTATTTTTATTTAATTAATAAATATGGATTTTCATCAAGTAAACACCAACTCAATTGATTATTTAATAGATAAAATGTTGAATTTTCTTACCATTCTTAAAACCATGACCATTCAGCTTGGAAGACGAATTTAAGAATCAAGATACCGGCCATAAAAGCCTACATAGCTATATTTACACAGCTAAGTTGTTTGATCGATTCGTACAAGAGAAATGAAATGAAATCTATACAAAACTCTGGTAAACCAATATTAATATATTGACAGTGAAATGTGGAACTTGTCCAAGACCGACATGTCAAGTTCATTTGAATATATTTTAAGAAAAATATATGGCCCAATAGGTGACATGGGAGAATGACGTGTAAGATATAACTCTGAGCTCTATCAGCTGTATAAGTCTCCTGTTGTGGTTACATCAATTAAAGTTTCAAGATTGCGATTGTCAGGGTACATACAAAGAATGACTGAACATGATGTACCCAAAAAAATTGTGGAAAGTAAATTTGAAAGAAAAAGTAATGTAGGACAACCAAGACTGCGTTGGATGGATGGAATTTTGGAGGAACCTAAGAATTGAGGGATGGTGGCTGGTTACCGGGGACAGAGATGCCTGGAAGAAGTTTTTGAGGGAACCTGAGGCTCAAATCAGGCTGTTGCTGATGATGGGTTTACTTGATCAAAAACCAGTTCAATTCATAATCATCATCAGCTAGACAATGCTGGATGGGTCAAAGCTTCTCTCAGAATCTTCCTCTAAATTTCTCTATCTCTGGCAACCAAGTACCAGCTCTCAAGTCCTAAGGACCTCATATCCTGTAATATTCTATCATCCATCTTAAGTTTGGTCTTCCAACTCCCCATCTTCCTTCTGATTTACTTTCCATAATTTTCTAATTATCTCACTTTTATTCATCCTTTGGATGTGTCCTGCCCATCCCAACTTTTTTATCATAATGTCATATAGACTTAATATTAGGTGAGTTATGCAATTAATATAATTCCTCATTATATCTTACTATTCATTCTCAATTTTCCTTTGTAGGCCTGAATATCTTTCTTTCAAAAATCCCTAATTGAGATTAGCCATGTCCTGTTAGAGTCCAAGTCTCACTGTCATTTGTTAACATTGGTTTAATTAGTGTTTTATATAATACAAGTTTTGTTCTGTATTAAGTTATGTAGGTAGGAAATAACACTATGAGGTTTATTTTAATTTTGTTGAGTTGTTTCTTGACTCACCTCATACTTCTTAACTCCCTCGCAGATCTAGATTTCGTCACTGTACTTGTGACATTCTCAATGCTGTTCATGTTTACAACTGATGTCTAATGGTCTCCTCTCATGCAGACTGACCTCTGCGCCATCTGAAAGATTATTTTCATTTTATAATTCAATCATTTCTAGAATAATCATATCGACCCCCTTGTTGATAAAAAGAGGTGCAGCCCCTGGCTGACCGACAAACTTCCAAATCAATCCCCTCTCCTTATCATCAATTTTGAAATACCCGGTGATAAGGAGAGGGGATTGATTTGGAAGTTCATCGATCAGCCATCAGATGGTGCGGAGGTCAGTCTGCAGGAGAGGAGACCATTGGACGTGAGTTGTGAACGTGAACAGCATTGAGAATGTCACAAATACAGGGACGAAATCTAGATCTGCGAGGGAGTTAAGAAGTATGAGGTGAGTCAAGAAACAGCTCAACAAAATTTGTTCTGTGTCAGATATTTTATTTAAAATACTTCAGCAGTGAGAAAATTACATTTATTGGCACAAACCATGACAACTTTATTTCCTAAACAATTTTTCTCGGGGGCGTTGGGGCATTTATATGATAACTGAAACTGTCCTTTTAAATCTGAAACTTCTGGACAGCTAGTAAAAGGTGATTCGGTAACAAAAATCCAAACCTTTGAATTTTTAATATTAGCATGATTATAGTAATTTTAACATTACTAATAGAAAAAAAATGATTCTTTATTTTCAGATTTTCCTGCTCATCAGCTTCTATCCCCTGCTACAAATGATGTTAATTTAATTTTTTCTGAATGGAGTCAAAACAGAGTAGTCATGGAGCCACACTGTTGTCCTAATTGTGGATCATTCACTTGGAAAACTAGACTACAAAGGCACATGCAATCAGAATGTGGAAAAGAGCCTACTTTACAATGTCCATTTTGTCCATATGTCACAAATCACAAGTCAAGTGTACAGAAACACATTTCTCAAAAGCATAAGGACAAAAATTTCCATTTGTACTGAACTCAGAATCTTATTGAGAAAAAAAGAAGTATAAAAAAATACAAATGACTTAACTCTTAATTATATTATTTTTAGTCTGGACATCTTACCTCAATATTAATGTTGATTTGTTCTTGAACATGTTTCAAAACAATTCTGTTTTATCATCAGCTTTCCCAGACTGGGAACTAACTCTTAATCAAACCTGGAATTTCTTAACTGCATGGAAATAAACTTTCCTTACTTCCCTATCCTTAGCTAATATTTTCCAATCAATTCCTTTGTAATTGACCTCCCTCAAAGCATCTCCAGTTTTCCTACAATAAGTTTCCATGACCCAATTTGATTCCCTATTCATGCCACATGTCTTACCCATTGCAGTCTATTGACTTAACTCTGGTTTCCCATAAAGAACATCTAGCTCATTGTTAATAGTTTTCTCCATTCACCTATCTGCTTGTCTCTCTTTGGTCCATACATTTTTCTTAAGTACTTTATTTATAAGTAAATTATTTTTAATATATTTTTTATTTTTATAAATTGAATTGGATAAAATGCTTTTACATCTCACCTTGTAAAGTTCTGTATTTTCACGTAGATTGTGGTAATTGCAAAATTTCAACAGTTGGTAGTTTGATGATGAATGCAAATGCCTTTGAAACCAGTATCGTGAAAACACGGAACGTTTTGAGGTGAGATGTAAAAACATTTTATCCAACTCAATTTATAAATTGTAAATTACTTCATGGTGTTACTTCCCAATGTAATTTTAATTAAATTATTTTTATGTCAACCTTGAGGCAACAGTAATTTTTTTTAGTAATTGTATCAGTTACATTCCTTTGCATTTGATTACCTAATTTTTAATAATATATTTATTTAATTTAGTTTAGATGCCAAGACTTAGATAAGATCTCTTTTATTTAATGAAATAAAAATAAAACTTACAGTTTTATTTGATTTTCATATATGATTTTCTCTTTTAGTCTTGTGAATTACATTAATTCATATTAACATCATAAATTTTCTTAATTGTAAATAACTATAATATTTATTTAATTAATATAATGACAAGTTTTCATTATAAATCATAAATTCAATAATTAAAGATGAATTTCCTAGCTTCCTAATGCCTTTATATTATTTTTAGTCTGATCATCTTACCTCAATATTAATGTTGATTTGTTCTTGGACATGTTTCAAAACAATTCTGTTTTATCGTCAGCTTGTCCAGACTGGTTTGATTTATGTTGCATTATGTTGCACACCCTGGATGTCGATGTCAGCTCCATATGCCTGTTTACCTGCCCTTGAGTGTTGGAGATGGAGTCTGTCCCATCTTGTCACAGAAGATGCAAGACAGGGGTTGATAAATATCCAAAATGTTGTGTATTCCAAGGAAATCATGACCAGTGCATAAACGGAAATAAACAACTGCTACCCCTTTTTTGAAGAGAAAAATGTTTGCCTGAACCGGGATTTGAATCCAAGACCCCTCAGTTTATGCAGTTACACACTAAACAATGTGTACTACTTAGCCATCCACATTCAGACACTATTTTGTTTTTCTCATAATCCCATATCCTTGTAGCAAGAAATCACCATTCACAATGCTATTGTGTTGCTTCTTAATGAAGAAGAATTTATTGATGGGTTTTTGACATTACTTTTTAAGTTGTAAACCTACTATTAAAATTTTAAAATACAATAGGAAGTAACATTAAGAGGTTTGTTTAATAATTAAAACATTTTGTCTGTTCATTCTTACCTCTTAGAGTTGTTTTTGTCGAACATATGTTTCAGAGCTTCTTAGCCCCATCGTCAGCGATACAGACTTAATTTTCTCATGTTGTCGGCCCTGATTCTTGATTCCTGCTCTCTTTGCCTCTGGTCCAATGAATTTACTAATGAGGTTCCTTTCTGCGGGAATTTCAAAGTTCATAATTCTTTCCTTAAATATACAGAAGAACAAGGAAAGAATTATAAACTTTGAAATTAGTGTTTTATATAATACAAGTTTTGTTGTGTGTGTCAGATATTTTATTTAAAATATAGCAATGAGAAAATTACATTTATTGGCACAAACCATGGCAACTTTATTTTCTAAACAAATTTCTTGGGGCATTGATGTGAAAACTGAAACTGTCCTTTTAAATCTGAAACTTCTGGACAGCTAGTAAAAGGTGATTCGGTAACAAAAATCCAAACCTTTGAATTTTTAATATTAGCATGGTTATAGTAATTTTAACATTACTAATAGAAAAAAAATGATTCTTTATTTTCAGATTTTCCTGCTCATCAGCTTCTATCCCCTGCTACAAGTGATGTTAATTTAATTTTTTCTGAATGGAGTCAAAACAGAGTAGTCATAGAGCCACATTGTTGTCCTAATTGTGGGAAATCATACACTTGGAAAACTAGTCTACAAAGGCACATACGATCAGAATGTGGAAAAGAGCCTACGTTACAATGTCCATTTTGTCCGTATGTCACAAATCACAAGTCAAGTGTACAGAAACACATTTCTCGAAAGCATAAGGACAAAAATTTCCATTTGTACTGAATTCAGAATCTTGTTGAGAAAAAAAAGAATATCCACAAAAAAAATACAAGTAACTTTTAATCAAACCTGGAATTTCTTAACTGCATGGAAATAAACTTTCCTTACATCCCTATCCTTAGCTAATATTTTCCAATCAATTCCTTTGTAATTGACCTCCCTCAAAGCATAGTTAATCTTATTCTCTCACCTTATTCTTGGCTTACTTACTGGGTGTTTGTACCTCCGATTTTCCTACAATAAGTTTCCATTTGATTCCCTATTTGTGCCACATGTCTTACCCATTGGAGTCTATTGACTTAACACTGGTTTCCCGTAGCTCACTGTTATAGTTTTCTCCATTCACCTATCTGCTTGTCTCTCTTTGGTCCATACATTTTTCTTAAGTACTTTATTTTTAAGTAAATTTTTGTTGTTGTTATTTTTATAAATTAATTTGGATAAAATATTTTTACATCTCACCTCATAATGTTCTGTATTTTCACGTAGATTATGGTAATTGCAAAATTTCAACAGTTGGGAGTTCGATGATGAATGCAAATGCCTTTGAAATCAGTATTGTGAAAACACGGAACGTTTTGAGGTGAGGTGTAAAAACATTTTATCCAACTCATTTATAAATTGCAAATTACTTCATGGTGTTACTTCCCACTGTAATTTTAATTAAATTATTTTTATGTTAACCTCAAGGCATCAGTAATTTTTTTGTATTATCAGTATTGTATAACACAGAAGTACTTTCGTATGTTTTATATAATTTCAACACTTAGAGAGTCACTGTGAGTGTTAAGGGGGGTGATGGGTGAAAAATTGACCATTTGAGATCAAAATTGGCCTTTTTTTTTTGTTTGTTTTTTTTGTACTAAAAATAGCCTGTACTCTAATGTATATGTTGGCAAAGTTTCAGAGGCCTATGACGCTTCTAAGTGCCCTAAATTACGTCAGAGTTAAAAGGCTGTGCCAGTTAAATACTACCTGCATGCAAATCTGTAAACTTTTTTCCACACTTTTATTTTCACTGGATTTTTTTACATTCAAAATTGAATGGAATTCAGAAATTTTGCCCTAGAAGGTTCAAATTTTTACTGCATGTCCTAAAAACAATGGGTAACAAAGTAGTGCATGGGTTTCATGACTGAAGTAGTATTATAAGAAATAAAAAATAAAATGTATGCAATTATTAATTTTTTTTGTAATTTCATGCATGAGGTACAACATTATTTTTTTTCTTGTATTCACATTATAAGAATTCTTATGCATGATGTTTTACTAAATATTTGAGGGGTCTTATAAAAAAATCAGACAATTTTACTAAAAAATTGTGGAACTCATTTAATTATAATATACAGCAAATTTAAAAAAAATATAATATTTAATAACTCGTAAAATAAATGTCTCACAAGAATGAAACTTAAACACATCATTATATATCATACAGTGAACATTTGTACAAAAAAAATGAAGTCTCTAGCTCAAAAAATGTAGAAAATAGAAATTTCATCCATCTTCCCCCTTAAAGTTAAGAAAAGTTTATATGTTAAACATATTCTTAAAATAAATATATATTTTAAATTATAAAAAATTGTAAGATGTAGAGTGTTCCCCATCTGCTTCACTCCATTTGACTCCTATTCCTGTTAAAATATATTTTACTTAAAAAAAATTGTATCACCTCACTTGATATTCTTCTTCTTATTAGACCAGTTTCGGGACCTAATTAGGTTCCATCCTCAGTACTTTGATCACTGTTATTTTGTCTTGAAGAGCTGACTCTTCAAGTCAGTGAGGAGCGTCAGTTCTTCTTGATGACATAACAATGATTGTGAAAATACTGAGGATGGAACTTAATTAGGGGCCGCATGCAAATACATTAGTCTCTACTCAAATTATTTCCAATCACTGGTGAGCTGACTCACCGTGAGCAAGTGCAAAGATCGAATTAGCTACCCACAAACTTGTCATGCATGAAAATCGTCGTTTTCGTAATATTGACAAGAAATTACCCAGAATTCTCAGCGATAAAACCACTTCCGTATTTTTGTCTGCTATAGAGGAACGTATTTATGCTTGCATCCCGCAAATAATACCGTATACAATGACGTCTGCATCGCGCAATATTATGCCGATTCTCCTGTTCTTCCAGTTGAATTCTTTGGTAGACTCTATCAAATTCCTCTCCTCCGCATATACCGAAAACATGATCGAAGTCTTCAAGGTCCAACATCTTGGATAAAGCGGCAAGGTTTCAAACTACATCGGTTCCCTTCGGGATTCTCACGATAAGTTTCTATGTTAAGCTATGATCTTAAGTTATCTCGTCAGGTAGCTTACGAATTTCAACAATTATTATCGCATGAATAGATTTCTGAGTAAGCAAAATTGTATTAGGATAAAACTTTCTCAGCAGAGAACGTTTACGGTCTAATGCGTTCAAAGATTTGACCCTAGGTCCTGAAATTAGTCTAATAAGAAGAATATGAGGTGAAGTGATACAATTTATTCTTGAATAAATATCTCCTTTAATTCGTAAAAAAATTATTATTTTGCTATATTTTTTTATTGGCCTCTTTCTTTTTATTTTGTATGTCAAGTTTTTGCAATGCTTCATATATAATGTATATGTTAAACTCAATTCCCAATGTGGACTTTATTTATTATTTGTCTTTAAAAACATTATATAAAGTTTCTGGATTTAACATTGCTTTTCTATGAGTACTGTATAATCTTACCAGATTGGTAAGGTGGTAACTATTTGTGTGTTAAACACAATTATTCTCAGTGTGTATTTTATTTATAATTTATTTCCAAAAAAGTTTGTAAAAAGCTACAGGATTTAATAGTGTCTTTCAATGAGTACAATATAATCTTAACAGATTAGTAAATGGTAACTAGGAATATCTTCCAAGTATCTATTTGGTTTAGGTGACTTACACATAAAAAAGAAATCCATGGCACAACATGTCCACAAATAATCGAGGATAACTAAAATAAATGCTGTCACTGGCTAACAGATAACAATATGATTGATTGGTGTCTAATGTGCTGCAATCTAACACTGAAATCATCAGCAGTCTTGCTCTCCAGTACTTTGAAATTTTAAATGACAATATACATAATGAAATTGTTAATGTGTTGCAGTGCCAGAACTTTAGTTTGTTTTCCTAACTGATGGATTACCCCAATAACAAAATTTAATTCAAAATAAAAAATTATTAACATTTGTACTGACAAGGAAACTGTCATCCATTGCATGCCAAAACCTACCTTGAAACTGAGATATACCAAGGCCATGTCCAAAACATTATCTGCTGTTTTTAACTGCAATGCATTGAAATCCAGCATCAGATCTCTCATTTAGGGCTGCATGCAAATACATTAGTCTCTGGTGAGTAGAGTTTTCTGTGAGAATGTGCAAAGTTTGAATTAGCGAGTTGCTGACTGGTCATGCATGAAACTAGTTTTTTTTTGTAATATTGGCAAGAATTTACCCAAAATTCTCAGCGATAAAACCACTTCCGTTATTTTCGTCTACTAGAGGAATGCATTTACGCTTGCATCCCGCAAATAATACCGTATACGACGACGTCTGCATCGTGCGATATTATGCCGATTCTCCTGTTCTTCCAGTTGAATTCTTTGGTAGACTCTGTCAAATTCCTCTTCTCAGCGTATACCGAAAACATGATCAAAGTCTTCAAGGTCCAACATCTTGGATAAAGCAGCAAGGTATGCAGCAAGGTTTCAAAGTACATTGGTTCCCATTGGGTTGCTCACGATTCGTTCTCTGCAAAGTCACCTCACCAGGTATCTTAGGAATAAACAGATTTCTGAGTATGCAAAAAACGTCTTTGGATGCAACTTTCTCAGCAGAGAAATGACTTTTATGGTCTAATGCATTCATAGATATAACCCTTAAGCTATAGGGAAGTAATATAACTTCTGAATTGACTGATTGGCTAACCCTTGAAACCTGCCCTCTGTGTCGCCATCATGTTTCACTCCACTCTGCTCTTACTGAAGCAGAGGGTCCACTTACTCTGTACAGTGGATTGCCATTTCAGGATTCTCATTGATTTTTGTGTCTTGCAGCTAAAAAGGCAGATATATATATTTTTAAACGGCTGTGGTACATTACAAGCTACTTTGGGAAAAATTTCAAGGTAGGTTTGGCATGCAATGGTTGAGAGTTATCTTGTGAACTAGTTTTTAGCTAAAAATGGGAGAAATCTCCTTCAAAACATGTTCCAGGAGAAAGAACAAAATATGAGACAAGATGTGTTTTGATCTCACCTAATTTTTTTTCTCGCATGGATATATTTTGGTGAACATCTTCACCATTCTCAACCGATACCTATTTTTTAAGATACTTTATTATTTATCAGATATAGTTATTATTTATTCTGTTCTGTGCTCAAAGAAAAATAGCTAATTTAACATTGCATTAGCTTAATTTTGTTACAGATGTTGGTGCTTTCATTCTACCCAGATATGCATTTATTCAAGAATCACCTTCAATGAACATAGCACAAAGAAGAAGATCTGCCTACATATGTCCAAATTGTAACAAAGTTTATTCATGGAGAACAAACCTTCGTAGGCATATATCATTAGAATGTGGAAAAGTACCTCAATTTCAGTGTCCATATTGTCCATACATTACTAAGAGAAAAAGCAATCTTAACAGGCATGTTGATACAAGGCATGATATGAGGGAGAATCAAATATAAACAGGCCTTTTGTTCCAAAACTTTTATTCATGAAGATTAATTGAAATTAGCATTTTTCTTACTTTTCTACATATTCACCCATTTTTGCTATGCATTTGTTCCAATGGACAGGCAGTTTTTTAATGCCAGTTTCAAAGAAAGTACGAGGATGGGTGCGCAGCCAGTTGCGCACGAAGTCTTTCACCTCCTCGTTGCTTGTGAAATGATGTCCTCCAAGAGCTTCTTTGTGTGGACCAGACATGAAGAAGTCACATGGTGAGAGATCCGGGCTGTAGGGTGGATGTGGAAGGGCAGTCCAGTGAATTTCGGCAATTTTTTGCTGTGTTGCTGCTGCGGTGTGTGGTCTGGCATTGTCCTGCAGAATCAATACATTTCTGATTGGACTGCTGCGCTGTTTTGACCGGAAAGCAACTCGAACTTGACTGAGAAGGTCACAGTAGTAGGTAGCATTAATGGTCCGTCGTCTTTGTCCTTGTTGTTCAAGGAAATCAATCAGGACACCTTTTGAGTCCCAGAACACTGTGGCCAAAACTTTCCCTGCAGACAGTCGTCACTTGGCTTTCACCGACGGTTGCTCTCCACTCTTCCTCCACTCCAGACTGGCCCTCTTTGATTTGGGTGTGTAATGATGCACCCATGTCTCATCACAAGTGATGATTCTGTCCAGAAAAGCATCACCTTCCTCTTCTTAGTGCATGAGGAGTGTGCGAGACATTTGAACTCGCACTGCTTTCTGTTCTGCAGTGAGCAACCACGGAACCCAACGAGCTGACACTTTTCAGCTCCCCTCGAATAGTTGATTGCACACTCCCATAGCTAATGATAAGTTCTCGACAAATGTCAAGCACTGTGATGTAGCGATCCCCTTCAATGATGTCTTGAACAGCTTGGATGTTTTCTGGATTGATGCTGGTGTGTGGGCGGCGAGGGTGGGCCAAGTTTTCAACACGTTCACGTCCTTCATTAAAATCGCAGCACCAATGTTTTACTCTGGACCATGAAAGGGTTCTTTCCCCAAACTGTGGGAGTAACCAACGGCGAATTTCAGCTGCACTGACATTTTCATTGACGAGAAACTTGATGATTACTCGTTGCGCAACAGCTGGATGCACCTCTCTCTCAGACATCTCCACAGCAACTGAGGAACAAAACAAAACGAGTTCCCAAGGCCGCGGTCCCCTTCCAGAGACCCCACTGCACCTGCTGTAAAAGCCTCCAACTCATATCGCACCATATGCGTGCGCAGTAAACAAAGGCCTGTTTATATCTGATTCTCCCTCGTATTATTATTCCAAAAATGTGATGAAAGAAGATGAAATAATTTTTCTTGTTCACTACAGATTTTTTGTTGATAGTTTATTTGTGTAATTAACGACAATATTTCAAAATAGAGCTTGAGTTTGCACCAACATTATTTGTTCATTATTTAGTTCCAAAATACTGGAATTCTTTCTTTCTTTCATTCTTTCTTTCTTTATTTATTTCTCTCTCATTGACTTCTTTCAAGAAGAAAATCTGCCTACAGATGTCCAAATTGCAACAAAGTTTATTCATGGAGAACAAACCTTCGTAGGCATATATCATTAGAATGTGGAAAAGTACCTCAATTTCAGTGTCCATATTGTCCATACATTACTAAGAGAAAAAGTAATCTTAACAGGCATGATACTTTTATTCCAAAAATGTGATGAGAGAAGATTAAATATTTTTTCTTGTTCACTCCAGATTTTTTTGTTGATAGTTTATTTGTGTAATTAACGACAATATTTCAAAATAGAGCTTGAGTTTGCACCAACATTATTTGTTCATTATTTAGTTCCAAAATACTGGAATTCTTTCTTTCTTTATTTATTTATTTCTCTCTCATTTGCCTTCTTTCAGAATCCCTCTTCATCTGGATAATTGCTTGAATTTGCTGTCAAACATGGCCTATGTTAATGATTGCTGCTTGTGTTATTTTAAAGGTAGAAAATAAAAGAATTGTGGAGTTAAATATAAACTATGCAGAAGCAGGTAGCCAAAAATGGGATCTATGCCACCAATAACAAGAATTTTGTGAAATAGCACATCGTGGGCTCAAGTACTGTGATTTTGTAATGTAGGTAGCAATATAATCAAACTTTTTATATGAATAAAATTGTTCAAGTGGTATTAATTAATGTTAATAAACTTTTATTAAATAATTTTTTTCTTTGTTTAATAAATATTTTATATTGACATTCTCTGAAGTTAACATAGCTAAAGAGAAAAAAAAAATTAATTTAACTTTTATAGGAATTAATCACTATGAGGTTTCATTTGTGATGAAATTAAATGTTTCTTACCTCTCCTCATATAACTTTGTTGGCGACTGGTGTTATGTCGATCGGAAGAAGTTTCTTCCGACATAACACCAGTCGCCAACAAAGTTCTGATGATGAGACAGTTATAGTCTCGAAATCGCGATCAACTTAGTAAATTTATATGAGGAGAGGTAAGAAACATTTAATTTCACCAGAAAAAAATTTGCCTGAGTCAGGATTTGAACCTAAGACTTCTGTTTTCATGTAGGGGTCTTGGGTTCAAATCCTGGCACAGGCAGAAATTTTTCTCTTTAGTTGTGTTAACTATTCCTTATTGATGGCTTAGTTTGTGTACATTCATTTCCATGTAACATTCTGAAAAGTTTGGTTCTTTACTGTGCCTTTAAATAGATAATAGCTAATAAATGAACATTTTAAACTTATTTGAGATACTGGAAGAAATTAAACATAGGCTCAACTCTGGAAACACATGTTATTTATCCATTAAAGGAACTATTGTTATCCCAAATTCTCTAAAAAAAATGTTTAAAAGAATCTTGATTTTTTCAATCGGCCTAGGGAGGAAACCCCAAATAATAAACCCGCCATGAAAACAGGCTAGCAACCCACTTCAAGGTGTATCTTATACATTTCTCGCAGTCCCAAGGATCAAGCCTCGGATGAAAGACAGAATGCACATCCAATACGTCTTCCTCCAAGGAGTGATTTTGGAAATAAATGTTTAAAAGAATCTTGATTTTTTCAATCGGCCTAGGGAGGAAACCCCGAATAATAAACCCGCTATGAAAACAGGCTAGCAACCCACTTCAAGATGTATCTTATACATTTCTCACAGTCCCAAGGATCATTGTAACATGATTGGTCATTGACTCTCATTTGGGGCATGAGTTAAATAGACAGAGTAAGCTGTAAGAAATTATGTAGTTTTTTAAATTTTCTCGAAAGTAGGGTACTTGGAGTTTCTTCCCTTTTTAACTCAGCGATTCAATTATTATGTTAATATTAATTATTATAGTTATATTAATTACAACTTAAGGATAACATTATGACAAAAATTAGACAAATCAATGCAGAGAAGCTCATGGGTGTTGAATTTTCCTGACATTTGTCTTACAGGTGAGGAAAAACCCTGATAAAAACCTCACCCAGAAAAACTGCTCCAACCAGGGATCGAACCCAGGCCTGCTGCGTGACGAAGGCACCACGCTACCTCGAGACCACAGCAGTGGACTTATACAGTGATACACAAGGTTATATTTGAAGAGAAAAATATATATTTAATTTTAGGAAGTTATATTTTGAGGTTATTTTAATAATATTATTTTTAGTCTGAACATCTTACCTCAATATTAATATTGAGGTAAGATGTTCAGACTAAAAATAATATAATTAAGAAAAATATATGCCTAGGCTGGAGTTAGAACCCAGGACCTTTAGCTGCAATAATGCTCTAACCATCTGAGATGCCTAGGCTGGAGTTAGAACCCAGGACCTTTAGCTGCAATAATGCTCTAACCCTCTGAGCTATCATATGCCTCCAATCTAAACTCAAATTTTTCTCTTATACATTTTAATTCCTGATTGTGAATAGTTGTATTACAATAGTTCATAGCAATTGGCGCTTGGGAATTAAAATGTATAATAGAAAAATTTGCATTTAGATTGGAGGTCTAGGATAGCTCGTACATTGGGATATAAAGCTGAAGATCCCGGGTTCGAACCACACAGTTTAGGCATATACTTTTATCTTCAAATATAATTTGTCCTTATGTGAGAAATGTTAAATTTATAATAAAAACATATACAAGGTTAACAATTTTATTATTAAATTAACATTTCTCATTGAAGGATAAATTATATTTGAAGAGAAAAATTTTCGCCTAGACGGAGACTTGAACCCGGGATCCTTGGCTTTCCGGCCCAAGTGCTCTACCAACTGAGCTACTGCCATTTGCAAAGATAGAAGCTATGGTTTCAAGCATTTGGCACGAGGGAATTACAACATATATAAGAGAAAAATTTGCGTCTAGATCGCAACTCGCCTTGGTAGCTCAGTTGGTAGAGCACTTGGCCTGGAAAGCCAAGGGTCCCGGGTTCGAATCTCGGTCTAGGCGAAAATTTTTCTCTTCAAATATATACAAGGTTACTTTTATAGGAATACATCACTATGAGCTGTAATTTAAGATAAATTAAAATGTTTCTTATCAGTCTTTAAGTAGATTACGATTTCAGGTTTTACTTAGAAGATGAGTATGAGGAGAGATATGAAACATTTTAATTTATCTTATATACAAGGTTCCCTAATAGTCATCTGAACAGTTGGTTTTTGGCTGAAAATGAAGGAAAATATCCTTTGGAACATGTTTCAGGTTAAAGATCAAAATATAGTAAGGTGAAATTTCTTTGATAAAATATCTCACTTGGCTCTTAGTCCAAGTACATATTTTAATACATTTCCATGTCTCTTTTCTCCTCAATTAAACAATGCATTTCCTTACTTTTGTTACAGGTATTGGTATGTTCAATCTACCCGAATTTACATATAATCAAGAATTATCTTCAATGAATGTAGATACAGGAAACAAAAGATTTGTCTACAGGTGTTCCCAGTGTGGTAATGTTTATTCACGGAAAGAAAATCTTCTTAGACATATACGAATGGAGTGTGGAAAAGAACCTCAGTTTCAATGTCCTTATTGCTCATACATTACTAAAAGAAAAAGCAATCTTGAAAGACATGTCGCTACAAGACATTATAGATTCTTTCCAAAAATATGATGGAAAAAAGTGAATAAATTGTCTCCAAAACTTACATTTTTACATACTACTCCTTGAAATTAAATGAATTCTCTTGATTTCTAAACTATTAACTAGATTCATTAATAGTGAGTGGAGAAACATATTTTTAACGACTTGCCTCATATAATTTCAAATTTCTTTGATATCGGCAGTTTCAGACAATATCTTGTCCCTCATGGCTTCCATGACTGAAGAGGGACAAGATATTGTCTGAAATTGCCGGTATCAAAGAAATTTGAAATTATATGAGATGAGTCGTTAAAAATATGTTCTCCACTCACTATTAATGATATAACCTCATAATGTTTACTTCGCAATATTAATTTAAATATAACTAGATTCATTTTTACCTAAATAAATCACCCATTAGCGATAGGTTTAGTTCTCCTCATTCAAACTACTTGTTCAAATTATCTTGGAGTTTATGGTAATCATATGTTTAGTGCAAACAAAATTATCATCTAATCAATTGATTTGGTGTTTACTTGATGAAAATCTATTTTTATGTTAATAAAATAAAATAAAACTTAAAAAAAGTTTTATATGATTTTCATATTTATTAAAATACAAATTCGTTACAGCTGTTTCAGTACTTTGTATCTTCTTCAGACGAATTTTATCATGATTACAAATGATTTTTGTTATTATATATCATCATTGAATGATGGCATATTATTAAATTTTATTTTTAGAAGATTATTTTAAATAATCTAGGTTTTGTGTGACGAGTATTATATATATATATATATATATACTGTTTCTAATTTAATGTACTCAGTTTCTTTAATTTGGCAACAGATAATAAAGTAAGTTAAGTTTTGAATCAGAGTTGCATTTTATCACCTCTCCTATCCAAATTCCATCCTGAACCTGCTCATGGTGTAACCTGTTATTACAAATGAGGCTCTGAGGACTGAGTACTGGCGGTATAACCACATTATCTTAATGTAGAGGAAAGGGAACCCCATAATAATACGCCTCTGGGCCAGCAACCCGTTGGGCAAAAAAATGTACATTTGCTTTCAAGTGTCAAACCAAGCCTCGGTAGAATCAGACAGATCAACCTGTTGACAACCTTTGTTAGATTAAGGACACGACATGGAAGAAAGAAAACCTATACAAAACTACCAGAACAACTGGAAAGCCATCTCACAGATTTCCAAAAGCTATGTTTTGTTACTATCCTCACTGGGAAAATTTTTCTTCGAGACCATAAAAGGCCACATGGCCTAATACTTGCATGGGTGATGATGATGAAGTTTTAAATCAATGATTTGAACTTCATTTTGTTGTGTTGTCCACAAACATAAGTGGCAATGTAAATTAAAAGATGAATAATTCAAATGATTTGGAATGAAAACTGCAAACCTGACAATATAAATTAAGAAATATTGAGCAACAATACCAGTACATGAGTGTACGAGTCATTTTACATCTTACTTCATAGTCTATGTTTTCTTAAACACAGGAACTGCAGTTTTCAAGAGGAAACCTCCCTCCAATTTTCAACCGACATTATGACTACCGGATTTCCATTTGAATCTCCATCTAAAATATTGCCATCTGGTGTTGATTTGATGAACTTCGAGATCAGGTCCCATTCATCAGGAATTTCGAAATTCAAGGATCTAAATTTGTTCTTCTGAATATATATCTTCTCCCAAACTATCAATTCTAAAGATTTTTCCAAATGTTTTAAAAGAAGAGAAGATATTTTCAGAAGAACAAATTTAGATCCATGAATTTCAAAATTCCTGATGAACGGGACCTGATCTCAAAGTTTATCAAATCAACAGCAGATGGCAATGTTATAGATGTAGATTCCAATGAAAATCCGGTAGTCATAATGTTGGTTGAAAATGAGAGGGATGTTTCCTCTTGATAACTGCAGTTCCCGTGTTTAAGAAAACATAAACTATGAGGTAAGATGTAAAAAATGACTCATTCATGAATTAAGAACCTCATAACGTTATTTCCCATATTTAACTATGAATATTATACCTTTCACTGAGAGAGTTAATTGTAACTAATACTTTTATCTATTTTTCTTCCAGACATGTCCAATTTGTGGAGCAATTACCAAGAATATGAAACTACAAAAGATAATAATCAAGAAAGTGTTTCAAGTGGATCATCTTCACTAATGTTATATGATTCTCAGGTGTTCAACACTTTGCAAAATGATGGAAACATCAATAGTGAGGACATGATGAACACGAGATGCAGTTTTCCACAAGTTCATAATGTCAGGGGTCCCAGCAAACAAATACAACAGTTAGTTTATCATCCTAAACATTCTCCAGGAGTATTCCCTTGCCCTCAATGTAGAAAAGTGTATCGTTATAGAACCAATATGTTGCGTCATATTAAACTAGAATGTGGAAAGGATCCACAATTCCAATGTCCATACTGTCCCGACAAACAAAAAAAAAAAGCAGCTTGCAGCGTCATATAGAAAACAAGCATTCATTCAAATAGATATAAGATACCTTGCATTATAATATTATTAAATGTTAAATATACAGGATGATTGTAAATTATTGGTACAAAAAGGAAACATTTATGAGAATTATATGCCTAGACCAGGGTTTTAACCCAGGATTTTTAGCTTCATACACTAATGCTCTACTATTGAGCTATCCAAGGTCTCCAATCTAAACACAAATTTTTCTTTTATACATTCCAATTCCCGTGAACCATTGCTCGGCACCCGAATGATAGTTTCTTATTTAAGAAGACTTTTGATGAGAACTTAACATTACTTTATAAAGTCAGTAGAGTAGGGAAATTGGAATGTATAAGAAAAAAATTTAGGCAGGTCCGTGGCTCAAGCGATTAGACACTCGCCTTTCACCGCTGGGTTCCAAGATCAAGTCTTGGTCACTCCATGTGGGTTTCGTGATGGACAAAACGAAGCTTGGGCAGGTTTTGCCCGGGATTTCTCCCATTTTCCCCTGCCACGATTTCATTCCACCATATCTCCATACTCATCTCATCCATTTTCTTTCATTTAATTCATCTGCCCCTGTGATGGTGTGTCAGGCATGGTCGGCCGGCACCCTTGTCACTCAGAGACCTATATATAAGGGGTCATCTCATTTCATCCCTCAACCCGATTCTTGAGTTGGGCACGAGTTAAGGATATATAAGAGAAAAATTTGCATTTAGAATGGAGGCCTTCTCCAAAATTAATTAAATGAGTTGCAGTTCAACCTGTAAATAATAAATTAATCTGAAATACATTATAGCACTGATTCATTTGTTCTTCTTGCACAGTTTTTATATATCAAATAGTTAATAATTCATTAAATGTATTCATATGATAGTTAGTGTTGTGATGTGTACGATGTAGTCATGATCTGCTGAAATGTAATTTTTGTTGATGTTATTCAGCATGTGGCAACATTATTTCTGATATTTAAAGTAATTTAAAAAAGTTAAATAAAAATAAAACTTAGTTTTATTTGATTTTCATATTTATTAAGATATAATTCTGCTGTTTTGGTACACTGTACCTTCTTCAGACAAATTGTTAACGTGTCTGAAGAAGATGCAGTGTACCGAAACAGCTGTCACTGAATTATATCTTAATAAATATGAAAATCAAATAAAACTTAGTTTTATTTTTATTTAATTAATATATATGGATTTTCATCAAGTAAACACCAACTCAATTATATTTAATTAATGTTGGGAAGTAAACATTATGAGGTATAATCATTAAATTCATCGGAGAACATATTGTTTAAACAACTCACCTCATAGGATTCATGCTTCCATGATATCACGATTTCAAACATCGTCATGTTCATCATCAGCCATAACTCCGACTGTTATGGCTGATGATGAACATGACGATATTTGAAATCGTGATATCATGGAAGCATGAATCCTATGAGGTGAGTTGTTTAAACAATATGTTCTCCGATGAATTTAACCAACTCAATTGATAATTTAAAAAGAATTTCTATTAATATATAATTTTTTATTCTTGTTTAGTGGTCTTCCGGACTAAATGGCCATGGTCCAGTTTAATTGAAACTCGATGTTTTGTCTACTACTGTCTACTACATCCTCAGGAGATTTTGCATGCTCTCTGTGAGCTCTTCAACTATTGGTTGCAGAGTTGGGAATGGTCTTCCTGTTTATAGGCAGCTCCCATGTGGTGGTGTTTTCCAGGTGATCCGTTACGTGTGAGCTATTTTCAGACTGGCTAGCCCTGGTCCTAGCAATAGAAATCATAAGCTTGGTGCTAGTGTTTTGTATAAATAAGGGGACTGTTTCCAACGTCCAGTCAGTCTGCAGCCAACTGTTGAGGAGTTCACAGAGAGCATGCAGAATCTCGTGAGGTTGTCTACCACAGTAGTACACGAAACATAAGAGTTTCAAAAAACTGGACCATGGTCATTTAGTCAATACTAGTAAAATTCATATCAAATTCTGTTGAGGTGAAGTCATATGATGAAAGTTAAAAATTCAATTGTACCTGTTGGTAGGTGCCGTCGTCCTCAACTTTGTTAAAATATTGTATATAAAATTAATTGGAGCACTTTCGGAAGTTATCTTCCATCTTCTGCAGGTTGAGTTTCCGCTACTTGTTGTTGTTGTGTAAGGTGATGTATACTCCAACTGTTTGTAGCAGCAACTGACTTGTTTTTGACGATCTCGTATAATGGGTCTGACTGGGGTGCGTTCTCATTACGATAATCCACCGAAAAAACATTCCATCCAGCAGATAAATATATTTGAAGACCTCAAAATTATAAAGGAAACAAACAACACCTCACTTCTTAATGAAAACGCACCCCAGTCAAACCCATTATACGAGATCGTCAAAAACAAGTCAGTTGCTGCTACAAACAGTTGGAGTATACATCACCGTACACAACAACAACAAGTAGCGGAAACTCAACCTGCAGAAGATGGAAGATAATTTCCAAAAGCGTTCCAATTAATTTTATATACAATATTTTAACAAAGTTGAGGACGACGGCACCTACCAATAGGTACAATTTAATTTTTAATTTTCATCACATGGTCATTTAGCCTGGAAGACTAACTAAATAAGACACCAGCCGTGAAAGCCTAAAATTTACATTTAAATACTTCCTTTTCTATTTCTGGAATATTAATGTTTAGAATACTGGAATACTATAATAGAACTAAAGAAAATGTGAATATTCTGCATTGTTTGTATACTTTCATTTAATAAAAAGTGAGTTAATCTTAAGGTAACTGTTATTTTATGTATCCACTCTATATGAATTGATTACAGTTTACGTGTATTAAATTTCTTCCTGTTTCAAGCAATGACTGTAGTTTACGGAAAAATATAACTCATAATTTATGAACTTATAAAAAACTTAAAATGTAATTTAATATACCTTAAATTAATAAAACTTAGAATTAATTTGTGAGTTTATTTTGCCCCAAATTATGATCATATTTGGCAGGAGATGGTGACTCATACACCATGTAAAGGCTGCACAATCACCGGTAGTGAGTGAACATCTTGGCTTGAACACTCTGTATTTATAATTTTTTTTTGTTTCTTTTTTTGCTGAAAATAGTATTAATTTACCTACCATTATGGTTATGACTTAATACAAGACATATCTGACTTTTCAACTAAACAAAAAAATTTGTTCTAACCTGATTATTCAGCTTTTTTGCTTAACATAACATCAGTCGTATTCTTCACCTTGTCAATGTTACAGATTTATTAAAAAAAGAAAGTCCAAGTCTATCACAAATACAGTTGGAGATTGAAGCAAAGAACGAGTCTAATGAAAAAAGGAGTCCAAGTCTGTCACAGGTGCAGATGGAGATTGAAGCAAAGAAGAAGAAGCCTAATACAGCTCCACTTCCTGCGCAAGAAATAAGATTAGATGAAATTGGACATTGGCCAACATTTGCAAAAAAGAAGGGGCGTTGTAAAAAGCCTAATTGTAATGGTATTCCTAAAGTACAGTGTTCAAAATGCAAGGTGCATCTGTGTTTTACAACTACCTCAAACTGTTTTGTGGATTTCCACAAATAGTAATAAGTAAGTGGAACAGTTATTTTTATAAGCCAATGTAACTTCCAGACTGAAAAATGACTCCATGCTACTACAGGTACCTATTCTGACCTCATTGGTCTCTACATCCACATGTATCAATCACAGTGATGTACGATCATCCCAGCCAATAAAGGGCTTACATGTGGTTAGCATGTGAGGTCCATCCTACCATTAGAGGAAGTATTCTCAACTTAGAGCAATTATTTATCATAGAAACCTAAATTCTCATGATGCAGGATAGAGAACCAGTCCTATACACTAGCCAAAATTTCATGAGAAAATTACTTCTTCCATAACATATGCTGTAGCTCTGTGCCAAAGCATATAATGATTTAGATTGCTTGGCCACAGTTTGGGACTTCCAGATAGCAACTATTTTTAATATTCCATAATAATTAATAACAAAACCTTTAATCTGTGTGCTAGTAGTATAAAATTAATATCTATAGATGCAGAGTTTGTCCATCACTGCGATATTGCGGTAACACTGTTGTTTCATATAAAATTAATTTCTATGTGTTAACATGTATTTAGTTTTATTGATGTTTACTTCCAGCCCTTTATAATTTTGAAATGAAAGTTAACTTTAAAAAGGAGAATCTGCACATACCATATATTCTGATATGGAGTAGTTGTCACATTATATGATAGCATTTCATAAAAAATAAAGAAAATTGATTGTATCTCTTACCCATAAATAAAAAGAACTGTGCAAAGGGAGATTTTATTTTCTGGACATATTTGCATCCTCTAGTTATGTGGATTTTTTTATACTGTATTGTGATAGAATAATTTTACCATCCTTTACTCTGCTAGTCTTTAAAAAAACTCTAGAAAAAACAACTATTTGATTGACTATTTCGGAATTACAACAATTTTTACTTAATTATAGGCTGTACTTTGACCTGAAATACTACTTATTATATTTTTTTATAAAATTAACCCTAAAAAAGATCTTCAATATATGGTGGTATAAAAGTTATAAAACCAATTATTCTAATTTTTATTTTAGATAGATAGATCATCGGTTGATTAATGTCTCTGACATCGTCCGATTCCTAGTAGCTAATTTTGTCAGTCCATCCAATCTCCTGGTTGTAGATGTTTCTCCTTCATGTATAAACATATTCCCTGACTCCAGGAGGTTTTAGTCTTCCTCTGCCTCGTCTTCCCTCAGGTTTCCATTCCAAAACATTTTGGTAGTCGATCCTCTTCCATTCGCTGGACATGTCCATACCATCTTAATTGCTGAGTTTTAATATAATTTTTTTATTTTACATATTTTAAAATATAAGATTATTAAATTAATGCTTGCTTGTAGGCTACCATGTTCTCTCACTTCAAATATTTTCCAAACTGAGATCTTTCGGAACATCATCATCATCAGCAGCAGCAAAAGATCAGAAATGGTGGAATGTTTTCCAAAAGGCTAACATTAAAAAAAAAACAAGTTTTGGAATATTGTACCCACTGGTATTAATTTTATATTTTAAAATATTTTGACAAATTACTTCAACGGAATTTGATTGAGCAATTTAATAATATAGGTTACATTTCTATGTTCTATCTTTATTCTAAATAAATTAATATCTTTTTTCCAGATATATCAAGCTTGTGGATTGATTACCAAAATTTTGAAAGGGCAGCTGGTAATAACAATGAAATTACTCTACATACATCCTCTTCAACAGTATCTCAGACTCCTCATATGAATGAGTTAGGTGGTTTGCAAGAAAGTGGAAACTTCAGGAGTGATGAGACATTAAACAATTTGAGTGGAAGCTTATCACAAGGTCATAATACAACACAGCAGATTCAATCAAATCAACAGTTAAATAGTAAACAGATTAGTTCCTACAGATTTCCAGGTGCATTCAGTTGCCCAAGATGTAGAAAAGTGTATCGATATAAGACCAACATGTTGCGGCATTTGAAGCTGGAATGTGGCAAAGATCCACAGTTCCAGTGTCCATATTGCCCCCGACAAACAAAACATAAAAGCAGTATGCAGCGTCATATAGAAAACAGACATACACCAAGATTGGTGTAAATATATTCAAGTTATCAGTCATAGTTAAGAATTACAAATGTTGATTTTTTTTTACTTGCACTTTAAAAAATACTATCAAAATTGTTAATTTTACTATTGATCTTACTTCACTTCTATAGGATACCAGTGATGTAAAATGGGTGTGCAGTATCATAATAGCTTAACAAAGAAAAGTTTAACAAGATATATATATATATATATTAATAGTTTAACAACTCACCTCATATATTTTCAAATTTCTTTGATACGCGGTTTCAGACAATATCTTGTCCCTCTTCAGTCATGGCTTCCACTGATGAAATTCTGTGGTTGTTGATTTCTCTAAGGACATCACCTCTTGTGCTGCCATCTTTCGTTGGGATTATAAACTTTGTAATTAAATTTTTATCCACTGGAATATCGAAGTGGATAAAAATTTAATTACAAAGTTTATAATCCCAACGAAAGATGGCAGCACAAGAGGTGATGTCCTTAGAGAAATCAACAACCACAGAATTTCATCAGTGGAAGCCATGAGTGAAGAGGGACAAGATATTATCTGAAACCACCGGTATCAAAGAAATTTGAAAATATATGAGGTGAGTCATTAAAAATATGTTCTCCACTCACTATTAATGAATGATATGTTTACTTCCCATTATTAATTTAAATATTCTATTCTATAGTAATTCTGCCCAAGGGCAGGTCTTTCACTGCAATCATAGCATTTCATCAGATATAGATATATATATACTCATTTTTCTGCTTAATAGGTTTCTATGGAGACATAATTTTTTTGGGGATTTAAAAAAAATTAAGGAGGCTTTCATTGGGTCCTGAATTGAAACTTTGTCAATTATATTTTCAGTTTCACATTTAATATGTTCTTAGGGATCAAAATAATAAATTTTCAAGAAACAAAAAACAAAAAATTGGGAGGGGGGAATATTTAAGGGGGTTTTATGCAAGATATTTATAAATGATATCTTTGGTCTCAACCAAGTTTTTACCCTATAATTGATCAACACTTTTAAAATTCATATTAAAGCACTGCTGAGGTTATGTAAGAAGATGATAAATATAAAATTGGTACGTGGTAAGTCAGTCGTCCTCAACTAAATTATTAAGTAGTTCCAATATGGAGGCCTTTTAAAAACAATATTTCATCTTCTGCATTTTAACTGGTACTCTTAAAACCAGTTAAAATGCAGAAGATGAAACAATGTTTTTGAAAGGCCTCCATATTGGAACTATTTAATAATTTAGTTGAGGACGACTGACTTACCAGGTACCAATTTTATATTTAACATCCTACAGGCCTAATTGATGCTGCCATCTAAAGACTGCTCTTGAAAAATAAAAAAAAAAAAAGAACTTGAAGCTCTGTATGTATTGAAACATGATACTACCAATCACAGTGAATTGGAGTTATTCCCAGAGCGAAAAAATAATGCAAAGGTATTGTATATGATTATGTAGGGATGCAAGAGGTTAAGGCAGTATGCCACAAGTTGGAAGATTGTGAGTTTGATTCCTGATGGATCAGAATTTTTTTTTTTTTTAATTTACTAAATTTTCGGTGGGGCCATGTTTCTGATGTTAATTCAGCCTCTAAGAAATATCAGACTTCTGTTCTGGCGGTAAATTGTGACCCTTCACATAAATCTGAAAACTCGAAAGTAATTCTTTTGCCAATAGAAAGCCTTAATCTTCTACTACTCCAAGGTCATCCTAAGAATTGCAGTGAGATCACTTTTCCAGTAATATTATTTTTTATGAAACTTTCTTTGAGGAATTATCAGAATTCTTTCAATTTCTATTTTAGTTTTATTTTTGGAATTGTAATTGACTTTCTATATACCATACCAACTTATATGAGCCCAATTCAATATAAATGCATATGGACCTAAGAACAATATATCAGCACTGAGCGAGTTGGCTCAAGAAATAGAGTTTCAGATTATATTAGAGATTTAAAATTTCAGTGGCAGCTAAACTGACTGAAGCTTTTTCCTCAACTATCTAGGGAAATGTTATTTTAATAATTGAGTTTGTATTTTTTTAACATTCTTACATAGGGAAAACAAAGAGAAATTTAAACATTAGAACTAAAGAACACATAAGAAATGTTAAAAAGAAGTAGAAAAATCTGCAGTAGCAGCTCACGTTTGGACAGAAGAGCACAAAATAGATCTAAATACAAAATTATTAAAACAGTTATAAAATACCAATGAACTCACGATATGGAAAAAAATCTATATACAGAAGAACAAGGAGAAAATTATGAACTTTGAAATTCCCGCAGAAGGGAGCCTCACTACCAAGTTCTTCGGAAAACAGATCCAGGGCCAACAACTTGAAGAAAATAAATCAGTTTGTGTAACGCTGAAGATGGAACAACAGCCTTGAAACATTTGTCCAACTAAACAATCATGTGAGGTAAAAATCTTAAAAAAGAATACAAACTCAGTTATTAAATTAAACCTCATAGGGTCAAATTTATAAACGCATTACACCGTAAAAGGCGTTCTCTGCTGAGAAAGTTTTATCCTAATACGATTTTGCTTACTCAGAAATCTATTCATGCGATAATAATTCATAAGCTACCTGACGAGGTAACTTAAGATAGAAACTTATCGTGAGAATCCCAAAGGGAACTGATGGTAACCGATGTAGTTTGAAACCTTGCTGCTTTATCCAAGATGTCGGACCTTGAAGACTTCGATCATGTTTTCGGTATACGCGGAGAAGAGGAATTTGATAGAGTCTACCAAAGAATTCAACTGGAAGAACAGGAGAATCAGCGTAATATTGTGCGATGCAGACGTCGTTGTGTACGGTATTATTTGCGGGATGCAAGCGTAAATGCATTCCTCTATAGCAGACGAAAATAACGGAAGTGGTTTTATCGCTGAGAATTCTGGGTAATTTCTTGCCAATATTACGAAAACGACGACTTTCATGCATGACCAGTTTGTGGGTAGCTAATTCGATCTTTGCACTTGCTCACGGTGAGTCAGCTCACCAGTGATTGGAAGTAATTTGAGTAGAGACTAATGTATTTGCATACGACCCATTATGTTACTTCCTAATGATTTTAAAATGCTATTTTATTAAGTCACCGGGGTTTGATCCCAGAATCTCCCAAATATAAGTTCAAATGTTATTACCTGAGCCAAAATAAGTAATTATGTTTCAATTATTACTGCTAGTATAATATTGCAGTTTAAATTTCTTAATATTCATTAATATTTTTGATGAGAATTTCCCCTTCTTTCTCTTTATGAATTGATATAATATGAAAAAATATTTTTTGGATTATGGGAAACAAATAAAATGGATGTCAAGATATGCTAGAATCAGCAATAATACACAGTAAAAAGAGTTTGTTGGAATTCTCTATTTCAATACTATTAATAAAATTGAAAATGAAAATAATCTTGTTCTTACAAAAATAGTATTGGGCCTCATTACTTTTCTGACAAACATTGTGTATCTATTTTTTATCCGTATGTTTGTATGTAATAAGGATAAGTTTTCAAGTCCATAAAATAGATTGATTAGCTGTAAAATTGAAATAAAATATATTTGAAGTTATCATATATGTATGCCTAAATAAGTTGATAATTCATTATTTACTTTTATAGTAGTATAGATCCCTCATAAAATGGATTACCGTAAGTCCTCTTTTTTCTGGAATAGTCATGTTTTTTAGATTAAAGAGATGATGTCTAATTAATACTTTTAAAAATGGCCAATTTAGCTCTAAAAACAATAATTTTGAAATTCCTCATAAGCTATGATAGGTTGAAAACCTTGCAGAAGTTTATCTGCATGTAAATAAAATTACAATACACTTTATACAAGTAAATCACTTGTTATAACCTGCAATAAAATATACATTTTTTTATTTTACGAAACAGTATGGCATATAAGTTAAGCCAGGCAAAATTTAATTTTCTACTCCATATATATATTTTTTCTTTATTATATACAACTTTCCTCATTGGATGATTGCCTCAAGGACAAAGTGCTACAGACAATTAATTTTTGAAATTGATGAAATACATTTTGTAAATACATTTAAAAAATTCAAATTGTAGGCCTAATTGAAGTATACATACTATAAAGTAGAAATTTTGTAAATATGGTTTCTTAAAATTGACTTTGATCCTCTAATGGCAGCGATGGCAATTTTAGAAAGATACACCCTGTCCAAATCTAATATATATAACACACAAACTGCATTTGCCTTAAGTGCAAATTATTAAAATTATTGTTAATTGGCTATATAAATTATAGTAATACATATATATAATTAAAGTAGAATTTTTTATCACTCACCTCATATTGTTCTTCTTATTTGACTATAAACTAGTTTCGGAACATAGTTTCTGTTCCATCCTCAGTATCGTCACGACCGTTGTTCTGTCGTCTTGAAGAGCTGTCCTTCGCTCCTTCCATTGGCTGACTGAAAAACCTCGAAACCAGGTCATTCTCACTGGGAATTTCAAAGTTCATCAATTTCTTCTTTTCGCTCTTTTGAATGTAGATCTTTTCCCAAACAGTAAGTTCTTTTGGTTTTTCTATTTGTTTTAATAATTTAGCTTCTTTCTTGATAAGATGTTTTTCAGACCATGCATGGCCAGCCACTGTTTGGGAAAAGATCTACATTCAAAAGAGCGAAAAGAAGAAATTGATGAACTTTGAAATTCCCAGTGAGAATGACCTGGTTTCGAGGTTTTTCAGTCAGCCAGTGGAAGGAGCGAAGGACAGCTCTTCAAGACGACAGAACAACGGTCGTGACGATACTGAGGATGGAACAGAAACTATGTTCCGAAACTAGTTTATAGTCAAATAAGAAGAACAATGTGAGGTGAGTGATAAAAAATTCTACTTTAATGAATATACCTCATAGTGAGAATTCCTAAAATAAGTAAGTACGTATATATAATTTCTTAAGGGGATTCTAGTGCAAATAACAATATATAGTAAGTCAAAGAAAAATATTTAAAAAATGTACAAATTATAATTGTAGCCATATTTGAATAAAAGACATGAGGAATATGTTGGATTCAGTAGTGTAATAGTTATGTTCTTTGTCTCTAGACTTGAGGGTTGCAAATACTATTTTTCAATAGGAAGTGTTCACTTTTTTTAATAGGAAATATCCTAATAAATAAGGTATATCTGGCACATCTAACCTCATAAATATTTGTGTTTCACTTGACATGCTTCAATATGCTGTCCATATCATTGTCAGCTTGTCCAGACTAAAGACAAGCTGACGATGTTATGGGCAGCTTATCGAAACATGTCAAATGACACAGATATTTATGAGGTAAGATGTACCAGATTCACATTACTTATTAAGAATGTTACTTCCTATTGTAATTTATTAGGAAACATGTTTTTATGGACATATGGTAACCCTATTCACATAGAAAAAAAAATGTACACAACTAAATTATTGTAATCAAATGGTAAAGAGAAAAATTTATGCCTGAACCAGGAATCGAATCCCGAAGCTTCAGCTTTCCATTCTGATGCTCTTAACCATTGAGCTAATTCAGGCTTCCTTCCCATCCAAGTATAAATCCTTCCTTTACCTTACTCTCTTGGTAACATTAATTTATTTAAAAAAAATGTATTTATATTGTGATATTTAAGATTAACATTTTGATCATTGAACTTATAGCAGGTTAGAATGGTTTTTTCTGATACAAAAATTATGTTTATTCTATCTCACTTTATTTTATATGGCAACCTATTCTATAAATTTAAAACATGAATCAGAAATCTAACCTCATAAAATAAAATCTCCTGAAGACATTATTTGATGAGGTGTGTAGAGTTTCCAATTGAATCACTAACAATATGAAAAGACACCAATTTCAATTTTTTCTGTTTTTGTTTTATTGCTTTAACTATAGTTGAGGTATTCACACATCTACTGCTTGTTGTAAATAGCCCAACTCTAACCACAACTTCCTTAATTATACACAGAAAACTGAACCAATTCAATGAAGAGAAGGAGAAGAGAAAAACAAAACCTTTTCCTGTAAAGTTTAGTTTTCTGGAGTTGGGGTTTTCATATTGAATGATTCAATCTAGATTTTGATTTTATTGATATTTACCTCATAGTGTCACTTCCCATTCATTTTATAAATCTGTTGTGTTTAGATTAAATTAAAATGCTTCATACCTCACCTCATATCCGGTCTACTAAGTAGACCGCAGTTTCAAAGCCTTGGTGGCTTCATCTTCAATACTTTCTTGTCGACTGATGTTATGTCGATCAGAAGAACAACTACATCTTCCCTCTGTTGTAAACATCTTAGAAATGTCAAAAATGGTGAAGTGGAAAAGTCAGCAGTAGCTGCTCATGCTTGGTCTGATAAACATCTAATTGAATCAAAAGCCAATCTAATTTAACAAATAGAAAAACAAAAAGAACTCACAGTTTGGGAAAAAATCCACATTAAAAAAAAAACAAGAAAGAAAAACTTATGAACTTCAAAATTCCCATGGATTCTGACTAGATCCAGAGGTTTATTGGTCCACCAACAGAGGGAAGAAGAAGTAGTTCTTCAGATTGGCATAACATCAGTCGACAAGAAAGAACTGAACCACCAAGGCTTTGGAACCATGGTCTACTTAGAAGACTGGATAGGAGGTGAGGTATGAAACATTTTAATTTAATCTTAGATTAAACCTCATAGTGATTTTTTCCTATAAAAGTTCAATTTGTTGTGTGTTCATTTTGTCTTCTTATAAATACAAAGTTATTTTTATTTTATATTTAGCATGAGTTATCTTCTGATACATTTTTTCATATTATCAGTAAATATGTTTGCTTAAAAGTCAAGTTAAGACTTTCTTATTTTCAGTTTTTAAAGCTGTACTTATAATATTTGAAGAGAAAAATATAGTATGATCTTCAATGAGAAATGTTAAATTTATAATAAAAATGTTGTACTTATAATATTAAATTAAACTCATTAATTTTGAGTTAATTTACTGGAATTATTTTCACTCAAATAAATTATCCATTCTTTAATGTACCAGTGGCGTAATTTTATGTTTTGAGAGTGGTCCTGTATACATACAGATTTAATTCATGCACTTTAAATTGATTCCAGTGCACTGCAGTGTAAAAGGAAATGAGAGGATTGACAGTTAAAAAAAGGATCTAAAATTAAGCACCCAAAACCCAGAAATTCCTCTTTGAATCTATAAAGAGAATAATCAAAAGGTTAATCTCCAATAATAATAATAACAACAATTAGATGTTTCATGTTTCTTCCAATATGTTCATCGAATGGAAGATCACAGGATACCCAAACAAATGTTAAGATATCAACCTGCAGGAAGAAGACTTCTGGATGGTGTTTCTCTTGAGGCCGAAACAGGTCAACAAATGCCTAAATTCGTGATGTACTATTATGATGATGAGATGTTTCATATTTAAATTAACACTTTCCAGACTTGGACAGAATTTTATATTAGAAACAAAAATTAAAGCTCTGTCCCTGTTTGAACATTAATTTATTATTCTTTCTAAAATAAATTTATGTCCAGGTCTGGATAGTGTAAATTCAAATAATACATCAAAATATGAGGCTTTAATGCTCAAAAGTAATGTATAAATTCTGAATAAAAATACTTCTTATTAAAAATCATCAGAGGGCATTATTGTTAGTGATGGCTATCGACCCTTGGATGAAAGGGAATTATATAAGAGGAAAGAATAAATTGTTGATGTTTGTATCGGTGCTCGAATGGTTTAACTTGTATCATTTTGACGCATCAGAGTCAAGAGATCCAGGGTTTGAGCATTAATTTTTCTTTCTAAAATAATAACAATTAGAATGCCATCATTATTATTTCCTGATACTCTAACCCTAAGTGGGATTTGGCTGCTTTGACAACAGTTTTCCATCTTGGTCTGTCTAACACCAAACGGTTCTAGCCTCTGACATCCATTATTTCAAGATTCTTGGTTACCTCATCCATCCACCACATTTTATATCTTCCTGTCTTTTCCTATTATAAATCTTCATTTTAACATTCTTAATAGTATGCATGTATCTGCCATTCTATTCAGGTGTCCTAGCCACCTTATATGCTGGGCTTTAACAAATTTCATTATCTCCTATTTATTAATTAAATTACACAACCCCGAGTTAGAACATATTCCCATCCTTGTCCAATTTAACCTATATCAATTATACCTATAACTGGAAGACAATTCTCAAGAGTATCCAAAACTGATATCAGAAACTACTTCTAAATAATCTGTAGCTATGTTCTAGATAATTATTGGACATGATTACACGAGTAAATAACTTCATGGAATTGGAATAACCAACTCAGCAAATGGTCTACTGTGTCAACAGGAAGTGAAAATGGATTTACACCATATCAAAATATGTGAAGCCCTTCACACACATGATCTAACAGCAAAATATTGGAATGAGAGAAGAAGAAAAACCTTATTGTTAAATAAAGAGCATTAGATATGTAAAATTTAAAATAAAATTCTTTTTACCTTACCTCACACCTTGTCTTTTAATTAAACCGGTTTCATAACCTTTAGTGGTTACATCTTTAGTATTTACACGACCAGTGCTCCTGGACGATTGAACATCGGTCGTGTAAATACTGAAGATGTAACCACTAAGGTTATGAAACTGGTCTAATTAGAAGACAGGACATGAGGTGAGGTAAAAAGAATTTTATTCTAAATTTTAAATTAAATCTCATAGTGATATTTCCTATAATAGTTCAATTAGATGTGTACTTTGAATGATACAAGTCACATGGAAATATTGCTTTGCATCTGTTAAACTTATTACTACTTTTTATATCACATAGTGAATATCTGTATCTTTAGTCAGGTTTAATCAGTTCTGAGCTCCTGTGACAATTCACTCATCAAAGTGCAGTAATTAGAAAATAAAGCACATCAGTTGTTAACCAGACTATTGCTAGCTTCACATCCACATGTGTCAATCACAGAGTTCATCATCCAGTCAGTATAGCGGTGACATGTAGTCAATGTGTGTGCTGTTATAGCTACTTTTCTCAACCCGGAGCTGTTACTTATTTATTGTAGTTTCTCAAATGTTTCATGATGCTGGATGGAAGCCATACACAAGCCAAAATTCTATGAGAAAATGTTCTCCCATAAGGCCTTAAAACAGGAACTGTCACATAGTCTGCACCAGTGGTTAACAGCATATCCCCAGGCAGTCCTGAATTTTGTTCTGAAATAAATAGATATTACTGATAGAAGTGCATATTCAAGATTAATATTGTTAATGATTATTGAAAATGACATTCTACTTCATTATTTTATGCAGTAAAAACAGATTGTTTAATATAAGACAATTTTTTGTACTTTACTTTGATCACCAAAATACAGGATTATACAAGTTTTCATAAACACTGAGGAAAAATTGAATAAAGATTAAACATTCAAAGTTAAAATTGGGAAACACATTATGAGGTTCTTAATTAATAAATTAATGAGTCATTTTAACATCTACCTCATATTTCATGTTTTTTCAAACACGGTTAACTATAGTGTTTCAAATGATCTTGTCATTCATTTTCAACCGCCAGTCGATTATGTTCAAGATATAGATTATATATAATATTTTGCATTTAGTTTTATTTAATTTCTAGAAATATTGTATTGACTTAATTAATAAAAAAATAGTTTTTCCTATGGTTTTATTTATTAAACATTATTTGTTCCTTTCTTTATTCTACATACGAGTATCTTTAAAAATTGAAATTTGTATTTCTGAAGGAAACTCACAAGAATCACAAGTGAAAATATTAACATTTCTCTTACATAAGAAATGTATACATTGTTGCAAGGTCTCTTTTATATACATATAAAAGTGATATACATGCATATATAAAATTATTATTATTGTGCTATAGTTGACTTGGAACAAAATAACTCGTGAAGACTAAAACTTTTGTATCTTTATCTATGATTGGAGGCATATTTGGAATCGACCTTCCAAAAGGAAGACACTAGTATAAGAGGATGATGATTTTTACTCCATAGACATCACCATATTCATCATCATCCTTGTATATACTGTGTCTAGGGACCTGTTAAGGTCTCTTGTCAATGCTTGAATAGTCTTCCCAAAAATCTCTTCTCTATTGTATGATATTTCAGAATTTGTCATGGTATTCCAGATTATGCTATCATGCATTATAGGGACTCTTGCCATCCCAAATTTTCTCAAAAACCATTAAACTGAAAATGTATAAAACTGTTATTCACCCAGTTATATGGATGTGAAATGTAGACTCTTACTTTAAGGGAGGAGAAAAGATTACAAGTATTTGAGAAGTTCTTAGCAAAATGAAATTAATTCCAGAGGTAAAACATTCCCTTCATCAGATTGCTTATATTATTATCTTTGATTTTTGGCGATCAATTTGTTAAAATGTAATGTTAAAACCATGAAAAATGTTGATTTGTTAGGTACTTTATAATATCTAAGACATTCAGTTATCCTGTTCATATGAACTGAATAAAAAAAACTAATGCAGTGGGACAGTGTACTAACACTTCTTTTCTTTCCAGTGTCTTTTGGTGGTCACCAACATTGGATCCAACCAGTTCGTGTAAAACAAGAATTTGTAGTTGATCATTTTATACAACCAGTTGCACCAAGACATTATCACAAGAGGGATTCCCAGCAGTGTGGTAGTTCATCTGTTGGACCTGGAGCATTCCCTTGCACTAGATGTGGCAAAGTGTATAACTGGAGAGGAAATCTTCTTCGACACATGAGGCTAGAATGTGGCAAAGCTCCACAGTTCCAGTGTTCCTACTGTCCGTACATGACCAAACATAAAAACCATCTACAACGTCATGTCACAACTCGTCATAAGGATGTTCTTGAATTTTGCCAGATTTCATATGATGGCAGTAAATGAGGCAAGCAGTAATATATTATTATTCACTGTTTTGTTAAATTTGCTTTCTTCTTTAATGGATTGTGACCATTATATTAGGAATAACAATAATAAATAATAATAACATAATAATAAATACAGTAAAACTTTACTTAACTGAAATGTCCTGCCCTTCACAACTTATGAGTCTTAGGGTCGTATGTTAGAACATTACTCTCTACTCAAATTACTTCCAATCACTAGTGAGCTGATTCACCGTGAGCAATTGCTGAGAACGAATTAACGGCCGACTTAACGGTCATGCACGAGAGTCGACGTTTTCGTAATATTGGCAACGAATTACCCAGAATTCTCAGCGATAAAAACCACTTCCGTTTTTTCGTCTGCTATAGAGGAATGCATTATGCTTGCATCCCGCAAATAATACCGTATAACAACACGTCTGCGACACGCAATATATTACGCCGATTCTCCTGTTCTTCAGTTGAATTCTTTGGTAGACTCTATCAAATTCCTCTTCTCGTGTATACCGAAAACATGATCGAAGTCTTCAAGGTCCGACATCTTGGATAAATGTTGGATAAAGCAGCAAAGTACATCGATTACCATCGGTTCCCTTCGGGATTTTAATTTGAGTTGCTCATGTAAGGTTACCACCGCAGTAGCTTACCAATTTAAAACCAATTATTATCGCATGAACAGATTTCTGAGTAAGCAAAATCGTATTAGCATACAACTTGCTCAGCAAGAGAAGGCATTTTACTGTCAATCGTCCAAACATGCGACCCTTAAACTGTATTACATCTGACTTCCCATAAAGATCATGTAGCACACTGTTATGTTTGTCTTCTCCATTCACCTGTCTCTCTATGTCTTTGGTCCAAAAATTTTCCTAAGTACTTTATTCTCAAATACTCATGATCTTTTCTCCTCTCTTAAAGTATGAGTCCATGTTTTGCATCCATATAACATATTAGGGAGAATAGCAGTTCAATATATTTTCAGTTTGCTGTAACTTTTTTTGAGAGAAGTTGGAATGTCGAAAGTCCACATAATATATAATAGCATACATTTCCAGAATTATGACATTTGTATTAGAAAAGTTATTTTTTGTATTATTATATTATAGTCTACCTTCTCAATTTTTTTATAAAATAACATAAACTCTTACAAAGGGAGCTTTACTAAATAATGGATGTTAGAATACAACCTAATCATTAATGAATTTGCATAAAATATTATTTTCTTGTAGCTTTCAATAGTTTTACTGAAAATTCTCATATTGAATTCTCATTACTCAGCAAATTAAGAAGAGAATGTGGAAAGTGGTCTGCTAATATTTTAGTCATTCTAGCCATTTAATTATTTACTAAAAAAGCAATAAAGTTATTATAATTAAGAGGAAATTAGAATAATTTAAGAGATATGTGACACTAACTGTTGTTTCTAAAGGCTTACATGTACATTCTATCAACTCTAAGAAATTGGGGCTGGAGGTAAACATCAATAAAACTAAAAGTATAGACACGCATAGAAATTCTTATATAATTGAAATGGACAGTTAATGAAGGAAATTTTGAAGAAGTGTCTGAATTCAAATACCTAGGGACAGTAATTACAGACAGGAGTATGAGGTGCACAAAGAAATCAAACAGAGGCTTAAATATGGAAATGCATGCTATTATGCATTACAGACACCTTTTGTCATCATCCCAACTTCAATAAAAAAAAAGTTAAACTGAAAATATATAAAACTGTTATTCTCCCAATTATATTATATAGATCCAAAATATGGACTCTTACTTTAAGGGAGGAGAAAATATTACAAGTATTTGAGAATAAAATTGTTAGGAAAATTTTTGGACCAAAGAGAGATGAACCAGAGGGGTGAATGGAGAAGACTACATGAATTTTTAATGGAAGCCACATGTAAGAAGAACAGTTCAGTCTTGTAGACTGCAATGGGCAGGATGTGTGGCATAAATGGGGAATGAAAAGAAAGGCTTGGAAACTCCTTGTAGGAAAACCAGAAGGAAAGTGCCCATTAGGTAAGCTAAGAATGAGGTAGGAGAATAATATTAATCATGATTTGAAGGAGGTAAATTATACAGAAGTAATAGGAAAACATTAGCTCAGGATAGGGATGTATGGAGAGCTTATGTCTGTGCTTGAATTATCCTATCATCTTTATAGACAGTACAGGAATCTAGTCATCTAATTTTTACACCCTTCGGAACATTAGAGTCACAGATTTAGTGTAGGGGGGGAGGCAAAGAAAGTATAATAAATTTAACAACTTGTGTTCAATTGTTCATCAAAACTATTGAATCAATTTTGACAAATAAGATGCCAATCAATTTGTCTTTACACTACTTTTTGAATAAAATTAATATGCAATCATTAAAAAAAATGCAGATCAAATTGAGTGGTGTCATTCAATGGATCTTGTAAAATTAATATAAAGTTTCTTTAACAATTTTGCAGTCCTGAGCCTCATTTCAGAAATATACAACCTTCAATTTAAAACCAATACATGGGCGACCTACTACTTTTTTCACATTATTTTTCATGGATTAATTAATACAACTAATTAATAAAATTAAAAAGCTAATCATTGATGTCAAGAATCATAAAAAAGTAAAATAAAAATTTAAAGTTTAAAAAACTAAAACTTTACTACAAAAAAATTATTAAAATGCAGTAAACTGAAGTGTAAAAAACAAACATCCATTTGTGTTTTACTTTTCAGTTTATTATATTTTAAGAATTTTTTTTAGTAAATAATTAAATTTTTTTTAAAACTTTTCATTTTGATTGTATTATTCAACATTGTATATTTTATGTTATTTACCAATTATTCATATAGTTCAAATAAAAATATGTACATATTATATATCTGTATTCTTATTGTTAAAATAGACCGTGTCTGGGCTAGAGGTATCAAGAAATAAATGCCCACCATTTAATAACAGGAGAGAATTTTATTATTATATGTATGACACTGGATGCAGGAAGATTTTATTTTTATAAGAACAATGCTAAATGGAAATCAATGTTTCCAGACAAACCATCTGTAGGCAGTGGTTAAACTAACTAGAGAGAAAAATATACACCTGACCTGAGATTTAAACCCAAGATCTCCAGTTTTACTCACTGGTGCTCTACAATTGAGCTACTTAGGTGCATCTCCTGGAACAAACACAACTTTTTTTTTCTTTCTAGTTATGTTAACCATTGGCTACAGACAGCTTGTCTGGAAAATTGGTTTTCATTTGGGGTTCGTAATTAGCTGATTTTTTAGTGAAAAACTGTCATAATGACTTCTCTCAATAGAAGCACTCCTGCTGTGTCTTATGAATACAAGTTTCCCTACTTATGGGAGACATGTGGATTAAAGAGAGGAAAATTTGTGCTTGCACCAGGAAGTATGCCTAAGTAGCTCAATGGTAGAGCCCCAGCACATAAAGCTGGGGATCTTGGGTTCAATTTTTAGCTCAGAAGCATATTTTTCTCTCTAGTTTTTTTCCCCGCATGTTAACAATGTTAAAAATCTATACAGTGGAAACCCTTTTAACTGACCCTGTGTTAACGGACCATCCCATAATCTTACATTGGCAGTTAGTCACATGATGCAGCTCACAAATATGTCTCAATATGTCTTGCATGAGTAGTTGCTTTTGCAATAATACTATATAGTATGCTGATGATGTAGTATTATTAGATGATAGTGAGGAGATACTAAGGGCAAACAACATCAAGAACATAATGTAGAAGAGTAATTATAAAGAGAAGATTATTGTACCACAAATAAAGGGAGATTGAAAATCTTAGTGAAAACAGTGTTGTAGTTATTTAAATAGGTTTTAGCTAGTGTAACGTCACTGCAACTAATTACAATATTGATATGGAATAAGTAGTCACTTGTGCTCAGGGAATTGTTAAATTATCTGGGAGAGGAATAAATTTAAAATTAAGTGTACTATTTTTTAATATATCAAAGTAATATGATTTATTATGAATTATACAATTTCTTGTTACTTCTAGCCTGGACACACTATACAATATAACTGCTTTTAACAAAACAAGTGAATTCATTTTTTAATATCAACATTTCTCTTGCTAAATAAGTTTGGTCTTCATTCTTCTTACCTCATAAATTGTTAATTAAATAAAAATAAAACATAGTTTTATTTGATTTTCATATTTATTATATAATTCAGTGACAGCTATTTCGGTACACTGTACCTTCTTCAGACATGTTAACATAATTTGTACCTTCTTCAGACATAATTTGTTAACATGTCTGAAGAAGGTACAGTGTAACGAAACAGCTGTCACTGAATTATATAATAAATATGAAAATCAAATAAAACTATGTTTTATTTTTATTTAATTAATAAATATGGATTTTCATCAAGTAAACACCAACTCAATTGATCATAAATTGTTGTTTTTTTGTAAGATGTGTTTCAAAGCTTCTATGCTTCATCATCAGTTGGTACAGACTGATGTTCTTTAAGTCGTTGGCCCTGGATCTCAACTCCTGCTCTCTCTTTTTGCAGTCCAAAGATCTTGTTTATTAGGCTCCTTTCCCTAGGAATTTCAAAATTCATAATTCTCTCCTTGTTCTTCTGTATGTAAATTTTTTCCCATATGGTGAGTTTGTTTGTGTTTTATAACTGTTTTAATAATTTTGTGTTTTTTACGTGAAAATCAATTCTGTATTTATTCTTCCTTAGACTTAAATGTCTGGTCTGTATTCATCTTACCTCATAAATTGTTGTTTTTTGTAAAACAAAATTATTAAAACAGTTAAAAAACCCAAATAAACTCACCATATGGCAAAAAAAATTACATACAGAAGGACAAGGAGAGAATTTTATGAATTTTAAAATTCCAAGGTAAAGGAACCTAACAAACAAGTTCTTTGGACCACAAAAAGAGAGAGCAGGAGTCGAGATCCAGTGCCGACAACTTAAAGAAGATTAGTCTGTATATCAAGTGACAATGAAGCAGAGAAACTGAAATGCATCATACAAAAAAAAAAAAAACAATTTATGGGGTAAGATGAATACAGACCAAACTTAATTAAGTTATGTAGGTAGGAAATAACACTATGAGGTTTATTTTAATTTTGTTTAGTTGTTTTTTTACTCACCTCATACTTCTTAACTCCCTTGCATATCTAGATTTTGTGACGAAATCTAGATATGCAAGGGAGTTAAGAAGTATGAGGTGAGTCAAGAAACAACTAAACGAAACAGACCAAACTTATTTATTAATTAAAAACTTCATAATATTACTTGTTAATATATTTTCATAATTTCTCTTGCTATTCAAATTAAAACTGATATTGATCTATATGTATTTTCAGATGTTCCTGAAATGTGGTTAAACAGCATAGAAGAAATAAATGAAGACTTTCATACCATGGAACAGGGTTCAGAAACTGGTCAACTTATTTATGATACTACCTCTAATGTTAGACAAAAACAGTTCTCATGTCCTCAGTGTAATAATGTTTATAATTGGAGGTCTAACCTACTCAGGCATATGAGACTAGAATGTGGTAAAGATCCCCAGTTTCACTGTCCTATTTGCCAGTATAAAACCAAACAGAAGGGTCATTTGTTTCGTCATATTACAGCTCGGCATAGGAATGTAAATTTAAACACATTGTTTGGTATATATTCTTGAAAAGTATTGACCTGTGTTCTTGATTATGTTACTGCATTAGTCCGAGGAATCTGTGTTACATAACAGTCTTTATAAATTTAAGTAAAAAGACCAAAAAACACAAAAGAATATGGTAGCAGATTGTGAATAATTACCTGAGGAGAAAAAAAAATATCCTTGGGTGTTTTTTTACAAAAAAAAAAATTTAAAATGCCTGAAAATTGACTGAGAAGTTGACATAGAAGTAGCCTAAATATGCCATATTAACACTAGATAATTGTGGAAGATATCTATTAGTCATTGCTTGAACAGAATACCCAACTTTTGAAAAAAACAAACACTAAAAAACATTGAAGGGTATTGAATACCTACCTAATCTAACCTAAACTGCCTAATCTATCCTATTCTATGACTTACAGCCCAAGTCGGGCATTGGCCTCCCTTTTTAGATTCCTTAACTTATCTGAATTAGTTATGCTTATTTCCCTACAGATGTTGTAAGTGATATTTGGTCATCGTGTCGCCTCAAAGAGACATCACAGGGTTCTTCATTTATAATCTAAAGGGCACATGGCGGATTTGCCTGTGCGGAGAGCTCAGGAGAGGCAAAACACCCTGTGCCCATTAGGTTATAAATGAATAACTCTTGTAATAGGCAAATACGGTATTAATGAATGGTATAAGATCAGTTAAATATTGCTCAGTAGTGTATGTTTTAGGCTTGAAGATCTTTTATGAGCCTAGAAATCTTTAGACTCAGTTCCACAGCTTAAAGTCTCTTCTGGAGGTCTCGTCTCATGGATTTTTCCTTAAAACCCATTGACCCTGACTGGGTTTGATCCTGTGACCTTCAGAACTAAAGGCAAAAACATAAACACTAAACCAATTCCAGCCGACAAGCTACTAATCTAAGCTATATAATCTAGCCTAACCTACCTAATCTAACCTAACCTGAATAAATGTTCGGAAATATGTTGTTAGCTTGAATTGTAACTGATGTTATCGGATAATTATGAATATAGCTAGTAACAAGTGGTCCATTACATGATTCTTAAGACTGATATGTTACATAGATAGCCTTGGATTATTTTCCATGATCTCTTTACAGAAAGAGGACATGTGTATTTTGATTATAAATACATTATCACTTTATTTGTACCACTATATACCAATATAATGCAACATTAATGTGATCTCATACTACTTGAGTCTTAAGTGTAGTTTAGGTCTACTTATGAGATTTGACTTTATTTTTTCTCAGACCTTTCTTATGATAAGAAGTCAACATGCTGCGGAATTATCGTACTTACTAATATTGAATGTCTTGCAGCATAGCCAAACACTCTTAAGACATCATGCCTTGATGCTGAAGCATAGGACATGCACTGATTTCAATACCCATGGGGGAAGAAATTTTGTTATGGATTTTCAGCCAGTATGAGACTGGTACCTATTCAGCATTGTGAGCAATTTCTTTAGCTACTATAAGCAGTGATTCCATGTTGAAAATTTAGCTATGTTGGTTGGAAAACCGATACAATCACATGTCACTCCTATACTGGCTGGCTGATCATCCACCTCTATAAATAATACATGTGAATTTGAGGCCAGCAGCCAACTGGTAGGCCTAAGCCTTTTAGGCCTATCACATCATAGAGTTTAAGAATGAAAACTAATAGCGAACAATAATGAAGGGTTTGGCAAAAATGTTAATTTTAAGTAGAGCAAAAATTGTTCATACTGGATTCTGAGTAATATACCTAAATATTAAATCTTTGGTAATTATGTAAAATGTATTACTCTCACTTATGCTACCTTTTGCTCTAATTACAATATCCATGGAAAGAGATATTAATTTATTTAGCCATTTTCAAGATGTTTACCTCGTTCCACACAATCTAGTTTCACCTACAGTGAGTGGCCTGGTTTAAACCATATGAAGGCGAGCTAAGTTGAAGTTGTTTCTTCAGGAAAGAATCTCTTTAATGGATTTGCACCCTTTACTTACCAGACATTACCAATGGGGTGATGACTAATATGTAAAGGATTTAAAAAATCCATTAAAGTGGTTCTTTCCTAAACAAACAGCTTCAAAATAGGCTACTTCATATGCCTTAAACCGTGACACTCACTATAGTATTTACACATAATAATTGTTCTGGAGTGTGTTGAACAGTTGGGGTATTGAGGGGGTAAATCCCCCCTTCATTCAGGTTTTTCTAAACATGAAACTATCCACGTTTTGAATATGCATCATACACTATGTCAGATGTATAGCACAAACTGTCCCACTTCCAATATGTAATATTTGAGTTTTATTTCTTATTTACACATGAAAGTCTTAATTTAATCAAAATTACAGTGGGAAGTAACACTGTGAAGTAATCTGCAATTTGTAAATTGAGTCAGTTAAATGTTTTTTCATCTCACCTTATAAAGTTTCCATGTTTTCATGATAGTGGTTTCAAAGGCCTCCAATGTCAGTCAGTTTTAACTGACATTTAAGAGACTCAATTTACGAAAAACGAAAGTCTTAAATTTAAAAAGCTAACAAAAATAATTAATCCTAATCATATATTTGCATTATTTATCTAATACGAGTTATTTGATAGATTTCATTTCTGTTAGGTTTTAAGATTTCTTTCTCTTAAATTAAAAAAATCCAACACAAACTGATAATATTATTCATAGTTAAATATGGGAAATAACATTATGAGGGTCTTAATTCGTAAATTAATGAGTCATTTTTTAACATTTAACCTCATATTTTATGTTTCTTCAAACACGGGAATTAGTTTTCGAGAGAAGGATCTCTCCCATTTTCAGCCGACATTATGACTACCGGATTTTCGTTGGAATCGTTATTGATGGAGATTCCAACGAAAATCCAGTAGTCATAAATGTCAGTTGAAAATGGGAGAGGTCCTTCTTTCGAAAACTAGTTCCCGTGTTTGAAGAAACATAAAATATGAGGTAAGATGTTAAAAAATGACTCATTAATTTATATTATTTTTGTCTTCTTTGTGTCATATAGGTGTAATAATAATGTTTTATAATCTAAAATTATAACCAGTATATACAAGACTATGAGTTGTCAATTGCATAGCTATCTATCCACTCTTGTTTTTTTTATTGAAAGAGAATAATGAACAATATTGCTCAACCATCTTCACATTTGCATGCTGAGGTTCAATATTGGGAATGTCATCATGGTTATATCATGAATAAAAATTGTATAACTATAATTTGAGATTTCCATAGCTAGAACAATTAATTTTATTAATTTTTAATTTGAGGAATCATTTATATGCTGTGAAAAATCTTCACATTCACTTAATTTTCCAAAAACCCACCATGAACAAGACTAATCCGAATTCTCATTTTCAACACGGCTAAATAGTTGAAAGGATTAAGCTATATTACTATAGATAAGAAGAGGATATTACTATAGATAAGATCCATTGTAAGTAAAAGTTGTATTTAATGCTGCAATAACATAGTTTGAGATCCATAGAAGTGGAATTGAGGTACACATGATAGTGGAGGGAAGGCAGAAGATCAACAAGCTATCAAACCCGAACAGGAAGCTAGTACAGTAATGAATTCAAACATATAGAATAAAGGAAAAATTGAGGAACATGGAAGTTAGTTACTTTGGAAACCATCATGATGTGTTTTTGAACTTATTAGTTTATAAATATTTGGTATCTAAACAAGTCTCATAGTGTAGACCTTAAAATCAACAGATATAATATGCATATTTCCAGTTTATAAACTGACGCTTCACAACCTATCAAGAAGGAATAAAGAAATGTGCAATAAAATATCTTAATATACTATACATTTTATGTGCCTAATACGATAGTTGTAAAATAATTCTGAACAATTTAATTGTAGTCCTTCCTTTGCAAATAGAATTATATAACTTACTACTGTTATTGAATTGAATTTCTATTGTGAACATGGAGTTTAAGATGGTCACTAATTTAGTTTAGTGATACATATATCCTTATTTCCAAGGGGGTGATTTCTATGACTAAAAAAATAAGAATATTTGCATCCATTTCTGACCCAAAAAAGTTTAAATGTGACTCAAAACGACAAAACATATGACCTTAAAATTTAAAGAATCTATAATAAATATTTTTTTAGTAATTATTTATATATATATATATATATATTTATTTTTTTCCATCTTTTTGCCATACAATGAAAGCGGGAGTTGTAACGCTCTGGTCTTTCAGGGAATTTATAAGAATAAAAGCGACTTTCGAACAAATCACCGTATTTTGATGTTACATTTTAAATTAACACTTTCCAGAATTGGACATAGTTTTATTTTTTAAAGAAAAATTAATGCTTGAACTGGTACTCAAAGTCAGAAATCTGGGGTTCAAGTCCCAGTTTGAACATTAATTTTTCTTTCTAAAATAAAAGTGACTGTGTAACTTGCAACTTACATACATTATGTTGGTTATTTAAATTTAGCTGAAGACATAAAAATCCCTGAAATATGACTAAAATAAGACTTTATTACAGAAATTAGAACAAATGTGACCAAAAATCTAAAAACAGATAAATATGAAAATCATGAAATTTTCTTCAGAAGAACTATATACATGTTATTAACTTACTCAAAACTCAAAATGAAGATTTAAAAAAAGAAATATGACATGTCATAGGAATCCTCCCCTACTTATTTCTAATCTATTCTACATAACCACATATTTTGAATTATTCTTATTTAAGTTTTATATTGATAAGTATATAAATAATTAAAATGTGATTATTTTATATTTTTTCGTTTCATAATAAATTAAATATCAGCCCAGGACAAGGATGTAGGCTTTATTTTCTTCAACATTGTCTTGTACATGGGAAAAGATTGTTAATGGTATATGGAACAAGGCAGAGATATTGTCTAATGTACATTTATATTGTCTCTTGTACATTTTCATAAATTAGTTGGAGCTTGTACATTTCCATAAATTATTTAGAAGTATTTTGCTATAAGGCCTACATAGTTTAATATTTGATGAATTTTTTTTTTTTTTGGAAGAAGTTTGTTTTAGTTGAGGGTGACTGATACATCAGTTAATATTTTAAAGGTAGTTAAAATGAGATGATTGCTGTGGGCAGGTCATGGGTTAAGTATGAACAAACAAAGTGTACCTTTAAAATCATTGAAAAGAAAATTTTTGGAAATAGACCGGCTTGTAAACCAATGAAGAGATGGTTATATGAGGTTAGAGAAGATGGAAAAGTATCCTGGATATCAGGAAGTTGGAAAGGGACACTACAAATAAAGAAGAGGGGAGGCAAGTGTCAAAGAAACCAAAGCTGATTTGGGCTGAAGAATTACTGAAGAAAAAGAAGAAGAAGAAAAAGTCTTTATTTAAATATATCATCATCAGCAGCAGCAGCAGTATTCTTCCATGTCTTGTTCCTAAAAGAACTGTTTCAGTCTGGCTGGTGTTCTTGAGCTCTCTCTTCCTCAGGCCTAATGATCTCTTACCATATGAATGATACCGGGTGGTGGCTCTAGGGATCCTTGTTCTAGGCATTCTGTTAAGATGTTCCTGCAATATTTTATGGTAATCATGAACCAAGCTAAATAAATAAATATAAATACAATTTGAGACTGGTTTAAATGATTCATATATATTCATTAGTTTGCAAATTCCACTTCTTGAAGCTATAGTTTAATGTATAATTCTCAACTCCCTATCTGTAACCTTCTCTTACTTCTACAGAGCCCATGCTTCACTCTCATAAGTGAGGAAAAACCTTGTCAGTGTTATATATAAGTTTTTGCACAATAGTGCATTCTGTCGTTACTTACAGGAATGGCGGCCATGATTGAAAGTTCAATTTCCTAAATTTTGGGGTTGCCAAACTATAAATAACTAAATAACTATACTGTAATATTAAAAATTACCTACCTAGGGCAGAAAGTAAAATCACTGCCCTTTATGTATACTACATACAATGTATATACAAAAATATATAAAAAAGGTAGTGTTAATATACATTATATCGAACAAATCACTCCATTTTAAATGAACTGACCTTTATTTGAAACAATATAAAACAATAAATTCATACTTGCTGCCATTTTATGCCTGATTGGTGTCATGACCTGCTGTAGTCTCAACTAAATTATTTTCGGCATTTGCCATATATACATTGGCCAGACTGCTAACGTCAGTTAGTTGCTTATAATGATTGCAAATATTTCCAACAAAGAAGTTATTATTTTACTATTATTTACTATTTTGAAAACACCATCGTGCAAAAAATAATGTACAACACATGTTTGTGAAGTGTTTTACAGAATCTCGGAAATTAAAAACCGAGCAATAGCAAGGTTTTTAATCATTTCCTCACGTCTGTAAAAACCACTTCCCAATCTCGCATTGTAATATACTATTATTATTTAAATGCCTAGAAGATAAGTACTTGTATCATTTGTAAATCTGTACTTGAAAGGTCTAGAGTTGTAATTCACAATTTACAAACTTTACAGGAGGAAGGATTTTATTACTCTATACCATTAAGTTATATTGGAGTTATGGCAGCTTTTATACAAGCCTAAATTTTCACTTATAAACACGAGAGTTACTATTTTATACCTTCAAATAGATCTCTTTTTTGTGATTACTACTACATCAGAACCTCAGAATCACTGAAAATGGCATTACAACTCTTGATGTCTGAGGTGCAGAAATTAGGTCTACTATATTTATATTTCTAAAAATATGTTAATATGCAGTTCATATATTGAGTATGATCATAAATGTATTATATGAAGTCAGAATTACTGTTTTATAAAGAAGAATGTACACATAACTGATATAAATTAATTAATATGTTTGATTTAAACAATTAAAATATGTGATAATTTTATCATTGTTTCCAGTATGAATTTTGAATTGGTCATATCTGCAAATGTGTTACATGCTTTTTATAAAAATGTCAGAGTTGAGCAGATCAGAAAAACTTTTGATACTAGTACATGTTAAAATGACAGTTTTATGGTATCAGGCTCATTGGCATTTTGTTATGATAAACATATTTAATTTCTGATAGTTTAATTTTCAGGTGAGAGATAAATTATAATATATAAATTATATATAACTGTAAAAAATCATAATATCATAATAATAGCTTACAGCTTAAAAAATAGTGTTAATAATCCATCATAAAGTCTTTTAGATGTGGAACCAAACCAATTGCTATGTGAATGATAAGTTTGCTGCTTTCAGGAATGCAGGATTGTAAGAGAGAGAAAAATTTGTGTCTGAATATGGTGCTTGAGTTGCACAAGTGGTTAGTGCACTAGTGCATAAAACTGGGAAGTCTTGGATTCAAATCCCAATTCAGGCAAAAACAAATTTCTTAAAAAAAGTAAGATAAATTAATTTGTGTAAAAAGATAACTTTTCTTAAAAACCCTAGTTTATAGAAACTTAATTTTATGATATAATTTTCCTTCTTGAAATACTGTTATTTGTACTTAAGTAAGAAAAATATTTTTGTTGTTAATCATTTTACAGAAGGGATATGTTACAAATATAATTTTTTCCAGATTTCACCATGAGCACCCATCCAATCCCTGTTGTTTACTCTAGTTAGGCATTTTAGTTAAAAAAGTATAAATAAGTTTTAAAAAAGAATGTTTATACATCTCTAGATTGGATCAGTTATCTTATATCATTATTACTTTCAATTTGGTTTCTATATTCATTGATAATATATATATATATATATATATTTTATATCCATTTTATGTGTTAGTAAAAGTCTATATTTAAATTAATATTGGGAAGTCTATATGTTATTTTTATATTTCTGAGGACAGAGATTAATGATGGATCATCTTTTCTTTAGCTCCACAGTACATACCCATTCAGTTGATTACAGAAACAAAGTTAGGACCTGACTGTAGTTTCAAAATATTGTATTGTTTCTATAACATCTTAAGAAACTGAAAATCAACAGCTGTTATTGCAAAACAAAGTGAGAACACCGACATTGATTTTTATTGCTGTTGAATTTTTAATTTTTTTTGCAGTTGTTACATTAGCAATAAATTATTAAAAAATAGTAGTACTGTTCTTAGGCTTTGTTCTGCAATCAACTAAATTGAACTTTATGAGTGTGTAGAGTGATTGTTCTGTATTTTTATTATAGTATTTTTTAAATATAAATTCTGTGCACATGGATTATGAGTTCTTTCTAACAGAAATCTAAGAAAAAGTATATTCTATATTTTGTGTATACCATCAGTATTTAAAAGAAAACAATTAAATAAATCCCTTATATTTATTCAGATTTCTACTACCACAGAGAATAGAACAGAACTCTATTGACAAACTTACACAGGTTGAAATAAACAAATTATTATACACAGCTAAGCTAGTACATTTATAGCAAAGAGAAATATATCTGCCTGAATCAGCTCTTTGTGCTGATGCTCTGATCATTTAGTTATTCAGATATTCTTACCCGTTCATACAGAAACCTTCCTCTTATAAATTTTTCACTGTAATTCCTAATTCCCAAGCAGTGAACCATTATTCACATTGCATATGGGTAGATTCTAATTCTAGAAGACATTATGGGATTAAAATATAGCTAAAAGCTACTACTAGTTTTTAAATACAGCTAAAAGTTATGTGTTTGTTGCATATAAATCCCATAATGTCTTCTAGAATTAGAAGACACTCATATACAATGTGAATAATGATTCACTGCTCTGGTGAGAAAGTGAGAAAAGTTATAAGAGGAAGGTTTCTGCTTGAATGGGTATGAATGTCTGAATAGCTCAGTGGTCAGATCATCAGCATGGAAAGCTAAAGATTTGAAGTTCAGTCCGATTCAGACAAATATTTTTCCTTTCACAGGTTATTTAGGGATTTAAATTAAAATTCTTTATACCTTACCTCATATCCAGTCTTCTAATTAAACCGGTTTAAAAAGCTAGACGGTTTCATTATCAGTAATTTCACACTGATGATGATGAAACCACCTAGGTATTGAAACCAGTTTAATTAAAAGACCTGATATGAGGTAAGGTGTAAAGAAATATTTAATTTTAGGAAGTTATATTTTGAGGTTATTTTAATTATATTATTTTTGGTCTGGACATCTTACCTCAATATTAATGTTGTTTTGAAACATGTCCAAGAACAAATCAACATTAATATTGAGGTAAGATGTCCAGACCAAAAATAATATAATATAAGGTGTAAAGAATTTAAATTTAAATCCTAAACCTCATAGTGATTTTTCCTATAACAGTTCAGTTGTTTAGGGATGTTGCTAAAAGGAACCTATGATCTACAGTGACTTACTACAGAATAATGTGGTGTTGATATGTAAGCATGTCCATTTGGTTGTGATATGATGAGTTTGATAGATTACAGAGAAAACATTTAAATTATTCATCTACTCATAACCTCATAGAAAATACTGGTGCATTCATATTGCATCAAAGAAAAAATATGCAAAAGTAATTGATATATTTGAAGAGAAAAATGTATGCCTAGACCGGGGTTTGAAGCCAGGACCTTTAGCTTTATACGCTAATGCTCTGCCACTAAGCTATCCAAGGCCTCCAATCTAAATGCAAATTTTTCTCTTATACATTTCAATTTCCGGGAGCGGCAGAGGCTTGCAAACTGTTGTTCAACACACAAATGGTGACTTCTTATTTAAGGAAACTTTTAATGGAAATTTAATATTACTTTATAAAGCCAGTAGAGGTTTTTTTGATAAATTTAGAATAGAAACATCAAAAGTAATTGAGTTTGATAAAATAGAGAAATGCACTTGGTGTGAGGTAATGATTAGTCGATTCATTTTAAATGTTTTGTAGTCTATAAAAACCCATTTTAATACTGTGTAAAATACATGCTGCATGCCTAACACAATACTTTGTAAAAAAAAGCATCAAAGATATTGGGTTTGTTATATCAAAACACTCAGTTAACTAAAACTTGAATGAAAAATTTTTACCCAGACCGAGACTCGAACCTGGGACCTTTGGCTTTCAATGCTCTACCAACTGAGCTACCGGGGCTGGTAGAGCATTGATATGGAAAGCCAAAGGTCCCGGGTTTGAGTCTCGGTCTGGGCAAAAATTTTTCTCTTAAAATTTAATGTATCCTTCAGTGAGAAGTGTTAAATTAATAATAAAAACTCATATAACATTCATGAACAATCTGTGAAAGTTTGTTGGTAGAGTTCCGTTCCATTCTGTATAAAATATTGAATCTGAAGGTCTAATTAAAATTTTCAGGTGAATGAGATATAAGTACATTAATTTACTTAATTAGATTTTACAAAATGTAATATTAGTTGAAGTACAATAGTTATTTTTCTTAAAAACTATTAAAATGTGAAAGCAAATCTGCTAATGTATAACTATTTATTGCAATGTTATGATTGTGTTTTATATAAGCAAACTGCCAAAGAATTTCTTAATTCATATGCTAAATTATTTGAAATCTTTTGTAGACAGCTTCATTATTATGTTACTTTTAAATGCTAGTCTATTGTTACACTGTAATTATGTGCAGTTATTTGAATGGTCTGCAGAATAATATAATAATTCTGCTTTATTGAAAGATGATTAATCTGCAACTAGATTATTTTGGAGTTCGAGGGAGAAATGGTGAAACTGAATATTGTATTTCTGGGAAATTGCATTGAAGTTGGAGGAGCAAAGAATCCTATGGGCAGATAACTCGATGAGGTATTTTCAATTTATAAATGAGTTAGAGAAAATGTTTTAATATCTCATCTCATAAAGTTCCATGTTTTCACAAACCGGTTTCAAAGGCCATTCACCTTCATCTTCAATCAAACTCCAACTGTCGAAATTTTGCCAGTACAACCATCTTCCAAACTACCATCTGTGTCGATTTTATGAACTTGGAGATAAATTTTTCTTGTCAGGAATTTCAAAATTCATGGCTCTTTATTTATTCTTCTGAATGTATAATTTTCCCAAACTGTTAATTCCAAATGCCTCTCTAAATGTTTTAAAAGTTTAGTTTCTCTTCCAATTTTGTGATTCTCTAGAAATTGCGACTCATAATTAGCTAGAGAATCACAAAATTGGAAGAGAAACTAAACTTTTAAAAAATTTAGAAAAGCCATTGGAATTAATAGATTGGAAAAAGATATATATTCAGAAGAATACATATAGAGTCATGAATTATGAAATTCCCGACTATTCTAACACATTTAATATAGAAAAGTGTGATAGTTTTATTTATTAAATACATAATGAATTTTCATTAAAGTAAACACCAAATCAATTGATTACTTATTAGTTATTACTAATATAAGTAAAATTGCACATTTAATTATTTAATTAATTAATTATAATAATTGATGAAGCATAATCTATTCAGTATGATATAGCCCTCCATCATTAAAATATGGCAACAACACTTTCTCATTTTCGAGTTAGAGATATTTTATTAAGATTACTCTTACTTACTTACTCACTGGCTCTATCAAACCCGTAGGTTCATGGCCACATGGACATAAGCTCTCCATACATCCCTATCCTGAGCTAATGCTTTGTGTTTGAGCTTTTGGCATGGGTTCCCTGAAGTAGTCCCTGCCTAGAGAACCGAATGGGGGACTATTTGACCTGCGGAAAATTTTACCCCAGTTGAACCCATGTCCGCATTTCTTGACGGTTGTATTTTTAAGGTGAAAGATTGTCACTCTTTTGACCAAGGTACTTTTTTTGTCTGGCTTATCACCTTCGACCAGTCTGGCATGGGTAACCCTATCGGCAGCAATGCTACCGCCGGCACAGCTCTCAGGATCATTTAAGCATGCAAGCCACTCCACCACGACAAGGTAAAGATACCATGGAGGGATTTTATTAAGATTAGGTATAAAAATTAAACTATGCACTGTTTATGGTTGACAGCTGTTGATTGCAATAGCAATAGCAAAAACAGATTACACACCTTTATCAAGCCAAATGTTAAAATACTAAATAGGACAATAATACCTGAAATACTTGCATGAATAATAATACCTATTTAAAAATAATTAGATATTTTTTATTCACCCTACTCCTCGAGCTCCTGAATTGATACAAATAGTCTTAGTTTACAGAGTTTTATTTCTTATACATGTCTAAAGTACCCACTGCTAGTTTCTATCCTTCAAACAATGTAGATCATTTAATTAATTGTGTGGTACTTAATGTAATATATAAGGGTTGGAGATTTTTGTATTATAATATGTTCTAGATATAAAAGGTAAGAATATATCGTCTCCTTTCTTCAAAATGCAGTCCAAAAAAAAAAAATTACAGGCGAGAAGAAAAACTAATTTTAATTTTGTCTTTTTACTTAATTCTTATTTTCATATGCTTTAACATCTACATCGTATTGCCTCTAGGATCTTTAGAGTGTAAGATTTAAATTTAAATTCTTTATACTTAATCTCATATCCAGTCTTCTAATTAAACCGGTTTCAAAACCTAGTGGTTTCATCTTCAACCAATGTTATTGAAGATGAAACCACCTAGGTTTTGAAACTGGTTTATTTAGAAGACTGGGTATGAGGTGAAGTATAAATAATTTTTATTTAAATCTTAAATTAAACTTCATAGTGATTTTTCCTATAAAAGTTCAATCTTTACAGTGTAGTTAATAATATATATGTTTACATTGACCAAAAATTTATATCTATATATGTACTGGTATAATATAAAATTTGAGGAAAATGGGACTTACTTGGTTGTTAAGAAAGGTGACGATATATGAATGAGGTATTGAGAGTAATATCCAAAATCCAGTTTTTTATGAATATATTATGTTTGTGTTGCATTGAACTTGTTGAATTTTACAGGTAGAATACAAAAAAGTAGATCAAGAGTCATTCATTTTATTTGTTTTTTTTTTTGTTTCAATGAAATCTTTCTCAGTTTGATATCCTTGTTGCTCGTTAGAATTTTAAATGCTATCGATCAAATAAGCAGAATTTTAGCTAGAGGCTCATGATTAATCTGGTTACCACGTGGTCATAATTATTAAAGTATCACTACTCACAGTGGCTCAAAGTGGATTGTAATCAGTCTTTAGGAATGATATTTGGTAAATGTGATTATATTAGAATGTGTGGGAGCATTTGATCTTTATATATAAAAATTCAACATGTGTATGTTTGTGATTTATGGCCTTCTAAACCACTCAACAGATCTGCATGGAAATTTGTACATACAGGTTTTCAGTTACAGCAAATGTTTTAGCCGCTATCTGTTATGCTCTAAAACTATAAGGCATAGGAGTTCATCTGGATATGAACATTTTAAAAATTGCTCTAGCGGTCGTAATTTTCCATGATTCACAATGAAATTCAGTATATGCTATTAAAATATACTGAGGTAGGTATTGTCCAAAATTCAGCAACATCCAATTATTAGAAGTGGGGGTTTACCTGAAATCCGAAATTAAAAATTGACTAGGAACCATCATATTTGGTTTGTCGCAATGTATGCTGTACAATTAATTAACCTCTAATTTTCATTTTACTTATTCAACTAAAAATAAAATTAAAAAATATTTAATGTATTTAGGCATAGCAGCACACATCGAGTATCAGCTTTCATATTTAATTTACATCCTGGACACTAGCTAGTTCTTGTAATCGTTTATATATATATATTGTAATTTAGATTTAAGACTATTTTTTTTTCGTATTTTTTTTAAACCTGGTTGAGTGGTAGACAAGGCCTTAAGGTCTTAACTCTGCCAGGTAAAATAAAGCTGCTATTATTATTATTATTATTATTATTATTATTATTATTATTATTATTATTATTATTATTATTATTATTATTATAAAAAATAGTTTTATAATGGTCACAGCAGTTTTGTCAAGAATTCCATTGGAGACTTCCTCTCACAGGTCAGTTATATTTAAAATTCACCAAGACTTGAAGCAGTGACTTAGTTCTGCCTAAGAATTGATCATGATTATTGGCTACCCATTTAAATAAGATATCTATATACAGAAATTCAATGAATGTGTTATGTAAAGAAGAGTATTCAGTTATGAATGGAGATCATCTCACAGAATGTTCTGCACTTTAAAACTATTGACATCAACATATACCAAAACTCTACTGGGAAGCAAGAAGGAGAATAGAGTTCAACCAAGATTCTAAGCATTAGACAACTACTACTATCATTCCTAATTTGTTAACAACTTTCATTGGGATGAGTTGCTTTCTTTTCCTTGATATTATCGCCTCACTATGATGGTTGTCTATTTATATAAAAGTGGGTCCTGTGACAATGATTAACATTCACGTATCGGTAGTCAGCATCCTTGTATTTAATTATATATAACAGCTGCAAGAAAACAAAGCGAGCCGCTGGTCAACCATCAGAGGTGATAATTCCACACCTGTGTCCTTGAATTTCCTTCTTTAACCTATTTGTTGACATAGATTGTTTTATCACTCCTTCTAAACAATGATATTCCCTCACTGCAGCACTTCTGTTGCTGCCTTTCTGATAAATAAATTGACTAACAGCTATCTCCTTTATGGTATTTGTGTCAAACAACAATTTGCATGTCATACTGCATTAACATTAACAAATTTTGCTAGTGTAAAAAATTGTAATTAACTTTTATCTAGTGTAAGTCACTCTACTTTCTCTTATTAATTTATGTAACAAATATCAGTCATAATCCATACACTCATTACAAACCCACATTAGGCCACTGTCCAAACTGTTTAATACTTTAGGAACTAATATTGCATTTATAACAAATATTGATTTTCTGTCTTTACATTATGCTGTTCCAAGGATCATTTAATTGATATTTTCCTCCAAATGTTGAGTAATTAAAATTATTGGGAAACAACTGTATTTATTTCTTTCATATAGTCATTAATTAACTAGTCGGTCATGAGTTCTTAATCAACAAAATGAGCTAATTGATGGAGGATGCATTATTGTTATAAATAATTGTAATATAAAGAAATGTAATATAAACATGTATACAGCACAAGTTTGAGAAAAAAATTTATACAAATATAGATTATGTAAATTACTATGTATGTGATTATTCAATGAAATATGGACTTTTCTTTTACTAAATATGATGTATATGAAGAAAGGACAATTTTTACCCAAAATAAAAAATAATAATGGGAAAAAAATTAATATTGATACTACAATAGTATTAAAGTAACATCACTTTGAATTAATCAAAGGATAATTGTTTGTAAAGTGAAATCTTTAATGTTTCATATAATTTACAACTGAATTGACATATTGACTAATTTTGGCATTATTGTAGATAAAAATTGCTTTTTTTTTTTAAATTGTACTTTATATTGGTTACCATAAAAAAAACATAATTTTAGAAATAAGTATATTTAAAATAATATAGCTTTAAAATAACTTGTTTATTGTGATTTTGAGAGTTCCTACAAAGAAGGATTATTCTATTTTCATTATTAATTATACACCTGAAGTAGATTTAATGGTGGATGTAACAAAACTGTAACAATATTTCAAAATATTGGGGAAAAAATTCTCATATCTAGAGAATGAAATGTGTTACGTTAATATAGGTTCAGAAATGCTTATTTCTTTGTAAAAACTCTCTTTTCATTATATAGCATATATGCCAATTTTCTATTATCACAGCTCTCATATACATTACACCCCATGTAAGAATCATAGTACCAGCGAGAAATACACAAAGACAGAGAACACTGCAAATTGCAAAGATATTTGAACAAAATTGATAGAAAGAAAAATCTTATTCCTGAAATTGATAAGTAATAACACTATACTATGAGGAATTTAGCTACAGGTTTAAGTTTAATCACTAATATACATCTCACTTCGTATTTTGTTCTCTCCCCAAGAACATGTTTCAAAGGACAATCTTCCCCATTATCAGCCAAAAATCAACTCTTTGAATGGGGGAGATGCCCTTCGAAAACACGTTCCAGATGAGAGAGCAAAATTTGAGATAAAATGTATATTACCAATTCAATCTCTTGAAAGAAATCTAATTTAGAGGTAATATTATCAAGATATTAACCCTCTGCATGCCACTGGTAATATCTCTTGTGCCAGAGATTTAAATCGCACCCGCCGATATGATCGGCTTTGCAAGTAGTTTAAGTATATTGTCTGGCAGGTAATGGAAAGGAGCACCAGAGCCGATCTAATCGGCTCATGACACCTAAAGGGTTAAACAGCAAATATATACCTAACCTCATATTATATTTTCTCACATTAACTTGTTTGAGGTACCATTGTTCCCATTCTCAACTACAGTAGATTCTGACACCTCTGTTGGCAGACTAAAGTCTTATAGATTATTTCCATCTAGTGGTGGATAGATAAACATCACAATCAAATCTTTCTCCTGGGGAATTTAAAAATTCATTAATGTGTCCCTATTATTCTGGTCTGAAAGTATATTTTTTTCTACTGTGAGTTTTTTTTCTCCACAGAATTAAAGAAGTACAAAACTACTTAACTGAAGAAAAAAAAACAGACTTATACATTCAGAAGAATAGATACAATGTAATAAATTTTTTAATTAACAGAAAGAATACTTTGATTGTGAGGTTCGTCATTCTAGAGGGAAATAATTGTCAAGACATTGAACAAACAAAACAACAGACAGAATCTAGATGAGAATGGGGACAATGTCTCTGAAACATGTCCATGTGAGAAAATATAAACTGAAATGAGATATTAATTAAATAAAAATAAAACATAGTTTTATATAATTCAGTGACAGCTGTTTCGGTACACTGTACCTTCTTCAGACATGTTAACAAATTATGAATTGTACCTTCTTCAGACATGTTAACAAATTATGAATTGTGTTCAGTTGGAACACAATTCATAATTTGTTAACATGTCTGAAGAAGGTACAGTGTACCGAAACAGCTGTCACTGAATTATATAATACATATGAAAATCAAATAAAACTATGTTTTATTTTTATTTAATTAATAAATATGGATTTTCATCAAGTAAACACCAACTCAATTGATTATGAAATGAGATATATGTTTATGGTTCAATCTCTTGAAAAGAAATATCTGTCGATCTCTTATAAGAAAATACTTGCATGAATATACATAAAACCAACTTTTCTGATATGGGATTGATAATTACATTAGCATTCCACAAAAAAATCTAATAAGTTGTACATCATACAACATAAATAAAAGAGTGGAAGAGAGATATCAGAAGACATTAAAGCATTTCTATACCTATGTTATATATCATAAGCTAAAATTTCCCAAAAATATTTGACATTTTTTTGTTATAGGCCCACACTATATAAATAGGCCTATTGATTATGAAAATTATTATGTATATGAAGATACATTTTGAACTTTATAGGAATTAACACTAAGAGACACATTAAATTTAATAAAAAAATTAACACCTAACTTCATACTTCATCTTTTATCTAGACTGGTTTCAGAACCTAATTGTTTCCATCTTTACTATTTTCAGTGAAAAGATGGAACCAATTAGGTCCTAAAACCGGTCTTGATAGATGACGGAGTATGAGGTGAGGCGATGAATTGTTTTTTCTTAAATTTATGATACATTTTCTTCAAATCTGCATTACGTTGTTTGATAAATATAATGTATTTAAAGAAAATACAAATTTCTTTTTTTGCAAATAAAAATTATAACACAAAAAAGTTTATTAATACTTTACTGCAGTATTAGTGTAACCTCATCTTTTGTTATATACATTTTTAATTTCTTTTATCGATAGGAAATTAGCAAATAGTAGTATATAAGACTATGAAAATAAAATAGATTTTATAAGCAAAACATCTGAATATCACAAATTTTATAAATAAGCCCTGTGGTGTATGAACATAGCATTTTTATAAAGTGTAAAATTAGGCAACAGATGGATACACCATACGCCTTTGCCACTACTTACTGTATTTATTTTGCACATAACTAGTCATAGTAAAATATATATATATGCATCACCACAGGCAACTTAAATGTGTAATTTAAATATTTTAAAAAAATAACTTAAATTGTATAATTATTTCCTAACTTAGCAATGTCTTATCATTAAAAAAACTTATACTAGCCTCTAAATTATGAGAATTTTCCATTTTATAAATGAGAAAAATTGTGTGTACAAGAAGGATATAAACATATCTTTTTAGCACTCATGTCATTTGAGAATTCATCTCATAACACATTCTGAAAGTTCTCACTTTTACAGTATAGAATTGCTTTATATTCTTGTTGTTTAAATAATTATTTAGTGGAATTAAAATAACTATATTTTATTTACTTGTGCATTAATTATGTAGTAAGTTGTGTTTATTGTGTGATAAAATATGAAAAAGACTTTTGATTTTATTAAAATTTTGTTTCACTATGTTTTTTCTCATTATAATTTAAATCATTAAGGCTTCTGCAATTTGATTGCTTAATTATAAGTACCACAAAGACATGAAATAATAATTAAGACATTTTGTCTGTACATTCTTACATCTTATGGTTGTTTTTTTCGAATATATATTTCAAGGCTTCTGAGCCCCATCGTCAGTGATTACAGGCTAAATATTCTCAAGTTGTTGGCCCTGATTCTTGATTTCCTGTTCTCTCTCCTCTGGTTCAATGAATTTACTAACTGGGTTCCTTTCTCCGGGAATTTCAAAATATAAGAACAAGGAAATAATTATGAATTTTGAAATTCCCGGAGAAAGAAACCTCATTATTAAATTCATTGGACCAGAGGCAGAGAGAACAGGAATCAAGAATCAGGGCCGACAACTTGAGAAAATCCAGTCTGTAATCACTGACGATGGGGCTCAGAAGCCTTGAAATATATGTTTGACAAAAACACCCGTAAGAGGTAAGAATGTACTGACAAAAGTCTTAATTATTAAACAAACCTCTTAATGTTACTTCCTGTTTATTTTAAAACACAAAATAATGTTTGTTAATGCGCCTTTGCTCAGATTAATGAAAAAAAGTCTTGTAGTATGAAACCAACAGAATAGAAATGTATTATATTGTATAAATCATGCAACTCTGGGATGAGAATCACCTTAATATTTAAAAACAAATACATTTTACATTCGCAGTAAGTAGAATGACCAATATAATATTTTATGCAAGACTAATGGTAACAACTAGTATGACTTTACAGCACTTAAAAAGGTTTGAATTCACTTACAAGTAACAGTTTGAAAAAAAAAATCAAATAACTCAAAAATAAGTGACACATTCCCTAAATTTTCCAGCCATCTACATTAGTTTAAAGCAATAGCATGTGTTATCTGATAATCTATTTGACTGAGGTTGACCTAGAACATGGGAGAACTGAAGCAGTGAAACAGGTTGCTGTAAAAATTTCAGATTCAGTCCCTTTTGATGATTAAAACAGTGACATCTCCCTCCATCTATCCCAGTCAGTTACCATGCTATTGTCTGACCATCAGAGCCTCCATAAGATATGTGAATTGAACCCTAATTCCTTTTTTGCTTTGGTAAATAATTTCCCTCCCTGCATTCCTATCTCTCTCTTTTATATCTCTTCCTTTCTACCCTCCCACTACCGAGCCTTCTTGCAGGACAGATTATTTGCACTTGGAGTCCAATGTTGTCAACTCAACAAGAATATTGGAAAATGTTAAATAACATTGTTTACTGCTTATAAAAGTGGTGGTGTAAAATTCTCAAATATAGATACTTCTAAACGAAGCCGGCCATTGGCGATGGTAGTGACACCTACCTGACAGCGGATGAAATGAGAATAATAGATTTGTATATGTGGAAAGAATTGTTGGTGTTTGTGCCAAGTCTATAATGGTGTAGTGGGCTGGAAACTCCTATGGAGAAGGAGAGGTCGACAGTTTGATTCCTGGTTCAGACAATTTTTGTTTTCATAGTATCATTATAATTAGAATACTGTAGCATGGAGGGTGGAAGAAATATTATTAAACAAGTAATAGCATTTTACGATGAAGAGAAACAAACAAGTCAATATCTGTTTCCTACAAATCAGTAATAATTAACCTTACATTATACAATAGTCCACCGCTGTGGTCTCTAGATAGCGTGCTGCCTTGTCATGCAGCAGGCCCGGGTTCAATCCCCGGTCGGGGCAGTTTTTCTGGGTGAGGTTTTTATTGGGGTTTTTCCTCACCTGTAAGACAAATGTCAGGAAAACTTTAAGGCCCAAACGTTTCCCGAAATCATATGGCCATCATCAGCATCATCATCATCCTTCACCGGTGTGGAAAGCAACGGGAAGCTACCAACCTACAATTCCCTAGTAAAGCTGTAAGCATAGCATGAAAAATGCTATGATTGCAATGAAGGACCTGCCTTCGGGCAGAATTACTATGGATGGATGGATTATTCAATATTCAAGAGCCATGGCACTGTTTTGGGAAGTTTGGCAACATCCCTACTCAGAAAGATTTGTTGCTGCTATTTGACATGTGGGAGGGAAGGACGTGGAATGGAGTGAGTACAGATGTTAACTTATCTAAAAACGACAGCACTGAAGGTGCACAGATCCAATGGTCCAACAGTAACACTACCAAGTCATACCTAGTTAAGTGACTAGCCCCAGTAAGAAAAAAAAACATATACTAAAACTTTTTTCTTTGGAGCAAGCTGCAAATAACATCAGTAACATAGTATACTGCATTATATACCTTTACGATTATAATAATTATGTTGTTAATGCAGTTTTTTTTTTGTTAAGCCCTATAAGCCCCAAAGGACAATATGCTGCTGCACAATAGGTTCCAGACATTTTAGATTTGTAACATACAATAATATATTAGTTTATTATTTGAGTTTGTATTCTTTAACATTCTTACCTCATATGTTTATTCTGTTGGACGATCGTTTCAAAGCTATTGCTCCATCTTCAGCTTGTTCACAAACAGTTTGTGAACAAGCTGAAGATGGAGCAATAGCTTTGAAACGATCGTCCAACAGAATAAACATATGAGGTAAGAATGTTAAAGAATACAAACTCAAATATTAAATTAAACCTCATAATGCAACTTCCTAATGATTTTAAAATATTAGTTTATATTGATCTAAAACAACACATTTTGCATATAGTAAAAGCTACCAGTGATTAAGAATATATTAATATTATTTCCCTAATGTGGCATCATTATGAGTGATGCTTGACTATCATGTGACCCCGTATCTTCATCTGTCTCTGGTCTTACAAGAGAACTGTCAACCATTGCATGCCAAAATTTACCTTCAAATTTCTCCCAGAGTAGTATTGTGATGTACCAAGACTGTCCAAAAAAAAAAAAATCTGCTGCTTTTAACTGTAAGACACAGAAATCAAAGCCAGAATCCAACAATAGTAACTCACTGTGCGAAGCAGATGAACATTCCTGCTTGAATAGAGCAAAATGGAGTGAGATGGGGCACTGTACCAAGTCAGGAGTTGTATTACTTTCCTGTAATTTAAATGAGAGATTTGGCACTGAATTTTAGTATCTTGAAGTTAAAAGAGTCGGATAATTTTGGACACAGCCTTGGTACATCACAATGCTTTTGTGGTTTCAGCATGCAATAGTTGACAGTTCCCTGGTTAGACTAATGGTAATCAATCTTCTAGATGAGATATTCCCTTTTTGCAGAGATGTAGATGATAGTCTCTTGTTATATTTTATATAGAAAGTCTGTGAAGTATTACATTTAAATTAAATTCATGGTAAACAGCTCCAAAGAATCAAGATCAACTGAAAGTGTTCCTCTCACTGGTTAGCCAAAGACTACAGTAGTCACAAGGTTACCCTGATAGTACGAGATCCGGCTGCAAGATTACTACGTTCATCGAGTGTATGAACAAAATCTATTTTTTTCATAAAATTGTAAATGACTGAATACACTTTTGCTGAGTTGTCTATTAAAATTTGGCCGCCAGTATATTTAATTAAAATATAATTTATTTATTTATTTGAAATAATTTGATTCACTTGTTATTAAAATAAATTATGGGGCACGTCGTAGCGTAGTGGTTAAGGCACTGAGCTACAAGCCGGAAGGTCGAGGGTTCAAGTCCCGTTGGGGTCAGGATTTTTAAACTGACCCAAACCATCTGGCGGCACTATGGCCCTGGGGTCGACTCAGCCTCTAACTGAAATGAGTACCAGACACTTGTTCTGGGGTAAAGGCGGCCGTCACGCAGGGTTGACAACCCGGCTGACATAAAGTGCCGATTGTCTAGAAAAAGTGGGAGCCTTAACCTCCTACTACCCCAAGGGCCTCCTGAGGCCTGTTGTGGGATCACTTTAATTAAAATAAATTATAATCCAATTAGCAGAAATCGATGTATAGAGCTGGAAAAGTTTTGGTTGCCATTGCACACTTGGCCATGAACTCCTCGCAGCCAGGTGTAAACAGATATTACTTTGTTACATTTATACGTTCATGACGTACACACTCGACTTATATATTAAATTAAAGCTATTTTTTTTGTGCATGATAGAATGCCTCTGCCTCTCTAAAAGTGGCCGCAAATAAGGGTTGCTAGCTGTTAAAGATAGGTTAGAGTGAGAGAGAGTTAGCGCTTTAAATCACTCGTCCGACAAAGACAGTGATAGCCAGCTGTGTGAGTTCATAGTTATACTAGCTACCGGCACATGTGCAATAGCGCTATAAACTCACACAACTGGCTGACTATCACCATCATTGTCTGACGAGTGATATAAAGCGCTAACTCTCTCTCACTCCAACCTATCTTTAACAGCTAGCAACCCTTATTTGCGGCCACTTTTAGAGAGGCAGAGACATTCTATCATGCACAAAAAAAATTAGCTTTAATTTAATATATAAGTCGAGTGTGTACGTCATGAACATATAAATGTAACAAAGTAATATCTGTTTACACCTGGCTGCGAGGAGTTTACGGCCAAGTGTGCAATGGCAACCAAAACTTTTCCAGTTCTATACATCAATTTCTGCTAACTGGATTATAATTTATTTTAATAACAAGTAAATAAAATTATTTCGAATAAATAAATAAATTATATGATGTTTTTATTATTGATTTAACATTTCTCAATATAGGGAATTACAACGTATATAAGAGAAAAATTTGTGTCTAGATCGTAACTCGCCTCGGTAGCTCAGTTGGTAGAGCACTTGGCCCGGAAAGCCAAGGGTCCCGGGTTCGAGTCCCGGTCTAGGCAAAAATTTTTCTCTTCAAATTTAATTTATCTTTCAAATTTAAATAAATTATATTTTAATTAAACATACTGGCAGCCAAATTTTAATAGGCAACTCGGCAAAAGTGTATTCAATCATTCAGAATTTTATGAAAAAAATAGATTTTGTTCATACACTCAATGAACGTAGTAATCTTGCAGCCGGATCTTAGACTGTGATGCAGTCCCATAACCAACAATAGTATGAAAACTCTTCATATGGAATATTGGTAGCACACTACATCACTTTTATACTTCTGTGAAATATGTAGAAAATAATATTTTATGAACAGAATTTACAATATATTTTTTTTCTGTTTCAGAATTTGAATTTTGGAAAACACAGGAGAATTGTCAAGCTTCCAGAAATGATGAATACTTAGTACCAGAGATGTTAACTAATATAACTCATCAAAATATAATGAATTCAATGTATTTTACTCAAACGAGGAAAAAAAGCAGAGATCCTGGAACTTTCCCCTGTCCCGGATGCAGGAAACTATATCGATATAAAAGAAATATGTTGTCACATTTTCGAATTGAATGTGGTCAATTTCCACACCTTCAATGTCAGTATTGTTCCTATCGTACCAAAAAGAAATATGATCTCAAAAGACATATTAGAACTCAACACGAAGGCAAAAACAAATATTTTTATAATTAATGATTTTTTTTTCTGAGCACAATTACTGCAATAATTATTTTAAAAAATTGATTTTTTTAAAAGATATATTTAAAAAGGTTAAGAATTAATTAATTGCCTTGAGTATGTATGGCATTCATTGAAATTGTTCATCTAGTAGGCAATATGAAATGAGTGTCCTAATCATAGTGACTTTTTTTTAGTTTTAATTAAAAACTAAGTGATCTCCATAAGTTTTATTTCTATTTGATCTCATATCAGTTTTTCTTTTGATGATATCAGACACAGACTCCAGCAAAACATTGGAGAACTCTATAAGTGGATTGCACAACCAAAGTCTAAACTATGACCCTGGTTTTCCAATTTTTTAATCTTTCCATAACAACCATAAAAACTGAAAATCTATAACAAATTGCAAAAACAAATATTTAATATGTTTGTATAAATATTATTCCCTGAGAGTAGTTAATAATAATAATAACAACAATAATTAATCGTTATCTCTGTAAAAAAATTAATTTTATTCAAGTCGATGTTTTATTCTCCTTGTGCGAGCTCATTTTCAATACATTTGATATGGTTGATGTTTTTATTATCATTTAATACTTCTCACTGAATGATAAATTATATTTGAAGACAAAAATTTTTGCCTAGACCGAGACTCGAACCCGGGACCTTTGGCTTTCTGGGCCAGTGCTTTACCAACTGAGCTACCGAGGTGAGTTGCAATCTAGATGCGGTAGCTCATTGCATCTAGATCATAACTTGCCTTGGTAGCTCAATTGGTAGAGCATTGGCCCGGAAAGCCAAAGGTCCCGGGTTCGAGTCTCGGTCTAGGTGAAAATTTTTCTCTTCAAATATAATTTGATATGGTTGTTTATAATACATAGTTACCTTCACCAAGATATTTTTTTACAAATTTAAATGAACAAGTTTAAAATTCCAATTCATGATTAAAAATATTTTAACAAGGAATCATATCATATTTGAAGAGAAAAATTATACGCTCATTAAAGGAATCATATGTTTCACACCATTCACTTAAATCTTTTTGTTTATTCAGTACTTTATTTTGTTTTTTTAAGCATTGAATAAACAAAATTATATAAGTGAATGGTGTGAAACATACGATTTCTTGTTAAAATATTTTTAATCATAAATTGGAATTTTAAATTTGTTCGTTTAAAATTGTAAAAAAAATATGTCTTGGTGATGGTAACTATGTATTATAAACATCCATATTAAATATCTTGAAAATGATCTCACACAAGGAGATAGAAACGTTGACTTGAATAAATTAATTTTTTTGACTGAGATATTGATTAATTATTGTTGTTATTATTGCAAAAAAAAATGTCTGAATCAGTATCATGGTTTTTTTAACGCTGACCAATCAGAAGGCAGATACAACTTATGAACACATCGCGGTGAACATATAAATAGGACAGACAGCGGACAGAAATGCCAGTCTCAAGACAACCCTTGAGGATGCCAGACGCAGTCTCTGACAAAACGGGGAACTACAAGCCTCACGACCATGGCCTACAGCCCGAAAATCTTCTTCAAGATCATCATAATTTCTGTGTAATTTACGTTATTCTTATAGTTGTTATGGAAACAATAAAAAATTGGAAAACCAGGGTTGTGGTTTGGACTTCGGTCGTGCAATCCACCCCATGTGTTGTGACAACAAGCCTTGGAAGACTACATTAAAATATAGAATACAAATTCTGACTGTGAAAGCTTAAGTCATTACATTAAATGATTACCATATTTGTAAGTGTCCCGCACCATAGCCGAGTGGTAAGATAAGATGCCTTGGTGCAGAGCTATGGGACTTGCACTAGTTCGAGTCTCCATGGGGGAAGAAATTTTCTCATGGTATTTCGGCCAGTATGGGACCGGTGCCCACCCAGCATCATGAGGCATTTGGGTAACTAGCAGCTCCAAGTTGAGAAAACCAGCTATAATGGCTGGGGGACCCAACATGCTGATCACATGTCACCCCTACACTGGCTGAATAATCGTCTACCTATGTGATTGACACGTATGGATGTGAGGCCGCAGCTGTTTGCATGCAAAACTTTGAAATGTTAATGCTGGATCATGTGGCAGAAGCATTCCATTAATTTGTCCATGAAATGAATATTTCAAATGGATGCTTGTGATGATTACAGAGGGAGCGAAATCACGTCCTTTTCATTGGGCCAAATGATTTTGAACCCAGTTCTATAATTGGTTTATACAGTACTATGCTGTCTCTCATAATTTGTGCCCCTATATTAAAATACTCATTTACAGATCTCTCCAAAAGACAAAATATAGACATTAAAAAAGTTTAAGATATTCTGTTTGAGACATTTTGTTCAAAACTTTATATGATATGTTATCTGAATGTTCTTGAATTGTATAATTGGAATATTAATATATTTTAACATTTAACATTATGATTACTGGCCATGAAAGCCTGCATTGCACACTTAAGTGGACTGTTTTCTAGTCTGTTGATTTAGTAATTTAAATATTTCATAGTTATAATTTTATATCACTTGAGTTTTATAAGAACTATAAAATGACAAATAATTCAGAGTCTAGTATTGGAATTATAAATACGTTGAGTTTAAATTATTAATGTCCTTTCCTTTATACAACAAAATGTACATGTGAACAGTAGAAGAGTAGGTATCTAAAAGAATAAATGTGAGATTTATAAAGATTATTCAATTTTGTCTTTGCAATAGAATTATTACTACCTTCCTTTGTAATAGTACCAAGTTTAGATGTAGCTATAGAATGATACCAACAAGAATGGAAAAAATCATTTGAGAAGAATGGAAAGAAATAGACTTCCAAAATTTGCGTTCCAATATACTCCAGCTGGACATACGGACCAAGGAAGACCAAAACATCAGTGGAAAGATCAAGACCATCTTCATTAGGTTTACTGTCACAGGTCACATGGCCTAAAACGGATTTGTTCATGATGATTTTGATGATTCCTTTGTAATAGAATTATTACTACCTTCCTTTGTAGTTGATATAAGTGAAAAGTTGAATAAAATATTTTGTTTATTAGGCTGTTAATTAACAATATGAGTGAAACAATGTACAACTTTTTAATAAAAATTATAATGAGCAGTAACAAAGGAGAGGCTAAAGTTCAATATTGGGTTATACCATTGTAGAGATTATCAAAGAACAAAATAATTTTTCAAGAAAAAGAAGATTAATTTGGTAATGATAGATATGTGTTATACAATATAATTGGTCTGTGTTTAGTTTTAAGGTTTGATTTATAGTCTAGCTCAGTAACTCTAATTTAGGCTTGAGGTTCTTTTACAAGCCTGAAAATTTTTCATAACTTTTTTTTTTTTTAGTAGTAGTAGGACTTTATTAGACAAAAAGTAAGATATTTACAATATTATTTACAAATATGGGTCGCACGGGCAGTAAGCCGTACGTGCTGTTGACAGTCCGTTACAATAAAGTAATAATTGGTACTAGTGTAAAGAAAAATAAACAACAAAAACAGCAATAACATTACAATTACATAAAGAAAATACAATAATAATATTACAATTAAATAATAACACAATAGCATTATACACTAAAAACATTAACATTACAATTACATAAAGAAAACACAATAATATTACAATTAAGTAATAACACAATAGCATTATACACTAAAAAAACATTAACATTACAATTACATAAAGAAAACACATTAATATTACAATTAAATAATAACACAACAGCATTATACACTAATTAATTTATATATAATTGTTAATAATTAATGGTATTGCATTTTGATAACATATATTTATTCATGAATGAGTGTTGTCCTTATTTTTCGCATTTTGTCCAGAAATTTATCGAGGTTTATCCAATTTTCTGGATTTACCAATAATTCGTAGCATGCCAATCTTTCCCGATTTGAATTTAGAAATCTTTCCGGTAATAACTGACGTCTCCAATATTCTAAATCATTACATTTTCCTAATATATGTATCTCATCTTCAAAGTTCCCGCACATTGGACATATTCGCATATCGTGATCGTCGCTAATTTTTAGAAATTTCTCCTTCTTCTTCATAACTGGTCAGGATTGAACCAGCGACCCTTGGTTTGGACCAGAAGCAATGAACTTGACCCCTACCACCACTGATGTTGATAATATTTAATTTATGGTTGTCACTAATTACAGCAATTGGAAACATGAACATGAAATATAAATTTCTATTAAGCAATGTTTAATTAACTGTTATGAGTTATAGCCATTCACAGAGAGAGTAAAATTAAGCCTTTCATAGACAGCTTATAAAAGAGTTCATAATGTATTGCAGTGTCTCAATTTGCATTATGAACAGGCTTGGAGAGTTCCTGATGAATTAATGTATGTGTTATTATGTATCTATTCAGTTAATTCCTTCATTAACATTACAATGTCTTTTACAGGTGAAAATGAATGGTTTCAGGAAAGTCATCTACAAAAAATTAACCTGCCATATGAGATAAATATGCCATATCTCATCAATACAATGGCACAAATTCAGCACCATGCTACTTCTAGTGGTCCTGGAATGTTCCCATGCCCACAGTGTGGCAAGACATACAAGTATGTTGTAATAATATTGATTTAAATTTTAATGTTGTTTTACAATATTGTAAAGTATATGTGTGTGCATTCTCCATTGCTATCCATTCCACATTTCAAGATCTGGGTTTCATGTTAGAAGGATATAAGCCTACTCCATATATCCCTCATGGAGACATGGGTGCTCCCCAGGCGCTGTAGCCAAGTGGTTAAGGCAAGATGCCTGAAAGAAATTAATCAGTTTTGGTCAATTTCTCATCAAGTTGACCAGTGCTATTTGATGAGTAGCCCATCTTATTAGTTTATACTGCAATATGTGACAGGGCCAGGGAAAAGACTCCTTAAATTGTAAAAAATAAATTTTGTTTATAGTGTATTTTAATTTAACATAAAATTCTGCTCATAAAAAATGAGATTTCTAACAAGAGAAGTGTCAACCATCTTCTTCTTCTCTTCTTCACTTCCTGGTTTAGGCAAGAGTTGCCTGTTCCGTCTTCACTAATAGATCTAAGACCATCTCTTCCGAGGACGTCCGACATCTCTTCTTCCTCTTGGAAAATAATGGAAGATTTTATTTGGTAATCTACTTTCTTCCATTCTTTCTACATGTTATTTCCACTGTATCTTGTTGTTAAATATCTTCTCTTTTATGGAGTAGATCTGCAGTTCTTCACGGATGTCCTCGTTTCTTATCTGGTCCATTCTAGTGCAGCCTTTTACTCTTCTTAAAAATTTCATCTCGGCTGCTTGGATTTTACTTTCTTGTTTGGTAGTGGTAATCCAAGATTCACTCCCTTACAAAAGGACGGGAACAGCCATTGTTTTATACAATTTTAATTTTGTTTGTTTATGGAGCATTATTATTCAGTGTTCTATTTATTGTACCACAAATAGCTTGAAACTGATGTGTTTTGTGTTCAATATCTTTATCATACCCATAGCTGATGTCACATCCTAAATATTTAAAGTGGGATACTTGTTCAATAATTTCGTCTCTAATTACTATTTTTGCACGCAGAGTATTTCTTCCACAAAATGCCATTACTTGCCAAAATCTACATTGAAACTTCTCCCACAGAAATGTTGTGATGTACCAAGGCCATGTCCAAAATATTATGTCATTTTTAACTGCAAGGCACAAATCAAAGCTAGAATCCAGCAATGGTGACCCATTGTATGGAGCAAATGGACTCCCTGCATAAGTAAGAGTGCATTGAAGTGATGCAGGATGCGGCGCAGATGGCAGATAGTGAGGGTTATCCAATCTTCCAATTCATGATTACTTCTCTATAGTTTAAATGAGAAATTTGGTGCTGGATTATATTGTCTTGCAGTTAAAAAAACCAGATAATTTTTTTTGAACATGGCCTTGGTAAATCACAATGCTTCTCTGGAAGAATTTCAAGATAGATATTTAATTTTAGGAAGTTATATTTTGAGGTTATCCAAGGTTTGTCCAAGAACAAATCAACATTAATATTGAGGTAAGATGTCCAGACCAAAAATAATATAATTCAAGATAGATTTTGGCATTAAATGGATGACAGTTCTCTTGTAAGTTAAAAAATACCGTTTTTATAAACAATTCAATTTCACTATTTGAAAACTGTAAATTACAGCTCTAAAACTGATTTATTTAAAAGTGTAGTTCAACATTCATTCTGATAGAGGCATCAAAATCTCAAAATCAGTTTTTTTGACTTACATCACTTCTTTTTGCTTCTCCACAGTAATAAGGTTTGTGACTTAACTGGTAGTTATTCCCAGCTACACCACAAGAAGTTATGGATTCATGCCAGTTCCTTTTAAGTCCTTATATACTCATATTATACAGGGTGATTCAAAATTGACTTTACAACTTTACAAGCTTATAGAAATTTATTTAGAAGACCTACAGAATTGGTTTTAATGTCATATGATAGCACAACTCATCAAGTTTTCACCGACATAGTTTTATAGTACCTAGTTCTCTCACCGCGTGCGCTAACATAGTTCATATCAAAATGGCTGCTTTCACAGGTGCCGAGTGTGCTCGTTGTGTGTTTTTGTTCAAAGAAACTAAATCTGCGACAATTGTTCAGCGTAGATTTCGTACCCAGTATAGTAAGGATCCTCCTAGCATATCCAGATAAATCGTATTGATAGTTTTTTCTTGGAAAAAGAAGGGGCCGTATACTTTAGTTTTATTAGGGCACAAAACACATTCACTTTCGGGCTGTCACGTACGTGTTGCAGATGGAGATGTGGAGGTTCAGAGCCCCAGATCCTGCAGTTATGGATATTTACTTTGCCACTGACGTGGAATGTAGACTCGTCGCTGAAGATTACGTGGTTCAAATACGATTCATCTTCCTCAATCCGACCACGAATTTCTGCACAGAAATCACATCGAACCATCTTATCATTATCAGTAATGTGTTGCACCATCGAAAATCAGTATGGTTTCAAGTGCAAACGTCTCCGTAGTATGCGCCAAATGGTCGGTTGTGAAATACCAGTCTCACGTGATGCATGCCGTGTTGATTTCCTAGGGCTCCGAGCAAAGCTATCCCTCACTTGTTCAACCACAGCTTCAGCCGTACGTGGACGGCCAGTATGCTTGGAATGACTAACAGAACAGCCAGTCCTAACAAATGTTTGGTGCCAAGAATAAATTGTTGGCCTGCTAGGAGGATCCTTACCATACTGGGTACGAAATCTACGCTGAACAATTGTCGCAGATTTAGTTTCTTCGAACAAAAACACACAACGAGCACGCTCGGCACCTGTGAAAGCAGCCATTTTGATATGAACTACGTTAGCGCATGCGGTGAGAGAACTAGGTACTATAAAACTATGTCAGTGAAAACTTGATGAGTTGTGCTATCATATGACATTAAAACCAATTCTGTAGGTCTTCTAAATAAATTTCTATAAGCTTGTAAAGTTGTAAAGTTAATTTTGAATCACGGTGTACAGAATGAGAATATGTTAAGAGTTTGTATGTAGTGTTAAATGTATCACATAAGGGATGATGATAATGAAAAAGAAAATGAAACCCATGCTGACACTTAGTTTAATCCTGTCAAAAAGCACCAATGAAACTATAAGGGCTACTGTTCCATCTGATGGCTGAATCACTATTTGTCCTCGCCCATAAGAAAAAATCTTAAAATGTTTTATTTTTAAATATATTTTCTAAATTTGTAACAATATTTTTACCCTTGAACAGTATATTTCCTTAGTTTATTTTAATTTCTTATTTTAAAAGGCTGCTCCTTAGTACAAGTGGTTAAATGCTCGCCTCTCATTGCTGGGGTCCCGAGATCAAGTCCCGTCACTCCATGTGGGTTTTGTGGTGGGCAAAATGGAACTTGAGCAGGATTTTTTTGGGGTTTCCCTTGTTTTCCCCTGCCACAAATTTAATCCCACCATTTCTCCATACTCATACATTTCATTTCATTCATCCACCTCTGAGATGGGTCAGGATTGGTCGGCCGGCACCCTTGTCGTTCACAGACCTCTATAAATATAGGGACTTCATCCCATCTCATTCCTTGACCCAATCCTGAATAGGATACAAGTTGAGGATTTTTTATTACTTATTTTAAAAATGTTAAAGGTAATTTAATCTATTTTACTTTTACAGGTATAAACGCAGTATGTCTGCACATTTAAAAGTAGAATGTGGTAAAGAACCACAACTACATTGTCCTTATTGTCCACATCGTTCAAAGAAGAATCATCATTTACAAGCTCACATAAGAGCAATACATAAAGACATAAACAACAGTGACAATATTAAGGAATGCAAAAATCTCAGATTTTATCAATAAAGTTGACTCTTTTTAATTCAATATTCTGAATGGGATTGAAAATATAAATTAACAAAAGTATATATTTATTAAAGAAAATTACTATATAAAAATTAATGAACATGCAGTGAAACTTACCTTTAAAAATCATATTTTGTGTGTTGTCCTGTAGTCCAAGAAATCATCTTATGTAGATCATCTTGGAATCAAATGAAAAACATGTTTAAATGAATATTCTTTATGTATTACTACACAAAGTTATATCTTATAATTTTATTTCTAAGAGGACTTTAAACTGAATTTTTATACACATAGGAATTAATGAATTCTTTTAAGTCATTAATATAGCGTAAATTTCTAGAAGTAGCCTTATATTATAGGAAAGTGATGTATTACCGGTATATTATTTCATAATATTTGGAGAATAATAGAAATAATAATAATAATTATTATTATTATTATTATATTTTCATTTCTGTTATTGTGGATTTTTCCTTTCAACAAATTAAAAATATAATGATATAATAACTTTCTGGATAGTTTTTATTATCTGAAATGGAAAATAAAATATATATATTGAAAACTGTCTAATGTCAAGGGACATAGCACAAGAGTTTTCATCTTATTTCGAAAAGGAAAATTAACACCTGAACCGGGATTTGAACCCAAGACCTCTACTTTTGTACGCTAGTGTGGTATCCATTATACCATCCAAGGCTTCTGATACATATTTACCTATAAATTAATATTAAAATAAATAAATACCTTGGCAGGTGCCATCGTCCACAACTAGGTTAAAATTTTTAAAACTGTAGCCTGTCAGAAACTGGCTTCCATCTTCAGCAGAAGGGTGTGCGCTACTGACCTTTCTGCTGAAGATGAAAGCTGGTTTCTGAAAGGCCTATAGTTTTTAAAAAAATTAACCTAATTGAAGATGACAGCATCTGACAAGGTTTTTATTTATTTTAATATTCTATTTTATGACTGTTCAACAACATTTTATTATGAATTTTATTAATATTGATTATTTTAGCTGTTTTAATATTCAGTTCATTATATAATATTTTTTTAAATTCTCATCTCAAATCTCTGTACATTATATGTTAATGTTACATGAAGTTTACTTGCTTTGTCTTTAAAATTCTAATTCATGTATCAATGTTACACTAATGAGATATATATATAGGGGTTGTACTCCAAATACAATTAATGTTAGATTGTATAATTACAGTTATTTGTAACATATAACTTTTATAAAAAAATATAAATAAATATTATTATATACAGCTAAACTAATATAATTTATAGTAAAGAGAAAAAAATATCTTTCTGAATTGGGTATCAAACTCCGAAACTTCAGCTCTCTGTGCTGATCCTCTGTTCACTGAACCATTCAGATATTAGTGCCCATTCATGCAGAAACCTTCCACTTATTCTCATTCATATTGCATTTGGGCAGCTTTTAATTCTAGATGGGATTTAAATACAGTTGAAAGCTACTATTATGATAGAAATAAATTATTATATACAGCTAAGCTAGGGATTAAAGTGAGAATAAGAGGAAGGTTTCTGGATGAATGGGTACGAATGTCTGATTGGCTCAGTAGTCAGTGCATCAGCATGGAGAGTTGAAGATTTTGGGGTTTGGTTCCTGATTTATACAAATTTTTTCTCTTTACTTTAAATTGTAGTAGCTTAGCTGTGAATAATAATATTTCTTTCTTTCATAGTAGTAGTTTTTAGCTGTATATAAATCCCATGATGTCTTGAAGAATTAGAAGTTACCCATATGCAATGTGAATGAAATTTCACCACTCTGAGGTTAGGGTTTATGGTGAGAATAAGAGGAACATTTCTGCATGAATGGGATGGATGTCTGAATGGCTCAATGGTGAGAGCATCAGCATTGGAGAGCTGAAGGTTCAAGATTCGTTTCCCAATTCAGGCAGATATTTTTTTCTTTACTATAAATTTATAAAACAAGTTTGATGAACATTTTATAAATGAGTTCGAGAAAATGTTTCTATATCTCACCTCATAATATTACGTGTTTTTACGATACCGGTTTCAAAGGTCATTCGCCTTTATCTTCAGTCAAACTCCAACTGCCAAAATTTTGCTGTTAATGCCATCTTCTGAACTGCTATCTGGTGTCAATTTTATGAACTTGGAAATCAAATTTTTCTTATCGGGATTTTCAAAATTCATGGCTCTATATTTATTCTTCTGAATGTATGTCTTTTTCCAATCTGTTAATTCCAATGGCTTCTCTAAACTTTTAAAACATTTAGAGAGACATTTGGAATTAACAGTTTGGGAAAATATATACATTCAGAAGAATAAATAAAGAGCCATGAATTTTTAAATTCCTGACGAGAAAAATTTGATCTCCAAGTTCATAAAATCGACACAGATGGTAGTTTGGAAGATGGTTGTAATGGCAAAATTTCGACAATTGGAGTTTGATTGAAGATGAAGGTGAATGACCTTTGAAACCGGTTTGTGAAAACATGCAACTTTATGAGATGAGATATTAAAACATTTTCTCTAACTCATTTATAAATTGAAAATACCTCATAGAGTTACTTCCCACTTTAATTTTTACTAAATTGATGAACTTTTGTTTACTGAGAATTATTAGAACAAATCAAGCATAGTTAAAATCAATAAATTCTATCTTAATATTCAGAGATATTTTCATTATTCTATCCTAGTTTAAACATTTAAGGGGATAAGATATTTGTAGTGCATTTCTGTAATCCTCAGTATAGTTGTATGAATATTTTCATTAAAAAGTTGCTGGCTTTGTGTGTGTATATGCTGTTTGTTTAAATGTTGTCTGAGTTCCTTCATTGAAGATAAGGTACTGCTTGTGGATTAAACTGATTATAACAAAATGAGTCAAAACATTTGGCATATTAAAAAAAAATTAAACACAATTTATATGATTGACATCTGAGTTATGAGTCATTGCAGATTTATGTCCATATTTATATTCTTTGTAAACCAAATTACGCTGAGCAACAAAAAATAAACTTTTTTTTTTGTCTCAGAAAGAAAAAATGTGATTCTGATAGTATTTTTTCTCGTGAATTCAAATATGATATCGGTTTTTCTCCATCATGCTAGGTTTCCGAGAGACAGGAATTTATAATTTCAAACACTTTAATATTGTCGCAGGATGGCACTGGGTTTTCCTTTTACTTATTTCGACTTAAATAAACACACAGTTGTTATATAAAATTCTCCTTTTCACTTCATTTCCTTCTCCACAATTATCACTAAATCTTCAAATACAATTTTCTTTCACAACTATAATTTTTATAACGTTAATCAGATAATCACTTCTAACACAGTTACAGACACAATACTTCCTCACAGTCTAGCTTCCAATTTAACTCCTTGCCGTCCAGCACAAGACTGGGGGACTTTCCGTCCTCACCACATATTTATAGGCGGGGGAGCAAAGCTCTAGTAATAGCGTCGAGCAACTTCGAAGCCCAGAAATCTCTGCCTTCCAATCTTTCTCCAAGGGGGAAGGAGAGGCTGGTAGAAAGGTCTGGCAGCACGTTCCAGACAATTCAAGCAGCTCTGCGGGTCACTAACTCGCTAGGGGTGACTCACCCGCACAATTCAAATGCCGCTTACACGACATATAACAATATTTTCTACATTCGTAACGACAATATTCGAACATTCGGACTCACCTAAAAAGTAAGAAATGATGATTTTCTGCCATATTTCGCCTGTGCAACATCCTTCTTGATGGTCCAAAAATAATCGGTCAGCATATTAGGATTCCATTTGCATTGATATCTCTTTTCCATAGCTGAAATCTCCTACAATGGACAAATGGACGAAAAAATGTTTATTAAAAAATAATTATTTAAATCCATTAATTGAAATTGAAATAAATAAAAACTGTGGGTGATGGAGAAATTCCAAATACATATTTGAAAACACAATGAAAAAGTGCATTAAGTACAACTATTGGTACTTATGAGACAAAAATCATGTTGACCAGTGTTATTGATCTTGGTATATATAAAAAAAATGTTATAAACTGTGAATTACCAATTTTTTATGGTAGTAATTTATGTAACAAAATTTTAATGTACTTTCTTTCACTTGTTATTTTTTTCCAAGTATTATCCTTTCTGATGAACTGTAGACATAAATTGAAATTTTATAGGAAAAATCACTATGAGGTTTAATTTAAGATTTGATTAAAATTCTTTATATCTCAACCTCATCCAGCAATCATCCAGGCAGTGTAGAGGTGACTTGTGGTCAGCATGTCGGATCCCCCAGCTGTAATAGCTGATTTTCTCAACCTGGAGTCACTATTTATTGTAGCTACCCAAATGCCTCACAATGCTAGGTGGGCACTGCTCCCATACTGACCGAAATTCCATGAGAAAGTTTCTTCCATCATGGAGACTCGAACCAATGCTAGTCCTGTAATTCTGCGCAAATGACCATGTGCAACTACAGGAATGATTTCCTTTAAGAAAAAAATCTTATGGTTAGAATGTGAATCTAGGACCTTATGACTGTAGTCAGAAGATCTGACCACAAAACCGTGAGACTGGTCTTATCTAATAATATTTGACTCCCCTTGGGGAAGTCTGTAACCCGACAGGTCTCTTGGTTGCAGATAGGGGTGAGTCTCCCAGATATGGGTGGTAATAGCGAAATTAAATACTTCCTGTGTATCAATGAGAAGTGCTGTCTTGCAGATTGATGTTAACTTGCCAAAGACTTAAAGGAAGACAATGTTGACTAAAATTCACCTGGAATTCCAAGTTTTATGGATTGATGTCATGGGCTAGCTCCTCGCTTGTTGGAAAAAGTATAGAATGCTAAAAACCTAACTGGGCCATCTAACAACAACATGCCAAAATATTAATTGTGGTTGAAATAGATTTTTAGAGAAGCTGTCAGAAAATCTCAATAGATAGAACTAGGAATTTAGAAATCAGAAGCATGATGCAAGCAGAAAGAACTATAAAGGATGAGATTGAATGTAGAAAAACTTAAGTGGAAGTGTAAAAACAATGAAGAGTGGGAGAATATCAAAGGCTGTACATACATGGAAAATTGAAGAATGAGACAGAAGAGGTAGCCAAGAGTTGTTTGGAACTATAGCATTCAACAATCAATAAGGACATTTAGAGTAATAGAGTAAGTCACAGAGGATAGAGCATGATGGAGAAATTTAATTAAAGGAAATTTGTAAATTGATAACCCATAAATGCTTGTTGTAATATTGTAATGTCTTTATTTGATTAATTGGGTAAAGTTATATTAAGATTGGGTCCACTGCTATGGTAGCGTGTTGCCTTGTCATGCAGCAGACACAGGTTCGATCCCTGGTCAGGACAAGTTTCCTGGGTGATTTTTTTCAGGGTTTTTTCTCACCTGTAAGACAATTGTCAGGAAATTTTAAGGGCCAAATGGTCCCCAACCATCTCCTGGCACATCATTACCATCATCATCACCTACCATATATCATCAGGGCAGCGTAACTCCGCCTTCCAGGCACCCCAACTTCAGAAGTGGGTTACAGTAACGCCATGGTAGGAGAGAATACCAGAATGTCAAAATGACAATGTGGTGGCATTGAAAAAAAAATTAAGATAGGTTTATGAAAAACCTCAGTAATTAGGAAAATTCTCATAAATAAAAAAAATTGACTCTGGCAGCTGCATCATACAGAGGTAGTTTTGTGAATCTCTTGCACTATAGCTCTATAGAAGCAAAGGCAGTTGATGTGGTTTCATTCACTGCCTAGTAAATTATAGTCAGAGAGGCATGAGTTTACTAGAATTCAGTCTTGCATTATTTTAGTTATTGAATCATATTTCATTACTTCTCGTATGAGGTACCGGTTTTGTTAATTGCCCTCATGAGGTTGAGTGAAGTAGACTGTATATCCAGATATTTCTGTGGATTATAGGAAATGTATCTAAGGGTTACTTGGATGGAAGTGAAATACTGCAGAGGAGGTTCCAGAAAAAAAAAAAACTTCTGCAAATACTATATGTAGTGTATCTGTTATTATCATCACTGATTTGTTGGTATATCATTGATATTATTTAACATTTTTCCAATACTGTTATTTTAACACAGTTCCAATTATGGATCATATTATGATATTGTGAAAAGAAAAACTAATGTCTGAACCAGGAATTGAACCGTGGACCTCTCCTTTTCTGTAGGAGTGTGCAGCCCACTACAACATTCTAGACTTGGTACAAACACTAACAATTCTTTCCAAGTGTTTGAACTTGGAATCGAACCATGGACCTCTCCTTCTCTGTAGGAGTGTGCAGCTTACTACACCATTCTAGACTTGGTACAAACACTAACAATTATTTCCAAGTGCTTGTACCAAGTCTAGAATGGTGTAGTGGGCTGCACACTCCTACAGAGAAGGAGAGGTCGATTCCTGGTTCAGACATTAATTTTTCTTTTCACAATATCATTATATTATATTATGATCAATTATTGGAACTGTGTTAAAATAACAGTATTGGAAAAATGTTAAATAACATCAATTACTACTTACAAAAGTGGTGGTGTAAAATTTTCTAAATGAGGCCGGCCGTTGGCATTGGTAGAGACACCTACCTGGCAACGGATGAAACGAGAATTATAGATTTGTATATGTGGAAAGAATTGTTAGTGTTTGTACCAAGTCTAGAATGGTGTAGTGGGCTGCATACTCATACGGAGAAGGAGAGGTCCACGGTTCGATTCCAGGTTCAGACATTAATTTTTCTTTTCACAATATTATAATATTATATCATATAGTTATAATATGATTTGACTCCTTCCTGTTTTCATCATTATTATAGTTTCAGTAATTTGGTAATCATGTACATAATTGACTTAAATATTACCGTAATTTTTCTGTTTTTAATCGTGGTATCTATTATACTTTTGTCCGTAGCGCGCTGTTGAGATGCGGTTGAGGACTATTTTATGGCGGCATCTGTACACCGGTAAATGAAAGCTTTTATGTTGGTCACATTGTGTATAACCTGAATTTTGAATTCTTGGTTGTTGAATTAGGTTATATTAGCTAGTGTTCTTATTTTAGTGCGTGGATTTGTTTTTAAAAAGTGTTTTATATCAAGAGGGAAATATGTAAGTACAATGAACATTATTACAAATATACAGAAACTAGCATGCATTATTTTTACATTACGATTAAATTCATAAAACTTTTCCTACTTGTTGCACATATGTTTTCCTGTGTTTGTGTGTTATTCAATTACGAGAGTTTATGATTTAACATTATAAACTACTGTATGTAACTGTTGTGTAATTTCCACAGTTATTAATTTACATACGGCAAACTTGCTTTTCATTTTGAAATGATAAATTTAAAGCTCATAGGGCTTACAAAAAGTTTAGACCTTTAAGTTACACGTATCAACCTTACGTCTAGGGGACTTAAAATGTTTGTACTTTATTTTTTTAATATTTACGAGCTATAAAACTTTGTTTTTATTATTTACTTTTGGATTATATCTGTTTTCTGTTTATACGACTTAAGCCTGATTACAGTTTAGGCTTACAGCTGGATATAATTAACTTTTTATGTAATAAGGGATTTCTATATTTAATTTTCATAGTATTTCTTTCCTAAAACGGTCGAAAAATACAATTTTCAATGTGTTTTGAAAACTTATAGGCCAATGTTGGAATTTACATTACTAAAGTTTGGGATTACCGATTTGCATTTCCTAAAAGTTCAGGAAAAATTCTTATGGATTCGTATATATTTCCATTCAGTGGAGTATTGGTAATGATTGAGAAGAACAGCAATTGAGAAAATTATTCTTATTCGTATAAGTTATTATTTACTCTTTTCTTTACTATAATTATTAAGTTACCAGGATGAGGTAGGTTATATGCCGGTCACAATTCTACACTTACACTCTTATGCCACTGATGCACTAAACACTTGTAAACACGTTTTGTACTGTTTTAAACATTTTCAAACGATCTTCAAGCTTTCTTTACAATATTTTATATTTATATATTTACGTAAAACATGATCGTGGATACATTACTTACTTCCTACTTTCCCATGTTGTTCCAACGTTGAAAATAATTTCAAACCATATTTAGTGTTAATGTACGTAAAATTAGTTTATAGTTTATTAAATAGTACGCATGTAAATTGTTTTGTTAGGTTAGGAAATATGGAAAGTTGGTTTGCGTCCATTTTTTTAAGCATTTAGAATAAATAATATGCATGTAAATTGTTTTCTTTAGTTAGGAAATGGTGAGTTAGTTTACCTCCATTTTTTTTTTTTGCATTTGGGAATCTATTCCCAAAGTTGGTAACGCCGACTGCAGAACCATCTACCGGAGGCTATATTAACCATGCAACTCGCGCATGTGCACTGCAATTCTGTGGAACTTAGAAGAATTTGTGTCCGGCATATACCCGACTTTTTCCAAGTTACCATCATAGTCTACTGCTTGATTTACATCTGTTTTACTAATTCTATGCTAAGTTCCAGTTGTACGGTAAACAAACTTGCATAAGATATTATTCTGCTGATCCGTCTATTGGGGTAACCATGGTGGTATTTTTACATACCATATGACTGAATTGTCAATTGATAGAAATGTACTCTTCAAAATTTGACCATTATAGCAGCAATAATTGGCTGTTACATCGACATCCCCTTCACTGCTAATGCTTCAGTTCTGCATTTGGTGTGTAGATGACATTAATATGTCTATTTTCAATGCAGTAATTATTTGTTTAGAAATTGGCATTAGCAGCTACAAGCTTTAATGTTTTTTTAATATAAAATTTACCACTTCTCACCGAATGACAGATTAAATTTGAAGAGAAAAATATAGCCTATGCCTACATCAGCATTTGAATCCAATATCTCTGGTTCTGTTCACCAGTGTTTTAATGATTTAAACTGTTAGGCTTCTAATTTACTCATAGATTTTTCTTTATACTAATATAATTCCCACGCACTAGATAGCAGCGAACTTTGTTCCACTAATGCCATCTGGCAGCTTTTTAAACAAGAAAACTTTATGGGAATTAATAGGACATTTATAGGCAATAAAGCTTAGATTCAATGTTTTTTTAACATTCAATTTATCTTGTATTGACGTAGACTTTCACGGCCGGGGTTGCTATGATGATCTTGAAGAAGATTTTCGGGCTGTAGGCCGTGGTCGTGAGGCTTGTAGTTACCCGACGTTTTGCCAGAGACTGCGTCTGGCATCCTCAAGGGTCTCAAGACAACTCTTGAGGATGCCAGACGCAGTCTCTGGCGAAACGTCGGGTAACTACAAGCCTCACGACCATGGCCTAAAGCCCGAAAATCTTCAAGATCATCATTAAATTTATCATTTCTCATCGAATGACAAATTTAATTTGAAGAGAAAAAAATACACCTAAATTGGAATTTGAACCCAGTATCTCTGGTTCTGTACACCAGCGTTTTAATGATTTAAACTATTAGGAAACTGATTTACCCATAGATTTTTCTCAATTTATTTCTCTATACTAATATGATCCCCGCGCACCAGATAGCAGCAAACTTTGTTCCATTAATGCCATCTGGCAGTTTTTTAAACAAGAAAACTTTATGGGAATAAATAGTGCATTTAGATCTGTCAATTTATTGTATTTTTAAGAAGAAGTCTTTTGTCTGAAATAAATTTAACCATTTTATATAAATAAATAATAAGTTACTATTGTATCAAGCAAAAGAAGTGAATATTTAATTTAAGGAAGTTATATTTTGAGGTTATTTTAATTATATTATTTTTTGTCCGGACATCTTACCTCAATATTAATATTGAGGTAAGATGTCCAGACAAAAAATAATATATAAGAAGTGAAACTGTTAAATGTAGACCATATGACTGGGTCAGAACTATCTCTGTGTAATTTACTTTGACTGCAAGTGACTACTTTGAAAAGTGAAATTCAATTTTAAATATCTACAATGATGTGAGGTGTAAAGAATTTTATTTTAAATTGAACCTCATAGTGATATTTCCTATAATAATTCAATGTAATGTATGTTTTGAACTTAAACGTAGGCTCAATTCTGGAAATGCATTACAGGGACTCTTGAGCCAACTCCTTTCAAAAAACGTTAAACTGAAAATATATAAAACTATTATTCTACCAGTTATATTATATGGATGCAAAACATGGACTCTTACTTTAAGGGAGGAAAGGAGATTACGGGTGTTTGAGAATAAAGTTCTTAGGAAAATTTTTGGACCGAAGAGAGATGAACAGACAGGTGAATGGAGAAGACTGCATAACAGTGAATTACATGGTCTTTATAGGAAGCCAGATATAATGAGAACAGTTATGTCTCGTAGACTACGATGGGCAGGACATGTGGCACGGATAGAGAATGAAAAGAGGTGCATTGAAGCTTCTTGTAGGAAAACCAGAGGGAAAAAACCAAGAATGGGGTTGGGAGAATAACATTAACTATGATTTGAGGGAAGTAGATTATACAGGGGATGATTGGAAAACATTGGCTCAGGATAGGAATGTATGGAGAGCTTATGTCTGTGTGGCCATGAACCTACGGGTTCGATAGTGCCAGTGAGTGAGTTAGGTAGTTAGTTAGTTAGACAGGGCAATCAAAATATAAATGAAGGGTTTAGGGGAAGAACCATATAAGTTACTCTCTTATTAAATGGAGTTTAAGATACCATTAGATTCTCCATTTTATTTATTTATATTTTTTTTGAGAATTTTTGTCATTCCCATAAATTTTCTTACCAGACTTGTATGACAATATACTAGTTTATTGTGTATGTTTTGTGCCAAAAGGGACAGTTTTTGCACTTTTTCTAAACATTTTAATTTTGAGATAACAAGGAATAATGATGGATTTCATTGAATGCAAATTCATGTTAGATACTGTCCGACTGAAGTCATTATGTGCATTAACATATACAGCCTTTCACGACATGACAAAAAAAAGTCCTATAAACATGAGACTTAAAATTAATTTCTTATGAAGATTATTTTTTTAGAAGTTTGACAGTACTTTTTTCTGAATTTAAAGGTAAAGTGACTTACCTAGTTTTCCCTTGTACCCTTTAAATAGTGGTCATACTTACTGAGCTTAATAGCTGTAATAATATATTTTCAGGCTAGTTAAGTTTTTTTTTTTTTTTTGCTACCTCATTAAAGTCAGCATTTTATCAGCACAGCAGACTGATTCGCATAATAACATATTTCAATCCTTACTTTAATACTGGGTATTTTAATGGTATTCCAGATTATTCGAATGATAGGTGAAAAGAACTTTCCAAAAGAATTGGTTTCCTCGACTAGTACAGACAATAGGTATAAAAATTTATAGAAATATGTATTAAAAAGTTCAGTATATTGTAAGATACTCAAATAATACATATATCTATAATCATGTTACTAGAAGTTTGGTTTCCCTATTTGCATTGTTGATTAGAAGTGTGTTAGGTGAACATTAGCTGTATTCCACACATTACGAAGGTTTTAAATCAAAAGCTGCTCAGATGTATAACCCATATGGAAGAAGATCACCGAGACATTCCTATGAAACCTTGGAGTGAGAATTTCCAGTGGACAGAAACAGGAATGAGGTGCAGAAAGAAATTAAATTTAAGATCAATTTTGGAAACACATTCTATTATACCCAACTTCTCACAAAAAAAAAACAATATATATAAAGAAAAGATAAAAAAGATTTCAAATATTTGAGATTAAAATTCTTAGGAAAATTTTTGGACCAAAGAGAGACGAACAAGCAGATGAATGGAGAAGACTACATAGCAATGAGCTATATGATCTTTACAGGAAACTAGATGTAATAAGAACAATTAAATCTTGTAGACTGCTGTGGACAGGACCTTTGGCACAAATGGAAAAATAAAAGTGGGCATGGAAATTTCTTGTAGGAAAACCAGAGGAAAAATGCTCAGTAGTAGGCCGAAAATGACGCAGGAGATCAACATTTAACTTGATTTCAGGGAGGTAAATTATACAGAAGGGATGTTTGGAAAACAGCTCAGGATAGGGTGATCTAGAGCTTATATCACCGCAGCCATGAATCTCCGAGTTTGTAGTGCCAATTAGTTAACTCTTAAGAAGTACTATAATGTGGAAAGATGATGATGGTTGCAAATTGTGGTGATTTTAACATAGAGCAGTTCTCTGTCACTTCATCCAATATTTTTTGCAATAAATCAGTTATGTAAGTCATTCACCTCTATAGTATGAATACAATATTCTAATGAGAATATCTCGGGAAATGCTGGAAAATATATTCAAGTCTCAAAGTGCTTTGTTGTGTATGTCCACACTTATAAAGATTAAGATAATAAAATTGTACCTGAAATCTTAGAAATTTAACAAAGTAAAATTTCAGTTAAAAAACTTTGAAGGGATTTCAGAACATGTTCCATTAACATTCATTCGTTTTGAGAATTTTCCTCGTCATTGAGGGTTTTCTCCAACCAGTCTTAGTAATTAACATGAGTTTTAAAAAAAATACATAAATGACTACGGACTTATAGACTATCAGTTTGTAGTAATATAATATGTGGTTAAAAACTATAAAATAGATACCTTGTAGGTCCGTCTCCTTAACTTAAATTGTTGAGTTGTTTTAAGTTGAGACGGACCTACAAGGTAACTATTTTTAACCGTACATTATATTACTGTGAACTAACACCTCAACGGAAACTTACCATGAATTTTACTAGTATCGATATCAGTTTGTAACAAACATTCACAAATTTCCCTTAATTAAAATTATCCATCGTTCTCTGTCCTTTGTGTCTTCATCCGTTACACCAAATTTCCTCATTGAATTCTGAATGTTCTTCTTCCAGGTTCTTCTTGGTCTTCCTTTTCTGCTGCTCCTTTCAATTTTCCATGCATAGACATCCATTGGTAGTTCCATTAACAACAATTAAAAATGTACTCTATGTTTTTGGTTAATTTTCTATATAGTGTGTTCAGGGTATAGGATGTGTTCTTGTTCTGTAGATTTTATTCTTGACTTATTTTAAAATTTTGATACATTCAAGGATGTTTATTCTATAGTTATTCTTCTTTCTGTTTATTGTCAATAGTTTGTTGTTGGTTGTATTGAATTGGACATGGTTTTTTATTATTTTTTATTTTTACATTTGATTTATCCTCGTATTACATGTTATTAAAGTTAAGTTTGCCATACATCACTATCCTGAGCTGATGTTTTCCAATCATCCCCTGAATAATTTACCTCCTTCAAATTATGGTTAATGCTATTCTCGCAACCCATTCATGGCCTACCTACTGGGCGATTTGCCTCTGATTTTCCTATATAGAGTTTCCAAACCCATCTTTCATTCCCAATTTGTGCCACCTGTCCAATCCATTGCAGTGTACGAGACTTAATTGTTCATATTACATCTGGTTCTGTAGTCTTCTCCATTCACTGTTTTTCTCTCTTTGGTGCTGTGCTCCTAATAGCTGGAAATCATATCATACAAAATTATGAAATTAGTACCTGTAAGGTGCTCTCATCCTCAACCTCATTAAAACTTGTTGTAGGCCTTTCAGATTCCATTTCCATAATCAGCAGGTGTGTTATGTTACTGAATATTGCCTATTATGATTTTGTAGATAGGATATCAGGTACATTCTCATTTAAAATCAAATTATTGTCTGTTTCATTTAAAATTTCTACCTCCTCCAATGTCTTTATCTTTGCTGGGTTTCTCTCTTGGTGTAATACAGTTGGTGTTTTCTATTTTTTCTACGTAATGATCAGTTTCAATGATGTATTCAGCATAACTAGATTTACCATCTGCATGTTTTAAAAGAAATAGACAATAATGTGATTTTAAACTAGAATGCTCTCATACATACAACCTTCTCTTCTTCTTGTATCTTGTAAGCCCATGTTTCCCTTAACAGAGATTTAGGCGCTCTCCCCCTACAGGGAAGAATTTGAACCATACTAATTTAGTTACACTTGTTTTTGTATAGATGTCATTTGAGTGGTCCGTGGTCAGCGTTCTGCCTCATACTGACATCTAGGAAACCAAGGTAGTACTAGGACGGGAAAATTCGGTAAATTTTGCTTAGAGGCCTTTCCATTCAGGCTTAAGGATCTTTTATGAGCCTGAAAATCTTCAGACTTGGGACCCACGGCTTAAAGTCCCTCCCGGAGGACTTGCTCCTTGGATTTTTCCATCCTAAAAAGTCCATCGACCCCGGTCAGGTTTGAACCTGCGACCCTCGGGACCAGAGGCAATACAACCTTCTCTACAGAATCATAATAAGTAACAGTTACATAACATCTTCTGCTGATGATGGAACAGGATTCTGAAAGACCTAACAAGTTTTCTTCTTTGTAAGGTAGGAGTGAGTCCTGTCCTTTTCAACATTGTTTATTTATGGTGAAACAAACATCCAAATCTTCTGACATAATTTGGAGATTGTCCCAAGGGTTTTTGGGTGTCATTTTTTCCAGACATAGTAATTTTTGCAAGATAGTCACCAGACATTCTTGAGATATGATTTCTCTATCCTTCTTTTCCCCCTTTTACCCACTTGACCATATCCTGTATTCCAAATTTATATCTGTTCATTTGTTATTCTATTTATAAACTATAGCCTGCAATGCTTCTTGCTTAATAAACACTAAACAAGTTTTAAAAATAAATAAAGTGAATGTGGAGCATCTTACATCATAAATATTTGTGTTTCATTTGACATGTTTCAATATGTTGTCCATACCATCATCAGCTTGACCAGACTGTTAATATATATATATATATATATATATATATATAAATCTCCGGTCAACCAGAAGATGGAGTGAGAGTCTACATCCAGGGCAGACAACATAAAAATCAACAGTCTGGACAAGCTGACAATGGTATGGGCAACATATCAAAAGATGTCAAATGAAACACAAATATTTATGAGGTAAGATGCACCAGATTCTCCTTTTATTAAGAAGAACCTCATAATGTTACTTTCTATTGTAATTTAAGTTTTAAAAAGTTTTAATGAAGTTGAGGAAGACGGCATACTACAGGTACTAATTTTATATTTTTTTATTGTGACTGATACCTCAATTGAATTTTTATCATGCATTTTATTATTATAGACTAGAAATCATAGTTTGAAGAATTTGGAATTTGTAATGTAATACACACCAGGAAACAAAAAGTTAAAGATTATTATTAGATACTTGTAAAGCCTAATCTCTATTACTTCTTTTAACGTTGTATGTTAATGTTAATTTTCTTTGTGATTACTTAATTGTTGTTCATTTGGAATATCAAAGTAAGTATATTAATTATAAAAAATGAAATCTTTGTATTAACCATCCTTATTTTATTTTACAGAATTATGGTATGGGGATTGGAGAACTGAATACCAATTTAGTGAACCAACTCAACGAATAACAACAGAAATTACACAAAATTATCTAACACATGTTAGTGGAAGTGCTGTTGGTTCATTACAAACAAATTTAGATTTTCAGAAACCAAGTGGAAATTCAAAAGCTCCTGGCGCTTTCCACTGTCCTAATTGTGGAAATGTATATAAATACAGGCGCAATATGTTATCACATTTGAAACTTGAATGTGGCATGGAACCCCAATTTCAGTGCCAGTTTTGTCCTCGAAGATATAAACAGAAGAATAAATTACAAGTTCACGTTGGAATGAAACATTCAGATGAGTTTGTTCATGGACTTAATAAAACTATTTGAAAAATAGCCTAATATTTTTTTAGTTATATATTTAATACTCTCCACATTGCTTAAAAGTGTTTAATAATAATTTTATAATTGTTTGGTTTAAATATTAATTAACTATTGGTTCATTGTTAAAAAAGAAAACAAAAGTATGGAACCGGAAGATCTTAATCCTAGAAGTAAACCTACAAGATCTCCATCTCTACCATTATTCTACTCTCCTTGTGTGCCAGAAGTGTCGTTGATGCTAAATAAACCACAGTGGCAAAATTCTCAAACATTTTCACCAATTGAAAATGTTTCAAGACTATCACAACATCAGAAATACTTATCAGCTACTGGGTATGGAGTAACACATTCCAGTATGGCTGATTCAAAAAATATTCAGGCATTCAACTTAAGAGAAACAGACTCTAATGCTCAGAAAATTCATGGTCCTAATATCTTTCGTGAATATGAACAATTGAGGAGGTATCATCATACTTCTGAAGACAAAAGAGAAACAAATTGTAGAAATAAATTTGTTGAAAGTGCTATCGAAAGTACAAATGCACACAAAAATATTTATACAGATAGGCTTATTGACTCTTGTCCTAATATAAAACAGCATACTGAAAATATTAATGATTCGCATCAGATTTCTTCAAATGGCCAGAACAGTGTAAACCGCGATCAAGGATATTTCCAACAAACTGCTGGAAGAGAAATGAATAAAGCAAATTCAAAGAAAAATGAACACTATAATGGTTGGAGAACTTACTTTGAAGACCGAACATCTAGTGCTCATTGCAATATTCAAACATCTTTCAGATCGTCAAGTTCTTTTCATGTGTCACAAGAAGAGGAAAGGTCCTATTCAAATCGTAAAGCTTGTTCCCAAAATCCGAATAATACACAACGTTCAGAAGGTAATAACGGCAGTCAGATCTCTGCAAATAATAACGAAAACAAAATAGGTGTTGGGGATATCACTGAAAGTCAATTAGAAAACATTGTATTAAAAGTAATGTCCAATTTAAAAAATTCATTTTCTCCACAACATAGCCAAGATATTACCTCTGTTCCCCAAGCAGAGGTGCAGGTTATTAATGAACAAACGGGAATCCAGAATAAAAAAGAATATATGAACAATACACAGAGGATATCTGTGACTTCTCTAATGGGTAAAGCAGTATCTTCAAATGAGAAAAATGTAGGTCAGCATTGTTCTAATTCTCGGAAAAGAGAAGAAAGAGAGTTTGAATTGGGCACATCTTCTCTTGAAAACGAGAATATGGAATTAATGTTTGATAAACAAAATGCTCATGGTACAACTGACATAACCCATGAAGGCAAAGTGACTTGCAATCAGAAATGTGATTGTCATGTATCATTCATAAAATTGTATAAATTATTGCGTTCACAGGCAACTCATCTAAAAGTTTTACAAGAAAAAGTTGATAAGATCATTGTTCAGCAGGAAAAAAGTATGAACATTTCGCAGAGTTCATTTACAAGGAGAGATCATAGTGAATTTCCATCTGAAAGGAGGCCAAAACGAATGATTCATGTTTCAACACAGACTACAGAACCATTTCACAGAGAAATTGCTGTGGGCACAGACCCACAAGAAACTGCTTCAGTTGGTATTATGACAGAAAATTGTGAATCTATAGAGCACTCTGAGGGAGATCCTGTTTTCTTATTCGAGAGAGAACGAAATCCTTATGGTGCAACAAGCGAGATGCCAAGAAATGTAAGAAATGAACAAACATTGAGTGAAGATATGCATCATCAAGATTCAATATGTTTAAACAGTTTGAATCTTCCATCAATGCAAGTCGAAGCACCTAGTCCATTGCCCTCCATTCATGTTGATATGCATGATTTTGAGGATGACGATATAAATAGTGAATCCTCTCACTGCAGTAATGCAGATTCACAACAACCCGTTAGAGTTGGATTAACATTTTATAATAAAGTAGTAGAACAAGTAAATAAATTACTTCAAGAATCATCAAAAGAAAAAGCTGAAAATCAAGGTGTAAAGTATGTTAGTAATAAAGGTAGGCCATATGATGCAGTTAGAAATGCGACAATAGAACAGCTTCAAAAAATGGGAATTAGTATTCATAGCGATGCAGACCAAGATGTTCGTAACGAACCTTGTGACTCGGATAATCTCAGATTTAATGCTATGGCACAGTTATGTAATATTTCAATGAAAACAACCAATTTTTCACTTGCAACTCTCCAGTATCTTGAGAAGTACCATTTGCTTCCATCTAATCAACAAGTTCCTTATAGAGAAGTTGTGAATAATCGAGCTCAAGCAAAATCTACCCAAAATACTCAGCCTCATGCTGGTAATTTTGATAAGATTTTGGATGTCACAACCATAAAGAATCAACCTAAACTTCTATAAATACACAAAGGTATACAAGTTTTACCACTTTCAAAGTAAATAATATATTATTTTCAAGTGTGTTTTTAATTGGGATTGATAGAACTGTAAGTGTAATGTAGACCAAAATGTGGCTTAGACAAAAGATATTGGTTTTGATGTTCCACAGAAATGTGATAGACTGTTGTGAATAATATTACTATTATTTTTTAAACCAACAGAAGAATTTGTGTATTTTATAAAATGTTTATTGAAATCTAATTGTTAATGATCTTGCAGAAGATTTCCGGGCTGTTGGCCGTGGTCTTGAGGCTTGTAGTTCCCCAACGTTTCGCCAGAGACTATGTCCGGCATCCTCAAGGGTTGTCTTGAAACATGATGATCTTGCAGAAGATTTCCGGGCTGTTGGCCGTGGTCTTGAGGCTTGTAGTTCCCCAACGTTTTGCCAGAGACTGCATCCGGCATCTTCAAGGGTTGTCTTGAGGTGGTCTTGAGGCTTGTAGTTCCCCAACGTTTCGCCAGAGACTGCGTCCGGTATCCTCAAGGGTTGACTTCTCAAGACAACCCTTGAAGATGCTGGACGCAGTCTCTGGCGAAACGTTGGGGAACTACAAGCCTCAAGACCACGGCCAACAGCCCGGAAATCTTCTGCAAGATCATTAACAATTAGAAATCTTCTGCAAGATCATCATAGAAACTCCTGCCGTGAAAGCCTAAGTCAATATACTAATTGTTAATGTTTGCCAAATTTCCTAGAAAAAATAATATTTTTCAATTGTCAATTAAGCTGTTGTAACTTAATGCTTAAAGTCAAGCAGTTCTCTCGTTTAGTTTTGATAGTTTGACAAGAGAATTATAATCTCTTGCTATTGTAAAATGTTCAAGATTTTGTTTTTCATTCAACACTTATGTATAAAAGTACTTCAGAGAGATTGTCAGCATTTGATAATCTTTGTAAAAATAAATAAAAGTGTTTTTGTGTTCAGAAAACTATTCTTTGTTTATATTACACTTTCTCCAGTAAAATATGTTGCTCTTACAAAGTCATAATGATGGTAAGCAGTTGTTCAAATATCAGAAGATATTAATTTTATGTATAATTTGAAAATACAATAGGAAGTAACATTATGAGATTTTTACTTAATAATAAGTTTGGTATTATATTTGAAAAGAAAAATATACGCCTAGACTAGGGTTTGAACCCAGGACCTTTGACTTTCTATAACAATGCTCTTCTATCTGAGCCACCTAGGCCTCCAATCTAAACGTGTATTTTTCTCTTACACATAGTTAATTCCCTAACCCCAAATGCTACGAGCCGTTGCTACGTTCTTAATAAAGAAGTCACCATTTGCAAAAACCGTAGCAACGGCTCGTAGCATTTGTGGTTAGGGAATTAACTATGTGTAAGAGAAAAATACGCGTTTAGATTGGAGGCCTAGGTGGCTCAGATGGAAGAGCATTGATATAGAAAGTCAAAGGTCTTGGGTTCAAACCCCAGTCTAGGCGTATATTTTTTCTTTTCAAATATAATTTGTCCATCATTAAGATGTTTATAAACGAATAATATTAACAAATAAGTTTGGTATGTTTAATTTTTACCTCATATTGTTGTTTCTGTTAGACATTTGTTTCAAGTCATGTTTGCCTCATCTTCAGTGGTTACAGACTGATTTTTCCCAAGTTGTCGGCCCTGGTTCTTGACTTCTGCTCCCGGTTCGTAGAACTTGCTAATTAGGTTCCTCTCCTCAGGAATTTCAAAATTCATAATTCTCTCCTTGTTCTTTGTATGTAGATTTTTCCCATGTGGTGAGTTTGTTTGTGTTTTCTGTTTTAATATTAAGAACAGAATTATTTATTACTATTAAATATTAAATCATTAAAACAGAAAAAATAAACAAACTCACCATGTGGGAAAAATTCTACATACAGAAGAACAGGGAGAGAATTATGAATTTTGAAATTCCCGGGGAGAGGAAACTGATTAGCAAGTTCTTTGGACCACAGAAACAGGGAGCAGAAGTTGAGATCCAGGGTCGACAACTCTGGAAAAACCAGTCTATAACTACTGAAGATGAGGTTAACATGCTTTGAAACATAATATGTCCACCAACAGAAACAATGATATAAGGTAAGAATTAAACAAACCAAACTAATTATATATCTCATTAATAATTTGGGGAACTTATAAGTAGTATTTTTTAAAATAAAGAATAAAATTAATCAATAGCATTGCAATAACAATGACTGCTTAATTTTATAGAAGTAAATAGGGAAATGCATTTTGAATTAAATCCTGAATTCTGGTATAATGAAAGTATTAAATTTAGAGGTGCAAAGAAGCAAATATATTAATAAATTACAAAAAGAAGTAACAGCATAAAAATCAACAGTCTGGACAAGTTGACAATGGTATGGACAACATATTGAAACATGTCAAGTGAAATGTCAACTATTTAAGAGGTAAGATGACAAGATTCACCTTATTTATTAAGCAAATATATATATATGAATATGAAAGTTTTCTTGGGTTTTCCGCGTCTTGGATTCAAGTTCGACCTCTGGCCACTGATTCCAACGTTTTGGCATGATCCCACATGCCATTATCAAGGAATGATGGCATGGGGATCATGCCGAAACGTCGGAATCAGTGGCCAGAGGCCGAACTTGAATCCAAGACACGGAAAACCCAAGAAAACTTTCATATTCATACTTATATCTGCGAAAATCTGCAATATAACATATATATATGTAATGGATATCACGCTGAGGTACAGATTCAGAGTTCGGGTTCGAATCCCGTCCAGGCATTTATTTTTCTTATTATGCCATATATATATTTAAAAGATTTTCATTCATCATTTTCTTTCATATATCCAGCCATAGCTGATGACTTGAATCCATTGCATAGTTTTAAATCTTAAAGAGCTGATGGTGTTTTTATTTTAATATAAATTATAATATTAAGTTCTACAGTAGTCCATAACTTGGGTGTAGGTAATATGTAATAAGAGATATATATAAGTTCAATATATTGGAATGTTTATACCAAAGTCTGAGGTAACAGATTTTATTGTACATTAAATGAAATAAGTTTGTATGTTAATCAGTGGGTCATGATTTTGAGAATTTGTTGGAAAACTTGAACAATTGTTTTTTTAATTTAATCAATTGAATTGGTGTTTACTTGATGAAAATCCATAACTTATTTAATTAAATAAGAATAAAACTTACAGTTTTATGTGATTTTCATATTTATTAAAATACAATTTAGTTACACATAATAATGAACTACATGGTCTTTATGGGAAGCCGGATATAATAAGAACAGTTAAGTCTCGTAGACTGCTACGGGCAGGACATGTTGCACGTATGGGGACTGAAAGACTTGCATGGAAGCTTCTTGTAGGAAAGCCAGAGGGAAAATGCCCAGTTGGTAGACCAAGAATGAGGTGGGAGAATAACATTAACTATGATTTGAGGGAAGTAGATTACACAGGAAATGATTGGAAAGCATTAGCTCAGGATAGGGATGTATGGAGAGCTTATGTCCGTGTGGCCATGAACCTACGGGTTCGATAGTGCCAGTGAGTAAGTAAGTACAATTTAGTTACAGCTGTTTTATAGTTATATTTTAATAAATATGAAAATCACATAAAACTGTAAATTTTATTTTTATTTAATTAAATTTTTTTTGGTTGATTTTTATTTCAGGTTTGTCATTGTTACCATATTTGTATATTCATTGCTTTTTTTCAAATGTCAGCAATTATGATTTAGGTGATCTGTCTAGAGTTGTCGAGAGAATTCAAAACAATATAATTTCCTTAAATTAAATATATGTAGGAAATAACACTATGAGGTTTATTATAATTATATTGAGTTATGTGTTTTGACTCGCCTCTTATTTCTTGATTTTTATGCAGACCAGTTTTGTCGCTAACTGTACGACATTTTCGATGCTTCATAACTGTTGTCTTGCAGTTGTCCCTCCTGCAAATTGATTTCTGTGCCCTCTGTAGGCTGACCGATGAACTTCCAAATCAATTTTTTTTTTTCACTGGGAATTTCAAAATTCATGGTTTTCTTTTTATTCTTGTGTATGTACTTTTTTCCCAAATTGTGAGTTCCTTAGGTTTTTCTCAATGTTTAAGTAATTTTGGCAAAATTATTTAAACAGTTAGAAAAACTTATAGAACTCGCAATTTTGGAGAAAATTTACATGTGCATTTTGCCAAAATTACTTTAAACATTCAGAAAAACCTAAGGAACTCACAATTTGGGAGAAAATTTACATACACAAGAGTAAAAAGAAAACCATGCATTTTGAAATTCCCGGTGAAAAGGTAAAAAAGATTGATTTGAAAGTTCATCGGTCATCCAACAGAGAGCGCAGAAATCAATTTGCAGGAGGAACAACTGCCTTACCAGAGGCTATAAGATGGCAGCCCCATCATTGGTCTTGCCTTCCTCTGGCCAGCAACCAATCGAAGGGACTGTTATTATGCTTTCAAGTCTTATACGAGAGCTGGAAGGAAAATTTTCTATAGGATCGTAACAGGCCTTGGCCTAATACTTGGAAGGAAGAAGAAGAAGTCAACAGTTGTGAAGCATCGATTATGTCACACAGTTAACGATGAAACCAGTCTGCATAAAAATCAAGAAATATGAGGTGAGTCAAAACACACAACTTAAATATAATTAATATAATTTCCTTGCATTTGGTGCTGGCTGAAAAAAGTAGTCGAGTGATATGTCTGTCACCTCAGCCTCTAGACAAGCTCCAGATCCGATAAATGGTTGTACTCCCTTAGTTCAGTCTCCAATAAAACCTAAATCACTGACAAGCAGTGTTCACTCTCCTATGATGTGAATGCATTCACAAGGAATTGCCTAGATGTGTATAATCATAGCTGAAGCCCCCTATATATATGATTTATTGTGCTATATATTAAAAAATTTAGTTGTGTTATATTATTTCAATTATTAACATTGTATCTAAAATATTAATAATGGAATAATTTAATTAATAATTGAGTTAGAATTTAACAACTCACCTCATAATTGTAGATTTCTCAAACACAAGTTTCAATACTTTTGTTTATCATCTTTAGCTCTGTTCAACTGTTGCATTTGTGTTGGCGATCCTATAGGTTGCTTCTTACTCCCTCTGGTGGCTGACTGATGAACTTACAAATTAAATCTTTTTTCCCTGGGAGTTTTAAAATTCATGATTTTTCTTTTATTTTTCTGGATGTGAATTAAAACAAACAAAAATCATGAATTTTGAAATTCCTGGGGAAAAAGATTTAATTTGGAAGTTTATTGGTCAGCCACCAGATGGAGTAAGAAGCAAGCTGTAGGATTGCCAACCACCAATTCAACAGATGGAGCTGAAGATGATATGCAGAATTATTGAAACATGTCTTCAAGAAATCTACAATTATGAGGTGAGATGTTAAATTCTAACTCAATTATTGATTAAAATAAACCTCATAGTTACTTATTTTTGGAATTCACACTATGAGGTATATTCATTTAGAAAAATGTGAGGTGAATGATTAAATTTTACCTAAACCTCATAGTGTTGCTTCCTTTAAATAATAATGAAGTAATTTATTCATATATTTATTTTGCTCTTTATAACACCATTTCATATGTTGTTTCAGGATGTATTCAGAGTGTTGATTTATATCAAGAAGCAGAATATGTGTTGAATGAGGCACTAGAATCTCAAAATACAATGAGACAATATGTTATCCAAGAACTACAGAATAAAATTGAAAATAAATTTATATGTCAAACATGTGGTGCATCGTATAAACATAAGAGAAATTGGACTCGTCATATGAAATTTGAATGTGGCCTAGAACCACAATACAGCTGTATTCTTTGCTCGAAAAGGTTTACAAGGAATAGCACCTTGATACGTCATGTAAACACACACCATCAATTTACTTAAAATGCTCTTGCAGTAATATGCTTAGTCAGAGAAATTGTATTTCTTACATATAATGATTTAAGAAAATGCAGTACCTGAAATTACCAAAAGAGGAAATGATCCATCTAAATTATTTAAATATGACAGTAAAATCAGATTTGAAGACTACTCTATTTAAAGACTATTTTTCCATAACATCATTAAATTTAATATAATTTTTTTTTTGCGCGATAGTGCGTTTTGTTGTACTTACCAGCAATGACGACCATTATTGAAGGTTTAACTTCCTACATCTCGGAATTGCCAATCTAAATAACTATACTGTAATATACATTTACACCCATGTGCGGGAAGTAAAACCACTGCCCTCTATGTATACTACATACAATGTATATACAGAAAATATCCAAAAAGTAGTGTTTATATACAATATACAAAACAAATCATTGCATTTTAAATGAACTGAACTTTATTTGAAACAATATAAAACAATAAATATGTATTGCGGCCATGTTATCAATAATTGTTCTTAAGGCCTCCTGTAGTTTCAACTAATAAACATTGCCCACACTGTTAACGTTAGTCAATTGTTTATAATGAATGCAAATATTTCCAACAAAGATGTTATTATTTTACTATTATTTTGAAAACGTCGCACAAAAAATAATGTACAATGCACGTTTGTGAAGTGTTTTACAAAATCTTGGAAATTGAAAACCTCGCTATTGTTCAGTTTTTAAACATTTCCTCACTTCTGTAAAAACCACTTTCCAACTTCGCATCGTAATATACTACTATGCTCTCTTAAGGTAGCCAAATGCTGGTCATCTAATTAGTGACGCATGTGAATGGATTAACGAGATTCCCTTTGTCCCTATCTTAGTCTAAGCGTCTCTTTCAAGCCACATTACAGAATATCTTTTACATTTATTTCAGTACTTTGTGATAAAAAAGTATTTGAAAATATTTAAAATTGATAATAAATAGCTTTTGATATTTAGTTAATTGGTTAAATTTAAGATTACTTTTTTACCATGTATAAAATTTGCATATATGCTTGGGATTAGGAGGTTAAAAGAGCATAACCCAAACATATCAACAAATTGACACAGATTTACATATTTAATTAAATTTAGCAATTATTTAAGAAATAAGCAACGGGAAGCTACCACACCTACAATTCCCTAGTAAAGCTGCAAGCATAGCATGAAAATCCTATGATTGCAGTGAAGGACCTGCCTTCAGGCAAATTACTATGGATGGATGGAATTAAGAAATCCAGAATATCCCTATATGCTTATGTTAAAATGCTTGTTTTCTTATGATCTAAATGGGTTTGACTCAAAATTTCACAGAATATTTAACAAAACATTTTCAGGAAATTTACATACCATCCTTTAGTATTTAATAAGTTTCAAAAAAATTCAGTAAATTTAACATTAAATTAGCACTGAAAAATGATTACAGCCTGAATAGATTAATTAAAACCAACAAAAAATGAAAAGATTGATGGAGGCAACAAATCAGGGATTTATCAAATTGATTGTAAAGATTGTAAAAAATATACATAAGAAAAACAAAGAGGAACTTGAATACAAGATTGAAAGAACACCTTAGAAATGTTAAAAATGGGGTAATAAAAGTCTTCAATAGCTGCAAATGCATGGTCCTAAAAACACAGAATCCGGACTAAGGTCAAATTACTGAAATAGGTTAGATAAATTTAAGGAACTCACAATTTGGGAGAAAATTTACATCCACAAGAATAAGGAGAAAACAATGAATGTTGAAAAACCCCAGGGAAAAAAACAAATTGATTTAGAAGTTCATCGGTCAGCCAACAGAGGGAGCAGAAATCAACGTACAGGATCGACAATTGTAAATTCAACAGTTAGGAAGCATTGACAATGACACATAAATGTGGAGAAACTATAGTCTGCAAGAAAATAAAAAAAAATATGAGGTGAGTCAAAATCCATCACTCATAGTGACGGTAACTACAATTTCACCAATCCCTGCTGCTAGGTGACTTACCTCACTCTATTTTTTTTTCTTGGAAATGTTAGTGGTCTTCTAATGGAGGTTTTGCTGCACAAAATGCTAATACTAATTAGTTGGATCTTTAATGCCTTACTGAATGATTTAATGTATTACCAATGTGTGAACAGTATGAAATCATATTTTATCATAAAGGAATGAATCTGAGTGTACTGCAGTGTCCCTTAAGAATGTTTAAGATTTTATTTGAGGAGAAAAATATTCACCTGAATCGGGATTTGAACCCGATGTCTCTGGTTAATCACAATAAAATGTTTAAGATATTTAGATGTACCTACATTTAGTTGGATAATATTTTATTTGAATAGATATGTTATATTTTAAAATAATTTATATATGTTATATATTGATGTGATAAAATATTAATTTAAAATGTGATTTTTTTTTTATTTCCAGAAAAGTAACTAGTTACCTTTTCAGAGACTTGGATAATTGAATGGCTACCAAGGTCAAGGTTGGACCTTTTTTTTTTTTTTTTTCCAAAGTTGATTTTTACATGGAAAAAATTGCACATGCTATTAACAACCTTTTGCATGCAAAACTCAACTTGAGGGGGGGGGGGCAATAAGAGATACAACCTTGTTCTGTGTGACTATTAATTTGCTAATAGGATGGTTTTTATAATGTGCAACATGGGTTGATTGCCAAAGCAGTTTTTTATTTGTGTTCAGTTCAGTTTCCATTATTATTTGCATCTTTTCTTGAGATGTGTGTGTACATTATTATTTTATATAACAATGTTCTTTAAGAGCTAAGGTTTTTAGCATTACAATTCAAATCTGGACATGCAAGTTTTTTTGTGCCATAAATCTATGAGACGGGACCATGACTTTAGGTCGCTTCCCATCAAACCTGTACTGTTACTCAGGTCTCCATATCTCCACTTATGATCTTAACATACTATCAATTTTTTAAATGGCTTCATTTGTATCCATTCACAATTTTTTAGGTACTTAAAGGACTAGAATATGCTTTTTTTTAGTAGTACTTCACAGTTACTAGGTTTGATATACATTAATATTGAGTGGAGATCATATTTTTATTAACTCGCCTCATACAATTTCAAATTTATTTGAGACCATTGGTTTCGAATGAATTTTTCATTCATCTTCAGTCATGACTCCAACTGTTATATTAATGATATAACCTCATAATGTTTACTTCCCAACATTAATTTTAATATAATATTGATATACATTACTATATCATATATACATTGAAGTCAGATTTTATAATTTTCATCTTCTACGTTGGCCATAGACCTGTTTCCACATCAAGAGGCCACATCCCTCTATCTAGTTATGGGGTGCCCAATATTTGATATTAATAATATTTTTATAAATACAAGGATAAGAAATGCAATGGTAGTGATATCGTATTTGAATTAATACTTTTAAAATTCATGAGATTATTATGTAAAAGATTAAATTTGAAAATGCTTACCTAATATTTCAGTTTAAACATTTTGTTAGCCATGTTACTTTGTAGGCCTTTCAGAAACATGCTGAAGATGGAACATGTTTCTGAAAGGCCTTCAAAGTAACATGGCTGACAAACTGAGGATATTTCAGTCATCCTTAACTAATTAAAATTTCAGCTTCAAATTATACCCGAATAATTCAGTAATTTAATCTAAAACATGAAGACAACATGAAGATGACAGAAGCAGACACTTAAGATTGGGAAGTGTGGAAGAAAAAAGAATTGTATATTTTGGTTGAGGATACCTTTGTAAATAACAGAAAAAATCCTGAAATAATAAAAAAAAAATCTATAACATAAGGGGGATCAAAAAACTGATATTACAGTAGAACATTAATAGTTATTTTTCATTTGTTTTTTATGCCTTTATGCTTTAGATTAAATTACTAAATTATTCAGAGTATAATCTTTAAAATAAAATTTTAATTAGTTGAGGATGACTGAAGTGTCAGGTTCACATTTTAAGATTTTAACCTTTTGTATTTCATGTTTTTATTATTAATTTAACACATCTCATTGAAGGATAAATTAAATATGAAGAGAAAATTTTTTGTCCAGACCGGGACCCGAACCCTGGACCTTTGGTTTACTGTACCAATGCTCTTACAAACTGAGCTACCGGGGCAAGTTCCAGTCTAGACACAAATTTTTCTCTTATATATGTTGTAATTCCCACGCACCGAATGCTTGAAGCTGTGGCTTCATCTTTGCAAATGGCAGCTTCTTGATTAAGAATACTTTATTGGGAATTTAAATATTACTTTTAAAAGCCATTAGGGCTCCTATTGATGTTTTTTATTATTAATTTGCAAAGATGAAGCCACAGCTTCAAGCATTTGGTGCACGGGAATTACAACATATATAAGAGAAAAATTTGCATCTAGATTGGAACTCGCTCCGGTAGCTCAATTAGTAAGAGCATTGGTATGGTAAACCAAAGTCCAGGTCCCAGTCTGGGCAAAAATTTTTCTCTTCAAATTTAATTTGTATATCATGTTGAAACAAAATAGATACTGATCTGGGTGGTTGATTTTCTGGGCATAAAAATCCCGAGTATGACTTTCTTTGAAAAGGAAGTAAAACTGTGTCCCATGTTGTAGATTTACAGCATATAAAATAACCTCATGGCAGGAAATAATATGCCTGTAGGCAAAATTAACCAGCCCTTTCATGCCCAGATTCGAATTGCAATACTAAAGACCTGAGTTGTTAAAGCAATGATATTAAATAAAATAATGGTACTACTATGTTAAGCTTGACTAGATTAGAGAACTTACGACAAATTTACAACTTTATTATTTTTTTATATTATTATCTGTATATATTTTTCGGGCTTGTTAGCCTTGGTCGTGAAGCTTAGAATTCTTTGATGTTTCACCAGAAACTGCATCCAGCATCCTCAAGCTTGTTGACCATGATCGTGAGATTTAGAATTCCCCGATGTTTCTCCAGAAATTGAATCAAGCCTGAGAAATGTCTACAGATTTTAATATGAACTCCGACCGTGAAAGCCTAATTAATTTGTTTTATTGGTATCTGATATCAAGCAGTTGTTTGCATTGTCATTTGCTCTCTTGCATTCCAATGTTTAGAAATAAAAAAAAGTGTTTCTGCTTTTTAAAAATTCTGTTTGATCAATATAGTATGTATGTTAATTCTTTCCTTGCTTATACTATATTAAAATATTAACAAACACTATTTTCTATATTTGAAGAGAAAAATTATACACTCAGACTGGGATTTGAAACCAGGACCTTTCACACTCTAGGCAAATGCTCTACCAACTGAGCTATCATGGCATTTGGTGCACGGGAATTAACAGTATATAAGAGAAAAATTTGCATTTAGATTGGTGTTTCTCAGATAGTTCAGTTGGTAGAACATTCGCCTAGAGTACAAAAGATCCTGAGTTCAAACCCCAGTCTCAGCGTATAATTTTTCTCTTCAAATATAATTTATTCATCGTTGAGATGTATGAAATGAATAATAAAACTATTTTCTATCTTTAATTGTGATATTTTAAATTAATCATTTTTTACAGTGAATGATAATCAGAAGGTACATTCTTAGCCTGATAAAAACCTTGTTTGGTTCATGCAGATAAATATGTGAACAATAAGAGATTGTAGAGTTACAGTTTTCAATGACAGATGGAAGAAAATCTCTTAAGTACAGGCCAGTGATTTACAGTGAAATGCAAGTTACACAGGTGTTTATGTTAAACTTCTTTCTTTTGTTTTGTTTTGTGATTTATGAAGAAATGTAAGTTATAAATGTTTAATTTTTTTTAGATTTTTTAACTTAAAAAGTCTTATTATTGATGTTCCTATATTTTGCTTTTTTTTACACATAGGCATTCTGATACAAAGGATAATCTTGTAAAACAATATCCAAGATTATGTACTTTTCAGATACTGTGGCCAGTGGTTATATACTTTTTAGATACTGCAAACCAGAAATGAAACTTATTTTTTTAAATTATGAGACAGTGATATATTTAAAATTATTTCCCAAAATTGATAAACAATATTTATTAATGAATCAGGTTTATTTAAAGATCTGTAGTTGGTGTGAGCAGCATATGGGAAGGGACAAGGGTTGTTGAATTGTTCAAATTAGTTTTCTTGATCTCCTGGCATCTTTTTAAATTTATTTTAGTCTTTTATTTTATATATATAAATCATCTTCCTTTCATGTCATAGCCCAGAAAGGACGAAACTGATTGCCTTGTTGATTGTTGGCAATCTTGTATATTCTCACCTCACAGTGGGAAAAAAAATCTAAATCCAGAAAAATAGATACCTAACAATTCAAGATTTTTAAAATACAGTACAAAACTCCGTTAAGGTCACTGTGTTAAAGTTTTGAGAAATATAAAACAGTACCTGAGATATCAGTCATCCTCAATAATCAGCAGTGTAGTTTTGTAGGAGGCCTTTCGATAACCTAAGTATCATCTTCTGCTTTCAGTTTGGTCCAAATTGAAAGCAGAATATGATACTTAAGTTATTGAAAGGCCCCCTACAAAACAACACTGCTGATTATTGAGGATGACTGAGATTTGAGGTACTGTTTTACATTTTTTTAAAACGTTAATCCTTAATGATGAATTTTGAAGTTCTGGAGAAAATGATTTAATTGTGAAGTTTATTCTTCAAAGGTGTTTGTATTATATTTTAGAAATGTTGAATTGCACTGAGAAAAAATGTTGTATGCCATGCCATATATCTTTATGGGTTAAGTTCACCACCAGAGGGAGAAAATATACAAGTCTTTTAACAGCCAATACAGCAATCTGTTTTTGATTGAGAATGGCAGAGATAATAATTAAATGAATCGTGATTTCTTCTTACCTCATACTTCTATGTTTTTTAAACACAGCACTGCAGTATCGGCGACATGTCCTCATCATCAGCTGTTTTCACGACTGCCAATTTTTTCCTTTTTGCCAGTAATTCTCTAGACTGCCATCTGGCGTTCTTTTGAAGGAATTACTCTTCAAACTGCCATCTGGTGTTATTTTGAATGAATCATTTTCTAAACTGCTATCTGTTGTATTTTTGAAGAACTTTGTAATCAAACTCGGTTCGTCCGGAATCTCAAAGTTCATAGTTCTAGTATGGTTTTTTTGAATATATATTTTTTCCCAAACTGTTAAATCCAAAGGTTTAGATAGATGTTTGGGAAAAATATATATTAAAAAAAAACCATACTAGAACTATGAACTTTGAGATTCCGGACGATCCGAGCTTGATTACAAAGTTCTTCAAAAATACAACAGATAGCAGTTTAGAAAATGATTCATTCAAAATAACACCAGATGGCAGTTTGAAGAGTAATTCCTTCAAAAGAACACCAGATGGCAGTCTAGAGAATTACTGGCAAAAAGGAAAAAAATTGACAGTCGTGAAAACAGCTGATGATGACGACAACGTGTCGCCGATACTTCAGTGCTGTGTTTAAAAGAACATAGAAGTATGAGGTAAGAAGAAATCACGATTCATTTAATTATTATTAATTGAACCTCATAATGTTAAAAATTCCCAAATTTAACATATAAATGGCAGAGATTACTTATTTTAGGAATTCTCACTATGAGGTATATTCTACCTAAATGGCAGAGATGTTTACCAAAACATGTTCCAAGTGAGGAAACAAAATATTTGGTATGATGTATACTACCAGTCGACATAATGTTAATTCCTATCTATTTTGATAATAAAATATGTGCCAAATCACTCAGTAATGTAGTATTATTTATTATTTTTGTATAAACCTTAATAATTATTGCATTGATCTCTATAGAAAGATTGAGTGTGCTTATGAAAATACATTAGGAAGTAACATTATGAGGTTTCTACTTAATAAATTAGTTTGCTCTGCCTTTATTTGTATCAACTGAAAATGAAGCTAACATGTTTTGAATTGCATCTTACAAATAACAACCAATTATGAGATAAAATTAAGGCAGACCAAACTTATTTATTCAGTATGCTCTTTGCAAGGATTGCCTTCAAAGGTGTTTATACTATATATTAGAAATGTTGAATTGCACTTGTATGCCATGCCATGTATCTTTATGGGTATAGTCTCGTATTATATAGGATTTAAATTAAAATGTTTTATACCTCACCTCATATCCTGTCTTCTAATTATACCAGTTTCAAAGTTGGGCAGCTTCATCTTCAGTAATTTCTTGTTGACTGATGTTATGTCGATCTCTTCCTTCCTCTGAAGCTGCCTAAACTTTGAAATCGGTATAATTAGAAGACTGGTGACGTATAAAACATTTTAATTCAAATCTTAAATTAAACCTCATATTGATTTTTTCTTATAAAATTTCAATACTCTTATTATATTTTTGACTATTTGTTTGTTGTTGTTGTAAAACTATTCATCTAATTTTATTTCTAGGTAAACATCCTCTTGAAATTGATTGCAAATTCTTTAAATGACTAATTTGATGTTGTTTAACTCTAAGCCGTCATGTACATAGGTTGTCATTTGCTGTTGCTCCAGTACAACCCAGGGGACATACAATTTAAACTATAGGATGCAAGCAACCCTATATCAATAAATATGGGAATATACAAGGTGTCTCTGCAAAGGTTGGTACTGTTCCTTGTGTAGTAACTATCTATTAAAATACTACCTGGTCAGAAAAATATTATGCAACTGCGATAAAAAATATATATATATATATATATATATATGAATAAGAAAGTTTTCTTGGGTTTTCCGTGTCATGGATTCAAGTTTGGCTCCTGGCCACTGACTCCGACGTTTCGGCATGATCCCACATGCCATTATCAAGGAATGATAAGTTCGAGTCTTGGATGGGTGTACGTCTTCGGAAACGGACCACAGCGAAAACTCTATTTGTTTAATTATGTAAGACCTAAACCTTGAACTTATCTTTCCTTGATAATGCCGTGTGGGATCATGCCAAAACGTCGGAGTCAGTGGCCAGGGGCCGAACTTGAATCCAAGACGCGGAAAACCCAAGAAAATTTTCTTATTCATGCTTATATCTGCGAAAATCTGCAATATAATATATATATATGGTATGATAAGAAAAATAAATGCCTGGACGGGATTCGAACCCGGATCTCTGAGTCTGTACCTCAGCGTGATATCCATTACACTACCAGGCGAATCCAAATCAAACACTTATTTTTCTTATATATGTATATATATATATATATATATATATATATACACACTAATAACATATATATACCTGAGACTTTTAAAACAATTTATAACAGATGCTTCACAAATGAATGTCCTCTGGTGGTACTATATTTCATAACCGCAATGTACTATTGTGTGTGATAGAGCTCGTTAGATGTGAAAGAAACGTGGGGTGGGGGTTGTTGAGCAATATTGTTGAAAGAGAGAAAATTGGAAATTATAATGTACCATGTGTTACAAAAACATGGACTCACCCATATCACAACACTTTACAATCAAGTAGCTAATTCAGAATCACTGAGAGAAATGCTTTTTGAACAACAGTAGTGTTAAGTTATGTAGATAGGAAATAACACTATGAGGTTTTTTAATATTGTTTATTTTTTATTTCACTCACCTCATACTTCATAACTCCTCGCAAACCCAGGGTTTCGTCACATCATTTGTGACATTTTCAATGCTGTGTAACGTTCACAACTGACGTCGGACTGCCTTCTATCCTGCAGACTGACCTCCGCGCCATCTGATGGCTGACCGACGAACTTCCAAATCAGTCCGGTATAAGGAGAGAGGACTGATTTGGAAGTTCGTCGGTCAGCCATCAGATGGCATGGAGGTCAGTCTGCAGGATAGAAGGCAGTCAGACGTCAGTTGTGAACGTGACACAGCATTGAGAATGTCATAAATGATGTGACAAAACCCTGGGTTTGCGAGGAGTTATGAAGTATGAGGTGAGTGAAATAAAAAATAAACAACAGTAGTGTTAATGAAGAACCGAGTCCATTAATCCTGAAAGTATCACTACACTAAGCCCCTCTGGAAACCATTTCTCCAAGCTTCATGTCCGACGAGCTCTCACATACAATTCATATCTATATGATACAAAAGCTCGAAACTGAAGCAACACATGTGCATGGTTCAAGGTTGAGTCAGAGAAGAGTGGCTGCATGGGGAGATTTAATGCTGAAACATTAGGCGGTAGTGACTTCTTCGTGGAGATCCAATCCTGTCCTTGCAGAGACACCTTGTTCAAATGTTATGTACAATTTTTTTAAGGGAGATCTTTGTATGTTATGTCTGCATGCTTTTAAAGTTTTTTTTTTCTCCAGAATATTTAAATGACAACACAATGTGTACTTATATTTTTTTAACTCTTGTTTCAGATTATCATTGGAATAAGCTTCAAGATGAGAGATATATGTTAAGTGATATTTTTCATAATTTTGGTGATTCAAAAAGTGAAGGGGATCAAGATGATAAGAATCAACGTTTTCCATGTCACAAATGTGGGAGCACCTATAAACAGAAGACACATCTCACTCGTCATATAAAACACGAATGTGGTATGGAACCACAATTTTGTTGTCCTGAGTGTCCGAAGAGATACAAACAAAAAAATACTTTACGACTCCATATTTACAGACATCATTATTTTACCCACAATCCATAAACAACTGTAAAATGTAGTAATAATGATCTACCCAAGTGCCATGATAATATTACCCTTAGCTATAATGTATAATTCCATTTCGGTACGATGTGTTGCTAGAAAAGCACTTCTGTGGTATGTTGTTGGCTAATGCACACTAATATTGAATTTCCTTCATTTTTATTTTAACAGTGCACTAGTATTTTGTAAGTTCATATTGATCAGCATCAGTAGAACTACTACAGAGCAGTCTGTGATAGTCTCAATGGCATTCGACACAAAGTGACCCCAGCGTTAGCGGTTAGTTTCAGGTGAAAGGGATCCGCTGCAGACACACACTACAGTCAGCCTTTCTCTTTACCTGTGTTCAAGGTTAGCAAACAATATGATAACTTTAACAATCACTGAAGGAATCAAATTTGACGTCTTATCTCATGTTTTGAATCCTTTCCAGAACAAGTTTCAAAGTAAGGATATAAAATATGAGGCGAAGTGTAAAATCTGATTCATTTAATAACACTAGTCAACATGATTTTTGTCTCATGAGAACCAATAGTTATACTTAATGCAATTTTTTATCGTGTTTTCAAATATGTATTCGGAATTTCTCCACCACCCACAGTTTTTTTTATTTCAATTTCAATTAATGGATTTAAATAATTATTTTTTAATAAACATTTTTTTGTCCATTTGTCCATTGAGTGATGAGCACGGGGAACACTTTCATCAGAAGATTTCAGCTATGGAAAAGAGATATCAAGGCAAATGGAATCCTAATATGCTGGCCGATTATTGTTGGACCATCCAGAGGGATGTTCCACAGGCAAAATATAGCAGAAAATCATCATTTCTTACTTTCTAGGTGAGTCCGAATGTTCGAATATTGTGTAGTTACGAAATGTAGAAAATATTAAAGTGTTTGAAATTATAAATGCCTGTCTCTCGGAAACTTTGCGTGTTGGAGAAAAATCAATATCATATTTGAATTCAGGAGAAAAAATACTATCAGAATCACATGTTTTTCTTTCTGAGACAAAAAAAAAGTTTCTTTTTTGTTGCTCAGTGTAATTGATAAAATTAAAATGAGTTGTGTATCATATCACCTCATACACTCGGTATTCTTCACAGCATAGGACCACGATTCAGGAACAGTCATTCCTATCATCAGCCATCTTTTTGACTGTTGAATTTTTGCCTTCAATGTCTCTTAAACTGCCATCAAATCAACAATAGATGGCAGATGGTGAAGGCAAAAATTAAACAGTCGGAAAGATGGCTGAAGATAGGAAAAACTGTTCCTGTGCTGTGCAGAACACAGGGTGTTTGAGGTGTGATGATGTACATCTCATTTTATATTCACTGAAAAGCCTCATAATGTTAATTCCCATTGTAAGTTTTATGAGATATTCAGTGATTGTTAAATAAAATCTTATAGTGTTGCTTCTTAAAAATATCAATGATTACTTAATAGGTGAATCCATCAAAACCTATTCACCAGGAAATACTTGCTTTAAGTGCTATAGGGAATGTCATAGATAACCACTCTGTAATAGATGGTTAGATACTTATCAAATGTAACAAAATGTTAAATACAGCGCTAGAATAATAGAGGAGGCAAAGAACTTTTTTATGTAGCGAAAAAACTCTGTATATATAGAAGAAGCTGTTATGATCATGTGACCAGAATGCCCCCAGATAGAAAACTACAACTTTTCTGAAATATATGCTAATGGGAACAAGAAAATTGCCAGACCTAAGAAATGTTGGAAAAAACAGTTGAATCTAGGAGGTTGAATAGATCCAACAACTTAATCTGGACAACATTTGATGTTAAAAAATCTGATTATTCACTGTTCCTTCTAAACATAAATGTTGTCTATTGTTTTTTTTTTGTCTTCATAGAGCAGCTTTGCTAATCAAACCCCAGTCTGAGCGTATAACTTTTCTCTTCAAATATGAGCTCAGCTGATGTTTATTTTAATGACCCTCAACTCTGAAGATGAGTAGGCTTACACAACTTACATTTTAATATAGTGGTATAACATTTAAGCTACTTTCTTTCAAGCTTTCTAATATGATTCCAAAACATCTTTTCAGTTCTGTCTGTCTGGTTCAACAGATGACACTGCAAAAGATGAAAAAATGGGTTTCAAGAAACATGATTTACAAGAAAATAAATAGGTTCAGAAAACAACATTTAATTAAAGGAAATACATTTCAAACTGAAAAAGAAGAAAATAGGAAATATAAGAAATGTACATATCATCATTTGACTCACATAAGTTAAAAAATAAACATCAAATTGGCACCGAAAAATTATTTTAGACTTAATAAACTAATGAAGGCTTATAAAACTGAAGAAAGACAAATATTCAGGAATTTACCAAATAAAAATGTGGGGATTGTGAAAAAATCTTAGTAGGAAAAAAAAATAATTTGAACATTACAATGAAGGAACACCTTAGAAATGTAAAAAAAAAAATGGGGAAGTAGAAAAAATCTGCATTAGATGCTAATGCATGGTTAGAAGGGCACAGAATTGATGTAAAGACAAAATTAATTAAACATTTAGATAAATCTGATGAACTCACAGTCTGAGAGAAGATATACATCCAAGGATAAAATTTGGATTTTGAAATTCTGGGAAAAAGAATTCATCAGGCAAACAACACAGGGCAGAAGAATGGGTCTATAGGACTGCCAATTATCAATCAACAGTCAGATGCCAGTTGACAATGAAGAGTAGTTCTTCGAAACCGGTCTTGGATATATATAAAAATATGAGGTGAGGTATAAAATCTGCTTCATTTCAAATTTAATGTTACTTCCTGAAAATATTTATAGGTTCAATAATCAGTTTTGTAGATAGTGTCACAGGTTTCTTTGCCCTTTAAAATTTTTCCTTGTCTCCTCATAAATGTAGAGCCATTGTAATCCACCATTTGTATATTCTAAAAATGATTTTTCTATTAAATGAAACTTGTAGGGAATAACTTAGAAACAAATTAGTAATTTAGTATAATTGTATAACTGTATTGCAGAATTAAGAGGAACTTTCGGGGTTATGCCCAATATACCAATCCATTTCATTAATAATTGAGTTAGAATTTAACACCTCATCTCATAATTGTAAATTTCTCAAAGACTAGTTCCATTACATTTGTGTTCAATCTTCACCTCTATCTAACTGTTTAATTGGTGGTTGGCGAAGAGTCTCATCCATATAATAGGCTATAACTGGGAGAATAAAAGTTTTATATATTTTCAATTATCATTCATAGGCACATCTTTCCAATTTTGAGGACAGTGAAAAAAAAATTGAAGGAGGCTAATGGTTTTTAAATGAATATATATTATTTTACATTTATTCCTTAGTATGAATTGTTGCCCACCTTTAGTTCGACAGTTAGATAGAGCTGAAGATGGTACACGAATGTATCAAAATTAGTCTTTGAGAAATCTACAATTATGAGGTGAGGTGTTAAATTCTAACTTGATTATTAATTGAAATAAACCTCATAGCGTCACTTCCTTTAAATATTGATGATGATACCAATCCATGTTAATTCATTAGGCTCAATCTGAAAACATTTAAATTCCTCATTTTTTTTAGAGTTCCCTTTGATGTAGAAGGTTTCCATCATTATGTGATGCCTGTTTTGAAATATTTGCATGATCATATCTTTCACATTCATTCATAGAATTTGCTCAGTATTGTATGTTATATGTACAAACAAATTTACAATTAATGATAAGTATTATCACCTGCTGTGAAAGTGTTTCTTTATATCTTGATATGTAGTGTTTTTTTTAAAATTGGCATTCATTATTGTATTTATAGTCCTTAGGATAAATTTTTGATCACAAGATTTTTAAACTCTTACATTGGTATAATATTAATAATTCTAACAATAAAAAGTCTCACTTCATATTTTGCAAGGTTAGAACCAAATGGTTCTATATACATTTTTTCTTGTTCTTCATATGAAATGGTTCTTAAGAGTTATTTCTGTAAAATATTCATGTTTTAACCATAATTTTTTTTCGATGTATTAAATTTAATTTTAACATTCGCAATGATCGACTATTATTATTTTGGAAAGAAAAATTAACGCCTGAATTGAGATTTGAACCCAAAACATCAAACTCTATATGCTAATGTGCTAACCATTGCACTATTTTGGGCTTCTGATGGAAATACTAGTTTTTCTTTCATAGTTAAATATGGGAAATAACATTATGAGGTTCTTAATTCGTAAATTAATGAGTCATTTTTTCACATCTTACCATATTTTATGTTTCTTTAAACACGGGAACTAGTTTTCAAGAGAAGGATCTCTCTCAATGTCAGTTGTAAATGAGAGAGATCCTTCTCTTGAAAACTAGTTCCCGTGTTTAAAGAAACATAAAATATGCGGTAAGATGTGAAAAAATTACTCATTAATTTACATACTAGTTTTTCTTTATCATATACTTATTTCTTTGTCAGAAGCAGATAGCTGTCACTACCAGATAGCCAGAAATAGTGTAATTCGTTAGCACACTAACATACAGAGGTAGAGGTTTCGGGTTCAAATCCCAATTCTGGCATTCATTTTTCTTTTTAGAAAAATATTTGTCCGTAATGTTTATAATCTCGGATACTATGCAGATCAGTCATTACTATACATTCCTTATCCATATTTAGTTCTAAACTTTTAAGTTGCTCTCCTGAAAATTAAAAAAAAGTCAGATAGAACCTATGGTTAAAACCTCACAATTTTTTGCATCTCTTAGTATTGTTAAAAAGGTAAAGTGATGCCACAACAGATCTTAGGAAGCTCTATCTTGGAGTAGTGTTAGATTAAAATTCACACCTTTCTAGCCCAAGCATTAGATGTTAGCACATATCTGGTTCTCATTCCCATTAGAGGCTGTGTCGACCCCAGGCCATGGTGCTACCAAGAAGAGGTAGACCAGTCTAAAAATTCTGACTCTGTCAAGAATTAACCTGCAATCCTCCGATTTGTAATATATTGCCTTAAACCAACTACACTATGTAATACCTCTTTTTTAGTATAGTACAAGATTTTTAATCTGGCCTAAAACATTCTGGCTTCATTGTCCTGGGGTCTACTAAACTTCTAGTAAAAATGAATAACAGAGGTTTGCTCTGGGAATAAAGGTGATCTTCATGCAGGGCTGACAACCCGGCAAGGGGGAGTCTTAACTTTCCACCACCCCAAGGGCCTCCTAAGGCCTATAGTGAGATCACATCACACTTTACTTTTATTTTATCATTATTTCTAATAATTTACTTTGTATGTAGAAAATTTTCTTCATAAATTTGTCAGCTTCTTCATAAGTCATAAATGAGAAAACTAAATATAATTATATTTCATTTTAAAAGTGACATTAGTGCAAACACTGTCAAAAATGTTGCAACAAATATTTTATTTGCGTTGTGGTTCAGAAGAAATTGATTTTGTTATATATACTTGAGGAATAAATAAATACATGGTAAATTATATTTGAAGAGAAAAATTTTTGCCTAGACCGAGACTCGAACCCGGGACCTTTGGCTTGCCGGGCCAAATGCTCTACCAACTGAGCTACCGAGGCGAATTTTTCTCTTCAAATATAATTTATCTTTCATTGAGAAATGTTAAATCAATAATAAAAACATAAATACATGGTAAGCCTTTTATAATATAGTTATGGTACAGAAGTAAAATTAAATTATTGAGTTTTTATCATTATACTGTAATGAATTCATGTTGATTCTTTTATTTTTTTTTTTTTACATTTGCAATAAGAACAGTTATTAACATAACCTATAGCTTGGCAGCGAACAGAATGAAGTGATGATGCACATGTACTATAATTCTATGATGTAATGCTCTTCTTCCAACCAACTTGTGTGTGCTGGGAATTCTCGTGATCACATAATTCAGTTGTAACCTTTGGAGGCATTCAGTTCCATGGACATCATTGTTATTGGTTAATTATGTAGCATTGTTTTACTGATGATACCAGGTCCAAGAAAGCATTACTGGTATTGGCATTCATTGATTGTAAAAGAGGGACAGTGAGGAACATCTGTCTGGGTAATGAGAGATACAGTCAAGGTAAGAATATATTAGGACTGCATTTTGTTCTCTACCGAGCTATAATGCATCTTTAAAGCAAAAATTGACATCATTGAAAGGTCTACTGTAAGTGTCATTTTTCATTGTAATAATTAATGGGTTACTTATTAAATTACAAATTATTTACACATATCTTTATAACTAATATTTAAAACTATAGAATGGTTTTATGTTAGTAATATTTAATATTAGTTTCAGAGTTAATTACAGTGTATAAATGCATTTTTTGTATATCTTACTTCATTTGTTGATTGGATGATAAGATCTTATAACACTAGCTCTGCAAGTTTATTATTATTTTTAAATTATATATATATATACACACAATCAGTTGACATGTCTCTTCACTGAAACATCTGAAAATTATTTTGATTGAAGTTTTTTTTTAAAAAAACCTTATTAAAATTACATTTGTGGAGCTCAGGATGAAAAAGGATGGACAATGGCAGTTTACCAAGATGGCATTATAATATGGAATATAATGGAAGAGATCAAGAGGTCAGCTGAGATATAGATGGGAGGATCAACTAATGAAGGATGTTGGAAGAAGAAGAATAGATTGTAATGATGTGAAAGAGAGATAGATCTGGAAGAATCAAAATAGATTGAGGTTTTTTTCCAAGACTTGACCCCTCCCCCCCCAAAAAAGGGACATGAGGGAAGATGAAGAAATTTAGAGATTAGCATAAATTTTTATTAAATTAATATTGAGAAGCTAAATCTGTTACTATGATAGAAATAAGTAAATTAATGAACACAAATTATTGTTCAGGTAGCTCAGTTGGTAGAGCACTTGGTCTAGAGAACCAAGGGTCCCGGGTTCAAGTCCCGGTCTGAGCGTATAATTTTTCTCTTCAAATATGACAAATTATTGTAATCAATTAGCTTAGTGGTCAGAGCATCAGCTTTTTATTTTTAAATTTGAAAAGAGAAATATACACTTATATCGGGATTTGAATCAATACCTCTGGTTCTGTTCCATCTAAGCTATTAGACTTGCAATTTATTAACAAAGTTTTCTCTATAGTAATAAATCCCAATTTAGGTGTAATTTTTCTCTTCAAATTTAATTTGTCATTCAGTGAGAAGTGATAAATTTAATATTAAACATAATTTTTTATTAAATTAATATTGAAAAGCTAAAGCTATTACTATAATAGAAATAAGTAAATTAATGAACACAATTCAATTATTGTAATCAATGTAGCTCAGTGGTCAGAACATCAGCACGGAAAGCTGAAGTTTCGGGGTTCAATTCCTGGTTCAGGCAAATTTTTTTCTCTTTACCATTGATTATAGTTTTTTATGTTTACTTGTATCTTATATGGATATGAATGTTGGCAACTATTGGTGAAAGTTGAATTGGTAATTGAGAAAGTGGTAATGGACTTCTACGGAGAGCATATAGGATCTCTAAATTTTAATATCTGCTAAGTGCAGTAATTCAAAAACAAATTGGAAAGATTTTTACAAGTGCTGAGAGGGTAGAAACTAAGCAGTTATTGTGGTTTGAAAAACTCCATAGCACAACAAACCTAGAAAGCCCTTACCCTATCAGTTGGCAACTGGCCTTACATCCACATGTGTTAATCACAGAGGTGGATCATCATATAGTGGTGACATGTAGTCAGCATATCAAGTTCCCAATCGTTCCAGCTGTTTTTCTCAACCTGGACCCTCGCCAAAATTCCATGAGAACATTTCTTCTCCCATGGAAACTTGAACCAGTACATGTCCCGTAGCTCTGCACCAAGGCATGATGTCTTAAACCCTGTAGAATGATCATGAAATCTGGTGATATATGTGACCTATCACTATCCATTAATACAAGTTGAGAGTTTGTGAAGATTGAATCATTTGGTTAGTTTGTTAGTATTTAATGTCGAACAGTCGATAATGATTTAATTTGGTATCTTACATTCCAGTATTTAAAATTACATTAAATCAAGGATGGATACAGAAGATAATCTCTATCTGCTTATTCATTAATGTGGACTATTTAACTCATGCCCCAAATGGGAGTCACTGACCAATCACGTTTCAGTGAATTTTGTTTTACAACCAATCACAGTCATGTTTCACCTCGATATTTATCAACTTAAGTTTATCATATTAAAGAAAACTCCTCCTTTTATAATATTCTGAACAAGTCAGAGCATTATTTTGCAGTGACTGACTCTCTAAGAAATATGTTGAATATACCAATTTATATATTAAGATGTAAGAATCCTAGAATGCATGTGGCTCCCAGATTGTATATATAGTGCACGAATGTAACCAGCTACCACTTGCGGGATATAATAAAAAAAATATTGTAGTTATTGATTTTACCACATTAAAAAGAAACCACTGTTTGCACTTTCTTAAACATATTTTTACCCAGGTATTTATGTTCTAGAAAAATATAATTGAAATATTTACATCATAGGACATCAGAAATTAATTAATAACCTATAATGTTGATTATAAACAGTTCAATGTGTTTCATTTTTTCTCCACTAGGGTGCATTCTTACAATATTGTGATTCTATTTGGCAATAAATAATATTATCTGGTTGCAGTGATGAACAAATGAAACGTAACAAACATGTTTCATTTGTTTTTGAACATCACCATTTACATTAAATATATAAATATTTTAAAATAACTATATTTAAATGATTTGTGAATAAACAGCATAATTTTATTCGTTAAATAGTCCTAACAAATGTCACTCTTGATTTCCAAATTCTCTAGATAAATTGGAAATCACTCATGGCATTACTAATGATAATTTTGGTCCATGTTCAGCTGTAGATGTAGAATTTGACTGGTCATAAAAAGTTATTTTGTGTTAATTCCATAGTGAGTTGTACTCATTTGGATTGATTTAACGTGTAGTGAGTCAATAAAAATTTAGGAACACAACAGTAGAGTTAATTATTTGGAGTAAAACTAAAACTCCATTTCATAGTTACTTACCTTGGAATATGTTGTGGGAGTTGGGAGAAAGGTCTCTCGAAACATGTTCTGAGGTAAATAACTATAAAATGGACTAATGATTTTATGTAGTTAACGTTTTCCACATATTTTCTTTGACCGATATTCTACCTATGAGTATCAGACACTCAAATAATTGCAACTTTTTCTCTCTGCCAATTTGTGTGTATGAGCCAAATAAATGGATCTTGAAAAAATTTAACTTCCAGGAGATTGGTCAAATTCCATATCTAAGTCTGTATTTTATATTACAAATAAATTTTCATAAATATGGCATAAAGATAATTTTAGATATTAATTTTAATTGTATTAAAAGGTGCAGGAAGAAAACCAGATAAGTCACTTCATTGAGTATCATTAGATTCTCCATGGGAATTACTATCTTTTAGAAGTAGGAAACAGTAAAACAAACATTTCGATGTTATATTTAAATATTAATACTTCCCAGTACTGCACAATATTATTTTGAAAAGAAAAATTAACGCTTGAACCAGTACTCGAAACCTGGACTTCTGGTTCTATGCACCCGTATACAGTCCATTACACCATTCAAGACACAATACAAATGTCAATCTTCTTCTTCTTCTTCCTTCCAAGTATTAAGCCAAGGCCTATTACGTTCCTATAGAAAATTTTCCCTTCAGCGTTTCATAGGACGGCCCAGTGATCTTCGTCCTCTTGGTATATAATTATAAACCGCTTTGGGGATCCGATTTGAACTCATTCTCTCTAGATGGTGTTTCCAATTTAGTTGGTACTGTTTAATATATTCCAAAATTGGCATAGTCTTCAATTCTTTTAAGATATCGGTGTTCCTTTTCCGATCCCATCTGGTGTAACCCGCTATTCTGCGCATGAATCTCATTTCACAAGCCGTTATTCTGCTTTCATGTTGTCTTTTTAGTGTCCATGCTTCACTACCATAGGTCAACACTGGTCTAGCCAAAGTGTTATATAAACGTAATCTGGTGTTTTTTTGTACAAGGGACAGTTTCATAACTTGATTAATAATTCCCAAACTTTTATTATAACTAGTAATTTTTTCAGGGATATCCTTTTCATCCCAGATAGAGAGATAATATCCAAGATATTTAAATTGATTAGATCTCTCTTAAAATTTTATTCTGGAGACAGATTTTACTTTGTATGGGGGTCCTTCCCATGTCAATCTTTCTTTCCTCATACAATTCTCTGATTGTCTGAAATCAGGCAAACCAAAGCCAACAGACGGCTTTGATTTAAGAAGCATTTTAAACGAGAATTTTACTATATTTTTAAGCTGTAAAGCTTAATATTTCAATGTTATGTATATTGAACAAGAACCGTCCTTTGGCTATTGGTAGCACCATCTATCTGCCTTCAGATGATCAGAGAGAACTGTTTATGAGATAAGAAGGGTTGACGTTTGTATCGTGTCTTGAATGGTGTAATGGACTGCTTACGGTGCAAAGCACCAGAGGTCTGGGGTTCAAGCATTAATTTATCTTTTCAAATTAAGGAAAAGAAACAGTTTAGTTTGGGTTAACTTTACCTTCAGAGTTTTGGCAAACAAGTAAAGAAGCCAGTAGTGTACGTTGCACAATTTAAAATTTGTTTTCTAGGTTTAATGGAAATGTAACTTAGCTAATTAGTTTTCTGCATCCTTTAATCTACCCATTTATTGTTAATTAATTTAAAATTAATATTATGAAATGAATAGCTCAAAGCTACATAGGTATTATAAATGGTTAGCAATTTACTTCAAGTGTCTGTGAATATATTTATTTAATGTGAGAAGCTCAAGAATGTGGTGCAATATATATTGTCCTGATTAGAAATAAAATCAAATGAATTTTTTAGCTTAAGGATGTTCTATTCAGAATTTCAACCATACAAATTGCATTGTTTGTTAAGATGTCTCAGACATTTTTTGTTGGAAATTTACAGTCCACTTTGCCTAATTTAAAAATTATGGATTTAAATTTGGACATAAATGCTTATTTTAACAGATGTCATCAGTAATACTTAGATTTACAAGTGACATTTGTTACAAACTTGAATAATCTCATAAATTACAATATTGAGATAATCAAGAGAAAAATACATGGTAGCATGGAGTAATATTTGTACTAATTTATTATAATATATTTTTTAATCATCATGTAGACATTCTTTCTTTCTTTTCTTCTTCTTCCAATTTTGAGCAATTTTCATTTGTTATGGTCTACTCAGTTATCACTTTTCAACTCAACTTTTTTTTAAACATCTCTATTTAATGATATTTTCCTATTATTGTAGTCTAAACTTTAAAACACACGATAATATTCTGTTATGGTTCTTCTTCACATAGTCTTGTGCCCCTGTTCCTAGGGTTAAGTTTTGGACAAAGCCTCCATCCATCTCTGTCATTCCATGTCTCCTCTTCCATCATTTCCATACATTCAACTCTCATTTCTCAACATTCTTCTTAACTTGTTACCATCTATATTTCTTAGTCTCTTCCCTCCTAATGTAAATTCCAATGCTTGTCTTGATATCCTTTCAGTGTTCATTCTTTTAATGTGGTCATATCATCTTATTCTACTATTTAAGTAAAATTTTATCACCTCACCTCATATTCTCCTTCTTCTTAGACTAGTTTTGGATCCTTCTTCTGTTCCATTGTCAGTACTTTCATGACCATTGTGTTATCCTGAAGAGCCACCTCTTGCTCCCTCTATTGGTAGACTGAAGAACCTCAAAATCAAATAATTTTCCCCGGAAATAAAGTTAATTAATTTCTCTTTTCCATCTTTTTTTAATGTAGATTTTGTCCCAAACTGTTAGTTCTAAATCTAAATTCAAAAAAGCAAAAGGAGAAATTAATGAACTTATAAATTTCTGGGCAAAATTATTTGATTTTGAGGTTCTTCAATCTATCAACAGAGAGAGTAAGAGTCGGCTCTTCAGGGCAACACAACAGTCGTGAAAATACTGATGATGGAACCAAAGAAGGATCTGACACTAATCTAAGAAGGAGAATATGAGGTGAGGTGATAAAATGTTACTTAAATAAATAATACCTCATAATGTTGAGTCCTAATTATTCTACTATCTTCCATTTCATCTTGTATTTTATCCAAATTTCTCTTACTTTCGTGTTCTGTATTCTATCTCTTCTGGTTTTTCCAAGAATGCTTCTTAAAAACTTCATCTCTGTTCCTTAAATTCTGCTTTAATCCCTCTTTGTTACTATTTATAAGTTAATATAGGTTTGAAATTTGTTTTATACATTTCTTTTTACAATTCAGTCATATATCCTGATTCCACAATAGAATTTTTATTAAATGGTGGCATTTAGCACTACTTTGAATCCTGCTTATTTCTTTTTTCATTTTTTCTTCTTTGTTAATATTTCTTAAATAAACAAACTTTATGTCTAGTTTAAGATAGTGTCCTGTGAATTTTAGTTTTACTTTTATTGATAAAATATTTCATAAATGTAACATTTAATAATGGTGCGTGCAATTTAATTAAATGAACTGATTATTTGTGTGATACCAGTTTAATTCTTTTAGTATGCAGTCCTGTGTTGTACATTTTACTTATCAGTGTCATAATAAAACATTACAATTTATATCAGCATGTATGAAATACTTAATTGATTCATTAAATTATCATATTTTCTTAATGTAGAACCCATTCAGTGGGGTATTTGTGAATGATGGTTTATTGCATTGGATGTGGTCAAGAAAGTGAAGGTAAAAGGAGAATTTGTATTTGGATGGGAAGGAAGCCTGAATTAGCTTAGTGGTCTAGAACATCAGCAATAAAGCTGAAGGTTCAGGGTTTGATTCCCGGTTCAGGTATAAATTTTTCTCTTTACCATTGATTTATAATAAATTGTATTAATTCACAAAAGGAAGTAGAAAATCTTGGGATTTCCTCTAGTGGTAAAAATTGATTATATCAACAACCGTTTTCTCTCTCTCTCTTTTTTTTTAGGATAATCTTGGAGGTGAGTTATCTTAAAATGGAGGGGAGAAACAATATACCTCTTAACATTTCATTAATATTTTAATGTAACTGTTTTAAAGTAATAGATCCATGTCTTTATCAAATCTGGAGGTTCATGGATGCGTGGACATAGCTTTCCATGCTTCCTTATCCTGAGTGAATATTTTCCAATCATTCCCTGTATAATTTCCCTTCCTCAAATCGTGTTAATGTTATCCTCCCGCTTCATTATTGACTTATTTATTGGGTACTTTTCCACCGATTTCTCTACAAGAAATTTTCAATCCCCTCTTTCCTACTACATATCTTACTCATCAGAATCTATGAAACTTAACTTTTTTTTTTTTACATTTAGTTTCACATGAAAATCATGTAACTCACTGTTAAGTAGTTTTTTTTTTTCGTTCATCTTCTGTGTTTGTCTCTTTGATGCAAAGGGGGAAAAAAAAAAAAATGAATTTTACGTTATTGGCCTTGGATGTAGACTCTTACTCCATCTTTTGGTAGACTGAAGGACTTGTAAATTGAATCCTTTTCCTGGCAATTTCAAAGGATTTGATTTGAAGTTCTTCAGTGTAACAAAATATGAAGTGGTAGTTGACATCCAGGGCTGACAATGTAAAATTCACAGTCTGGACAAGCTGATGATGATATGTAGACATATTGAAACATGTTTTAATTATTGATTTCGTACATCTCAATGATGGATAAATCATATTTGAAGAGAAAAATTATACGCTCAGACCGGGACTTGAACCCGGGACCCTTGGTTCTCTAGACCAAGTGCTCTACCAATTGAGCTACCTGGTAGAGCACTTGGTCTAGAGAACCAAGGGTCCCGGGTTCAAGTCCCGGTCTGAGCGTATAATTTTTCTCTTCAAATATATTGAAACATGTCCAAAAGATCTCAACTTTTTATGTGGTAAGGTATAATAGACACTTTATTTATTAAGAAGAACCTCATAATTTTACTTGCTATTGTAATTTATGAATTGTTTCCTAGATATTTGATTTATATCATAAGATTTAATTTATTTGTAAAATGTTTCTCATATTTTCTCTTTTAGGATGGCTGATTTGTGTTTTTTATATCCTAAATTTGAAAAACACTTCAATAAAGAGTTTTTTTAACTAATGGAATTATAATATACTGTATATATATTTTTTTTAACTTTTGAAAATCTTTTATAACCGAATGAACATCTCTGAAGAATATTGTGACAGGATGAAGTGAATCATGCAAAACAAGGTGAACTGAAGAAATCTTCCAAAAATGAGCTGCAGAAGTCTACAACTTGAAAAAAGTGAATAGGATTTAAGAATAATGTAATGGCCTAATAGTATAATATCTAGATAAGGAGGAGTAAGTGATAATTGACTGTTTTCTCAACAGTGTGGAGTAAAATTCCAGTAAACATTTCTTGGTTCTTAACTTCCGATCTTGGTAAATTTGTAGTAGTTAGTAGAAATGTTTTAATTGCTTGTTTTTATATATCATGTAAAGCAAAGAATCAGGTATACAATTTTCTTTTGCTTACAGTGTTACAGTGAATTGTGAATTTACAATGCCTGAGAAAGTGAAAAGAATTATCATTGTCTCATCACAGAAGGAAGACATTCTTACCGAGCAAGTTGGCTCAAGAGTAGCATTTAAAATTTTCTATTTGGGAGGTGTTGTGTTCAAAGGACATGCTACATGTCTGACATATTACTCTTTCAAAAAGTCATTGGAAACCTTTTATCAAAACACTCAGCCAATATCATGAGATTCTCAGTAATATATGTCTCACTTCATGTTAGTTTTCTTACCTGAGACATATTTTAACAGACATCTTCTTCCTTCTCAATCAGAAATATGTTCCAGGTGAGAAAACTAAATATAATATAAGGGAAGAATCAAATGAATCGTGAATTCTTCTTACCTCATACTTCTATATTTTTTTTTAAACACAGCACCGCAGTATCGGCGACCATCGTCTATTTGAAAAAAAACATAGAAGTATGAGATAAGAAGAATTCACAATTCATTTGATTCTTATCAATAAAACCTCATAATGTTAAAAATACCCAAATTTATTATATTAAAATAATGAGGTATAAATTACCATAGATTAAATTAAAATGCTTCATACCTCACTGCATATCCAGTTTTCTAAGTAGACTGCGATTTGAAAGCCTTGGTGGCTTCATCTTCAATACCAACTCGGCAAATGATGTTTTGTTGATCAGAAGAACTACCTCTTCCCTGTGTTGGTGGACCGATAAACCTCTGAATCTATGGGAATTTCAAAGTTCATAAGTTTTTCTTTCTTTTTTTTATGTGGATTTTTTCTCCAAACTATTAGTTCTTTTGATTTTCTATTTCAAATAGAAAAAAAAAAAGAACTCGTGGGTTGGGAAGAAATCCACCTTAAAAAAAAACAAGAAAGAAAAAACTTATGAACTTCGAAATTTCCAAGGATTCGGACTGGATCCGAAGGTTTATCGGTCCACCAACGGAGGGAAGAAGAAGTAGTTCTTCTGATCGACATAACATCAGTTGCCAAGTAGGTACTGACGATGAAGCTGCCAAGGATTTGAAACCACATTCTACTTAGATGACTGGATATGAGGTGAGGTATGAAGCATTTTAATTTAATCTTCCTCATAGTGATTTTTTCCTATAAAAGTTCAATATAAATTATCAATGGTTTCAAGCATTTGGCACGAGGGAATTACAACGTACATAAGAGAAAAATTTGCATCTAGATTATAACTCGCCTCGGTAGCTCAGTTGGTAGAGCACTTGGCCCGGAAAGTCAAGGGTCCCAGGTTCGAGTCCTGGTCTAGGCGAAAATTTTTCTCTTCAAATATAAATTATCAATTCAATCTCTTTATAAATTTTCTTACATTATTACTTCCTATCAGTTTTAAGAATTTAGCCAACATCCCTAAACAATTTGTGAAAATTTACCAGTAGAGTTCTATTCTATTTTGTACATTAATATATCTAATGCTCGGTGTTTGGCAGTGAAACCAAATTAGCTCTCGTGTACTGTATGTTTAGCATTTGGATGAGATCATCATTAAGCATATATGTAATCACTTTTAAGTGGACACCAATTTTTTTATTGTTATGGCAGTTTCAATGCCTACTAAAAACCCCCCAATATAAGTGGAGTGCTGCATCTGTCACCGATCAGTGGGTCCTCTAGATCTAACCATGAAGAGCTTCTTGAGCTCCCTAGCTATTTTCACAAGTGTCAATTATGAAATATTCCTGTGTTGATACAGACCAGCATAAAGTATTGAAATAGCATTTAATAATTTAATGTATTTCTGCGAATACTCCGTCTCAGAGCCTCATATGTAAAAGGAGGTTGCATTGTGGGCAGGTTGAGGATGAACTTTAGATAGGAAAAGTTTTGAATACAATTTATAAATGAGTTGGATAAATGTTTTTTATGTTCATATTATTCGTTTTTGAACATCTTAATGATGGACAAATTATATTTGAAAAGAAAAATATATGCCTAGACTGGGGTTTGAACCCAGGACCTTTGACTCTCTATGTCAATGCTCTTCCAAGTGAGCAAATTTATATCTCATATTATATTAAGATTGGAGGCCTAGGTAGCTCACTTGGAAGAGCATTGACATAGAGAGTCAAAGATCCTGGGTTCAAACCCCAGTCTAGGCATATATTTTTCTTTTCAAATATAAAATGTTTTTATATTTCACCTCATAAAGTTCCCTGTTTTCACAATACTGGTTTCAAAGGCCATTTTTCCTTTGTCTTTAATCTGTTGAAATAGTGCCTTTAACACCATCTTCTGAACTGCATCTGGGCCGATGTTATGAATTTGGAGATTAAATTTAATTTCTAAATAGTGGTAAATTTTCATCAGTTTGAGCATGGCTGAAGATGAAGGCAAAATGGCATTTGAAACAGGTATTGTGAAAACACGGAATTTTATGAGGTGAGATATAGGAACATTTATCCAAGAATTAAATTAATGTTTTTATTACCTCACCTCATATCCTTTTTCTTCTATACTGCAGTTTCGGAGGTTATCTCCATCGTCAGTAGCCTCTGGTCGACCGGTGTTATGTTGTTTCTTGGCGGTTTCCTTCTTACTTCTATCGGTGGACCAGAGGCTACTGACGATGGAGATAAGCTCCGAAACTGCAGTATAGAAGAAAAAGGATATGAGGTGAGGTAATAAAAACATTAATTTAATTCTTAAATTAAACCTCATAGTGTTCTTTCCCTGTGAAAGTTAAATAAACATTTATCCAACTCATTTATAAATTAAAAATATCTCTTAGTGTTACTTCCCACTGTAATTTTGATTAAGTTTTGAATACAGTTCCCTATCCCTTGCAACCCTTTGTTATATATTATGTTCATCCATCCATCCATAGTAATTCTGCCCTAGGGCAGGTCTTTCACTGCAATCATAGCATTTTCATGCTATGATATGCAGCTTTACTAGGGAATTGTAGGTGTGGTAGCTTCCCGTTGCTTTTCACACCGGTGAAGGATGATGATGATGATGGCCATATGATTTCGGGGACCATTTGGGCCTTAAAGTTTTCCTGACATTTGTCTTACAGGTGAGGAAAAACCCTGATAAAAACCTCATCCAGAAAAACTGTCCCGACCGGGGATCGAACCCGGGCCCGCTGTGTGACAAGGCAGCATGCTACCACGAGACCACAGCGGTGGTGTTGTTATGTCTTCTTCTTCTTCCTTCCAAGTATTAGGCCAAGGCCTGTTACGATCCTATAGAAAATTTTCCCTCCAGCGTTTCATAGGACGGCCCAGTGATCTTCGTCCTCTTGGTTATATAATTATAAACAGCTTTGGGGATCCGATTTGAACTCATTCTTTCAAGATGGTGTTTCCAATTTTAGTTGGTACTGTTTAATATATTCCAAAATTGTTATGTAATAAATAAAATTATAATGTAATATTACTTCTCAAAGATGAACAACAATTCACTTTGTTTATAAGAATGTGCTTGGTTCTGTAGAATGTAAATGAAAGGAAAAACACATTACGTATCAAAATACAAATTTATAACTGTGTTGGATGTTTATTTTAAATTAATTTATCAAAAATGTTATTGTATGCATATGCTCTTGTCTGTTTCAGATATGTTTTGGAATCCAATACCAGTTGATGAGTATAATATAAGAAAATACCTTGAGATAATGAATAGGGATCCATTAAGAGCAGATATACGACTTAGACAGCAAGAGTTTGGTGAAAGACGTTTTCAGTGTACCAAATGTGGAAATGGATATAAAAATAAGACTCATATGTACCGTCATATGAAACATGAGTGTGATATGCAACCACATTTCCATTGTTTTTATTGTCAGAAAAATTATACACGTAAAGACAATCTGCGAATTCACATGTTAAAATACCATAATGTTATTAGCAATTCTTAATTGAACAGGATCTTATGGACAAAGTCAAATACAGTGAAAGCTCGATTAATCATTTGCTTGGGGAGACCTGAAAATAAATTATGGATATGGGAAAACAATCAATGCAAATGCCAGTAAAAATAATATAAATTGTCAAATTTGCATGCATCTATTCCAGAAACACAGTAATTTATTATAATTATCTTCTCATCATCTTCTTTTACTGCACTTTAAACTATTTCATGAAATAGTTGTTAATTTTCCTCTTCTTTATCTTTTTGGCTTGATGTTCCATACTTATCAATCTGTATTTATGATTATCAAATTAAGGGTTAACAGTGGTAAATCTAGTAATTTGAAATGGATGGATGTAAAATCTTTAAAACTCAAAAATTGGTGGATGGTTGCCAGAGATAGAGAAGCCTAGAGAAAAAGTCGGAAGGAAGCCTTGACTCGCGCAGAGTTGTGCTGATGAAGTTGATGATGAGTGTTAAGAATAGGCGCTTAGCTATATCAATCCTTTTCTCTGTTGGATATTTCACCACTTATTTAATGACACAAATTTTTCTTCTGAAGTACGGTATTGTAGCAGCCATCTTTCAAAATCCGATAATGAATTCAGAAGATTCGAGAATTGAACATGTAACAACTTAAAAATTTTATAAATTGAGTCAGAGAAATCATTTTACATCTTACCTCATAAAAGTCCATGTTTTCACAGGACCAGTTTCAAAGGCCATCACCCTCATCCTCAGCCAAAACTCGAACTGAGAATGGAGGCGATGGTATTTGAAACCGGTCCTATGAAAACATGGACTTTTATGAAGTGAGATGTAAAAATATTTCTCTGGCTCAATTTATAAATTGCAAATTATCTCATAGTGTTATTACTTCCCACTGTAATTATTAAAACTTAATGTATGCTTAAGTTGAGGAATGGTTAATTCAATGAGAATTAGGACTGGTAGGAAGATTCCTTCAGAAAGAAACTAAAGCTAAGGGTCCTGTGTAGTAGATTTAAAGCACGTAAATGAACTTGGAGCCTCTGAACATAATTTGTTGGCTCTTTCTTGGCCAGATTTGAATTGCGACACCAATCATCTGAGGTATTAAAAAGCATTATTAAATAAATAATAACAATAACAATTTTTCAGAACAGTATAATTAAGATTGTTGTGATCATAATGGATACCGCATTAAACTACTTTAATTCGATTCTTATGGATATAGATATGTGAGATGTCCAGACAAAATAACAAAGTTATACTAAGAATAATGGGAGAAAGAAAAATGGTAATGGAAATTATAAAGAAAAGGAAGAGAAATTGGCTGGGTTTCTGGTGAGATGAAACTACCCATTGAAGAATGTCGGATGTAATAAATTATCAGAGAGGAACATAATATAAATTAATGTATGCTGATATGAAGAGTAAAGAACAGAAGAGCAGAGAATACTGAGTTTGTAGTGAATGACATAACATTGGATAGAAAATTAAAATGAATCTCATTATCATAGTTTTTACTTTGTATATGTTTTATTAAAATATACAAATCTGCATATGTTGTATTAAAATATACAAACCTGTTTATCTGGTTTAATGGTGACTTAAATATTTGTAACTCTTTTAGGTGTATATTGGAGGTTATAATTTTAATATTCAAAACTTAATTGTAACTCTCCTTAATCTCCAGTTTATGCCACAAAATAGTAGAATTTTAATTGCACATTATATAAGGATCTAGTCTAATATTAGAATATATGTTAGATAGTTAATAAATTATTTTAAAATTCTTGATGAAGTTGAATTAAAAATGAGTTTCTATGTCTTATAGCATGATACTACATTAATGATTGGCTAATAACTAGGATGTGTAACATATGATAGAACACACAATAACTAGGCAGGCATTACGGATTTTATAATGCCTGTAAAGACATTAATAAGATTGTTGTGATAAATGAATGTTTACAATATGTAAAATAAAAATTACACTTATTGAAATTAGTATGATTATCCATTTTATATCAATTTACAAGTAACAAACGTCCTAGATCCCATTTATTTCCATTGATAGTTGCATATTAACAACTTTTATTCTTAATAAGTAATATAATAAAATTGTGAGTCATGTATTCTCACCTCATAAACTCTGTGATCTTCAAGCACAGAACAGCAGTTTCAAGAGGTATTCCTCCCATCTTCAGTCATATTTACGACTGTTGAATTTTGGTCTACACCTACATTTTTAAGGCTGCCATCCATCTGGTGTTGATTTGATGAACTTTGAGAACAAATCTTGCTTGTCAGGAATGCTGAAGATGAGATGAATACCTCTTGAAACTGCAGTTCTATACTTGAAGATTACAGAGTTTATGAGATGAGATTTCATAACTCACTATTTGTTATCAACTTGAAAATCTCATGTCATTTCTCATAATTAATTTGTGGGAAAAAACTTATATTCTTATTGATAGTAACTTATTAAAAACTTACTTAAACCTCATGTTTTAATTAATTAATTTTTTCTTTTGCCTAATAAACTAACCCCATAAAATGTATATATCACAGGTATTATTGACAGTACCCTTTATGTGACTTGGAAACCCTTGAATTTGTAAGCCTGTTGCTTTCAGGCATTTAATGTATGTATATGCTCAGACATCCCATGTGGGGACATGGGTTCTCTCTGGAGGGAGTTTTTTAATCGGGCTAATTTATTTGAGCTTTTTTTTTTCTTCAAATAAAATTTGTCTTTGGGTGAGAAGTATTAAATTTAATATGAATCATAATGTTGGTTGAAAATGAGAGAGATAGTTCTCTTGAAAACTAATTCCCGTGTTTAAGGAAACATAAAATATAAGGTAAGATGTAAAAAAAATGACTCATTCGTTTATCTATTAATATGTAAGAACTATACGGAAGATGCATAATTTATGTATTAATATGTAAGAACTACGTGGAAGAGACACCTATTCTTCAGGGGACAAATGTGAAGACCCATCTCTGGGGTAACAAGGAGAAAATCCTCAACTGTCAGCAGAGCGGAAGAGGTACCCCTTCTGTTGGGGTTAATACAGCAGACAACTTGATATCAAGTCGTAGATGGCAGCCCCATCAGATATCTTACCCTGTGAGATGCCAGTAACGTCTTCAGGAGACATCAATATTTATACTTTCAAGTCTCATGATAGAAAATGCTGGCAGATTCACCCAGTAAAAGATGGATGGACCAATTCTAACATGAGGTCGAAACAGACCAGGTCTAATTCTTGATGATGATGAATATGTAAGATTTTAGTTAAGCTTATTTACCTACAGTTGTCAACGACGCTCTCAGGCATAATCATTACAATAATATCCTAGGTACATAAATATAATGATACATTCTCCATTTATTGCTATTAGTTTAGTTTAGTTATTTGGATTATATTGATAATACTAAAAGCTGTCATCAGATCTTACAAAATATTAAATCATCAGCATCATGATAAGTTTACAATGTATTATCACATCTTCCTGTGACCAATGTTCTACACTCTTATCCTTTCCCTCAAAATCTGTCTACCTTTCAAGTCCTGGTCTTGCAATCTTTTTTTCATTCATCACTTTCTTTATATCCTGCAACCAGATTTTTTTTTGTGTACTTCTGTCTTTCATTCCTGATGGAATCTAATAAAAAATACTTCCAAATGAAAAATAACAATTTCCAATCCTATCAGTTATAGAATCAGATCTGCTGTATCACAAACTGTGGTAGTTGAAACCTTTTACACTATCACTGTCTCATTTTCTTGTTATTGGAATTTACTATCAATAGAAATCAGGAGCTTCTGGTCAACTGCTACTTTCAAGCAAAAATTGACTTTGTTTCATTTGATAGACTGATTTAGCTTTTTATTGATTATCTGAATGTGTATTGTTTCTTCAGAATGTGTGGAACGTCTACTGGACTGGACATATTGGAGCAATTCAACAACAATGATGGACACTGATGCACAAGATATCTTACATCCAGATATGACAACATCTGGCAATGGATACTCTTGTAATAAATGTGGGAAAGTATACAGCCATAAAGGTTCTCTAAACCGACATAGAATGTATGAATGTGGAAAGGATCCTTGTTTTCAATGTCCTTATTGTCCATATCAAACTAAGAGAAATAGTAATCTTCTTCGTCATATGCGGTCTGAACTTTTTAACCTTCAGAAAAAGAGTGAACAATCTAGTAAAAGGTAATTTACCTTTGTTGCAATAGATGTACAGGCCACTATAGAACCTCACTGACAAACTTGTAGGTTGATAGGTCACATAGAGAGGATAATTTTTTGTTAAGGAACATATACTCCTAAACACGTTAGTAATGTGTTCTGTACATTGGTTAGAATATGCGTTACACTATGTAATCAAATATGAGTTTTTTGATGTTATATTTTTAATTGACATTTTCCAGAATTGGACATAGTTTTATTTTAGAAACAAAAATTAATGCTTCTCAATAAAAATACTTCAAATAGAAGTCGTCAGATGGTGTTGTTGGTAATGACGGCTACTGGCCTTCTGACAAAAGAGAATTATATATGTCGAAAGAATTATTGATGTTCTTATCGGAGTTTGGATGGTGTAATCGATATCACACTGACATCCAGAGTCAGAGATCTGGGGTTCGAATCCTGGTCCGAGCATTAATTTTTCTTTCTAAAATACAAGTTTTTTTTTTTTTTGGAGGCATGTTAAAATTGTGGTGTATGAAGTTCAAGTTGTTACCAGGGCTCAGCTGTTTATTGAAATCAAATATCTATTTTACAACATTAAGCAGAATCCTACCATGCTTAACATGGTTGTTGCTGCAAAGGTGTTGAACATGTAGTGGGGCACAAAGTGGACTTGAACTGAACTTTTAAAGGAAAAATCATTATGAGGTTTGATTTAAGATTTAAATTAAAATTCTTATATAAGAGAAGAATTGAAAGTACAGCCTTTATTGGATAAAGTCACGAATTACAGACAGAAATGGATTGATGACATGGATGGAATGAGTAAGGAGAGATATTCATTGTTAGCAAGAAATTATCAAGCAAGAGGAAGATGTGATGTTGGAAGACCTAGAAGACGGGCTGATGCATTATGAAGTCGGAACGGGCAATTGTCTAATCCCTGGAGTGATGATTAAAATTCTTTATACCTCACCCCATATCCAGTCTTCTAATTAAATCGGTTTCAGAACCAAATCAGTTTCATCTTCAGTAATAGTGTATCGAGATTTTACTGAAGATGAAACCACCTAAGTTTTGAAACCGGTTTAATTAGAGGATTGGCTATGAGCTTGAGGTATAAAGAATTTAAATTTAATTTTTAACAATCTTAATTCAGCTATACACAGAAATAAAATATAAAGGCCGCAAAGAAGCAGTAGCAAAATTCAGACTGATGTCAGGACATGACTGCCTGGCTCACCACCTCCACAGAATAAACGTTTTCCAATCCGACAGATGTGTCATATGCAAAGACCCGGACCTGATCATGGACAAACACCACCTTCTAGTCTGTCCAGCTTTAAATCCAACTGCACAACACTCTAAGGACCTTGTTCGCTTGTACTGGGAAGCCAGAGAGAAAATGACTTAAGCGTCAAATCTCGCCATTAGAAAACAACAACAACAATCTTAATTCAAACCTTACAGAGTGTACTATTTGAACACTATTGTAAACTATCACAACATGTTCGTAATTTGTAGGAAGTAATATGAGGTATCGATAATTAAATATTAATAAAACTACATCTCATCTCATATTTTATCTTCTTTTTTGACTGGTTTCCTCCATCGTCAGTTTTTACTTGAGTCAAATAGTAACTGATGATGGATTATTAATTCTCTGAAACCGGTCTAAAAAGAGGGCAAAATATGAGGAGAGATGTAACTTTATTAATATTTATTTGTCACAACATGGCTTTCAATAAAATATATTTCATGTACTTTTGTTTTTATGCAATGTCCAAACTTTATGGGCAGGCCCCTTTACCATTGGATAGAACTCATGAACAATATATTTTGGAGTATAATATATTCCTTAACTAAAAATCCTCTCTGACGTATTGTTTCTAAAAATTTGTCAGTGAAGTTTTATAGCACTATGTACATGTAATTTAAAAAAAAAAATGTATCAGATTTATACATTGAATAAAATTCATAATATATTCATAATTCATAATATATTTTAAAAAATTGTATAAGATTTATATGTTGAATAAAATGTATTATTATATGCTTTATAATGCTTGGTTTTCCTTAACCAAATTATATATTTTGTTGAACAGGGTTACAATGTACAAATATCTTCCTGTATTCAAAGTTATATCACTTTAATTTTTTCCTCTATTCATTTCTATCTTTCCAATTTCCTTCCTTCATTTCATTCTCCACCATTAATCTTCTAATGTCTTAGTGAATGAACTTCACAAAACCAATAACTTCTTTGACAAAAAGTGAGAGAAAAAATTTCAAATTCTAATAGAGGGAAAATTTAAGCAGTTTATGTGGACAGGTGAGTGTATTTTAACTTATTATGGTGTAGAGTTGGCATATTAATTTTTATGATCAGGACTTATGGTTACGAGCTTTCCTAGCTATTAAGCACACAAAGAAAGTTTACTGCATTATTATGAGTCTTCTGTTGACTAACAGCCTATTCAATATATTGCAGACTTTTGGAAAATTTGCTCTGTATTACTAAATCAAAACAAAAATGTATGTTATTACATAATTTAATGAATGACACTCTAAGGACCTTGTTCGCTTGTACTGGGAAGCCAGAGAGAAAATGACTTAAGCATCAAATCTCGCCATTAGAAAACAACATAATTGAATCAGACATTTTTACACCTCACCTCATAAAAAATATGAGGTGAGGTATAAAAACGTCAATTCAATTATGTAATATTGATAATTTACCTCATAGTGTTACCTCAAATTATAATTTTTATTAAACATTTTTTTTATTGAGAGAAAAATATATGCCTGAATTGGGATTTGAACCCAATGTCTCTGGTTCTATCCACTAAGCTACCAGGTATTTTGATTCAAATGCACATTATTTTCCTCCTTTATTACATAAATTCCCATGTGCTGAGGTATGAACTTTTCATTCCATTATGGCTCAAGTGGCTTCTTTAACAAGAAAATTTAATGGAAATCACACCCCATTAATACCCAGTGAAACTTATTTTCGATCTTAAATATTAAATTTAAGATCAAATACTTTAATGAATCTTATATATTAAATTTAAGATTTCACACCATATTTATAGTCAGTGAAGCTTATTTTGTATCTTAAATATTAAATTTAAGATTTCACACCACATTTTTAGCCAGTGAAGCTTATTGTCTTAAATTTAATATTTAAGATTGAAAATAAGTTTCACTGGCAATTAATGTGGTGTGATTACCATAAACGTGTTCTTATTAAAGAAACCACTAGAAGCATAAGGAATGCTTATTCCTCGGCACGGGAATATATTTAATAAAGGAGAGAAATAATGTACATTTAAATCAGAATGCCTTGTAGCTTAGTGGATAGAGCACTGGTGTACAGAACAAGAGATTGGGTTCAAATCCCGATTCAGGCATATATGTTTTCTCTTAGAATTAAATTTGTCATTTGGTGAGAAGTGATAAATTTAATATTTAAGATCAAAATTGGTTACGTTTAATGAGAGCTTAATCATATTATGAAAATACATAACCTTTCTCCAATACTTTCAAAGTTATTTTGAACTACTGTTGAGATTATTTAAACAGTTAAAATTATAAAATTGTATCTCAGATATTGGTCATCCTAATTTAATACTTTGATTAAAAGACTGTTGTAGGCCTTTTGGAATATAGAACTTAACCAGAGTTTTAGTTGAGGACGACTGATATCTCAGATACAATTTTATAATTTTTGTCTTAACTAAGTTCTCTGGTTTTAAGCCTTAGTACACTGACCATTGTGCTATCCAGGCTTCCTTGTTCAATCACAATTTTTTTTTTCTGTCCCTGTTTCTCTGTAGCATTAACCTTTATTCTCAATGGATTTGGATTGCCTTTAATTAAAGAAGAATTTTATGATGGGATTATTAATAGTACCTTTATAGCTGTAATGCTATTATTGTGATATATGTAAATTTATACACTCAGATCAATAAATTTGTGTTTGAACAAGGAAGCCTGGATAGCACAATGTTCAGAGTCTTGGATTCAAATCCCAGTTCAGGTAAAATAATTTATTGATCAGTCTTAGTGTATAAATTCATGTATAACATCATAATAATAGCTTAACAGCTGCAACAATACTGTCTAATTTATAATCCCATCATAAAAGTTTTCTTGAATAGAGGAAATCTAATTGCATTGAGAATGAAGATTCATTTCATGCTAGGGGAAAACAAGTTATAATAAAAGAGAAAAAAAATCTATGTTTGAATAAGGAAGCCTGGATAGTATAATTTTCAATGCAGTGTTGCATAAAATTAGAGGTCTTGGGTTCAATCCCTGGTTCAGGCAAAAAAAATTCTCTTCAAAAAATAATGTATTGATCAATCTGATAATAAATTTACATATAACAATTTTAAATTTTGATCTTTTATAATTTTTTTTGTGAACAAGTATATATATATGTATATATGCATTTTTTTCTAGTGTGACTGTATCTACTTTTCAAGTTCATACAAATTGTCAAACATATATTTATAATTTTTATGTCATATTTTTAGTTTAACATATTCCAGTCCTGGACAAATTTATTTTTTTAAAAAGAAAAATTGACGCTTGAACCAGGAATCAAACCTCTGACTCTGTACGTCAGCATGCAGTCCATTACACTGGGTTTTGATTCCTGGTTCAAGTGTTAATTTTTCTTTTAAAAAATTAATTTGTCCATGACTGGAATTTGTTAAACTAAATATAACATCAAAATATTAAGCTTTACTGCTTAAAAGTAATGTAAATTCTCATTGAAAACACTTTGAACAGAAGTCAGCTGATGGTGTTATTAATAGTGAGAGATATCTGCCTTGCCTTTGGACGTAACAGAATTGTTTAAGTAGAAGGAAAATTTAATGGTTGATGGTGTAAAGGACTTCAGACAGAGTCAGAGGTCGGAGATTCAATTCCCAGTTCAAATATTAATTTTTCTCTTCAAAAAAAATATTTATTTTTGTTGATACCTAATAACCTTTTATTTTGATCTATGTTTAATTATTTAAGCACTTAATTTTTTTACATGTAAATTAATTTAATTTGGATTTTTTAACTAATTTATTATTTTTATTTTTCAGCAAATTACTTACAAATTACAACTGAACAAAATAATTGGTTCGGATCTCCATGGTCTCTCAAACCACAGATATCTAGACCCAGAGAAGAATTCCGTTGTGAGCGTTGTAATAATGTATATATTCATCATAAATCATTGGTGCGTCATGTTCGGATGGAGTGTGGAGTTGAACCACAATTTCAGTGTCCAACCTGTAATCGTCGTTGCAAATTACATTGCAACCTGCTCAAACACATACGCAAGTGCCAACATAAATTTGTGAGCTGAAAGGAATTTCAGGAATATTATGTGATGTAAACATCAATTATATATATTTCCAAACTGGTAAATTCTATTGCAAAATCTAGAAAGACTTATATTGATTTTATAACTATATTTATGAAAAAAATTGTTAATCATGTTCTTGAAAAAAAAACTGTATAAAGGTATTTGAAGAGAAAAATATGTTCAGACTGGGGTTTGAACCCGGGATCTTTTGCACTCTAGGTGAATGCTCTACCAAGTGAGCTATCTGAGAAACTCCAATCTAAATGCAAATTTTCCTCTTATATACGCTGTTAATTCCCGCGCACCAATTGCTATGAAGCTTTTGCTTCTCCATCATTGAGATGTATGAAATGAATAATAAAAACATTGTATAAAGGTAATTAATGTTCATTAACTTTTTGTTTAATCTCATCTTTTTATGTGTGTGTGTGTGTGTATTTGCTACAAAAAGTACTGGTAAATGTAAATGTGCACAATTAGGAATTAATTGTATAGTGAAAGACAAGTCTTAAAATATTTTCTTCCAAGCACTGCCTTTTCTCTAACTAAACCCAACTCACACCCTCCTAAGTATGTGGCAAAAAATGTTAATAGAGTTGCCATCTTTTCCAATATACAAATAAACACTGACAGAAACTAAAGAAATATACTTAAAAGAAAAATGCTCAGAATCTTGCAAAATTTCAGTACCTGGTACTAATGAGGATTTTCTGGCATGTCGCCCTTGTTTAGTGATCTCTCCATTAGGGGCGGCTTGGGGAGATAGGTTTATGACAGCTTAGATATCTTAAGACTTGTCCCAATATATATATATATATATATATAATGGAAATGAACAGTTAATGACAAGTGAGGGAAATTGTTTGAAGAAGTGGTTGAATTCAAATACCTAGGAACAGTAATTACAAACAGGAATGAGGTGCACAAAGAGATTAAACATTGGCTTAATTCTGGAAATGCATCCTTTTCACCTCATCTCTTATCCTGTCTTCTAATTAGACCGGTTTAATAATCTTAGTGGTTACGTCTTCAGTAATTACATGACAGATGTTCTATTGTCCAGGATCATTGCTTCTTAATCCATCTGTTGGTGGACTGATGAACCTCCCAATCAAATCAACTTCCCCGGGAATTTCAAAATTTATTAATTTTTGTTTTTTAGTTTTTTGAATGTGGATTTTTTCTCAAACACTGAGCTCCTATTTTTCTATATTAAATTAAAAGATTCTTACCTCTCCTCACTTTATTCTGTTAAGTAGATCGCGATTTCAGGCCTATAGCAGGCCCATCTTCAGTACACTGTTGTTGACCGGTGTTATGTCGCTCGGAAGAACCACTTCTTCTTCCCTCTGTTGGTGGACCGATGAACCTCTTGATAAGGTCAAAATTTGCGGGAACTTCGAAGTTCATAAGTTTTCCTTTGTTTTTCTGAATGTGGATCTTTTCCCAAACTGTAAGTTCCTTAGGTGTCTCTATTTGTTTAATTAGACTAGCTTTTGATTCAATTCGATGTTTTTCGTACCAAGCATGAGCAGCTACTGCTGACTTTTCCAATTCTCCATTTTTGACATTTCTAAGATGTTCCTTCACCCTTGTTTTCAAATTTCTTTTCGTTTTTCCTATATAAATTTTGTCACAATCTTTACATTTGATCTGATAAATTCCTGATTTATTTTCTTCTTCAATTTTTTCATTTTTGTTGGTTTTAATTATCCTATTAAGGCTGTATTCATTCTTAGGTGCTAATCTTATATTAAACTTTTTGAAAATTTTTTGAAATTTGTAGTGTTTCAATGGATGGTAAGTGAATTTCTTGAATTTTATTTTTTCTGTTTGTTTTATCAGTGTGCTTTCATTAATTAATTTTTGTCTTTTGAATTTATTTATTTTCCTGTGTACCATGCTTTCATCATAACCATTATCTGTTGCCACATTAATTATGTATTCTTTTTCTCTTTTATAGTTTTCTGGGCTCATAGGAATATTTACTAATCTGTATGCTAAGCTATTGAACACTGCCTCTTTGTGAGCAAAGTGGTTGAAACCCGAAGCTTTAATATAGTTGTCTATATGAGTATTCTTTCTATATATTCCAAATTCTATCCTGTTTTCTTTGTTTCGTGTTAAATTAAGATCCAAAAATGGGATTTGTCTTTCAATCTCAGTTTCCATGGTGAATTTTATCGTTCTACTCTGGATGTTCAAAAGCTTCAAAGCATCCTCAATTTGTTTCTGTTTGACAATAGCAATTACGTCATCAACGTATCTGGTCCAAAATTTGAAGATCAAAGGATGTCCTCTTGTTATTTTCTGCTCGAAACTTCCCATGTATAAATTGGCCAAAAAGGGTGAAAGAGGGTTTCCCATAGAAAGCCCAGAATTTTGTTTATAAAATTTACCATTATAGGTGAAAAACATCTGTTCAATGCATAATTTAGTAAGAATTATAAACTCCTTTATATTTTCTTTTTCTAATTTGTTTTTGTTTAGCCATTGTTCCAAGATCTCAATGGTGGTTCCTCTAGGGACACTGGGAAACAATGAAATTACATCGAATAAAGTGAGGAGAGGTAAGAATCTTTTAATTTAATATTGAATTGAACCTCACAGTGATAATTCCTATATAAAAAAAGGTTAATCCTATTTTTCTATTTGTTTTATTAACCTAGCCTTACCAAATATAAAAATCTAACGAGCTCATTCTTTGGGGAAAAAATCCATGTTAAAAAAATTAAGAAAGAAAAACTAATGAATTTTGAAATTTTCAGGCAAGTTGATTTGAGTGGGAGGTTCATCGGTCCACCAACAGATGGAATAAGAACAACATTGGTTGTATAATTACTGAAGATATAAATGTAACACTACGCTTACCACCACCAGTCTAATTAGAAGACAGGATATGATGTGGGGTGAACAGAATTTTATTTTAAATTTTAAATAAACCTCATAGTTATATTTCTTGTAATAGTTAAATGAGGTAAGTTGTTTAATTGACTCAACAATTTGTTAAAATTAACCTCATAGTATTATTTCCTATTGAAATATTCATTTATTTTCTTATTTTGAAAAGAAAAATTAATGCTTGAAATGGAACTTGAACCCCGGATCTCTGGTTCTATTTTCTTTTCAAATTAATATTGGAAAGTATTAATATTTAAATATAACATCAAAATATTATTCTCTTAACCTTCGAAGATCCCTTTTCACTCCAAGAAGCTGATTCCTATGGATAAACTCTAGAGGGTAAGTTGGATCTTGCACCATCTATTTTGTACAACAGGAATCCAAAATATTAGGGTATAATAATTTTAAAAATTATATTAACATTTAGGGCTGCATGCAAATACATTCTCTCTCTGGTGAGCTGAGTTTTCCATGAGCATGTGCAAAGTTCGAATTAGCGAGTCGCTGACTGGTCATGCATGAAAGTAGTTTTTTTTTCGTAATATTGGCAAGAAATTACCCAGAATTCTCAGCGATAAAATCACTTCCGTCATTTTCGTCTGCTAGAGGAACGCATTTACACTTGTGTCTTGCAAATAAAACCGTATATGACGTCTGCATCGCGCGATATTATGCCAATTCTCTTGTTCTTCCAGTTGAATTCTTTGGTAGACTCTATCAAATTCCTCTTCTCCGCGTATACCAAAAACATGATCGAAGTCTTCAAGGTCCGACATCTTGAATAAAGCAGCAAGGTAGGCAGCAAGTTTTCAAAGTACATCGGTTCCCATTGGGTTGCTCACGATTCATTCTCTGCAAAATCACCTCGCCAGGTAGCTTAGGAATTTCGACAATTATTATTGCATGAACAGATTTTTGAGTGTGCAGAAATGTCTTTGGATGCAACTTTCTCAGCAGAGTACAAGCTGAGAACGACTTTTACGGTCTAATGCGTTCATAGATACGACCCTTAGTGTGTATTAAATATTTTTCCACTAACAGTCAAGTAGTAAAATTTATACATTCAGATATGTTTTTACTTGTTCTCATTTACTTTTGAGATGAGCGACTTAATTTATGTGGATAATGAACAGAACACATGCTGATGTAATGCGTCTTATGTTTACAGGTAATTCAATTGGAAGTAAAGGAGACGGTGGTTATTTATATCAGAACATTCTTTCTGAGTGTGGAGGCAAAACAAGATACACCTCTAACACTGACAATAATGGAAGTAACAATTTGAATTACTTGGAACAGCAAGTAACACAGATGTTGAGAGGAGATCAAGGCATATCTAATATAGCTGCTGGTAATATATGGAGGGAGAGAGAAAGAAAGAGTGGATTTGGATCATTTCAGTGTCCAGGTTGTGGTAAAGTTTATCGATGGAGAAAAAATATGATTAGTCACATGAGATTAGAATGTGGAAAAGAACCGCAATTTCAATGTCCTCATTGTCCTCAAAGAACCACACAAAAGAGCAGTCTTTTAACACACATTTATAATAAACATAAGACTCAAAACTCTTAGTTGTTATGTCTTTTAATGATTTTATTATAGTTCATAGCAAGTGACATAATTTGGTTTCATTATAACTATATTTTAATACATTGTAATTCTGTCATGTATTTTGTATAAAATATACTCTGTGCCTGTAGGATATTTCAGAACTGATGGTCTAAAATTTAGGGATGAGATGTAAAAAAGTTTCAGTGAACATGGGTCTGGAAATTACCCGATTACAAAATGTCATTTTTTACTGCTCGGACTTAATAAACATAAAATAATGATTACATTATTTTTAGTCTGATCATCTTACCTCAATTTTAATGTTGATTTGTTCTTGGACATGTTTCAAAACTATTGTCAGCTTGTCTGGACAAGCTGACGATAAAACAAAAGTGTTTTGAAACATGTCCAAGAACAAATCAACATTAATATTGAGGTAAGATGATCAGACTAAAAATAATGTAATTAAAATAACCTCAAAATATCACTTCCTAAAATTAAATATAAAATAATGATTACTAAAAGATGCAGAAATGAGTGTTTTTTTTATATGTTGAGTACCAACAGATTATACTGTTGATGAAATATTTTAAATTTAACACTTTCCAATACTGGATAATATTATTTTTGAAAAGAAAAATTAACGCTTGAACTGGGATTTGATTATTGTCCAGTATTGGAAAGTGTTAAATTTAAAATATTCTATCAAAAATGTTAAGCTTACTGCTGAAAGGTAGTGTAAAATTCTCATTAAAAATACTTATTTAATAGAAGCCTGCCATTGGCTATTGGAAGTGTCGTCTATCTGCCTTCGGATGATTTGAGAATTGTATATGTGGAAAGAAATGTTAACATTTGTATCGTCATTTGAATGGTGTAACGGACAGCACACTCGTATGGAGAACGAGAAGTCCAGGATTCAAATCCCAGTTCAAGCATTAATTTTTCTTTTTAAAAAATGGATGATACTGTGTTCATTGTTCCAAGTAAACGCGACAAGAGAGTATAGTTCGATAATGAATATCTCATCACACCATTTAAACTCTAAACCCATTTTATAACATGAATCGGAGAAATCTTTTTACATCTCATCTTATAAAACTCCATTATTTTTGCAGGACCGGTTTCCAGAGCCATTGCTCCTATCCTCAGCCAAAACTATAACTGTTGAAATTCTTCCAATACCCCATCAACTTCCAAACTGACATCTAGTGCTGATTTTATGAACTTTTAAATTAAATTAGCACGAGATGACAGTTTGGAAATTCAAAAATAAGCACCAGATGGCAGTTCGGAAGTTGATGGTAATGGAAGAATTTTAATAGTTGGATTTTTGACTGAGGATAGGAACAGTAGCTCCAGAAACCTGTCCTGTAAAAATCATGGAGTTTTATGAGGTGAGATTCATGTTATAAAGTATAAATTACCTCATAGTGTTCGCATTGTAATTTTTTATTAAAATCTCTAAACTAATTATCCATAAATACTGGAATGAAGTTTGTAATCTAGTTACGATTTAAAAACTTAACTAAAATGTCAACTCATTCTAAGTTGACACTGAACATAGTTTGTTGGTTTCCAAGTATGCAGCTGCCTCTTGTAGTGCATTTTTTGTTATATCGGATGCACCTGTGATGTATCTGTATACCATAACACCTATCTACCCTGGTATATATATGAAATGCACATAAAAGTACCCTCTGTTGGTTACATTTAAGCAGTGAAAATTTTAATAAAAATCTAATGGGAAGGAACATTATGAAAGTAATTATCAATATTATGTGAATGCGTTGGAATCTTTCACACCTCATCTCATACAAATCTGCTTTTCTCATCTGACTTGTTTCAAAAGTCATTGCTCCTATCATCAGTTACACTCTAATTGTTTGAATTATGTTTCAAAAGTCATTGCTCCTATCATCAGTTACACTCTAATTGTTTGAATTATGTCATTAATGCAATGTACCTCTTGCCATCTGGTGCGAGTTGAATGAACTTTGAGATTAAATTTTTCCCACCAGGAATCATGAATTTTGAATATTCCAGCAAGCAAGATTTGATCTTGAAGTTCATTCAATCCCACCAAGTGAAAAAAAAGGAATGGTTATGTTAACGACTCAATTCAAACATTGGAATATAGGTGATGATGAGAACAATTGCTATTGAAAACATGTCAAAGCAAATTTTTGTGAGGTGAGGTGTAAAGGTTTCCAATTAATTTATATAATAGTAAAAAAGTAAAGTGATCCCACTACAGGCCTCAGGAGGCCCTTGGGGTAGTAGAAAGTTAAGGCTCCCATATTTTCTGGACAGTCAGGTTGTCAGCCCTACATGATGGCCGCATTTACCCCCAGAACAGCATCTGGTACTCATTTCCGTTAGAGGCTGAGTCGACCCCAGGACATAGTACTGCCAGAAGGTTTGGGTCAGTTTAAATATCCTGACCCTACCAGGACTTGAACCCTCGACCTTCCGGCTTGTAGCGCAGTGCCTTAACCACTACGCTACGGCGTGCCCCCTATATAATAGTGAAAGTTCTCTTTAATTTATTCAATTTGAGACAAGCATATCATTCAATTGCAAATAGAAACAACCACAAAAGTTCCAATAAACATTGGTCTCCTAATGTTCACATGTGGATATTCTTCAGATCTGCCATTTTACAAGTGCCTGACAGTTATCTCAAGTGCAAACATCTGCGATTGACTGCTGGTTTGTTTACGCATATGCAGTAACATCCCTCCCAATCTTTTACTGCTTTTTTTTTTGTAATTAATATTCAGCGAGTCCCAACCAGCAAAAGAAAAGAAATTAAATACATTATCATCTAAATGATTAATTTCTGGACACATGTTTACTAAACTTTTTTCTCTTCATTTTCACTTCTCATCTCTAACATTTTGGACTATCTCTTTTGAAACGCCTTCTATTATCTGTTTGGTTTGTTTCCAATTATTTTTCCAGAAATTTTTTTGATTAAGCACATAAAGAATTTTGTTATATTAGTGACAGCATGTGTTTTTTTATGGAACAGAGAAAGGAAAATAATATTTAATAAACCATTTACAATTTTAACACAAGTAGAGGGAGGAATTTGAACTAGGCCCAGAAATTGTGCCAAGCTAGCTTAATAGTAGTGCATAAAACTGGCGATTGTGGCTTTTTGTCATAGTTATTTGGTTGTTCACATTTTTTAAAATAAACATAGTTACTCATTCAGTAACATCCTGGCTCAAGTATATAATTTTTCTATTTGAAGAGAAAAATTTTCGCCTAGACCGGGACTCAAACCTGGGACCCTTGGCTTTCCGGGCCAAGTGCTCTACCAACTGAGCTACTGAGGCGAGTTACGATCTAGACACAAATTTTTCTCTTATGTACGTTGTAATTCCCTCGCGCCAAATGCTTGAAACCATAGCTTCTATCTTTGCAAATCCCGGTCTAGGCGAAAATTTTTTTCTCTTCAAATATAATTTATCCTTCTATGAGAAGTGTTAAATTAATAATAAAATCGTCAATATAATTTTCTGTCTAGTTATGTTAGCAACGGTTGTCTTGTCAGGAAGGATTCATTTCTGCATTTACAATTTTTGTTATAAGATTTTATTGACAAGAGAAAACATATGTTTAATAAACCATTTACGATTTTGTTACAAAGTAGAATTGACACAACAAATTTTTCTGTGGAAACAACATGCAGTTAATGGAAAATGCATATTCGATCCTTCTTACACTTTCTTCTTCTGCCATTATGACATTGGGACTGCTTTAATCTTCTTCCTCAACTCTGTCTTTTGCCATTCTCTTCATTTCTCCAACCTCTTTCCTATTTCTTCTAGCTACGTCCCTGATAAACATCCTTTCTTTTTGACATTCTCTTTTTCTTTCCGCCCTTGCTGCCATTATCTGCTTCTGCTTACATTTCCACCCTTTCTCATTACAAAATAGTATTGACTACATATTTTTCTATGAGACAGATATAATATATTGAATTTAAGATTTAATGAACCATTTTATAAGCTATTAATGAAAACATATGTTTTCCTTTGAAAAAAAAAAGTAAAAATAAATTGTGTATTTTTTTATTTACCCAAAAATGATTTTTTTTATTCAGATGTTTTCTTGTACTAATACTTATTTTGTTGTTATTGCAGTAGAATCCTGATAGTGTCTGTCTAAAATAAGATCTGCTCTTAATATAAACAAATATTTATTATTTAAAAAAAAATCAATCATATTTGAAGAGAAAAATTATACGCTCAAACAGGGGCTTGAACCCAGGACCATGATTTATCCATCATTGAGATGTATGAAATGAATAATAAAAACAGGAAAATTAATGTTTGGACCGGATCTCTGACTTTGCTCATCAGTACGATACTGATTACACCATCCGAACTCCAATATCAATCTGATGCACAGTCAGAGATCAGGTGTTCGAATCCTGGTCAGAGCGTAAATTTTTCTTTCTAAAATAAAACTATGTCCAATTCTGGATAGTGTTAATTTAAAATATGTCATCAAAATATACATTACTTCATGCAATATTTGATACTGTTATTCTAACAAACTTGATTTTTTTTCATATAATTGTTTGCATTGAAATTTATTATAATAAAGAATAAGGCTATTCCATTTATTGCCTTTATTGTAAGAGTAGTATCTCCTGTTACTCTTATCCAAAGTGTAGGGCCTTATCAAAGCAACTCCAAAATTCCCTATTCCATGCTAAAACCTTCAACTCTCCATGTATCTTTTTCTTCTTCCCTTCTGGCTTCCTCTACCAAACTCCTCCTCCATGACAGTCATGATCTTCCTTTTTTTCTCTGGCCTTGAGGGTTCTCTCAGTACCATAATGATTTCTTTTCTCTTACAGTGTGACCAATCCATCTCAATTGTCTCCTTTTTATTTGGATTCTTCACTTGTTTGTAATAATATTTGCCCAAAAAATGTGAAGAATCTTCCTCAGACACCTGTTTAAGAAGACCTGCTGCTCCTTGTTATCTCAGCAGTCATTTTCCATCCATATATTAATACTGATTTAAATTTCCTTTATGAATAACAACTTGTATACGTACATGATGATTTGAACATTCCCTTCCCACCAGTATACTTCATCAATGTTTACTTCAAAGGTGGGACTTTTTTATTTAGAGTACAGTAAAAGCTCCACATTCACAGGGGAATGTTCTGCAAATATGCTGCAAATGCAGAAACCACGAATATGGAATGGTAATTTGTATGGATATAAGGGAATATGTTTCAAGGTTCCGAAATAAAATAAAAATTATCAAAATAAAATCAATTAATGGGAGATTTTGAACAATTTCTATTAATTATCACTGTCAGGCTTAGGCAAGGGCTTAAAGAACTTTGCAATTTTTTCCTGTTTTGTTGTTTTATAAGGTCTTTCAATTCAGATTGATACTTTATCTTCAGATTTCTCAACAAATCGTACAGTTGATTAATTAACATTGAAACAGCGTGATATAGATGCAAATGACTCGCAAACGCATAAACGGTCAAACATTTAGTTTTTACTTTAAGCGGCAACACTACTTTTTTCTGCTTCGGAACTAATTTTCTTTCCTTTTACTCAACATTATAAATTGGCACAAAGCAGAAGAGAGATGTGTTATTCAATCAAAATTATTGCAACGAATGATAAGTTGAAACAATAAAACGCCGATCATGGCAAGAGCGGCATCTATCAATGGACATAGCGACATGTGAAATACTGCGGCGGTGGCTTTTAACAATGAATTGTGACAATAAGGTTTGTTTTTTTATATTAATTTGCTCATTTGGTTTGAATCGCTCTTTGTAAATGTCGCCTTGACACGTACCTGCAGTAAAAAAGTTGCTGATGTGTTAATAAAGGATTCTAATCCTAGTATACCGACTGGATCCGCGAATAAAGAAATTTTTAGCCGCAAATACAGGAACTATGTCGCAATTTTTTAACCTGTGAATAATGAAAACCTGAATAAGGATCTTTTACTGTATAATATTCAAACAATTCAACAAATCAATAAAACAGAGTTCATTCTTCTGGCTCTCAGAAGACATATTGTTCTAATGAGTTTGAGAGAATCTTACTTCAGAGGATCATTTTTGTAGTTAGTTTCCTCACTCTTGAAGGGTTTGAGAGCCAATGAATAGTTCCAGGGTAACATTAATTTTAAATTTTTAGGAATTAACACTATAAGTAAAACTTTATCACCTCACTTCATATTATTCTTCTTCTTAAACTAGTTTCAAGATGTATTGATGTTGCTATGATGATCTTGAAGAAGCCTACAGCCCGAAAATCTTCTTCAAGTTCATCATAGTTTCAAGATATTCTTCAGTTCTATCCTCAGTATTTTCACTAGTGTTTTTATGTTGTCTTGCTCCCTCTTACATAATAACGGTCGTGAAAATACTGAGGATGAACCAAAGAATGTCTCAAGACTAGTTTAACAAGAATAATATGAGGTGAGGTGATAAAGTTTTACTTAAACATGGATTTTGTTTATAAGAATCAAATGAATCGTGAATTCTTCTTACCTCATACATGTTTTTTTTTAACACAGAACTGCAGTATCGGGAAACATTCCCATCATGACTGTCAATTTTTCATTATGCCAATAATTTTCTAAACTGCCATCTGGTGTTGATTTGATTGCAAAGTTCTTCTAATCAGCACCAGGTGGCAGTTTAGAAAATTGCTGGCATAATGAAAAATTGACAATAGTTGATGATAGGAATGATGTTTCCCGATACTGCAGTTCTGTGTTAAATAACATAGATGTATGAGGTAAGAAGAATTCACGGTTCATTTGATTCTTATTAAGAAAACCTCATAATGTAAAAATTCCCAACTTTATTATATGAATGCATTTTGTTTACATGTACTCTAATCTTTAGTTGAAAGGAGTTTGTATCATTTACAAATGGATGGCATTATGCATCAACCTGCTATGTGCCATTATGTAAGTTTCGAGAAAAATATGTTTAAAGTTTAAGTCAATCTTTACCTTTTTATTGTAGCACCAAACTAACAACTGGATATTGCAAATTATTTTTCTTGTTTGACAGTTATGCATCAATGGTCTATAAGCAGGAACATTTGGTTCTTAGCTGCATGATGCAAAATTTAGATTAGTATTTATGAAGATCTGGTTTCATAGCCATTTGTTTGAAAACAATGAATCTCTGATAGAACTGATGGCATTAACATTTTTTTAAATAATAAGGCTGTATTTAAGGGTTTCGCGTTAGAAGTGTGCATACACATACTTCTTAGACCAGTTGCAACAGGTAGCATCAAAATCTCAATTTAAAAAAAAAAAAGTGTTTAGCCAGTTGATGCATAACATCGTCCAAATATTAACTTATGGGATCAAAATAAGCAATTTACATTTAATTTAAATTAGTGATCTAATTATTTAAAACAAATTATTAATAAACATTATGTACTGTTTTCCTTACCTCTGCTTCAGGACTCTTAAGAGTTGATTGGCTCTTTGAAAATGATCAACAGTTATATCCAGCAGCTCTGAACAATAGAAATTCTACAATTAATGATGGTGGACTACATATTTGTGATACCTGTGGAAGAAACTACACTTGGAAAACATCGCTTAGAAGGCATATGAGAGACGAATGTGGGAAAGAACCAAGATTTCCTTGTCCATACTGTCCACATAAATCAAAACGCAGGGGCAGACTATTCCATCACATTTCAAGAATGCATCCATCTTAGATTAGTGTTATACAGGTGTTCAAACATTTTTGGGTACTTCTTGTTATCATTTTTAGTCAACAAATCTTTTCTTGGTCAGATGTAGATCAGAAGACATAGTTTCACTATTGTTGACTTTTGATTCAATTGCTTTTTGTCCATTTTATGTCTATTCCATCACAAAAGCAAATCAATTAAATCTAATAGAATATAAATATGAATCTGAAACTTCATGCAATATCTTATAAATTATGCTTTTCTCAAGATAAATTAAAATGTTTCATACCTCTCTCATAAACAATAATTTTTCTTGTTGATTTCATTAATTATTTTCATGTTTCCCAGTCCTGTTTTATTTCTCGGAATTTTCTTAATTTCTTCTATTATTTCTCCACATTCATTCCTAATGAATTTTTTTTCTTCTGTTTCCAAATCATCTATTATTACTTCAATGTCCACTACATAGTCTTCAATTTTGTTTGAATAGTCCACACATGTTTTAAAGCCTTTTTCTAACATTCCTACTCCGTATTTCCCTTTGGTTGAAAGTTTTAGAAGACATGTTAATTACATTATTTCCACTTCTTTTCTCTGTTTTGGGGTGTTTATGTTTTCCTTACTTTTCCTTGATTTCAATTTTCTTATTTTGTCTAGTTATTTTTTTCTTTTATACTTTTGTTTAGTTTATTGAAAAAATTTTCTTCTAATCTTTCCCAATAAAAATTACCTACATTTTTAGAGATTTTTAAATGTAGGAAATATAATTTTGTGTCCAAATTACTAATAATTTCGTAATGTTTATTTTTTTCCATGTTTAAATTTTTTTTCTCAACTGTTATGAGGAGAGGTATGAAACATTTTAATTTATCTTAAATTAAACCTCATAGTGATTTATTCCTATAAAAGTTCAATATGCTTTTCTCACCTGTTGGAGTGTTGCTGAGGATAAAAGCAAATGATTTTGAAATATGTCAGATGAGAAAAGCATATTTTATGAGATGAGGTGTGAAGTTTCCTGTTCATATTTATATTGTTTTGATAATTTGCATTATAGTATCACTTTCAATTAATTTTTATTAATCAATTTAAATAAGTTTAAAAAGATTCTTAATTGATTAAGCCAAATGTATATGAGTGCCAAAAACACCATAATTTTATGCTTTGAAGTTATTTAAGAACCGGGGAGTATATAATTACAGTATTGGTCTGGAGGGAGTCCGATGTTTCAGGGTCCTCTTTCGAGGGTTATATGGCAATGAGACTTGCTTGAAACTAAGTGCGATTAATTATATGTGTGGATAAATTTCTCCTCAATTTCAACATATTTGCCTGCAAAACATTGTGAGAAGTCTTCACAGGTTAGTTGAATTGTTTTAATTTAAATAATAATTAAATATTTGTTAACATGTCTGAAGAAGGTACAGTGTACCGAAACAGCTGTCACTGAATTATATAATATATATGAAAATCAAATAAAACTATGTTTTATTTTTATTTAATTAATTAAATATTTGTATATTATTTTAGTGTGGCAATGTTTTTGTAGATTCAGTACATCTGTACCCTTTTGAATAGACTTATATATAATGTTAATTAATAAAAGAAATTTAAATTTTAATGGTTTTTTTATATATTAATTTAAATATAACATCATTAATCATGTCATAGATTAAAATTTAAAATAAAATCAGTTCACCTCACCTGATATCTTGTTTTATAATTAGACTGGTTTTGTTTTATTAAACTAGCCTTTCTTTCAATTAGATGTTTATCAAACAAATAGATAAACCAAGAGAGTTCACGGTTTGGAAAAAAAAAATCCACATTAAAAAAAAAAGAAAGAAAAATTAATGAATTTTGAAATTCCCAGGGAAGTTGATTTGATTTGGAGTAAGAAATAGTGTTCCTGGATGACAGAATAATTACTGATGGATGAAATTGCCTAGATTTCGAAACTGATCTAATTAGAAGATGGGATAATATGAACAGCATTTATTTTAAATTTTAAATTATACCTCATAGTGATATTTCTTATAATAGTTCAATGTCATATATTTCTTAATTATATTCATTGTATACCTACAATTTAAATGTAGGACCCAAAAATGTTTGAATATTAATAAGGATAAACAAACAAATATTATGTTAGAGTTTTCCTTAAGTCATATTTATTTAGTAAATTATGGTGAAGGTGAATTTGTTATACATATTTACTTAAATGTGTTGGTCTGTGGTTAAAACAACTAATACAGAACTACATTCAAGTAGTATTACACATTATCAATAAATTCCAAATCATCACCAAACAAAATATTAAAATAGTCAATGCCTCTTGATAGACCATCAAGGCTAGTTATTGGTTTTATTGATAATACTAATAAAATTCATGATAGGATTCCATGGAGATAATAAGTCACAGTAGTAAAATATTAATAAAATTGTAAAATAGTCACCTTATTGCTTTGTCTCCTCAACTTAAAATGTTTTAACACTCTGTAGGCCTTGCGGGACTAGTCCCATCATCAGCAGAATGAAGTAGGTCTGCATTTGTTGACCTTCGTTGAAGCACTGACTTGATTGTGATTATTTTGTATAGAGGATTGTGTGAACTGGGTACATTCTCATTCAGAATCAGATTGTTATCGATTTCTCTTAAAATCGTCGCAATTTCCTCAAGTATATTTATCTCCTCGTTGGTATGTTTTCTTTGGGTAATATTGTGAGGGCGTTATCAATGTTGTGCATATGGTGTCCTGCTTAAATTATATGTTTTGTGTAACTCAACTTTCCTCCATCTTAAACAAAATCTCTAAAATGTTCCTTAAATCTAATGTTAAAGCTTCTGCTAGTTTTTCCAATGTAAATTGGAGTCTAGGAGACATACCTGTAAGGTGACTATTTTACAATTTTATTAATATTTATTGATAATGTGTAATACAATTTTGTTATCACCAAGAAGATCATATTTATTAATATACATTCATGATAGAATTAGTTATTATTAACTTTTCTCATAGCCAAGTTCCAGTTCAGGAACTTTTAAAGACTACAAGAAAGATGGTAAAGTGGACTGTATAATGTTAGTCTTTCACTTTCTTTAAATAATAATTTACTTTAAGGAGCTAATAATATTTAATAATAATTACTGATTTTCACACAGCAATATACAAACAAATTACAAGAGTATTATATGATAATGAGATACATTTCTCATATCATTAATGGCGACTAATCTTGTCCCATTTTTAAAAGGAATTGTTGAATCTACAATGAAGAGAAGAACATGTCTCAACCAATAGGAAATCGACATTGTATAGATACAGGCATAATAAAAGGAATACACACAAAGTGACAATATCAAAAAGAAAGGCCCACGTACTTGATGATATGAATCGTCCAATTCAAGTAATTTATACACTTTTATAGCAAAGAGAAAAATATCTGCCTGAATCAGGAATCAAACCTTCAACTCTCCATGCTGATGTTCTGACCATTGAGCTGTTCACACTTTTGTACCCATTCATGGAGAAACCCTCTCTTACAACTTTTCTTGTTTTAATCCCTATTAAACTGCATAATGTCTTCTAGAAATAGAAGCTACCCATATACAATATGAATAATAATCAATTGAGTTGGTGTTTACTTGATGAAAATCCATATTTATTGATTAAATATGAATAATGGTTCACCTCTCTGGGGTTAGTGATTAAGTGAGAAAAGTTATAAGAGGAAGGTTTCTAGATGAATGGTTATGAATGTCTGAATAGCTCAGTGGTCAGAACATCAGCACGGAGAGCTGATTGTTTGGGGTTTGATTCCTGATTCAGGAGATATTTTTCTCTTTGCTATAAATCGTATTGGTTAGCTGTGTATAATAATTTGTTTATTTCTAATTTATACCAATTTGTCTATTTATATTATCTTCACCTCTTTTAAAATTCATTTTAAAGCACTGTTGAGGTTATGTAATAAGATATTACATACAAAATTGGTATCTGGTATATCAGTTGTCCTCAACTAAATTATTAAACTTCATCAAGTAGTTTAATAATTTAACTCATTTACCAGGTACCAATTTTGTATTTAATATTCTATTAAAAATGGTATATAAGTTGAACATATGTATCTGACAGAGTACATTGCAAACTCAAAATTAATTATATTAGAAATTAATTTGTATTTCTTAAGAAAAATCTTCTTTGTTTGTGTGTTTGATATTACTGCCCTCATTTTGAAATGAAGTATAGAACTACGAAATTCATGGATGATGAGTTCTAATACTAAAATTTTATTTAACAATCCTCTTTAAGAGCTCAGGTTATTAGCACTGAAATTCAAATCTGGATGTGAAATTGCTGATACATTTTTCACAGAGAGCTCTTATTTAAGACTTGAATCTATGCAAAGGGAATCATCACTTTACTTTCTTTCTGAAGGATTTGTTGATGCAATCTGAAACAATTCATTCTATTGATGTGTAAGAACAAGTTTTATCTGTAGATAGTAGTGCTGTTCATGAATGGGGATTAATCTTAATTATTTAAAGAACTGATTATTTCTTTTATGGTCTATTGTACTATAATCAAAGTACTTAAGAATTTTATTTCTACTGTTGTTAGACATTTTAAATCTTCTTTCTGTAGAGTTCAGTACTTGCTATTGTACATTGCACAATGTAATTCAAGCTTCAAAGCCTTGTGATCAAAATTTGTTTTTATTTTCATGCTCAGATTTGAATTGCTGTGCTAATGATCAAAGTGCTTAATTAAATAGACAAAGTGTACTACTACAAAAGGGGATGTTATCACTGTTAATCAAGTTAATTCCTAAATATACTACCGACAGAGATATTTGTCCTATGTTCGTATTGTGGAACATGAAACCAACTAACTCACTGGCACTATCAAACCCATAGGTTCATGGCCTTGCAGACTCCACATATTCCTATCCAGAGCTGTTGTTTTCCAATCATCTCCCGTACAATCTACTTCCCTCAAATCGTGGTTAATATTATTTTCCCATCTCATTCTTGGTCTACCAACTGGACATTTACCCTCTGATTTTCCAACAAGAAGCTTTCATTTCCCATTTGTGCCACATGTCCTGCCAATCACAGTGTACGAGACTTAACTGTTCTTATTATATCTGGTTTCCTTTAACCATCATGTAACTTACTGTTGTGTAGTCTTCTCCATTCTAAAATATTCACAATAATATATTATTATTATTATAGTAGTAGTACGTATATAGTCGTCATTTACTTTGTCTTCTATAATATGTTTTAGTGATTATTTTTTTTTTCTCACTCAAATCAAGAAATCAAGATCTTGTGATTGGTTTTATAATTATGTTACTTAATACAACTAAACAGAAAAATGTATACCTGAATCTGGATTTGAACTCGGGATCTCCAGCTTTGTGCGTTGGTACTCTTCCTTTAAGCTACCCAGACTCTATGGAAGAGTGTCAGCTTGCAATGCTGGAGATCTTGGATTAAAATCCTGGTTCAGACTTAAATGTTTCTCTTTAGTTCTATTGGATGCGAAAGGCAAGCCTGAGTACATTAATTTGAATATTACTTTTATAATTAATTTGAATTACTTTTATAATTGTGTTACTTACTGTGTTTCATGCTAATATTTTAATTTTATTTCTAACTGTTAAGATTTAATGACAGCACTGTATAAATCGTAAACTTAAAAACCTACTCTATCATAATTAATAAATACTCAACCCTCATCAAATTTACCTCATTTTGTTTTCTAAAACTGTAAATAATTATGCTACTTGATAATTTATGCAACAAAAAAAAACTCTTCAAATCTGTTTTGGGCTCACATAAAGACTTCTAAATTTGGAACCTATTAGCTTTTTAAAAAAAATAGTAATATTTTGGAATAAAAAATCAGACACAAATATAAAATTTCCTTTGTCATGATTCCACTTTAGGATTTAGAGATTATTATTAAACAGGTTTATAATTTTTTTTTTTTTTCAAATGCCCCCAGGTTTGTCTTTCGACATTCCTGGTTTCTCTCCTGGCATGGCTACTTGTAACCCACTTCTGAGGTTAGGGCGCCTGGAAAACAGGGTTACGTTGCCCCGATGATATGATGGGTAATGATGATGATAATGGTGCGCCAGGAGAGTCCCTAATCCTAAACTTAACCTAAGATGAATATGAATGATGATGATTGCGATGACCATATGATTTCGGGGACTGTTTGGGCCTTAACGTTTTCCTGACATTTGTCTTACAGGTGAGGAAAAACCTCACCCAGAAAAACTGTCCCGACCGGGGATCGAACCCGGGCCCGCTGCGTGACAAGGCAGCACGCTACCCCGAGACCACAGCGGTGGACCAATTTATAAATTTATATAAGTTAGTTGAAAGTAACTTTATAATCTTACCTCTTAAAACTCCGTGATTCTCACAGATTCTAAAATAGATAAAATAAACAAAACAATATAAAATAGGTCAGTTTTAATATTTTTACATTTTCTTCAATCCCATGATTTTTCATGAAAACATGAGCAGCTATAACAATTGAGCTGCTCGGTGGGACATAATGGTAAGTGCCATTCCATCAAACAAGTAATATTCAGATTATATTTGAGTTGTGTATTTTGACTCACCTCATATTTCTTGACTGTTGTGAAGCATCGAGAATGTAGCACAGTTAGCGATGAAACCGGTCTGTATAAAAATCAAGAAATATGAGGTGAGTCAAAATATACAACTCAAATATAATTAAAATAAACCTCATAGCATTATTTTTTACATATATTTAATTAAGCAATGTTTGACTTCCTCACTTGTTTTGTGTAAAAGAGGGGTATATGAGTGATATTATTTTCTCACACACTAGATAGCAGGTGAATGATGTATGATAACAGCCATCTGCTCGTGGAAGCAGAAACACAGTGGAAAGGGACAGATAACATTGTAACATTCCTTTTGGCACTTATTCCCCCAGGCAGTTCAATAATTACCTCATAGTGCCACTTCCCATCAATTATTTCATATTAGTTAATAGAAAGCTGCTATAAACTATAAAAGAATACATTTTCTTTATGTAATTAGATATGAAAACAGTTTATCAATTAAATTTTTAGCTTAGCTGCAATTACTGAAACTTAAGTTACCATATTATTAATCTCAATTTGGATTAACAAATTCTGTTGTATTATAAAAATTGAATTATAAAATATACAACTTTATGACTCTTATCTGTTTTTTGTATTGAATTTTAACCCTAACCTTTTTGAAACTTACAAGTCATTTCCCATGAGGATCACCTAAGACATATTGACACTCCCTTGAGTATCTTAACCCTTTCAGACTGAAATTTTTATTTCCATTAAAAAAAAACAAGCAATGTTTACATATCAATTTGATCCTTTAAAATGGACGTTTGATGTTTTTTTTTTATTTCAGAAATTTTGGAATTTACTGGGTCATCTGCTAATGAATGGTATTCAAATTCTTTACAATGATAATTGTAGAAAATAAATGTATTTTTAAAAAATTGACAAGACAATAAATTAATTTATAAGCAAGCTATAAGAAGAAAAAAATTAATTTTATATCATGTCCACTATACTAGACATAAAGGTTAAATTTATATAATCAATTGAGTTGGTGTCTGCTTGATGAAAATCCATATTTATTAATTAAATAAAAATAAAACATAGTTTTATTTGATTTTCATATTTATTATATAATTCAGTGACAGCTGTTTCGGTACACTGTACTTTCTTCACACATGTTAACAAATTATGAATTGTGTTCCAACTGATCTAAGCAACAATACAACAATATTTATTTAAATTTTTAAAAAGGGGATTCATTCAAAATCAAGTAGAGAATTTAACAGTTTTTTACTACTTTTAAATTTATTAATTTCTACAGCCTCCAAAAGAGGTAAGAAGTTAGATCTTTTGGAGGCTGTAGAAATTAATACATTTAAAAGTAGTAAAAAACTGTTAAATTCTCAACTTGATTTGAATGAATCCCCTTTGTTAAATTTAAAAATATAAATAAATATCGTATTGTTGCTTAGATCAGTTGGAACACAATTCATAATTTGTTAACATCGTCTGAAGAAGGTACAGTGTACCGAAACAGCTGTCACTGAATTATATAATAAATATGAAAATCAAATAAAACTATGTTTTATTTTTATTTAATTAATAGTTAAATTTATATGTTGATAGTGTTTGAATTTTTTTTAAATTTATATATATATATATTTTTTTTTTTAAATGCTAGTTATGTATGTTATTAATATAGTTCAAGCATATATTCATCATCAAAATTTGGATATGGCCTATTGGCCTGTTCTATTTCCCATAGTAATATGAAGTAATCTTTTCAGCATATATTTGGTCTCCTTATATTTCATTCTACCTGAGGTCTGTAGTACTTATTTCTCAATTTTTTTTGTCCAAGTTATATATTTGTATGATGAAAAGTTAAAAATTAAAATGTACCTGTTGGTAGGTGCCGTCATCCTCAACTTTGTTAAAATATTGTATATAAAATTAACTGGAGCGCTTTCAGATGTTATCTTCCATCTTCTGCAGGTTGAGCTTCCGAAAGCACTCCAGTTAATTTTATATACAATATTTTAACAAAGTTGAGGACCAACAGGTACATTTTAATTTTTAACTTTTCATCATATGACTTCACCTCAACGGAATTTGATATGAATTTTACTAGTATTGAATATATATTTGTAGTTCATTCCTTAAATTTTTGTTTCTTTTATGTTACCTTAAAGAATATCGAACTACAGATTTCAGGAAACACATTTAAATGTTCATATTATTAGTTTTTAAACATCTTAATGATCTTTTCAAATATAATTGTTCATCATTAAGGTGTTTAAAAACAAATAATATGAACATTGAAAGAAGCACTACTGGCTTTATAAGTAATGTTTAAATTCCCAATAAAAAGTCTTCTTAATAAAGAAGCTGCCATTTGCAAAAATTGTAGCAACGGCTCGTAGCATTTGGAATTATGTATAAGAGAAAAATACGCGCTTAGACCTGGAGGCCTAGGTAGTTCACTTGGATAGAGCATTGACATAGAGAGTGAAAAGGTCCTAGGTTCAAACCCCAGTCTAGGCATATATTTTTCTAAATCAATGGTAAAGAGAAAAATTTCTTTTACCATTGATTTACAATAATTTAATTTTGTTCATTAATTTACTTATTTCTATCATAGTAATAGCTTTAGCTTCTCAATATTAATTTAGTACATTTTTTTTTCAAATATAACACAATTAAAGTTTCAGTTTTTGTTAATGAATATTTCTTGCCCCAAGTGTCAATCACATATTTTAGGATTTTATTTTAAGCTGAAAGATAAATCTCACCTGTCCCTAATAGAAATTATACAGGAAATTGTAAAAATGTGAAATATGAGATAGGACATAGAGGATGCTCTGCTAAACAATTTAAGATAGGAACTTATGATCAGCAAAGCCAGCATAAGTGGATATCCAAATTACTCGCCATACAATGTGAGCACCAGTCCTACAGGTTTTAAAACTGGTCATAGAATAATGATCAAATCCAAAGTATCGAGGCCGCTCAGACATATGCTTTACACATTGGTGTTCTACCAATTGAGCTATCCAGGTAACTATGCCCATGCACAAATTTCTCTCTCTTTAATCTTGTCTAGCCCCAGTATTCAAATAAATTTATTTATTAATGAATGAGTTGGAGAAAATGCTTTAACATTTCATCTCACAAGGTTTTTAAATGTTAAAGCATTTTCTCCAACATTATTCATTAATGTAAATACGTCATAGTGTTTCCTCCCACTGTAATTTTAATTAAATTCATTCATTCTTTAAATTCATCTCATATTTTGCTCTCTCACTTTGATTAGTTTCAAAGGTCATTACCTCCAATAGCCATCTCAACACTCATTTTTGATGATGAGGGCAATGACTTTTGAAATTAGTCCAGGTGAAAAGCGAAGTATGAGGTGAGGTATAAAGAACCAGTTATTTTCCTTGATAAGACCAAGAGTATGATTTCATATCAATTTTGTATTTAAATGTTCAATGTTTTATCTAGATCTTTCCAAAACGATGTTTATTTTAATTCCACAGATGGAGAATGGGTTCTGCCCAAGGAGAAGATTCTACTTGTGAAGTACCCATGTGTTGAAGCAAATTCCCAGGATTACTATCGTGCTAATAATACTAATTTCACATGTTCAGATTGTGGAAAAACATATTCTTGGAAGACTTCTTTAATCCGTCACAAACGAGAAGAATGTGGAAGGGAACCTCACTATCAGTGCCCATTTTGTTGCAAACGAACAAAGCTCAGATGTAACTTGCTGAAGCATATAAGGAATTGTCATCCCAGCGAAATAATTTAAATGAAACATAATTATATTTTGAGATTATATAAAGAAGGTACCGTAATTGATCTGTTCTATTTTCCTCTTCATTTGAATTCTGAGCTTACAGGAAATAAGTGTTTAATCAATAAATGGACAAGATAAGTTAAATTTAAATTAATATTGAGAAGTAAACATTATAAGGTTATATCATTAATAGTGAGTGGAGAACATATTTTAATCGACTCACCTCATACATTTTCAAACTTCTTTGATACGACGGTTTCAGACAAAATCATGTCCTTCTTCAGTCATGGCTTCCACTGATGAAATTCCATGATTGTTGATTTCTTTAGTGACATCACTTCTTGTGCTGCCATCTTTCGTTAGGAATTATAAACTTTGTAATTAAATTTTTATCCACTGGAATATCGAAATTCATAGATCGATATTTATTCTTCTGAATGAATATCATTTCCCAAATTGATGTTCCGGTGGATAAAATTTAATTACAAAGTTTATAATCCCAATGAAAGATGGCAGCACAAGAAGTGATGTCACTAAAGAAATCAACAATCATGGAATTTCATCAGTGAAGCCATGACTGAAGAAGGACATGATTTTGTCTGAAACCGTCGGTATCAAAGAAGTTTGAAAATGTATGAGGTAAGTCAATTAAAATATGTTCTCCACTCACTATTAAAGATAAGTTAAATCAAATTTGAAGTGAAAAATTTTTGCCCAGACCGGGACCTGAACCTGGGACCTTTGGTTTACCATGCCAATGCTCTTTCCAACTGAGCTATTGGGGCGAGCTCCAATCTAGACACAAATATTTAAAAAAAGTTATGTGTATTCTGGTCATCTCCCAAACATTTTGCACACTCTGAAGAAGTTGATAACCCCGGATTCTGGGTTATAAAGATGTTTGTTCCTTAGTTTCTTATAAGATTAACATTGCGTAACATACATTTATTTTATGTTAATATTTGAAAGAAGTGACACTATGAGGTTTATTTTAAATAATAAGACTCACTTCACATTTGTAGATTTTTGAAGACCCAGGTTTTGACATGCGAAGCTTCATTATCAATTCTTTCTAATTCAATTTTTTTATATATCAATTGATTTTGGATCAGTTTTTCAAGCTGATTTCAAATCTGTGATTACTTTTTCTCAAATGTTAAAAGGTCTGTAGATATAACAATTTAACTTAAAAATCACTATGAGGTTTAATTTAAGATTTAAATTAAAATTCTTTATATCCCACCTCATATCCAGTATTCTAATTTTATATAGCAACAGAGGGAGTAAGAAGCAGTTCTCCTAAACGACATAACAGTGGTCGAGATATTACTGAAGATGAAACCACCTAGGTTTTGAAAACTAGTATAATTAGAAGATTGGATATGAGGTGAGGTATAAAGAATTTTTATTTATATCTTAGATATGACAATGTTTTAATTTTTATCTTACCAAATCACAGCATGATTTCTAGAGGTAATTGCAGAAATTCACCAAACTTTTCACTATTTCCAGAATTTGGAGAGAACCAAACAAGCCATCATGACATTTTCAACATGCTTTATTAATTTGATAATAATTCTATGATGGGAATTAACATTATGAGTCAATTCACAATTTTTATAAGTGTTCTTTCATTCTAATAATGAAGTTTCACATTAGAAATGTTTATTTATATAAATGCAGGGGACTTGACAGAAGTCATTGTCCATAATTATGAGAAAACAAAATAATATACAATAATACAATAGAACATTATAGCAAAACAGAAAGTTTGGTTCTTCTTCCCAGTATCTATCCTTGAGCGTAGCAGAGTGAAGTGCCTGACACTGTAGCAGGTGGTTTCTGTCCATGCTCCACGAACACCAACATTAGAAATGTAAAAAATGGAGAAGTAGAAAAATCTGCAGAAGCTGCACATGTCTGCTCAGAAAAACATAAAATTTATGTAAACCCTAAATTATTAAAAAGAAAATACAAAAGAACTCACCATTTAGAAGAATATCTACATCCAGAAGAATAAAAATAGGATCATGATATTTTTAAATCGTTAGAAAGTACATTACGAGGTTTAATTTAATAATTGAGTTTGTCATATTTAAAGAGAAAAATTATACGCTCACGACCGGGACTTGAACCCGGGACCATTGGTTTTTCTAGTCCAAGTGCTCTACCATTTGAGCTACCTGAGCAAGTACCGATCTAAACGCAAATCTTTCTCTATATACGTTTGCGTTTAGATCGGTACTTACTCAGGTAGCTCAAATGGTGTAGGCACTTGGACTAGAAAACCAAGGGTCCCGGGTTCAAGTCCCCGGTCTGAGCGTATAATTTTTCTCTTTAAATATGATTTATCATCATTGAGATGTATGAAATTAATAATAAAAACATTGAATTGAGTTTGTATTTTTTTTTAACATTCTTACCTCATATGATGTTTAGATGGACATATGTTTCAAGGCTGTTGCCCCATCTTCAGCCATGTACAATTATAGGATCATGAATTTGGAAATTCCCAGGGAAAAGGATTTGATTTACAATTTCTTCGGTTTACCGAAAGATGGAGTGGGAATTGAGATCCAAGGCTGATAACTGAAATCAATGGTCTGGACAAGCTGATGATGATATGGACAACATATTGAAATATGTCAAATTAAAAAACCAAATATTATGAGGTAAGATGTGCTAGATTCACCTTATTTGTTAAGAAGAACTCATAGTGTTACTTCCTATTATTATTGAATCTCCAAATAAAGCGAACCCTTTTCGGTATGCTAGGGTTTTAATTACAAATACAATTAATTGTTGAATGCAGGCTTTCACGGCCGGTAATCATAATGTTAAGAGATTCTGGGCTATATGGCTGTGATCCATTACTGGTGTTCCTACCACAGGTAGGTGTAGAAACACGAGTAATGGACCATGGCCACATAGCCCAGAATTCTTAACATAATAATACAATTAATTATTTACATTCATTTACAGTATACTTAATTTCAGTGTTACATATCAATATAATAATATATAAAATGACAGTAACACTACCATGAGCAAAGATCATCTTGCTAGCTGTGAGGGCTCTGAAGACGTCACCTACAAGAACTCTGGCAGGGACTGTATTGGGAAGCAAGAAAGCAAATGGAACACATCCAAGCTAATGGGCATTAGACTACTACTACTTACTATAATATATAAAATAAGTCTTCCTATTATAATTTGTTAATATATTTTATTATTATTTTTATAATAATTGGTTACCAAATACTGTACACAGTGGATGCCTTCAAATTTATTTTGAGATGTGAACATAGCATGTAACTTGACAAAAATATAATCTTTCGAGCCAACCTTAAGCTTACAGTTCAATGTGGCCTTTTGCATTGTGACAGCCGTTCACGGCCAAGAGGAGGAACTTAAAAAATCCTATCAGCATCGAATAGGTAATGGTGACAATGGAGTTATTTTAAAAGGCAGATGGCGACTATTTGCATGATGTTGAGAATGTTGATTGTAAGTTGTTGAATATTACTTAAAAAAGAAGAAAATAAAAAAGAGGAACTGCTTGAATGATCTTACAATGGATGAGGGCCTGAAACTAAACTTCATTAGTTTCTATGTAGATCTGCCCCTCATATATTTAATATTAAAATATTGAAATTAGATTTTTTATCATCTAGTTCTAATAACATTAAAGAACATGATGAAATATATTAACTACATCTTTAGTACATATAATAAAAATTATATGATAAAATTATATAACCCATCAGCGAGGAGTGACGTTGCACCGCCTCGCATGATTTCTTTACTGGAACTAGTTCTTATTTTCAGAAAAAGATTCACTAAATAAATGATTAAATAATATTATTTTGTAGAGGAAAGATTACCCTTTTATAATAACGTAACTCATTTTTAAATTGTGTAATTTTGTTTTCTAATTTACAAATTTAAATGCCATTCCAAGAAATCCTCCTGCAGCTCCTCCCATGCTGATGGGTTAAATGTGGTAAAATTGCATCTCAAATTTAATTAATTCCAGAAAAAATTAAGATATATATATTTTATAAGAAGGCAATTTGTTTATTTCATGCATAGAAATATATTTTATTTGTATCAAAAGCACTGATTAATATATTTAATTTTAAAATTAATCTTATGTTGCATTTTAAATAAAAGTAAAATGTATTTTATTGTTTTTGCAATAATTTATGTAATATATGTAAGATATTGATAAATATATACACACTTTGTATACCATAACATTATTAAAGATATATTTAATAAGTTACAATTTATATTGGATTGTTCAGAGCACAAATAGACCAAGTCCAAAAAACTATGCTAGGCCTATTTCTTGAAAAAAAAACAAATTGATGTTTAAAATAATTCTAAATAATTTTCTCTATGATCCTAGTTTAAGATTGATTAAATTTAAACTGTAATTTCAAACAGCTTTATTTTAAAATACTCCTTAATAGAATTGTTAATGAGTGGTTATTTTGACTCACCTCGTATTTCTTGTTTTTTATGCACACCTCATATTTCTTGTTTTTTATGGAGACCAGGTTAGTCACTTCTGCGCGACATGTGTTGGAATGCATCGACAATGTCGCACAGAAGCGACAAAACCTGGTCTGCATAAAAAAACATGAAATATGAGATGAGCCAAAAATAACAAACTCATTAACAATTAAAATAAACCTTATAGTGTTATTTTCTACGTACATTAAATAAAACACTTAATAGAATTATGGATTAATACTTTAACATCTTCTTTCTCCAAACATGACATGCTGGATTTGATCTTCTTATGCTCTGAACCATCCGTATATTGTAGATATGAGTATATTATATCTAATCACCTCATTTTTTTTCTAAAATTTCCATTTAGTGGTGTTGGGGTAACTGTTTGCTTTATTTTTTAAAGTAATTTTGCCAATGTAAGTTTACATGCAGTTGTAGATTTGTATACTTACCAACCTTCTTACAGATGAAAATACAATAGGAAGTAACATTATGAGGTTCTATTCCACAAATAAATTGGGTCTGCCTTCATATTACCTCATATTTTGTTGCTTCTTGTAACACATGTTTCAAAGCGAATGAAATATGAGGTAAGATGAAGACAGATTCAAGTTATTTATTATTTATTTACTTCTTATAGAATTTACAACGCAGATAGCTGATAGCTGTAGCCTACAGCTGAAACCAATGATAATGATTGCTAAAAATCTGAAATTTTAACAAACTTTTTATTAAATTTATTCTGGGTATCTACTATTTAAAAAAAATGATATAGTTTGTACAGCTTCATCTATCTTTTCTTTTTTCTTAATGGATAATGTCTATGGCTGGCCTATTACATAGTCTAAATACCATTTATTATATTTATCTGCAATATATTTAATTCTTTCTGCGATTTCTTAAAGATAAGAGGAATAATTATATATAATACACAATCATGAGCTTAAATAAAATGAGATGCACAAAGAAATTAAACATAGACTCAGTTCTGGAAATGCGTGCAATTTACAATACAGGATCTTGTTGTCCCAACTCTCTCAAAAAGTTAAACTGAAGATGGATATAAACAGTTCTATTATATGGATGCAAAACTTAGATGCTTACTTTAAGGGAAGAGAAAAGATTATGAGTATTTGGGAATAAGTTCTTAAGAAAGTTTTTGGACCAAAGAGAGATGAACAGACGACTTCATAATAGTGTCCAAACAGCTCTTCTGCATAATATAAACATTCCACCCATCCCCCAAAGTGTGTTTTGTATAAAATATGACTCAATTATGGACTGGGATCACGTGACTTACCAGTACTGTGTTTAAACACAAAAGTGTGAACTTATTGGGAAGAAGAAGATGAATAGCTTTTTACAAGTATCTCCAGTATTAAATAAATAAAGTATAGATGTTTGTCTCTAAAAAATGAGTACCAGATGCTTGTTCTGGTGGTAAATGCAGCTATCATACATGGCTGACAACCTGGCTGACATCAAGATTGTCTAGAAAAAAGTGGGAGTCTTAACCTTCCGACTACCCCAAGAGTCTCCTATGGCCTGTAATGGGATCACTAAAAACAAAATAAAAAACATTCTTCAATGTTTTTATTACCTCACCTCATATCCTTTTTCATCTATACTGCAGTTTCGGAGCTTATCACCTTATCACCATCATCAGTAGCCTCTGGTCGACCAGTTGTTTCTTGCAGTTTCTTCTTCTATCGGTGGACCGATGAACCTCTGGATCAGGTCAAAATTTGCGGGAGTTTCGAAATTCATGAGTTATCTTTCTTGTTTTTTTTTTTTGTTTATTACCTCACCTCATATCCTTTTTCTTCTATACTGCAGTTTCAGAGCTTATCTCCATCATCAGTAGCCTTGGTCGACCGGTGTTGTGTCGTTTTTGACGGTTTTCTTCTTACTTCTATCTGTGGACCGATGAACCTCTGGATCAGGTCAAAATTTGTGGGAGTTTCGAAATTCATGACTTATCTTTTCTTGTTTTTTTTAATAAAAAAAAACAAGAAAGATAAACTCATGAATTGGATAAAAAGAAACAAGAAAATAAATTCATGAATTTCGAAACTCCCGCAAATTTTGACTGATCCAGAGGTTCATCGGTCCACGATAGAAGTAAAGAAAACCGCCAAGAAAATGACACAACACCGGTCGACCAGAGGCTACTGATGATGGAGATAAGCTCCAAAACTGCAGTTAGAAGAAAAAGGTTATGAGGTGAGGTAATAAAAACATTAATTTAATCTTAATTTAAACTTCATAGTGTTCTTTCCCTGTGAAAGTTAAATACATTTTTCATTGTTATATTTAATGTTCCAATCCTGGACAACTTTATTTCTTGAAAAGAAAAATTACTGTAAAATGCTCATAACATACTTCAATAGAAGCTGTCAGAGGGCATTGCTGATACCTCTGGCTATCATCCTTCAGACGTAAGAGAATTGTATAAGAGGAAAGAAAAACTAATGCTTGTATCAGTGCTTGAATACTGTAATGGATTGCTTATTGATGTATAGAGTCAGAGATCCAGGATTTGAGTCCTAGTTCAAACATTAATTTTTCTTTAAAAAAAGTAATAAATATGTATTTATTTTTTAGATATTCAAATAATAAAATGTTTTTACGGTTAAATGGATGGTGTGCATTAAACTTGAGTCAAATGTTAAACACAAAATTGACAAGATTTAGAACTAATGACTTCTTAAATTTTGAATTTGTCATTTGATAATTCTATTGATAAATCAGAACCTTGTAATGTATTTGTTTTAAAACAATAACTTTTATATAAAATACTTTTACAAAAATGCAGTGTTCTTTAAAGCATTTACAATCAATTGCATAGTCTGTATCATGACCATGGTTTTATAATTTTTTTTTATTGTTTCCATGACAACTAAGTCTATGATAAAACTGAAGATCTACTGCAATAGGAATACAGTTACAACCATTATCATTGTTAGATTGTGTTTTTTGCAATTACTGTTAAAGTATAATTGCAAAAAAGTGAGAAATTATATATATATTTTATTTTTATTTATTATTTATTTATTATTCCGGCTTTTACAATGAATATACATTTTTCCGGTATCCATGTTCACAGTTAACTACACATTTGTTTCAACACATTTTTCCATATATATATATATATATATATATATATATATATATTAAAATTGAGTTATGTACTTTTCTAGATTTATTAATGATGTCACTATGCTCTGTCATATATTGTCTGCTTGGTATTCAGTAACTTATAAAGTAACTAACTAACTCACTGACACTACCGAACCTGTAGGTTCATGGCAGCATGGTCATAAGCTCTCCATACACTCCTATCCTGAGCTAATGTTTTCCAATCATTCCCTGTATAATCTACTTCCCTCAAATCATAGTTACTCCCATCAGCGTGGAATGACGTGCAGTGCCCGCATAAAATAAACACTACTTTCTGTGCAGAGTGCTGATCAAGCATGTTAAACAGCACCACGTTTGTTTTATTATGATTCTTAATGAAAATATACCAAGGAACAGGCTTTATGAACTGCCATCTCATAGAGGAAATATTAAAATTTCCTTTAACATAGAATATATATTTAAATGCTCCCACACTGAGGGTTAATGTTATTCTCCCACCTCATTCTTGGTCTACCAACTGGGGTTTTCCCTCTGGTTTTCCTACAAGAAGCTTCTAAAGTAAATAGATAATTTCCACATTTTTAATGGACATAGAGAACATCATTGTAAGTGTACATGAACTTACAAAAATGTAACTAGGCATCCACTTGATTTTATGTAAAGTAATACTTATTGTGAGGGCTGAATAACTCTGTCTCCATCTTGACAAATCATGTATATAGTCAGATTCCAAATACTGGTTCATTTTTCCCTTCCTTCAGAATTACCCTTACAACTGGACTGTAGTTCTATCTTGTGCTATACTTATTGTAAAGTTTCCAAATTTTATTTTTTGTCTCTATTGTATCTCTATTTTTTTATTGTTTACCTTCTATATTGTTATATTTGTCAGTTTTGGCAACCTTTATTTGGGTAGGTTTATTAAATAAAAGTAATTGTTATAATAGTCAGCTGCAGTGGACTAGTGGTTATGTTCCTTGCCTCTGGTCCTGAGGGTCGCAGATTCAACCCACCTAAGGATCGATGGATTTTTTAGGATGGAAGTATCCAAGGAACTAGTCCTATGGGGAAGGACTTTTAGCCATGGGTCCCGATTCTGAAGATTTTCATGCTTGTAAAAGATCTTCAAGACTGAATTAAAGAGGCCTCTAAGCAAAATTTATTGACCTTCTTTATTCTAGTAATACCTTAGTTGCCTGCTAGATGTCTCATTAGGTCGGTATGTTGACTGCATACCATTTATGACATCTATGGGCAAATAAGCATAACTATTTTTTTACAATTGTATATGAATAAAGGAATGTTAACATTTGTATCATAGAGCTTGAATAGTGCAATGGAAACATACTCATACAGCGAACGAGAGGTCCTGGTTCAAATGTTAATTTTTATTTTTAAAAAAAGGGTAAATTAACTTGGTCTAGTAGCTCCTAACAAAGGAGACGCTAAGGCGCAACGTTGGGTTACACCTTAGTAGATAAATAGAATACTTACAGTGTGGGCTGAATAGTTCTCTCTCCATATTGAGAAATTGTGTATATAGTATAATTTAGTTAAGGACGACTGACTCACCAGGTACCAGTTTTATAATTAATATCTTATCATGTATATAGTCAGACTCCAAATACCGGTTCTTCATTTTTTACTTCCTTCGGAATGACCCTTTCAACTACATTGTAGTTCTATCTAGTGCTATACTTATTGTAAATTTTCCAAATTTTATTTTTTGTCTCTATTGTATCTCTATTTTTTTATTGTTTACCTTCTATATTGTCAGTATATTTGCTCAGTTTTGACAACCCTTATTTGGGTATGTTTATTAAATAAAAATAATTGTTATAATAAAATAAAATAGATTTTATTCACAAGTGAAAGTTTAGTATTGAGTTTCTAGAGCTTGTAGACAGGAACTGTCAGGAAACATGTTGTTTTAGTGCTACATAATAACAATATGAAATATTTTGCTTTACCTAGGTCAATAAGCCAAGCATTAATTTATTTCCAGTATAATTGTTTCCAAGGCCTGTAAGCAAAATTTACCGAATTTTCCTGCCCTAGTACTACCTTGGTTTCCTAGATGTCAGTATGAGGCGGAATGCTGACCATGAACCACTCAAATGACATCTAAACGAAAACAAGTGTAACGAAAATTAGTATGGTTCAAATTCTTCCCTGTAGGGGGAGAGCACCTAAATCTCTGTTAAGAGGAAACATGGGCTTACAAAAAAAAAATTGTTTCCCAGGGAGCTTTTTTATGTTTTTTCTTTTGCTGTCCAGTACATAGCAGCTAAATTTTTACTGTCACTCAATCTTGAATTAACTTTGGACATACTATGGTATTAGAAGATTCTGGGCTATAAGTCCATTGGTCCATAACTGGAGTTTCTCTCAGATGTTTCTCCCTCGACTAGAGAGGGCATCTTCAGTGGCAAGTTCTTCTATATATTCAAATAGAAGAACTCGCATTGAAGATACCATTCATAGTCGAGGGAGAAATGTCTGGGAGAAACACCAGTTATCTGACCAGGAACGCCACCTAGAAGAACTCGCCTCTGAAGATGCTATCCGTAGTTGAGGGAGAAACGTCTGCGAGAAGCATCAGTTATGGACCACAGCCTTATAGCCCAGAATTTTCTAATACCATGACTATCAGCCTTGAAAGCCTGCATTCTACAATTTGAACATTTTAGTTCTGGTTCATAATTTAAGTATTACACAGAAAGGATATAGGAGATTTTAGTGTGGTAATCCAATTTTTGGAGAACATAATGGCTTATTTACATTCAGCTAAACCAGTGATCTTTTTTCTTTATTTTTTTATTTGGTGTTATTAATTATTCTAAACATATTGTTAACTCATGAGGGAAAGCAGATACGATAACCTTATTTTCTCTTAGGTGCAAGATAAAGTGCAAAAAATTAATTATGTTTGGTCATAATATAACAAGAAGATACTTAACAAATTTCTACTGTTTTGTTAATGTGTTTTATTTGCTGAAAAATATATTTCCTTTAGTTCAGACCGTAACATGTTTTCTTTTCAGATGCTTTCAACTACTGTCAACAGAGTTCTGGGATATTTACAGATCCTTCGTTAAAAAAGACTTTTCTTCAGAATCCTTTAATCAATTTTCGACAGTCTCCACAGATGGGATCAAGAAATTTAGACCAACATGACTCAAGAGGATGTGGATTGTACGCTTGCAATGATTGTGGAAAGTGTTACCGTTGGAAAAGAAATCTCATGAGTCACAAACGATTTGAATGTGGAAAAGAACCTCAGTTTCAGTGCCATACTGTCCTCACCGATCTGCACAGAAGAGTAATCTTAACACACATATAAAAATTACAATCACGCTCATGCAAATTTTCATAATTTATCATCCACATATAAATTTCAAATGTGATTTATTTTCTAGTATGTAATGCTCCAAACTTCCATGACAATTAATATAATTAATTTGGGAATTTTTACATTATGAGTTTTTTTTAATAAGAATCAAATGAACCGTGAATTCTTCTTAGTTGTATGAGGTAAGAAGAATTCACGATTCATTTGATTCTTATTCCATGACAATGTCAAAACTATAAATCATCATTGGACAATGAAAACCTATTAAATCTGTTAATAAATAATGTGAATTCGGAGTCATCTTACCTCATAACTTGTTTTGTTCTATTTGAACTAGTTTTTTCAGACTGTTAAAATTTATGTTGTTGGCCCTGGATGTTGGCTACCATTCCATCCTTTGGCTGACCAAAGAACTTATAAATCAAATCTTTTTCCTGGAAATTTCAAAATTTGTAATCTTTTTTTTTTTTTTTTTTTGTAGATCAAGTCCACTGCTGTGGTCTCGAGGTAGCGTGCTGCCTTGTCATATGAAAAACAAAATGTGTCTTAACAACCCTAATTCATAAACATATAACAAAATTTTAACATCAACTAATGTAAAAACAAACATGTATTAACCTAGAAATCCTAGCTCTGATAATCACTCTCCATTTCTAGTAAATAGTACTATTAATTAATGTTAAAAATTGAATTCGTGGAATTTTCATCTTGACCATTCAATCTGAAGGAAAAGTACAATCAAATAGTAATAATGCAAAATATTCGAAGATGTAATTTTAAAATTGCTTCTGTGGTGTAACATTAGTATGTCTGACTGGAATCCTATGGGTTCAAGTTCACTTCCCACCCCTGTGCCACTTAATTTTTAACTGAATATAAGATACTGGAACAGGGTCCACTCATGATGATGAATAGTTATTTGATATGAGAAGTAGTGAAATCAGCTTAAAACAATTGAAACTAGAGTGATGGATTGCATCATAAACCACGTAACTCCGTGTAGTGTCAATTGTTAGTGAAAGCAACTACTTCAGTTGACCTTAGCTCTTCAGAGATGTCATACCACGGACTAATATATATTAAGAAAGTTTTCTTGGGATTTATATATATAATTTTAAAAATATAATGATAAAATCCTGGTTATGTGGTCATGTACAATACAATATTAATAATGTTTTTTAGGCTTCAATTTACATTCTAATGTCGAAGCATTAAAATTTAAATAATATTATGTTATTTGTTTTAATATACTGGTATGCATATTGATAAAGTTGTTATATTCCATTTACAATTTCCAAGAGAAGAAAAATGCCAAAATAATTCCAAAAATGTTTATAATATATTTTATGTCAGTCATTATTTGTAATGGTAGATGTTGATTATATTCGGCCACGGTGGACTAGTGGTTATGCTCCTTGCCTCTGGTCCCAAGGGTCACGGGTCAAACCCGGCCGGGGTCGATGGATTTTTTAGGACGGAAAATCCAAGGAGCAAGTCCTCCGGGAGGGACTTTAAGCCATGGGTCCCGAGTCTGAAGATTTTCAGGCTCGTAAAAGACCCTTAAGCCTGAATGAAAGGCCTCTAAGTAAAATTTACCGAATTTTCCCGTCCTAGTACTACCTTGGTTTCCTAGATGTCAGTATGAGGTGAAACACTGACCACGGACCACTCAAATGACATCTATACAAAAACAAGTGTAACTAAATTAGTATGGTTCAAATTCTTCCCTGAAGGGGGAGAGCGTCTAAATCTCTGTTAAGGGAAACATAGGCTTACAAGAAGAAGAAGAAGAAGATATTGATTATAATAGTTGATTGAAGGCTTTCACGGACAGCAATCCTAATGTTAAGAGATTCGGGCTATGTGGCCGTGGTCGATTACTGGTGTTTATTCCATACGTTTCTCCCTCAACTGCAGAGGGATCTTCAGTGGTGAGTACTTCAGGTAGTTAAATTAAATGTTTCTTACCTCTCCTCATATAAATCTTCTAAGTTGATCATGATTTCGAGACCATAACTGTCTCATCTTCAGAACTTTCTTGGCGACTGGTGTTATGTTGATCGGAAGAAACTCTTCTTCTTCCCTCTGTTGGTGGACTGATGAATCTCTGGATCAGGTCAAAATTTGCGGGAATTTCGAAGTTCATAAGTTTTCCTTTGTTTTTCTGAATGTGGATCTTTTCCAAAACTGTGAGTTCTTTTTGTTTGTCTATTTGTTTAATTAGACTGGATTTTGATTCAATTAAATGTTTTTCGGACCAAGCATGAGCAGCTACTGCTGACTTTTCCATTTCTCCATTTTCGATGTTCTTTCACCCTTTTTTCAAATTTCTTTTCGTTTTTTCCAATATAAATTTTGTCACAATCCCTGCATTTGATCTGGTAAATTCCTGATTTGTTTTCATTTTTTATTGGTTTTAATTATCCTATTAAGGCTGTATTCATTCTTTGGTGCTAATCTTATATTAAACTTTTTGAAAATTTTTTGAAATTTATAGTGTTTCAATGGATGGTAAGTGAATTTCTTGAATTTTATTTTTTCTGTTTCTTTTATAAGTGTGCTTTCATTTATTAATTTTTGTCTTTTAAATTTATTTATTTTCTTGTGTACCATATTTTCTTCATAACCATTATCTGTTGCAACATTAATTATGTGTTCTTTTTCTTTTTTCATAGTTTTCTTTGCTCATAGGTGTATTTACCAATCTATGTGTCAAACTATTGAATATTGCCTCTTTATGAGCAAAATGGTTGAAACCTGAAGCTTTAATATAGTTGTCATCATCATCATCTTCAAGGTATGGGCCTGTTGGCCCGTTCCGCTCCCCGGCGCACTACATGCTGCAGGCGCAGGCTGTCCTTCCAACGACGTTTTGGTCTTCCTACATTTCTTCGATCTAGAGGCCTATAATGAAGCAGCTGTTTTGATAAATGATAATTTGACATTCTTTGTATATGCTCAAACCAATTATGTTTATTTGTGTGTATTTTCTCGTTTATATTATAGATTTGTAGTTCATCTCTGATATCTTGACTTCTCTTTTGATCTCTTACAGATACAACTGCAATATGTGTATTCTTTCTATAAATTCCAAATTCTATCTTGTTTTCTTCATTTCTTAAAGTGAGATCTAAAAATGGGATTTGACTTTCATTTTCAGTTTCCATGGTAAATTTTATAGTTCTACTCTGAATGTTCAACAGCTTTAAAGCATCCTCTATTTGCTTGTGATTCACAACTTCAGGTAGTGTTTCCTGGTCGAGCCTCCAACAAGGGAACACTACCTGAAGTACTCGCCATTGAAGATTCCTTCTGCAGTTGAGGGAGAAACGTATGTAATAAACACCAGTAATCGACCATTGCCACATAGCCCAGAATTTCTTAACATTATTGATTATAATAGATTTTCAGTTGCAACACAGATGTTGAAAGGAAGACAGGAAGACCAAGACTTAGATGGCTGGATGATGCGGAGGATGGATGTCAGGAGATAGAGACTTAAGGGGAAGTTTGTTAAAGAAGGGTCCTTCATGGACTGTAATACCATGTAGCAGTAGTATATATTCATTATACCAATTTGTAGATTTCAGAATTTGAGTCTCCCTCTTTTTATTCTTCCTTAAGTCATTTTCAATCACTTGAGTTAATTGTTACAAAGAGATTTCCAGCCATCTGTGTCCTCCCATAGAATTTTTAGTAATGTTTATAAAATTTTCAAAGGCCACATTTAAACCACCACAATTATTTTATGCTTAAGGCAAGTAAAATAAGTTAATAAATAATTATCTTTTAAAATTTGTCAGCAGGTAGTGATTATTATAAACAACAATAATAATAATAAAATTAGAAGAAGAAGAATATTTTAAACAAAAATTAAAGTGATTTGCAATTTTTACAGAATGAAACTGCAGACATGGCTCACAAATGTAGCCTGCACAGAGGTTCAATTTTTGATCAGAAAGTGGATTTTTGTGAGATTAGAACTCTTTTTTTCTCCTTGAGCCAAGTGAAAATATATTTTAAAAAATAACAGTTTGAATTTGTCAATCAAAATGTTTTCTAGCTCCAGCTCAGGGCCATTATTAGACTAATTATACTCGTATCATACAAATGTATATGTATATATTTCACAAATTCAGAAGATGATTATATCATTCACTATGCATCAGGAACATGCAAAAAAGAAAAATAAATGTGATTCTAATGTTATTAACTGTCGCAGTCAATAGAATTACAAACATTTGAAAATAAAGTTCTTAAAAATTTTTGGTCAAAGAGAGATAAATAGAAAGGCAAATGGATTGAGAAGACTACATAACAGTGGACTACATGGTCATTATGAGAAACCATATATAATAAGAACAGTTAAGTCTTGTAGGCTGTGGTGGACAGGACATGTGGCACAAATGGGGAGCGAAAGAGGGTCATGGAAACTTCTTGTAGGAAAATCAGAGGGAAAGTTCCCAGTGGATATACCAATAATGAGGTAGGAGAATAATAATAATAATTTGAAGGAAGTAGATTATACAGGGGATGATGGAAAACATTAGCTCAGTATAGGGATATATGGAGAGCTTAAGACAAGCCAAGAATCTACATGTTTGACAATACCATTGAATTTGTTAGTCATATCCAATAGGCATAATCCATTTATATATATATATATATATATATATATATAATACACATGGGCATGAGCTATCCATACATCCCTAACCTGAACTAATATTTTCTAGTCATTTTCTATATAATTCATTTCCCTCAAATGTTGATCAACGGTATTCTGCCATCTTATTTTTGGCTTATCTATTGAATGCTTTCCATTTGTTTTTTCCTATAAGCAGTTTATATTCCAATCTTTCATTTCCCTTTCACATCACATGTCCTGTCCATCACAGTCTGTTATTATTACTTCTGCTTTCCTTTAATGGTCATATACTGTAGTTTCCTCCATTCACCTGTCTGATCATCTCTCTTTGTTCCAAAAAAAAATTCCAAATGCTTTATTCTCAAATACTTGATACTTGTATTATTTTCTCCTCTCTGAAAGCAAGAGACTATGTTTCTGCATCCATATAATAAAATTAGAAGAATAGTCTTTTTGTATGGATTTAGTTGAATGTTTTTGAGAGAATTTGAAACATATATATGATTAAGAAAGTTTTCTTGGGTTTTCCGAGCCATGGATTCAAGGTCCATCCTTAGTAATTCTGCCCGAGGGCAGATCTTTCATGCCATGCTTTGCAGCTTTACTAGGGAATTGTAGGTGTGGTAGCTTCCTGTTGCTTTCCACACCGGTGAAGGATGGCGATGATAAGGATGATGATGATGGCCGGATGATTTTTGGGGTCCATTGGGCCCTAAGCTTCCTGACATTTGTCTTACCCCAAAAAAAAAAACCTCACCTAGGAACCTGTCCCAACCGGGAATCGAACCCGGGCCCGCTGCATGACAAGGCAGCATGCTACCTCGAGATCACAGCAGTGGATATATATATATATATATACACACAAATAGTGCTTGAGAATCAGTTTGCTATCATGATTAGTATAACTGAATGAGCTACATTTGTGAAGAAGTATTGGCATTCTGTAGAAAAAAGAAAACCAGTTACACATTTTATTCAAAAAAACTGTCATAGTGATAATTTTAGATGTTCAATCAGATATGTTATAGTGTCAGTGTGTGACAATAGCTATTCTATCTTCAGAATAAAACAGTATATTGAGTATATTTTCCAAAAATAACTGAAATTATAGTTCCTATCTGACATTTTTCACTGTAAATAATATGGGGTAATTTGCTATATTAGCAAATCTGTTTTAATGTTAATAAATTACACTAAAGGAGAAACATCACTGATGCATTTGAAATTTACTATGTGTGTTAATCTGAGTAGAAGATTGTTAATTCACATTTTTGCTGATATGTAAATTTAGTTGTCTAAGAATTATTTCAGAAGTTATTCAAATTATGATTTTCATGATAGTACAAACTTTTGATTCTGTCTGTTTTATTATCCAGTATTATTGATTATAACTCATTTATTTAGATATTTGTAACTTTTATTATTTACAAAACTATCATCATGTAGTAATGGCTGTATAATAATTATAGATTTTCAAAATAAATTCCACATGAAAATGTTATTATGTGATATTGTATTAAGTGAGGGCAGGTTTATTTTTAATTTTGATGTTGTGGCTCCAGGTTGAGAAAATCAATCATAACAGCTGGGGAACTCGACATACTGATTATCTGCCACCCTTGCTGTGGCTAGATAATCATTTACCCCTGTGATTAACACATGTGGATGTGAGGTCAGCAGCTGGATGCTAGGCAATGGCTTTCTAGGCCTGTCACACCATAAAGTTTTATGTTCATATTTTGGAAGAATTATTTATAGAACTCTAATTAATTGAAGCTTTACCCAGAATATGGGTACATAGATCTTTATTTTAGAAAGAAAATTTATGTTTGAACCGGGAGTTGAACCCCGGATCTCTGACTCCGTATGTTAGTGTGGTAACTGTTATGCCATTCGAACTTCCAATAGGAACGGCAGTTTTTTTTCCACTTATACAATTCTCCTTTCATCCGAAGGCTGATAGCCATCACTATCAACAACACCATCTGACGACTTCTGTTTTAAAGTTCGAATGGCATAACGGTTATCGCACTGATGTACAGAGTCAGATATCCGGGGTTCGACTCCCGGTTCAAACATAATTTTTCTTTCTAAAATAAAATGATATCCAATTATGGAAGTTTTAATTAAAAATATAACATAAAAAACATAGATCCTTTTTGGGAGAAAATTTTATCTGATTGTTTATGACAGAAACTAATTCATGTAGATTTTTGTTTTAGTATCATGGCCATAAAATACCATGTGATTAATCGATAACTGATTACTTATTAAATTATGTAGGTAGGAAATAACACTATGAGGTTTATTTTAATTTTGTTGAGTTGTTTCTTGACTCACCTCATACTTCTTAACTCCCTTGCATATCTAGATTTCGTCACTGTATTTGTGACATTCTCAGTGCTGTTCATATTCACAACTGACTCCAATGGTCTCCTCTCCTGCAGACTGACCTCCACTGGAGGAGACCATTGGACGTCAGTTGCGAATGTGAACAGCATTGAGAATGTCACAAATACAGTGACGAAATCTAGATATGCAAGGGAGTTAAGTAAGAGATGAGTCAAAAACAACTAAACAAAACTGATTATATTTCAATGTTATAATTTAAATTTTGACATTCACAATGATGGAGAAATTATTTGAAAAGAAAAATTATCACCTGAACTGGGATTTGAACTCAAGACCTCTTGCTTTAAATGCTAGTGTGCTACCATTTACATTATTCAGGCATCTCAGTGCAAACATTGCATCAGATGATAAGAGAATTGTATATGAGACAGAAAACATTAATGTTTTATTGAGATGCCTGGATAGCATAAATGGTAGCACACTAGCATATAAAGCTAGAGTTCTTGAGTTCAAATCGCACTTAAGGTATTAATTTTTCTTTTCAAATAATATCTAATGTATTTAAGAAAGAAAAATTAATGCTTGACCGGGACTTCAACCCTGGATCTCTGATTCAAGTCCCAGTTTGAGCTTTTTTTTTCTTAAATAAAATTCTATCGATGATTGGAAAGTGTTCATTCAAATAAAAACATGGAAATATTTAATATAGTTAGATATTTTACTATCCTTTAATTTTATAATTATAATATAAATAATTAATCATTAATTCAGTACCTTTTCATTCAAAAGCTCATTTTTTACCTTCCAGTATAATAATTTAATGCGTACAAAAAATATACTTAAATTTTTATTTATATTTTGTTGTTATAGTTTCATATTTTTCATATTTCTACTAACTTTTCTGATGACATATGGTACAGTTGCTATATGGAAGGATGCTGATCCTATGAAGATAGGCCACTAAATAGTTGTGTACAGTAATCAAAATTATTTTAAAATAAACCAAGAATATTTTTATTAATAAATCATAAGTAATAATCATCATCATTTCCTTTCCATTGAATTGGGCCACTTATTGGCCTGTTTTGGTCCCATTTTAGACTTCAGTTCAGAAGTCTCTTCATTGGTGGACATCCTCTTCAACTTTTCCCATTTGGTTTGTAAGACTTCAAAATACAGGGTGAGGCAATGAAACGGCACGATTTTGAAAAATCACCAATAATATATTTACAAAAAGAGTATAATTATTTGAACATGAATCTTAAGTACATGAGTGGAACTTATGTTTTTTACCTTAAAAAACACTCATTTTTTGAATATGGTGCCAGTAATGTGACGTCCTTGTTTTTGCACACATTTGGTTGGAGTCTAAGAATGATATCCCCCCATGGCGTTCTGTAGCATCTGCAAAGGAATGTTGTTTAATTTCCTGTCCGGATTCTCTCCTTCAGATCTTCTTTTGTTCTTGGTGCAATTTTTCATCGACGACTTTGCCTTTAAGATATCCCCCAAGAAAGAAGTCTGGGGCGGTCAAATCTGGCGAACGGGGAGGCCCAGGGATATCACCATTCTTGCTTATTAGCCGTCCTGGAAAAGCGAGTCTCAGCAAAACCCTTGAGACATTAGCAGTATGGCTTGTTGCACCAGCTTGCTGGAAGAGTGTTTCTTCATCTTTATCATACTGATCGATGCCATTCATACCAAAAGTTACTAACTTGTCAGCATCACGTTCGGATTTCACCGTTACGTTTTTACCATGTTCAGCTTCAAAAAAATAGGGTCCCACTAGTCCACGAGAAGATACTGCACACCAAACTGTTACTTTTTCAGAATGGGGAGGTTTTTCATGAAGATCACGTGGGTTATTTGCGGACCAATACCGGAAGTTCTGCTTGTTAACGTAACCACTAAGGTGAAAGTGGGCTTCATCACTCATCCATAAGTTATGCACTCTTTCTCCATTTGTTCCGATAACATTAAGCATCGCTTGGCAAAAGCGTATGCGATGATTGTAATCGTTAGGTTGTAGGGCTTGCACTATCTGCATTTTGTATGGATGATAGTGTAGGTCATTCTTCAAAATCCGTCTCACTGATCGATTGCTGAGACCAAGTTGAGCGCTGTGCCGCCTTGCTGATTTTCGCGGACTTCGTGTTAATGCATCGCGCACACGATCAATGTTCTCTGGGGTCCTGATTGTTTTTTCACTACCACCAATTTTCTTCGTCGTGCTTGCAGTGGCTTCAAAGTTTTTCACCCACAGGAGGATAGCTTTCCTCGATGGCACGGGAGCCCGTGGCGGTAGATTAAACTTAAGACGGAAAGCACGTTGGGCACCAACCACACTATCCATGTTTTTATAATATGCTTTTACAGCAAACGCACGTTGCACACTTGACCAACGCTCCATGGCTACTGAAATTTCCACTTGTCTAGATGCTCAAGGTCGTTTCCCCCACTCCCATAACCCCCCACTGCGCCCGTCAGCCGGAGTCCAAATCGTGCCGTTTCATTGCCTCACCCAGTATTAGGTAGTCTGTTATTTGCCGTTCTCTCAGCTTGTTCTAACTACTCAGTTTTATAATTTTCTATTTTTTCTAACACCGGAGTAATTTTTAGTTCATTTTTTATTTCTGTATTAGTTTTATAAACCGACCATTTGTATCCTGCTGTTTTTCTGCATATACTTCATCTCTTCTGCTCTTGAGGCATCAGCTGCTTTGACAGTCAATGATTCACTGCCATATAGAGGAGTAGAAATCACCAAGGTATTGTATAATTTAATTCTTGTTTTCTTTAACTTTTTTTTTGTAATTTTAATATGTTCATAGTTAAATATGGGAAATAACATTATGAGGTTCTTAATTCGTAAATTAATGAGTCATTTTTAACATCTTACCTCATATTTTATGTTTCTTCAAACACGGGAACTAGTTTTCAAGAGAAGGATCTCTCTCATTTTCAACCGACATTATGACTACCGGATTTTCGTTGGAATCTCCATCAATAACGTTGCCATCTGGTGTTGATTTGATGAACTTTGAGATGAGGTCACGTTCATCAGGAATCTCGAAATTCATGGATCTAAATGTGTTCTGAATATATAACTTCTCCCAAATTGTCAGTTCTAAAGGTTTTTCCATATGTTTTAAAAGTTGGGCTTCTTTTTCAATTTTATGATTTTCCAGTAAACTGTGTTTGAAGAAACATAAAATATGAGGTAAGATGTTAAAAATTACTCATTAATTTATGTTTTAATACGTTGTTTATTTTTGTAAAGTTATTTAACTTGTTGATATCCTTTTCTCCTTCATATGATATTAAGTTTCCTAAATAGTTGAATATATTCACTTGTTCTATTATTTTACTGTTTATAACAATTTTGCTACTTATTAGATCTACCTTTAAATGCCATAATAATAATGCTAATAATACAAATTTTCCTTTGTTTTTCAGGATTTAAACATAAGAATTATGTTCAAGAGATAGTAAATCCTTTTAAAGAGCAAGGAAGTTTAGTGCAATCTAATTTTACGTTAAATTTGGGTGAGGATTGTTCATATGATATTTCATCAAGTTCACCAGTGAATGATGGACCTGGAATATTCCCTTGTGTAATGTGTGGTAAAGTGTATCGCTATCATAGAAATCTCCAGAGTCATATTCATAAGGAGTGCGGAAAAGAAGCAAACCTCTTTTGTCCACATTGCCCATATCGTTCAAAAATTAAAAGTAATCTCAAGAAACACATTCAGGTTAAACATTTCATTCCCGCACATCAAATAACACTATGAAGGATAACAAGGTAAGAAAATAATAGAAATAGAAGACTGGATTAGACTATAGGTTCTTAAATTAAAAGTTATGTTTTATAGAAAACTAGTGAATATCTCTGGTTTGCTCTGCTATGCGTAAATAAGTGAAATATGTTTTATTTTTTATTTTTAGTTGAATAAGTTAAAAGAAAAGATGTGTTAATTAAATTATATGGTATACATTTGTGATGAACCAAACATGGCAGATGCTAGAGGAAATTTTTAATTTCAGGTAAACTCCCACTTCTAATGAATGAATTTTGCTGATTTTTGGACAATATCTACCTCAATTTATTTTAATGACATATACTTAGTTTCGTTGTGAAACATAAAAATTGTGATTGCTAGAGGGAAATTAAAACATTTAAAAAAATTTGTTTCCGGTGATCTCCTATGCCTATTGTTTTAGACAATAATAGATAATGATTAAATACTCTCCATAGCTGAAAACCTGTATAATACACATTTTCATAACAGTTGACCAACTACTTTTCGAGTTTTGCAAGCACAAACATATGCAGGCTGAATTTTAATTTATGTAAAGATTAATGGCAGGTAACATTATGAGGTAAACATCAATAAGTTAAAAATACAAATCTAAAACTTTACATCTCACCTCATAAGATATAAAATCATCTCACCCAAACATTTTCAGAGACCATTATCTCATTCTAAATTAAATTCTGACTGAATCAGAAACTTTAAACTTCATATCAGTGTCTGTCATGCTGCCTTAGGTGGTAACATCTCTGTTTCCAGACTCATAGACCCCGTGTTGATTACCCTGCATGGTTGAAACTTTTAATTGTAAGATTAATAAAATTAATTTTAATTTAGAAAAAAATAACATTTGGTCCAGGATTTTAACCCTGGGTCTCTGACTCTATGTGCCTTCTGATGAAAGAGAATTATGTAAATAGAAAGAATTGCTGATGTTCATATCGGAATTCAGATGGCGTAATCGGTATCGCACTGACACATAGAGTCAGAGATCTGGGGTTCAAATCCCGGTCAAAAATCAATTTTTCCTTTTAAATTAAAATTATGTCCAGTTCTGGAATACGTTAATTTAAAATATAACATTTAAATTAAATTAATTATTTGAAAGATTTTCATTATCAGGACCAGGAGGGGTCGTGGTGTACATTTTTTAGTTGCTAGATTCTGCACCAGATTCCTCCATTAAAATTTCAAATCTCTCTGCAGTACATATGTTGAGAAAACTTTTATTATTGATGACATTGATTTATTCATCTGATGGGGATATTAAGCTGGGCGGCTCCCTTGGTGCTTTTCGATAGGAGTAGGTTACATGCTGGCACCAGGTTTCACCTTCTCCCTTCTCTTCATCATCATCATCCCTTATACAACACACTCTACACTACACAAACACAAAAACATACAGGGTCGAATGTTTGAACGCATTAGACAGTAAAAGGCGTTCTCTGCTGATAAAGTTTTATTCAAACACATTTTTCTTACTCAGAAATCTATTCACGCGGTAATAATTGTAAAGCTACCTGACAAGGTACCTTAAGATCGTAGCTCAAGATATAAACTTATGTGAAAATCCCGAAGGGAACCGATGGTAACCGATGTAGTTTGAAACTTATCCAAGATGTCGGACCTTGAAGACTTCGATCTCGTTTTCGGTATATGCAGAGAAGAGGAATTTGATAGAGTCTACCAAAGAATTCAACTGGAAGAACAGGAGAATCGGCGTAATATTGCGCGTCGCAGACGTGTTTGTATACGGTATTATTTGCGGGATGCAAGCATAAATGCATTCCTCTATAGCAGACGAAAATAACGGAAGTGGTTTTATCGCTGAGAATTCTGGGTAATTCGTTGCCAATATTACGAAAACGTCAACATTCATGCATGACCGGTTAAGGCGGCCGTTAATTCGATCTCAGCTCACCAGTGATTGGAAGTAATTTGAGTAGAGAGTAATGTATTTGCATACGACCCACACTCATCCTACACTTCTCTCTGTAAATAACACATCAATCAGTGCAATCAGTATAGCATTGGACAGCAGACTGGGTTTTCTGTCCATCAAACCTAAATACTGAAACAGACATGAGATTTTAGCTTTCCAATATTAAACCGAATATTTTCTAGTATAGGAAACAATTCTCAATAAAAGAAATATGCAGACATAACATCTCACAGCACAAACCCTGCATCTGCTGTCCAATGCTATACTCATCGCACTGTACATCATCTACATAAAGTGATTTGCTGAAGTGATGCATAAATTGAAAATATACCACACTAATGCCATCTGTCCACCCTGAAGCATGACAAGTGCAGTGAGTGGCATTAGAACATACACAGTTCACTTCGTAAACATTATTCTCCCCCCTGTAGATGTTTAGGAGACCATCTTCCCCATTCCATTACCTATTAAATTGGAAACTTTATGCTCCACCTCATAAAATATGATTTTTTCACCTGGACATGTTTTTCTGGGTGAGGTTTTTTCTCAGCTGTAAGACAAATGTCAGGAAAACTTTAAGGCCCGAACAGTCCCCGAATCATATGGCCATCATCATCATCGCCCTTATCATTATCACCATCATCCTTCGCCAGCCTTTCAAAATCAACGTTTCATCTTCTGCATTTTCCAGTTAAAATGCAGAAGATGAAACATTGATTTTGAAAGGCCTCCATATTGGAGCTATTTAATAATTTAGTTGAGGACGACTGACTTAACCAGGTACCAATTTTATTATCAACATCTTATAAAAGGACAAATTAATATTTTAAGAGAAAAATTACCTAAATCGGGATTTGAACCCAAATATGTCTTCTTAATATAGGAGCCGCCATTTGCAAAGATAGAAGCAAAGGCTTCAAAGCATTTGGTGGGCGGGAATTACAACGTATATAGAGAAAAATTTGCGTTTAGATCGGTACTTGCTCAGGTAGCTCAAATGGTAGAGCACTTGGACTAGAAAACCAAGGGTCCCGGTCTGAGCGTATAATTTTTCTCTTCAAATATGATTTATCCATCATTGAGATGTATGAAATTAATAATAAGAATATTATTTCCAATTTATAAATAATTTTGATGGAGTTAAAGTTTTAATGAAAGTATACTAATTGTACTATATTTTCTTTCAGATGTACGGTATCTACAATATGAAGAAGATAAACAAGTCTCCAATATATTGAATTTAGAAGAAGATAATGGAACTGCAAATCCTATAAATTTGGGAAACAAGAGAGGACCTGGAATGTTTCCTTGCACTGCGTGTGGAAAAGTTTATCGTTATTGTAGAAATCTTCGAACTCATAAAAGAGAATGTGGACAAATACCTAGGTTCAGTTGCCCAAAATGTTTTTATCGAACAAATGTTAAAAGCAATCTTAAAAGACATATTTATCTCATCCATCACATTTATCTAGAAGATCTAAACTCGTAAAATTGCAGGATTTGATTGTGGTTATGAAACAACTAGGACTTCCCAGTATTGCCTAGCACTAGTCAGCTCTACAGAGTGAATAGTAATTCAGAGGTGATTTCTGACTTGAAAAGAAACAAATAAGTTCACAATTTAATTTAAAATTCTTTGCACCTGTGTTATATAGGAGAAACAAAAAGGAATTTGAGCACTCGCACATAATACTTTAGAAGTATTAAAAATGGTGAAATTGATAAATGAGCTTTTGCATATCAGTTTGCTAGAGAATCATAAAATTAGAAAAGAAACTAAACTTTTGAAACATTTGACAAAGCCCTTGGAATTAACATCAGAAGAACAAATTTAGATCCATGAATTTTGAAATTCCAGCAAGCAAGATTCTTATCTCAAAGTTCATCAAATCAACATCAGATGGCAACTTTGAAGATGAAGATGTAGACCAGGATTTGACAGTCGTAAGGTTGACTGAGGATGGGAGAGATGCCTGCCAAAATTGTCATTCCATGCTTGAAGAACATGAAATGTGAGATGAGTTACGACTTACTTTATATTATTATATAAAAATAAAAATTAGTTGTATTTGATTTTCATATTTATTAAGATATAATTCAGTGACAGCTGTTTCGGTACACTGTACCTTCTACAGACATGTTAACAAATTATGAATTAACTTTTATAAGATTCATGATGTGTTCCGTTGAGGTTTATTCAAAATTAATATAAAATTATAGAATATTCACCTGAAAGGTCCGTCTCCTCAACTTAATTAATCATTTAACTGTAGCGCTTTCGGGACTTGTCCCATCATCAGCAGGATTCAAAACTGGTGTTTCACTGAAGATCTGGTAGAGGGGGTTGCATGTATTGGGTTCGTTTTCGTTTATCAGGCTGTCGTTGTGAGCTGCTTTCATGATTTCCATCTCTTCGAGTACGTTTATCTTCGCTGGATTATTTTCTCTGTGCATTACTGTTAAGGTGTTTTCAATATTTAACATGTGATGTCCTTCATGGATAACGTGTTTTGCATAGCTTGATTTCCCTTCTGCGTGAATGAAGTCTCGAAAATGTTCTTTGAATCTGATGTTAAAACTCCTGTTTGTCCTTCCTATATAAAATTTGTTGCAGTCCTTACATGTCAGTTTATAAACTCCTTTGCTGTTGAAAATGTTATTTTCTTCAATGTTATTGTTTATTATGTTGTTTAATTTGTTATTGGTTCTGTATGCTATTTTTACGTTTTTATCGGCTTTCTTTAGTGCATTGGCTAATTTTGTCGTTTCTTTTCCTGTGTATGTAAGTGTTATCCATGTTTTCTTGTTGTTGTCAGATTCTTTTTCTAGTTTAGTTATGTTGTTCTTCCTTTTTTGTTTTTTTATGAGCTTATCTATGAATTCTTCATTATAGCCATTGGTTTTTGCCATATACTTAATGTAGTTGAGTTCTTGGATATAATTGTCTTTGCTTAATGGGAGTTTCAACATTCTACTGACTAAGCTATTAAATGTACTAATTTTCTGTTGAAAGGGTGTGTAGAATTTTTGTTTATGGCCAGAGCATTGTTTGTGGGTTTCCAGTAGATACCGATTTCTAGTTTATTGTTGTGTAGATTTTTGGTTATAGACAAATCTAAGTAGTTTATGCTGTTATTAGTAACTTCTATTTCTTTGGTGAAAGTGATTTTTTCATGCATGTTGTTTAAGTCTTGTAGTATTTCTTTTTCTTTTCTGTTTTCATTTTCATATATTACTAGTACATCATCGACATATCGTGTTATTAGTTTTATGTTGAATTTGTGTATTAGTTCCTCAAAATGTTTATTTTCCAGTTCTTGTAGGAAGATTTCTGCCATTATTCCAGATGTAGGACTCCCCATCGGGATCCCGTCTTCTTGAATAAATAGTTCATTGTTAAATTGGAAGTAATTTTGCTTTATTGTTGTTGTTATTAGTTTGTTTAACTGATTGATATAGTTATCTTCAAGTTTACTGTCTGTTAGTTTTTGTTTTATTATGTTTGCTGTTTCGTTTATTGGGATATCTGACAACAACAAGAAAACATGGATAACACTTACATACACAGGAAAAGAAACGACAAAATTAGCCAATGCACTAAAGAAAGCCGATAAAAACGTAAAAATAGCATACAGAACCAATAACAAATTAAACAACATAATAAACAATAACATTGAAGAAAATAACATTTTCAACAGCAAAGAAGTTTATAAACTGACATGTAAGGACTGCAACAAATTTTATATAGGAAGGACAAACAGGAGTTTTAACATCAGATTCAAAGAACATTTTCGAGACTTCATTCATGCAGAAGGGAAATCAAGCTATGCAAAACACGTTATCCATGAAGGACATCACATGTTAAATATTGAAAACACCCTAACAGTAATGCACAGAGAAAATAATCCAGCGAAGATAAACGTACTCGAAGAGATGGAAATCATGAAAGCAGCTCACAACGACAGCCTGATAAACGAAAACGAACCCAATACATGCAACCCCCTCTACCAGATTTTCAGTGAAACACCAGTTTTGAATCCTGCCGATGATGGGACAAGTCCCGAAAGCGCTACAGTTAAATGATTAATTAAGTTGAGGAGACGGACCTTTCAGGTGAATATTCTATAATTTTATATTAAATTATGAATTGTGTTATTATAGTACATATCAACTGATCTAAGCAACAATACAACAATGATTTATTTATTTTTTTAATTTAACAAAGGCGATTAATTCAAATCAAGTTGAGAATTTAACAGTTTATTACTACTTTTCAATTTATTTATTTCTACAGCCTCCAAAAGGTCCAACTTCTTACCCTTATCACAAACATGTAAAATTTCAAAATTTGGATCAAAACAATGATTAAATTGGAAAAGGTGGTTAGCATATTTTGAATATTCTGAATTTCTGTTATATGCTCTCGTGATTTTCTTTATCCGAGAGACTTACTTTTTATTAATTATTAACTTGAAATGAATTCCTTTGGAGAGAAATGAATGTCACCACATCGGTTGTTAAGAGGATTGAAAATCAAACGCTTAAATGGTATGGCCATGTACAAAGAATGGAAAATGAAAGATGGCCAAAAAATATATACTAATGGTCACCCCCTGGAAGAAATAAATGTGGCAGACCAAGATGGAAATGGAAAACCTATGTCAGAACTATAATGATAGGAATTTGGAAGAGAGAGATTGGAATGCTAGAGATAAATGGAAACTGAAGATGGCAAACCTATAAATGGGGGAAAGCCGAAGAAGAAGAAGAAGAAGAACTTGAAAACCTCCTAATATTATTTTCCATAATTAATTTATGAAACTCTTAACTGTTTTTAAATCCAATAATGTCTTCTAGAATTAGAAGCTACTCGTATGCAATGTGAATGATGGAGTTACAGATTAATGTAAGAAAAGTTATATGGGGAAGATTTATGCATGAATGGATAAGAATGTCTGAATAGCTCAGTGGTCAGAACATCGGCATGGAGAACTGAAGGTTTGGTGTCAATTCCTGATTCAAACAGATATTTTTCTCTTCACTCTAAATTATGCCAGTTTATCTGTGTATATTAATTTGTTTATTTCTATGAACTTGCTGGTATCTTTTCATGTATGGAATTACCTCCTGAAGTTTATTCCCATATTTTTATATGCCCTGTATACTTAGGCTATTAAATATTGTTATAAAAATATGTATTTGAAATATTTTTGTTTTAACATTGACACTTGGATTATTTAGCATGTTCTATTTACTTTAATAATGATTATATCGGTCTGCACTGACTTTTTTGTTAAAAATTTGAAGTTTGTAAACACACAGGTAATAATGTTCTATGAAAACTTTATAAATGAATTTCAAAAACAATATGATATAGTAAATTTTCTGTTTTTCTTGTTATATATATTTTTTATATTATTTAACATCATCATCAGACATTTCCACTTATGTGTGAGTTGTCTCAGTACATATCCTTATAGCACAAAAAGTTTATCCAGCCAAACTTCTCCTCTTTCTGGATTTCTTTCCAATTATAATCCTCTTTTTTTTTTATTAGATCCATTTTAACTTGATCCTGAACTTTCCCAGGTTTCTTCTTCCTTTCATTTGCATCTCATTATTTAATATAATAGAACGTGAGACTTAAATAAAACATAATTACTTTCATGCCATCTTGTCACAAAACCATACTTATATTTTTTCAGCTATCTGTTCTGTAAATTACCAGAGAGAGAGAGACACACACAAAGGGCATTTTTGACTAATCAAAAAACAATTACAAAAAATACTTAAGATAAAATATAGATGTTGATGCAAAAGAAACGAAGGAAAGGTGTAAAAAAAGATAAGCATGAGAAATAATGGACTAGCCTTATACTTCTACTTCAGGGATGGCCTCAAAATAATTAAGTTTGAGTACTAACAATACATTGGGAACAGACTCAGGAACTGACAGTGCAAATAACTATTAGTATCTAAAAAGAAGCCAAAAACACAAATGAAAAAAAAGAAGAAGAAGAAGAAACAGATGAGGGTTCCACTTTTCCTTTTTGCAAAAAGAAAGATAAAACAGAGTTCCTCTGAGAAAAGCAAGAACTATTGCCAGTGTCTTTTCAGAAGAATTTAGTGTAGTGTCAGAAAATTACCCAATAAAGATATAGACAGTTAAAATATGAGACTAATAAATAACAGAAAGAAATCAATACTAATAAAATTCAGGAAAGGGAGAAGAAGAGACAAGAGATATGGCTGGACTTTTATACAACAGAAGCCATGACAAACAGATCCTGGACCAACACCAGTCAAGAACTCCGACACCTGATGAACTCAATAGCAGTGCATGGATACCACCACAAGATATGCAAGACAAAGTGTTTCCATGATCCCGGGAACAACTCTGTGTGTGAACTGTGCGAAAAACCATGCGACCGTTACCATGTAACCACCTGCAAAAAACGAGGGATATCCCTGGTAGAATTCTGCAAATAACAAACTATGTGAATCAAATCAATGGCAAAACTTATGTAATATATATTTTCTGCACAACTTGTGCACATTTATTCTATTATTAATAAAATTCATTGTTAAAACCATTGAGGTGGAGAGTCATAAAATAAAATAAGTTAAAATATACCTTCTTAGGTAAGATCCGTCGTCCTCAACTTATAAAATATGCATTATTTATGCCTGTAGGCCTTTCAGAACATCCGTTCCATTTTCAGCAGGTCCTTCGCTACAATATCTAGTATGATGGTTGATGCGGCTGGTCCTAATGATTAGGGGATGAAGAGTGTCATGGAAACTTCAGAAGGAAAGTGCCCAGTAGTTAGATCAAAAATGATATAGGAGAATAACCTTAATCATGATTTGAAGGAGATAAATTATACAGGGGATGACTGGAAAACATTAACTCAGAATATGGATATATGGAGAGCCTATGTCCATGTGACATTGAACCTCCAGTTTCGATAGTGTCAGCGAGTTAGAGTTGATTAGTAGGAATAATTATTATGTAATATGTAAAGTGTTAAACATTCTTCTGTTTTTCTCTCTTTTAATGTGTTTATTGTTATTTTTCTGTTATTCTTTGTCTGATGGCAACCTCTTCTTGTGGAGGCAGAACTTAATAAAATACAGTAATCATTTATTCAAATGATTAACTAATTTATTAATAAGTAAATAAGAGAATTCATACTTCCTGACTGAGAGTAATGGACAAAAAAGGTATGTTAAATAAATATTTATGTATGTTAATTAACATTTATAGAAATTATTAAAAAAAACGTTGTTTAAAAATTAATGCTAAATATACAGGGTGAATTTTAAAATGTCAGCGGCTTGCTGAATAGGACACTAGGCAAAAGGCGGGTTTGTGATAATACAGTAAACTTCCCAATCAAATTTGGTTCTAGTATATTATTATTTACTTATTTAAAGAATTCACATTATGAGGTATATTCATTTAGGTAGAATTTTTTATCACTCACCTCATACAATATGAGGTGAGTGATAAAAAATTCTACCTAAATATATGAAAAAAAATTCTCCATAAAAAGTTATTTATAGATTTATAGATTAATCTGAGTGTATAAATTTACATATAAAACAATAATCATAGCTTTATTATTAGGTGTATTATAATATATGTAAATGAGACATTGGATGACCACTGACAAGATGGAGACTACAGACACATCTAGAGGAAACAGGAACAGGCTAATAAGAAAAACCTAAACCTTAACTGTTCATGATATTGATAGCTTTACAGCTATAATAGTATGGTAGTATTAATAATCCCATCATAAAATCTTCTTGAGTTAGAAGTGACTCAATTGCATTGAGAATGAAGATTCACACTACAGCAATCAGGATTATCGACAATTTTATTATTAATTTAACACTTCTCATTGAAGGATAAATTATATTTGAAGAGAAAAATTTTCACCTAGACCGAGACTCGAACCCGGGACCCTTGGCTTTCCGGGCCAAGTGCTCTACTCGCCTCGGTAGCTCAGTTGGTAGAGCACTTGGCCCGGAAAGCCAAGTGTCCCGGGTTCGAGTCTCGGTCTAGGCGAAAATTTTTCTCTTCAAATATAATCAGGATTATATTAGAGAGAGAAAAATTACAATGAGCAACAAAAAAGAAACTTTTTTTTTTGTCTCAGAAAGAAAAATATGTGATTCTGTTAGTATTTTTTCTCCTGTATTTGAATATGATATCAGTTTTTCTCCATCATGCAAGGTTTTCGAGAGACAGGCATTTATAATTTCAAACACTTGAATATTTTCTACATTTGTAACTACACAATATTCGAACATTTGGACTCACCTAGAAAGTAAGAAATGACGATTTTCTGCTATATTTTGCCTGTGAAGCATCCCTCTTGATGGTCCAACAATAATCAGCCAGCATATTAGGATTCCATTTGCCTTGATATCTCTTTTCCATAGCTGAAATCTCCTGATGAAAGTGTTCCCCATACTCATTGCTCACTGCGCAAAGATAAAAAATGGACGAAAAAACGTTTATTAAAAAAATAAATATTTAAATCCATTAATTGAAATTGAAATAAAAAAAACTGTGGGTGATGGAGAAATTCCAAATACATATTTGAAAACACGATAAAAACTGCATTAAGTACAACTGTTGGTACTCATGAGACAAAAATCATGTTGACCAGTGTTAGTGTTTGAACAAGAATGACTGAATAACACATTGGTTAGTGCACCAGTGCATAAAACTGGAGGTCTTGGGTTCAAATCCCAGTTCAAGTAGAATTATTCTCTTAAATAAATTGGTAACTAGTGTTGTAATTGCCATTTATTAGTAAAGTTGCTGTGCTCTTCGGTGGGTGCTGACATAATTACTGTTTATTTATTTTATGTATTATCACTACATAAATATGTGTTCATTTAGAAAAGTATAGACCTATTGGAAGTTTTGAATTAATTCTCTGATGTTGACTTATCCTACTGAACTACTATTCATAATTTAGTAAAAAAAAGTTTGATCCTTCCGGGAAATTCTCAAACTTTTCACTGGGCCGTCCTATGAAACGCTGGAGGGAAAATTTTCTATAGGATCGTGATAGGCCTTGGCCTAATACTTGGAAGGAAGAAGAAGAAGAAGTAAAAGAAAAGTTCACATAACTGATAAAAATTTTGACAAAAACAAGAGAAAACATCATAAATTCTAATGTAGAAAAAATCAGATAAAAATGGCAGCCAAATTCATCACTTTATGTAATTGAGCGCATAAAAAAAGTGAAAGTGCATAAAAACTGGTAAGTTTTTTGACAAAAAAGGGAGAAAACATCTCAAATTCTAATGGAGGAAAAACTTGATAAAAATTGCAGCCATTTTCAGCACTATATGTAATTGAGTGCACACATTGTAATATGTAATTTAATATATACACACACACACACACACAAGCCACCAAATCCCAACTAAGCAGAAGATTAACTTAGTTGTTTACATTAATTTATCTATTTTGATCAAAGTTACAGCTTTAGCTATATGGAAACCCATTATATGTCTTCTTGATATAGAAACAACTCAATTTGAATTGGGCCCTTAAATATTAAAATGAGCCATGTCGCTTTTGATGCATTTACAAGTGAGCACATCTACTGATAACTCAGGAGTGTATTTATGTTAATAATTGTATTTTTCTAGTGTTACCAAGTGTCTATTGAAATCAGGAAAATATTTGTTCTATGTATACTATTTATAATATATGATTTAAACCAGTACATAGAAGAAAATTTCAGTTTTCTCGAAATGTGTCAAAATGGACATGGCCCATTTTAATACTTAAGGGCTCAATTGTGAATAATATTTCACTATTGGGTAGAGAGATCAAAAGAGAGATTAAAAAGAGAGAAGTTTGTACTTGGATGAGAAGGAAGATTGAATTAGCTAAGTGATAGAGCATTAGCACATAAAGCTGCAGGTTTGGGGTTTGATTCCTAGTTCAGGCAGAAATCATTTGCTTCACCATTGATAATGATAGCTTAGCTATGTATATTAATTTGCTTATTTTGATCATAGTAAGAGCTTCAGCTCCATAATATTAATTTTCTTAATTTCTGCCTTGAACCGGTGTGAACTTTATGTTCTCTTGCTCTAACCATTTGAGCTACTCAGGCAACTCCCTGATGTGATTTTACATATTACGTTCATAAAGAGTTTATAGCACAGAGTAAAATCCCTTAATAATACCTTGATTTAGAAGTAACAAAACTGTATTGTGAATAAAGTTTCGCTAATACTGAGATGTAGGGATTAAAGAGAGAGAAATTTGGGCAAGGTAGGGAATTGTCTGAATAGCTCAAATGGTTTGAGCACCAGCATTTAAAGATTGAAGTCTTGTGTTCAAATCCCATTTCAGACAAACATTTTTTTCTTTGTATTGACTTAGACTTTCACGGCCGGAGTTGCTATGATGATCTTGAAGAAGATTTTCGGGCTGTAAGTCCATGGTCATGAGGCTTGTAGTTCCCTGACGTTTTGCCAGAGACTGCGTCTGGCGTCCTCAAGGGTTCTAAAAAATGCATACCAATCAGAAAGCAGATGTAACTTACGAACACATGGCGGTGAACGTATAAATAGGACAAACTAAACTCCTGGCGCGACAGGCCTACAAGGCCCTTAGCCTACCAGCCGGCTGCTGGCCTCACATCCACATGTCACATGAGGTACATGATAATCAGCCAGTGTAGGGGTGACATGTGGTCAGCATGTCGAGTCCCCAAGCCGTTATAGCTGGTTTTCTCAACCTGGAGCCGCTACTTATTGTAGCTACCCAAATGCATCACGATACTGGGTAGGCACCGGTCCCATACTGGCCGAAATACCATGAGAAAATTTCTTCCCCATGGAGACTCGAACCAGCGCAAGTCCCGTAGCTCTGCGCCAAGGCTTCCTGCCTTAACCACTCGGCTACGGCGCGGGACAAAAAATAGGACAAACAGTGGACAGAATTGCCACTCTCAAGACAACCCTTGAGGATGCCAGATGCAGTCTCTGGCGAAACGTCGGGGAACTACAAACCTCACAACCATGGCCTACAGCCCGAAAATCTTCTTCAAAATCATCATTTTTTTCTTTAGTTGTGTTATTAAGTTACTATATGTTTATGGTGGAATTAAACCTCATAGTGATTAATTCCTATAAAAGTTAATTACTATATGTTTAGTTTATTTTTGGGACAGAGTTGGCATTTGCAATCTTATGGCCAATTCCTTAATCTTTGAGCTTTCATGGATGGGAAGTTTGCTGTGATTTTATATGCCTGACTGATTACTCAGCACTCTACTGATGTTTTAAAAATTCACTTTATAAACTGACATTTCAATTTATGTATGAATGTCATAAATGTCAAGTTTTATTGTATGTTGATTGATGTTTCACTTTCAGGTATGAAAGAAGAACAAGTTGCTTGGGAACCAAGTGCATCATATATTGAGAATAATAATGCTTTATCTGTGAATACAAGGTATGTTGATACATAAATAACACAGTATTAATAGATTGTTTATTTTTATGCCTGCTTAACATTTTTGGTGGTATTAGGTGTATAAGATTTTATTCTACCAGTTATATTAAATAGATGCGAAACATGGACTCTTACTTTAAGGGAAGAAAGGAGATTATGGATATTTGAAAATAGAGTTCTTGGGAAAATTTTTGGACCAAAGAGAGATGAACAGACAGGTGAATGGAGAAGACTACATAACAGTGAACTACAGATATAATAAGAATGGTTAAGTCTCTTAGACTCTGATGGGCAGGACATGTGGCACAAATGGGGAATGAAAGATGTGCATGGAAGCTTCTTGTAGGAATACCAGAGGGAAAATGCCCAGTTGGTAGACCAAGAATGAGGTGGGAGAATAACATTAACTATGATTTGAGGGAAGTCGATTATACAGGGAATTATTGGAAAACATTAGCTCAGGATAGGGATGTTTTTCAAGAGTGTCATGGCGGCTAGCTACTAACACGCACAAGTTACGCTCCAGGTTTTAAGTTATTTTTCAGCAGGTGCCTTCGTTATTTCATAGCTAAAGTTGAATATTCGTAGTCAGTTTAAGTATAAATTTATATTAGTTATTGCCAAAAGTGTGTACATTTAACAACATGGGAAAAACACACGTAATTCCAACAACGATTCGACAAGTTCTACGGAGGAAGCAGTGAAACGTGTGGTGAAAGAGGCGCTACAGGATCCCGGCACTCTGCAGGTGTTTGTGTCCATGTTGCGGGACCAGGTAGTGGCGGAACTGCAGAAGACCATCCAGGACAACACTAAGGTAATTGAGGATCTGAAAAAGACCCTCGATGAAAAAGACAGAAAGATTGAGGTGTTAGAAAATAAAATAGACGATCTAGAACAATATCAGAGACGTCAATGCCTCAGGATTTTTGGTGTAAAAGAAGAGGCCGGAGAGGACACTGACCAGAAAGCCATCGAGGTGGCCAAAAAAATCGGTGTCGATTTATCAGTGACTGACATTGACAGAAGTCACCGTGTTGGTGTTAGTAATACTGAAAGACCGCGGGCTATAATAGTGAAATTTGTTAGTTACCGCAAGCGCAGTGAAGTCTTTCTAAGCAAGAAAAAGTTGAAAGGAAGTGGGGTCACTGTTCGCGAGGACCTAACGAAGTGTCGCTATCGCCTTCTACAAGACAGTATACAGAAATACGGTATTCAAAATGTATGGACAATGGACGGTGCCGTCATAGCTAAAGTAAATGGCGAAAAACGCAAAATTAGATTTTCTACGGATATCAACTAGATAGGACCTGAGTGTAAAATATGTTTACTTTGTCTTTTCTTTGCTAACAATTATATTGTTAATTTATTTCTAATTTAGGTAAGTTTTAAGTTTATTATTTTTTATTTAGGACAACTTACTTGTTTTATTTTAATTTTTTAAGTTCTTTGTTTAGCTAAATTATTTTAATTTTATTAGAGTTATTACAGTACATAGTTTATTTTTACTTTCTGCTATTGGCAACATTGAGCTGACAAATGAAGACTTGTTAGTAACCTCTGACTCACTCACCTTCTCCAATCACCCTCTTATTGTGCAGACAACTTTTAACGCAGGTAGCAACATTCCTCAATCCCTACCATCCCCTCCAACAACAAATACTACTAGTCTACTTAAGAATGCATTTTCTATTGATAAATCATCACTTAAAATCGCTCACGTAAATTCACAAAGCATTCTGTCCCACTTTGATGAGTTTGAAACCATATTTTCATCTCTTGGACTGAGCGCCATTTTAATTTCGGAAACCTGGCTGACCCCTTCCATACCTTCGTCCCTTGTTCACCTAGACGGATATACATTGCTCAGAAATGACAGAATAGATAAAAGAGGTGGAGGAGTTTGTGCCTTTATATCAAATGAGCTTAATCCAAGAATTGTCCACAAGTCCCCTTCTGTATATTCCGCTCGCCCCGAGTTCTTATTCGTAGAAATTCAAGCCAGTCTAAAAAAATGTCTCTTATGCATTGTATACAAACCTCCAAAAATAAGGCACCTTTCGGATCTAGAAAACGCTCTGAACGATTCGTTACCTCATTATGAACACGTTATTGTCGCAGGCGATTTTAATACAAATCTTCTTCAGACTGACTCACCAGCCATACAACTTAAAAATATGTTTCCAAAGCTTAAATATGACAATTGTGTTCCTTTCTCTGCCACACATCATACTGCTAATACCGACACTCTACTGGACTTAATAGTGACTACACATCCACAGAAAGTACTGTCATATGGACAAATTCCTGCTCCCGGCATATCTGCTCATGACATTGTATTCGTAGAATACTCACTCCAATGTCCTAAAAGACGCTCTAAATTGATTACGTACAGAAATTTACAAAACATAGACGATACTAAACTAAAATCAGACGCTTTAGAACTACCTTGGTACACAATATGGAATCTTAGATCAGTTGATGAAAAAGTAGACACATTTAATACACTGATATTACAACTATATGATAGACATGCACCAGTAAAAACCCGACGATTTTCCCGCTCCCCTGCACCCTGGATGAATGACTCAATACGTGAACTTATGTCAAAACGAGACAAAGCATACCGAACATACAGACGACATAAAAATGACGAGAACTGGCAACTATACAAACAACTTAGAAACACAACTACACAAACTATACGCAATGCCAAACTACGACACGCCCACAGTATAATCGGACCTGAAATAAGTGCACGGGACACTTGGCGAAATCTCCGTGCAATGGGACTTAGACAGTTGAATCCCTCAACTGACTCAATAGACATTTCTGTAGATGACTTAAATGAACATTTTACCTCAATACCCCATGACACCTCCAGACAACAAGACTAAAATAGACATTCTTAAAGACTTATCCCCATCCCCACATATAGGAAGAGATAAATTTTACTTTAACGACATTTCGCCTATAGACGTTAAAAAAGCACTCAAGCGGATTAAATCCAATGCACAAGGAACAGATAACATCAGCATTTTAATGCTAAATAAAATCATTGACATTATACTACCCACAGTGACTCATATTTTTAATGCTTCCCTTATAACTTCTATCTTCCCTACTGTATGGAAACAGTCTAGAGTTCGGCCTATACCAAAAATAAGTACACCTACTAACTGTAATGACTACCGACCGATTAGCATCCTTCCGACATTATCTAAAGCCCTGGAACATATTGTACATAAGCAAATGACTGAATATCTCCAAGAAAATCACCTCCTTGATCCTTATCAATCCGGCTTTAGATATGGTCATAGCACAACCACAGCTTTGCTAAAAATTACTGAAGATATTCGTGAAGCCGTGGACAGACGTCAATTGACTCCTTTAACCTTACTTGACTTCAGCAAAGCTTTTGACACAGTAGACCACGACTTACTTATGATAAAGCTCAAGCACCTACACTTGTCTGACAGCGCTGTATCCTGGTTCGACTCATACCTGCACGGTCGTCAACAATACGTTTCATTAAACTCTAGATCTTCGACTTGGCGCAACGTGCCGGCTGGAGTCCCCCAGGGCAGTGTTCTCGGACCTCTTCTTTTCTCAATCTACATAAATGACTTGCCAACTGTACTAAAGCACTGCCGTTATCACCTCTACGCTGATGATCTCCAAATTTACCTACATTCACCTCCTCATTCTCTCTATAACAGCTTGACAAAAATGAATGACGATCTCATATCCATCTTTAACTGGTCTTCAAGTATCGGTCTAAATCTAAATCCTAACAAGTCACAAGTAATTCTAATGGGACAACAAAGACTGCTTACAACCTTTGACATATCTACACTACCAAACATTACTATAAATAATATAATTATCCCTTATTCTTCTTCAGTAATAGATCTTGGACTACATCTAGACGCAAATCTAACCTGGCAAACACAAGTGAAACACATATGTAAAAAGACTTTCTCCATCTTACATTATCTTAGACGTTTAAAGAATTTTCTCCCAGTTTCGTTAAAACAAATCCTTGTGCAGAATCTTGTGTTACCACACTTCGATTATTGTGACATTATATATAATGATCTAAACTATGACTTGTCGCAGAGACTGCAGCGTGTTTATAATGCTTGCGTTCGATTCATTTTCAATATCCGCCGTTATGACCATATTTCCGAACACTTTAATAACCTCTCTTGGCTCCGTCTTACTGACAGACGTAAATTGCACTCTCTTTCACTACTTTTCAAGCTTCTGAATTCCTACATCCCTACTTACCTGGCGTCTAGATTTGAGAAGTTATCCTCTTACCACAATATTGACACTAGATCACAAGATAGCAGTCTGCTAACAATTCCTCTTCATAGCACTTCCTCCTATTCTACTTCCTTCACAGTAGCCTCTGCCCGCTCCTGGAATCTCCTTCCTCAAGATATCAGGGGTTGCCGCACACTTGGTACCTTTAAGTCACGCTTATACAGTTACCTGTTGTCTAATAATTAATTTTTCTCTATTTATTTAATTTTATACTATGTCATTAATCTTTTCCTGTTTTTTTTATATATATTGTACATATTATATATTTAATTCATTAAATTTAGAGTAAATCAAAATACATTATAAATATTAATTGTATTGTATTCATAACTTGTAATCGTTTATATTTATAGATATATTGTAATTTAGATTTAAGACTATTTTTTTGTTTGTATTTTTTTTTAAACCTGGTTGAGTGGTAGACAAGGCCTTAAGGCCTTAACTCTGCCAGGTAAAATAAAGCTATTATTATTATTATTATTATTATTATTATTATTATGGAGAGCTTATCTCCATGCGGCCATGAACCTATGGGTTTGATAGTGTCAATGAGTTAGTTTATTATTTGTATAAGAACTTTTATGGTAAACAGAAAGCTGATGATGTCTCTCTCTATATATGTATATTTTCGAGGAAGATGGCATTAATATGGTCTGTTTTTAATGTAAGCGTTATTTTATTAGACTCCCTATGTAGTTGACGTATTCTTGTATTGTACACAGAGAGGAGGGTAGGTTGATTATATGTCTAAGTGTTCATGTAATGTAAATGCGTGTTATGGGGATGATGATGATAAAAAAAAGGGAGAAGGTGAAATCCAGCAGGATTGAAAATTTTAATTACATGATTAATTTAATAACTAATGAATAATAAGTCTTTAAATCTCACCTCATACTCTTCGTGATATTCAAGTATGAAACTGCAGTTTCTGGAGAATCCCTCCCATCTTCAGCTATCTTTACGACTGTTGAATCCTGATCTATACTTTTATGGTAGGTGTAGACCAGGATACAACAGTCCTGGGATTGACTCACCTCTAATAGAGATGAGTATCAGATGCATATTCTTGGGGTAAAGGTGGTCTTCACTCTGGGTTGACAACCCAGCTGACATCTCGTTTTGATTGTCTAGAAAGGTGGGAACCTTAACCTCCTCCTATTCCAAGGTCTATATAGATCACTTTACCTTTTAACAACTAAAATTTTTAATTGATTTTATATAAATGTATATGTATTTTTTTACAAATACCCAAAAAATATCCAATTTAGTATTTTTTAAACTCTTCAGACACTATTAGTGAACATTGTGCTACAAAATTTAACCAAAAGTTGTAATTTTTCTCTGTTTTGTATATCGTCTATTTGGCTTTTCTCTTAATTAAGGCTCCCGATTTCTAGACTAGACCCCATTTATAAAAACAATTCTGTGGTGTAGCCAAGAATTACTTCTGGGAACCCTTGGATACCAATCAAGCATATTAACAATTATATCTGGTAATTTTAAAATAAATTCTCTATCACCTCACCCCATATCCTGTCTTCTAATTAGACCAGTTTTGAAACATTATTGGTTTCATCCTCAGTAATTTTATGACCGTTGTTCTGTTGTCTTGAAGCACTGCTTCTTACTCCATCTGTTAGTAGACTGATAAACCTCCTAATCAAATCAACTTCCACAGGAAATTCAAAATTCATTAATATTTACTTTTTTTTTTATGGATATGGAGTAAGAAGCAGTGTTTCAAAACAACAGAACAACGATCATGAATTAATTAATTTTTCCTTATTTTTTTTAAACGAAAAAACAAGAAGGAAAAATTAATGAATTTTGAAATTCCCTGGGAAGTTGATTTGATTTGGAGGTTTATCAATCTAACAACAGATGGAATAAGAAGCAGTACTGCTAGGCGACAGAACAATGGTCATCAGATTGCTGAAGATTGAATTGATAAGGTTTCGAAACTGGTCAAATTAGAATATAGGATATGAGATGAGTTAATAAAGAATTAATTTAAATTTAAAATGAACCTCATATTGTTACTTCCTATATAGTTTAATCAGTATTAATATATTAAAATTCATCGGAGAACATATTGTTTAAACAACTCACCTCATAGGATTCATGCTCTCGTCAGAGTCGGAGTTATGGCTGACGATGAACATGACTATGTTTGAAATCGCGATATCATGGAAGCATGAATCCTATGAGGTGAGTTGTTTAAACAATATGTTCTCCGATGAATTTTAATGATTATACCTCATAATGTTTACTTCCCAACATTAATTAAATATAGTATTAATATATGTTTATTTTAATCAAATTTAAAGAGAAAAATTTTTGCTTGGATGGGAAGGAAGCCTGAATTAGCTCAATGGTTAAGAGCATCAGCACGAAAAACTGAAGGTTCGGGGTTCAATTCCCGGTTCAGGCATACATTTTTCTCTTTACCATTTGATTATAATAATTTAGTTGTGTACTTTAATATACTTATTTCATTAAGTTATGTAGATAGGAAATAACACTATGAGGTTCTTTAATATTGTTTATTTTTTATTATTTCACTCACCTCATACTTCATAAATCATAGCAGACCCTGGGTTTCTTCACGTAATTTGTGACATTGTCAATGCTGCGTCACGTTCACAACTGATTTATGAAGTATGAGGTGAGTGAAATAATAAAAAATAAACAATACTTATTTCAATCATAGTAACAACTTTAGCTTCTTAATATTAGTTTAATAATTTTTAATTTGTTTATTTGTTAATTAATATGTTTTCATTTTCTTTTCATAGAAAACAAGATGGATTTCAACAAGTACTAAATATCCACTATGATAGTATGGAATGGAGTGGATTTTCATGTGAAAAATGTGGTCGCCGTTATTCATTGAAAAAATCATTATTGCGACACATGAAATTAGAATGTGGTAAAGATCCACAATTCCAGTGTCCACACTGTTTCATTAAGACAACTCGTAACAGTAGTTTGAAGAAACACATTCGAATTCGACATCCAGAAACACTCTGAGATTGTCTGTTAGTTCAAAAAATTTAATTTTATCATGCAAGTCATTTTTGTGATACATCTTAATTGTGTATGAAGAATTACCAAATATAAGTTAAATTGATGTTTTTATTATTAATTTAACACATTTCATTTAATAATCAAATTTAAAAAGTTAAGTTATGTAGATAGGAAATAACACTATGAGGTTTTTTAATATTGTTAATTTTTTTCCTTTCACTCACCTCATACTTCATAACTCCTTGCAGACCCGGGTTTTGTCACATCATTTGTGACATTCTCAATGCTGTGTCACGTTCACAACTGACGTCCAACGGCCTTATATCCTGCAGACTGATCTCCGCGCCATCTGATGGCTGACCAACGAACTTCCAAATCAATCCCCTCTCCTTATAACCGGGTATTTCAAAATTCATAGTTGTGTTTTCATTCTTGCATATGTAAATTTTTCCCAAAAAAAATTCATAGTTGTGTTTTCATTCTTGCATATGCAAATTTTTTCCCAAAAAAAATTACATATGTAAGAATGAAAACACAACTATGAATTTTGAAATACCCGGTTATAAGGAGAGGGGATTGATTTGGAAGTTCGTTGGTCAGCCATCAGATGGCGCAGAGGTCAGTCTGCAGGATAGAAGGCCGTTGGACGTCAGTTGTGAACGTGACACAGCATTGAGAATGTCACAAATGATGTGATGAAACCCGGGCCTGCAAGGAGTTATGAAGTATGAGGTGAGTGAAAGGAAAAAAATAAACAATATTAAAAAGTTAAATTTATAATTTATTGTTTTTGTTTCCAATGTTCATGTACAAGTTGTTTCTGTGTAGGCGGGACTGGGCTCTGAGCCTCTCATGGTAGCTCTTTGTTAAAGCACTGTCAGGGCAGCCAGTAAATGTTATGCGAATCTTCAGTAGAAAAAAAAAATTGCCAAGACTTATCTGAAATTTACAACACATGCATCACAGATGAATACATATTGGTGGGTTTGTATTTCATAACTGAACTGCACTGTACATCTATATGATATAAAATCAAACTCACAAGGGAACTGTCAACCATTGCGTGCCAAAAACCTACCTTGAAATTTCTCCCAGAGAAACGTTTTGATGTACCAAGTCTGTGTCAAAAAAGAAATATCTGCCATTTTAACTGCAAGGGACAAAAATCCAGTGCCAACTCTCTCATTTAAACTAGAGGGAAATAATACAACTCCTGACATGGTGAATTGAATAACCCTGCCAATCTGCCCCTGTGCCGTATTTCGTGACACTCCACTCTGCTCTACTCATGCAGGGACTTCAATATGGTTTACACATTGGTTTGCCATTGCTGGATTCTGGCTTCAGTTTCTGTGCCTTGCAATTAAAATGGCAGATAATTTGTTGGACACAGTCTTGGTACATCACAACACTTCTCTGGAAGAAATTTTAAGCAGTGGTTCGACATCCAATGGTTGACTGTTCTTTAATCAGAACTGAAGTATGTGTGGGAGTTTCAAGGTTGAGCAAACAAGCAGTTCTGCATGAAGACATTTTATTTTGTTAAATTATCAGGTAGCAACAGCTGCTTTGTGGAAATCCAATTTTCATGGTTCTCTTCCCATCCTCATAGAAACACCTTACATAATTTAAGAGTTTTGTCACTATTGTCAAAAAAATACAAAATGCTTCACATACCATATTTACTCATGTATTTCACACACTTTTTTTTACTATATTTTTCTGATCTAAAAGATGGATGTATGATTTATGCGAGGAAGGTTTCATGGAAATATGTATCCAAGGCTTGTATTTATGCGAGGAAGGTTTCATGGAAATATGTATCCAAGGCTTGTATTTGTACCTCACCAGTCATAGAATATTTCTAAAAATTCTTTCTCTGTTTGTGAAATTTTGATAATTATGGTATCAATACTTCTAAAATACCTTGTATATCACCATTGAGGTTATGTAGTAAAATATTAAAAAATAAGTACCTGATATATCTGTTGTCCTCAACTAAAATTAATTTCTGTTTTAAAAACTTCATCAAATAGTTGAAAGGCCTGCACGGTTTTAACTACTTGGAGTTTATGAATAAGTTGGAGAAAATATTTTTACTTGAAGTTTTTTAAACATAAATTCATTTTAGTTGAGGACGACTGATATATCAGGTACTTATTTTATTATTTTAACATTTTAATTACATATTCGGGGAAAAAAATATTTTCTGCAAGATTTCCAGCTATTAAGAGCATAAGAGATAATTGACAACCTTTGCCCGGATGCCAAGTTAAGCAGGTAGTACTGCCTGTTTAAGACAGTTAAAAATACATTAAAGGGAATTTCATATTACCCCAACTCAATCTGGCAGTAAAATATATTCAATTGAAAACTTTAAATAAAATTGTATTGTCATACATGCATAATTTTTTTTTATTTAACCAAAAAACCCTATGCCTGAATTATGTGATGGTGTGAATTATACAAGTAAATATGGTATTTTGTTTTTATAACAGTAGAATGACCTATTATTTAACAAAATTTGAGATTTGGTTGCAATGTATAATGTATAAATGTACATGATTCTATAGAATTTTCATAAACACAAAGTTATTCAAAATGATGGACTTAAATTATTTCACCTTTATTTCTTAGAATGTAAATTGAATATAAATAATCTACATACTAATAGAGATAAGAGGTTCTAAAGTTTTGAATACTACCACTAAAGTGCTGATAGTTATGTAGCCTATTGTTAGAGCCCTCATGCCACCAAACATGCTAAATTAAATTGAGTCCCTCATTTTAAATAACCCTGTATTATTCTCTTTTCTGCCATGAATAAATTCTATGTAATTTGGTAAAATGAAATATATATAAATGTTCAAGTTTCAGATGTCAAAACAATGTTTTAAATCTAATTAAAAAAGCATTGTAATTTAATTAACATTTGTACTGTTTAGTTGGATATAAGTAGCCATTTATACTTATGAGTGAAATTCAAAGTAAAAGTAACATATCATTAATTAAGTTTATGTTAAGACGAACTGGAATTTCGTGTGGATGTACATTCTTTCCCAGCATTTAAATCTATACACTTATGCATCAAACACCCTCTTTGTAAAGAATATAAATAGAACAATTTAAACACAACTGAAGAGAAAAATTCTCATTTAAGCATGGATTTGCGTTGTTTGATAAGTAAGTGTTAATTTTGGAGTGGCTGTTCAGATATCAGACAATTCATCAAACATTTTAAACATATCACATATTTGATGTTTTTAATATTAATTTCATACATCTCAATGATGGATAAATCATATTTGAAGAGAAAAATTATATGCTCAGACCGGGACTTGAACCCGGGACCCTTGGTTCTCTAGACCAAGTGTTCTACCATCTGAGCTACCTGAGTAAGTACCGATCTAAACACAAATTTTTCTCTTCAAATATGTTTTATCCATCATTGAGATGTATGAAATTAATAATAAAAACATCGAAAAAAGCCATATTGGCATTTATAATGTAATGTAAAATTCCCAAATATGTCTTCTTAATAAAGGAACCGCCATTTGCAAAACATAGAAGCAAAGGCTTCATAGCATTTGGTGGGCGGGAATTACAAAGTATATAGAGAAAAATTTGCGTTTAGATCGGTACTTACTCAGGTAGCTCAGATGGTAGAGCACTTGGTCTAGAGAACCAAGGGTCCCGGGTTCAAGTCCTGGTCTGAGTGTATAATTTTTCTCTTCAAATATGATATATCACTTATTATTTTAATTTTTTAGTGCTTATACATAAAAAAATAAAATACACCACATCAGACAATATACATAATAGAATGTAATTAGTTTTAGAAGATGAATGACAAACATAAATATTAACTACTTTTTCTGCAGTTTCAACTTGGTTTTTTTTTAGAAAAAAGATTTTATCTATAAAACATGATCATATATTTTGAGTAAAACATTTCATGAAACATAAAGAATCCGATTAGGCCCTAAAAATAAATATTTTTTATATAATTAAATATTATTAACTATATCAAAATTCAGAGGACACTATCTTATAAACAAGTCAACCAATTTGTTTATTTTGAAGCCTGCATAGTTTTGTTTACTGCTCATAAATCAACTAAACAGCTGTATATGCCAAATGAATATATGTTTAATTATTCATCTGGAGAACTGCGGCATATACATCCACAATCGCTGTGTGATGAAAATGTGTAAATTCTCATAGATATGTTAAATAATAACATATGTTTTATAAGTGAGTAAATTGATTAATTATATTATTTTTGGTCTGGACATCTTACCTCAATATTAATGTTGATTTGTTCTTGAACATGTTTCAAAACAATTCTGTTTTATCTTCAGTCTGGGAAAGCTGAAGATAAAACAGAATTGTTTTGAAACATGTTCAAGAACAAATCAACATTAATATTGAGGTAAGATGTCCAGACCAAAAATAATATAATTAAAATAACCTCAAAATATAACTTCCTAAAATTAAATATTAAATTGATTAATAATTATTCTATTAACATCTTTAGAAAACACATAGTAACTGGATGAATACTTATTTATATTAAAACAAAAACACTTAATTCATATATTGTGCAATAACTTCACATTTAATTGAATATATTTTACGAGAATATGAAATTTGCTTCCATCTCAGACCATGTTCCTATCAGAAGTGACGTTATAATACCGAGAACAATATGAAGACAAGCAATTGACAATATATCCTTAATTGTCAGATTTATACATATATATGCTTATTCATGGGTGATGCCATATTGAATTATGACTGGAATTATTTTGAAATTGGTTGTAATACATAAAACAATAAATAATGATAATTAACATTATAAATTGTGGAATAATGTCAAAAATGACACAAAATTGTGGTAACATATTTAGTAAGCAATGTTAATAAAGAAGGCAAACATTAAAAAAAGAAATAAGCAGGAAGATTCAAAGTAGTGTCAAATGCTACCATTTAATTAAAGGCCTGTTGTGGAATCAGGAGAAAGTATAAAACTAATTTATGGAGCCGAAGCTAGTATAAGGTGGTATGGTCATGTTAAGAGAATGAATGCTTGAAATATACTAACAAGGGAACTGTCAACCATTGCATGCTGCAACCTACCTTGAAATTTCTCCCAGAAGAGCATTGTAATGTACCAAGCCCATGTCCAAAAAATGATCTGCCGCTTTTAACTGCAAGGTATAGAAATCAAAGCCACAATCAAGTGATGGCAATCCACTGTGCAAAGCAAATGTATGTCCCTGCCCGAGTTAGACTGGAGTAGAGTGAGGTGGGATGCAGCGGACAGCATGGTTATCCAATTATCCAATTCAGGAGTTGTATTGCTTTCCTGTAATTTAAATGAGAGATTTGGTACTAGATTTTAGTGCCTTGCAGTTAAAATGCAGATAATTTTTTGGACACAGCCTTGGTACATCATAATGCTTCTCTGAGAGGTTTCAGCATGCAATTGTTCAGAGTTCCCATGTAAGACAAAAATTTGAATTTAGATTAGGAGACAAAGAGATGCTGAAATTTAGATTAGGAAGAAAAAGACAAAGAAGTCAGCCAAGATATAGATGAGAAGAACAAGTTAAGAAGAATGTTGAAAAAATCGAGTTAAATGGATGGAATTGATGGAAGAGAAGACATGGGATGACAAAGAGAGATGAAGGCTTTTGACCAAAACTCAACCCTTGGAACAAGGACATAAGACTAGATGAAAAAGAAGGTTATTAATTAATTAATTTCTTGCATTAACATAAGCAGAATGATATAATCCACATTTTGTAGATCATAATATCTGCTAGCAAATGTAACGGAATTAATTTACATACTAAATTTGAAGAGAAAAATATATAATCAATTGAGTTGGTGTTTACTTGATGAAAATCCATACTCATTAATTAAATAAAAATAAAACTTGGTTTTATTTGATTTTCATATTTATTAAGATATAATTCAGTGACAGCTGTTTCGGTACACTGTACCTTCTTCAGACATGTTAACAAATTATGAATTGTGTTATTATAGTACATATCAACTGATCTAACCAACAATACAACAATAATTTATTTAAATGCGTCACACAAATCACAGAATCAATATAACAAACTTGAAACAAGTGTCTCTCAAAAATTAAACAGACCTATAGAACAAGAGAATGTTGACTAAGCTGTAGTGTCACCTTAATGGTATAACCAATGAAAGTACATCTTCATATCCAATCCATATAATGGCCCTTAGCAGCGAAGCACATGAACAAGCCATGGTAATGGAGCAGACTCGATAGAGCTGTACTACTACCGGTAATAAGTTTGTTGTATAAATCATGGTACTTGTAAAGTGCACAAAGTTAAAATTTGAAAGCCTTTAATAAATTACAAAATATTAACGTACCATTCAACATTAATACAGGATATGATTTTTAAGTCTTCAGTACAAGTAATAGCATATAATAAGGAATGCCTGGAAAGTCTAATTTTCTAACTTGACTGTTGTTTACTAACAAAATTAAAGCTTTCTTGGGTGTATAATATACATATGTTACATAGTTAAACTATATGTTTTTATGATGTTTTTGTTATTAATTTAACATTTCTCAATGAAAGATAAATTATATTTGAAGAGAAAAATTTTCACCTAGACCGAGACTCGAACCTGGGACCTTTGGCCCAGCAAGCCAAAGGTCCCGGTTCGAATCTCGGTCTAGGCGAAAATTTTTCTCTTCAAATATATGTTTTTACTTAGTGATGTATCATTTTACATTTCACAAGGAATAATCATTGGTTGTTATGCATTCAGTTTTGTGTTGTAGATAAGTTTAGAATTTTTACTGACTGATCAATCATGTATTTTTCTCTTTAACATTGATTACAATAGTTTAGTTGTGTATATTAATTTACTTATTTCAGTCATAGTAATAGCTTTACCTTTTTGATATTAATTTAATAAATAATGCTGTGTGAAATCCCATATATTCTTAATGAGAAACCATTCAATGCATTTGTGAATGATAGTTTATTGCATTGGATGTGGGATCAAGAGAGTTAGATAAAAGAAGAATATGTGTTGGGATGAGAGGGAAGCCTGAATTAGCTCAGTGGTCTAGAACACATCAGCACATAAAGCTGAAGGTTCAAGATTTGATCCTGTTTCAGGCATAAATTTTTCTCTTTACCATTGATTACAATTGTTTAATTATGTATATTAATTTACTTATTTCAATCATAGCAATAGCTTTAACTTCTTAATATTAATTTAATGTTTATGTATTTTTGTAAAAGTAGCAGATATTTATAAAATATAATCCATGTTATTACAATACCCACATATTTATTACACATTATGTACTTAAAACATTATTAGCATCAGATTCTCTTTAAATTGTCTTCTCTACTAAATATTTCTTATATAAGATTTAAATTAAAATGTTTTATACCTCATCTCATATCCAGTCTTTTAATTATACTGGTTTTGAAGCATGGGCAACTTCATCTTCAGTTATTTCTTGTCGACTGATGTTATGTTGATCAGGAGAACTGCTTCTTCCTCCCTCTATTGGTGGACCGCTGAATCTCTGGATCAAATCAGAATCCCCGGGTATATCGAAGTTCATAAGTTTTTCTTTCTTTCTTTCTTTCTTTCTTTAACTTTAAAATTCCCGGGGATTCTGATTTGATCCGGATGTTCATTGGTCCACCAACAGAGGGAGAAAGAAGCAGTTCTCCTGATCAACATAACATCAGTCGACAAGAAATAACTGAAGATAAAGCTGCGAAATAGGTATAATTAAGAGACTGGATATGAGGTGAGGTATAAAGCATTTTAATTTAAATTTTAAATTAAACCTCATAGTGATTTTTTGCTATAAAAGTTCAATAACACGTTTTATTTACTGCTGCAGTAGACATCTTCAAAAGACTGTGCTCTCCATCTAAGAACTCCTCAGCTGATGTCTGCAGACTGGTTATGAGTAAATGCATTGCCTTGTTTTTAATTCCGGCAACTCTGATTTTAGTGATTTACAAGTTTCCTTCTTTGACTATTACATAATTAATATTTTTGAGTTAGGGAATTGTCACCATCTAAAGCATTTATTTATATTAGATCCTGGTTTTGCATAAAACAGAATCAATCCTATCACTATTGATACCAACAGCCAAAATAACTCACTCATACCATCAAATCTTTTTAATTAATAATGAAAAAAATGATAAAAATCTTGCTATTTTTATCCCTTCAGATCACATAGAGTACAATTCCTTTGATGAATCAACTATATATAGAGGGAATGTTTCCAGCAACCAACCAATTTGTAAGTGTCAGCTGAAGAGTCCACAGAGGTCAAGCACAGTCTCTTGAAGATCTTCTGCAGCAGTAGATGAAACACCAAGTGTTACTAACAAGGGAACTGTCAAACATTGCTTGCCAAAACCTACCTTGAAATTTCTTCCAGAGAAGCATTGTGACATACAAAGGTGGTGTCCAAAAAATTATCTGCCTTTTTAACTGCAAGGCTCCTCTAAAATCCAGTGCCAATCTCTCATTTAATCTATAGGAAAGTAATACAACTGCTGAATTGCTAGGTTAGATACCATCCATGCCACGTCCTGCCTCACTCCACTCTGCTGTTACTCATGCAGAGAGTATATTTGCTCCGTATAGTGGGTTGCTATTCTTGGATTCTGGCTTTGATTTCTGTGGCTTGCAGTTAAAACAACAGATAATTTTTAGGTACATCACAACACTTCTCTGGGAGAAATTTGAAGATAGGTTTAGGCATGCAGTAGTCGACAGTTCCCTTTTAAAACTGCCATTTAGCCCAGAATATGATTTTTACAAGAATCAAACTTATATAGAATAGCATCAGATTTCCCTATCAAATGTGTAATTAACTATTAACTCACTGACAGTACCAACCCCAGAGGTTCATGGTTTATGGACATGAACACATCTATATCCTGAGTTAATATATTCCCTCCCTCAAATCATGGTTAATGCTATTTTCCCAACTCTTTCCTGTCCTATCCTCTGAGATCTTCCTATCTGGTTTTCCTGCAAGAAATTTCCCTACCCCCTTTTCATTCTTCTTTGGTCCGACATGTCCCACCTATTGCAATCTAAGAGACTTAATTGTTCATATGTATCAAGTGTAACAATTTTTTATAATTCCAGAGTTAAAGTATCAAATAAGTTCATATAAAACTGAACTTGTTTTATAATGTGTCATATAATACAGAGTGCTCATACAGTCCTAATACATTTTTAGAGGTTATGTAGTCCAAATAAAAAATATATATATATATAATTTAGTGTCTACTACAAAGTCGGTATTCCTCATGATCTCCATCAATCTCAGAACACGTTTCCCAACGATGCACTGTTGCCTGGAAAACATTCATCAAAACATACCCTCTGTAATCATTTCACTTGCTTCAAATATGCATTCTTTCAGCATTTGCAGATTAGGAATCTTGGCTCTGTACATTTGTTGCTTGATGAACCTCCAAGCAAAAAAGTCGAGAAGTGTGAGGTCTGGTGAATGCCCTTTCAATCCACCTGTTGGGAAACATGTCATTGAGATTTATAAATTAAGGGGAGTAACATGAGGTTTTCAATTAATAAAAATTAATTAAATGAGTTGTATCTTACCTCATACTTTGTCTTCTTCAATCATGGAAACTGCACTTTTCAAGAGAAAGCCCTCCCAGTCATTATGACTGTCGAATTTCGGTCTACATCTTCATCTTCAAAGTTGCCATCTGGTGTTGGTTTGATGAACCTTGAGATCCATCTTCATCTTCAAAGTTGCCATCTGGTATTGACTTGATGTACCTTGGATCTCAAGTTGAAGATGTAGACCAAAATTTGACAGTCATGATGATGTTTGAAAATGGGAGGATTCCTCTTGAAAACTGCAGTTTCTGTGCTTGAAGAACACAAAGTATGAAGTGAGATACAACTTATTTAACTAATTTTTATGTCATTGAGATACTCACGTATTGTCAGAGCAAAGTGTGGTGGTGCTCCATCTTGTTGTAACACCCTTGTATCTATGATATCATCTTGCAGTAACTGGCTGTAAGAAAAATTGTAACATAATATACATGTCTCCTGTGAACCTCAGAATGTATTGTAATAAAAGAAGCAGTATTCTCCCAAATATAAAATAAGTTGAAGCTTGCATATTCTGTTTTTCATAAATACAATGAGACACAACTTTATAATATGAAGTCTAAAATGAAAAGTGAAATTTTAATTATGCTTTTTGTATTGTTATTACTAAAATTGTATGCTCATCATTTCATAGGCAATTACTGCTTGTCCCATTAACTACCAATATGTTACTATTGAAGAATCTGATCTGTTCTAATTCTGAACCAAGTTCCAGTTGTACTGTAAACAAACTTGCATTAGGTATTATGCTGTTTATTGGGGGAACCATGATGCTACTTTTAACCACCATTTGACTGTATTTGTGGAAGGAACTGTCATCAATAGAAACATTGTTCTTAGGCAACATTGTATTTTATGGTAAATAAGACTGAATACAAGGTAAGATGGTACCAATAATTAGGAACTTACAACATTTCTTGTTTATTTATGACAAAAAATTATATATGGGCTTACCTAATTAAACATTTATGCTTCTTCCATGATGTTGATAGATATCCTTTATTTGCAATTTCATTATGAACAGAATATTTGCTTCTTGCTGACTCACCTGTAAATTCTGCTGTTATTTTCACATCATCAATGGCTAATGTAGGCAATTTTTCACTAAACTGTTTGAAAACATTCAAAATAATTTCTCTTCACTATTAACCCGTCAGCGTGGAGCGACGTGACGTGTACGCAAGTTGAATTCTTCACCCAATGTGGAACGACGTGACATGTACGCTTGTTACACACACTGCTTTAAACTGTAATTATGACCTTAGTGTTTACATTAACTATTTACCGTGTATACAAATTTTATGTAGAGACTTCAAAGTTTCTATTAGTGCATATATTAACTGATTACAGCCCTGAGTAACAATTTAAAATAATTTTATATTTGCATTTATTCTTGCGGCCTCTGACATTTTTCTTAAATTTATAACTTGATAAAGGATTTCTTATAAAACTAAATTCGCCTTTTTTTGTAGATTAGCTTGTCTATCAAATTGAATCTATTTTCAAATCTCTTCATTTTTAATAATAATGTCGCAAAATTCAGTATAAATAAAGGCCCAACAAAGTTATTTCCGATTTACGCTACAGTACAGGACCACAACAGTAAATTTCAGATATATATATATATATATATATATATATATTTCAAATGACGATATCCTTACATTATGGAAAGGTAGTTAGTCTACAATTCAGTCAGTATCTAAAAGGAAAGTGGTCCACTACAGACCTTAGAAGGTTCTTGGGATATTAGGAGGTTAAGGCTCCCACTTTTCTAAAGTATCGGTACTTGATGTAAGCCGAGTACTTATTTCTGTCTGACGGCCCATAAACAAGCATCTGGTACTCATTTCAGTTAGAGGCTGAGTCAACCCCGGGTTCACAGTGCCGCCTGAAGGTTTGATTCAGTTTAAAAATCCTGATCCACCGGGACTCAAAACCCTCGATCTTCCGGCTTGTAACATGTTAATCTTTTAAGTCCACACCTCCGGTGAAACTATTATAGTCATATTTCATCAAATGGTTTCAGTTTGGAAACCAGAAGAAAGGCATTCAAATTTAGGGTTGATGAAGGTCTTTTAGTACAACAGGTCTGATGTGTAGAAAGACCATTTTTTGAAGGCACACGACCTAAAATAATGTTTCAAAAGTGTTTTAGAAAGATACATTTGGAGAAGGCTGCCCCCCCCCCTACAAGAAAGAAGGTCAGCGCATAGAAGCAATGTGTTTGTAATAAACATGAACAAAGTAAACACAAGGGGAAAAAAATACACTTATTGTTGCCCGAGTGTCAAACAGCTGGTTTACATTTTGAAGATTTATCACAACCAATTTTTGAAGTTCATTTTTTTTAAGACCCTTCTCTTTGTGTAAATATTTCGTTTTGTTGTTAGGTAAAGCCGGTTCTCTGAATTCTTCAAAGAATCCCTAGTGCAATACACTGTGTCACTTATGTGAGAAATTTACAAAAAGGACCTATTTCAACTGTGGCACAACAACCATAAATAAGTCTGCAAAAAATGCAGAGATGTTATGTGAGAACCGTAACAAATTTAATTAATTAATTAAATATTATATTAAGGGTTCACCATAAAGGAATTGCAAAAACATTTAAATTACTGAAGATATATCAATTTAAATGCGTTATTGGAATACTGGCACTGAACGGCTGAGTTTAAATACCGGTGAACTTCCTCCCACATCAGAGTATTCCCGGCCATTTAAATCCATCCACTCTGAAGGGTTAAAATGGTTTCTTTTCCAATGTTTAAAAAAAAATCTACAGAAAGAGGCCTTTATAAAACTATAGAAATCCCAATGTATTCTGCATTGTGCATGCATAAGAATATAACAATGCTTATTTTAATGTATTAAAATTGTAATTATATATTTTAAGATTCTCTTAAGTAAAGTGATCCCACGACAGGCCCGGAGGCCCTTGGGGTAGTAGGAGGTTAAGGCTCCCACTTTTTCTAGACAATAGGCACTTTATGTCAGCCCTGCATGGCGCCCGCCTTTGCCCCCAGAACAAGTGTCTGGTACTCATTTCCGTTAGAGGCTGAGTTGACCCCAGGGCCATAGTGCTGCCAGAGGGTTTGGGTCAGTTTAAAAATCCTGACCCAACGGGACTTGAACCCTCGACCCTCCGGCTTGTAACTCAGTGCCTTAACCACTACGCTATGGCGTGCCCCCTAAGATTCTCTTATATAGACATGTGCTAGATAATATATATTTTTATTATTTTTATTTCCTTTAGTTCGAGTATTTGAGAGCGAACTACATTTTCTTACATGCTTAAAGGTAAAACCAGTATTTGATCAATGATAATGCAGTCATACATCTAATTTGTTTACATTACAACTGTAACTTAGCTCGGAAGAGAGATATTAAAATTGGAGAGCTCCTCAAAAAAAGGATGTAACTATCAATTTCTGCAAAGATGTTTTTAAGGTATTAAAAATGAATGTAATATTCACAGTTATTTATGTAATGTTCTGCAACTTACTTAGTAAGTAGTTGGCATACTGATAAGTACATGGCTCATTTAATACTTGATTGAGTTAATTATAATATACTGTTACATCTAAAACATATAAGGAGATCATTTTCAAAACATCTCTTGTTTACCTTGTACAAAAAATATCTGCCACTTTTAACTGCAAGGCACTCAAATCCAGTGCCAAATCTCTCATTTAAGTTACAGGGAAGTAATATAACTCCTGACTTGATGAATTGGATAACCCTGACAACCTGCCCCTGTGCTGCATCCTATCACACTCTACTCCACTCTATTTATGTAGGGACGTCCATCTGCTTCACACAGTGGATTACCATTGCTGGATTCTGACTTCAATTTCTGTGCCTTGCAGTTAAAAGTGGCAGATATTATTTGGATACAGCCTTGGTACATCACAACACTTCTCTATGAGAAATTTTGCCATGCAATGGTTGACAGTTCCCTTGTTAGATGACTCTAAGCATAAATGTCTTAATTTAGATACAGAACATCCTTTAAATCACTATGACCTTCCATTCAAAGTGTCTATTGTAATCAAACTAGCTCTTATTAAGGTAGAATTTTTTATCACTCACCTCATATTGTTCTTCTTATTTGATTATAAACTAGTTTCAGAACATAGTTTCTGTTCCATCCTCAGTATTGTCACGACCGTTGTTCTGTCGTCTTGAAGAGCTGTCCTTCTCTCCTTCCATTGAGTCCGAAACTAGTTTATAGTCAAATAAGAAGAACAACATGAGGTGAGTGATAAAAAATTCTACCTTAATGAATATACCTCATAGTGAGAATTCCTAAAATAAGTAAACTGGCTCTTGTTTACAGAAAAATAGCAACCTCAGATTACTTCCCACAAATTTATGAAAATGGACAAGAGACATTTTGAAAATAAGCTCCTCAAATGTCACACTGAATTGTTGATTAGATCCTTATTCAGTAGAGATTTTCAATGGATTCATTAATTAATTAGATAGGAATAATCAGATTTTATAATAATTTTAAAGAAATAGGCATTTAATGGGTTACGATAGAAACTTAGAATAAAAAAACACATTAAATTTACATATCAATTGTTATTGTTCAAAATTACAAAATCTTATTCTCTATATAATAATTTATAAATATCAATATTAAAATTAATTATTATGATAATTTTTAATTCCATGATATTAGTATGAGTAATTATCTAAGAGATTTCATTGACATATCATTATTAAATTATTATTTTGATGTAAATAAAATTGAAATAAAATATCTTTTTGTTATAAAATACTGCATATTTCTAAATAATATAATTATATATATTAATGGTAAATGGGTAGTAATCTATTTTGGTTTATATTATTTCCTAATGTCTCTAAATGCTTTTTAGTTTGGTATTAATCTATTATGTATTGTTTTGTTTATTTTATTCTCATTTGAATTATTCATTTAGTTATTTTAATGTTTTAATTATGATTAGTTTACTTGATGGTTTCATGTTTCCATTGAACAAAAAGTAAGTTTAGAAGGTTTTAAATTTTTTTCAAAGAAAATTTAACGCTTGAAACCTGGACCTTTGGTTTTACGCATCAGTATGCAGTCCATTACACCATTCAAGACACGATACAATTGTCAACATTTCTTTCCTCGTACACAATTCTCTAATCATCCGAAGGCAGATAGAGAGCGCTACAAATAGCCAACAGATGGCTTCTATTCAAGAAGTATTTTAAGTGAAAATTTTACACTACCTTTTAAGCAGTAAAGCTTAATATTTTGATGCTATGTTTTAATATTGTAATATTAAAATATAACATCTAAAGGATTTAAAATGTGAAGATTTATAATAAGATGTTACATTGTTTTATGTATGTTTTAGTTTTATTTTTAAATTTTATATATATATATTTATTTTTTTTGCGCCAAGAAACGACATAACACCGGTCGATGAGAGGCTACTGAAGATGGAGATATAGCTCCGAAAATGCAATGTAGTGATTAAAGGATATGAGGTGAGGTAATAAAAATATTAATTTATTATCTGTTATTTGAGTTTGTATTCTTTAACATGCTTACCTCATATGTTTATTCTGTTGGACGATCGTTTCAAAGCTATTGCTCCATCTTCAGCTTGTTCACAAACTGTTTTTTTTTCTTTTCTTCAAGTTGTTGGCCCTGGATCTGTGTTTCAAAGAACTTGGTAATGAGGCTCCTTTCTCCAAGAATTTCAAAGTTCATAATTTTCTCCTTGTTTTTTCTGTATATAGATCTTTTCCCACATTGTGAGTCCTTTGGTATTTTCCAACTGTTTTAATAATTTTGTATTTATATCTATTTTGTGTTTCTCTGTCCAAACATGAGCTGCTACTGCAGATTTTTCCACTTCTCCCTTTTTTACATTTCTTATGTGTTCTTTAGTTCTTATGTTTAAATTTCTCTTTGTTTTCCCTATGTATACCTTATCACAATCTGCACATTTTATTTGATATATTCCTGATTTTTTATTATCTTCAATTTTTTTCATTTTTGTTGGTTTTCATAAGTTTTTTAAAACTATAATCATTCTTTGGTGCTAATTTGATGTTGAATTTCCAAAAAAAATTTGGGAAATTCAACTTTGAAATTCTTTGAGAAAGGAGCCTCATTATCAAGTTCTTTTGAACACAGATCCAGGGCTGACAACTTGAAGAAAAGAAAAAACCAGTTTGTGAACAAGCTGAAGATGGAGCAATAGCTTTGAAATGATCATCCAACAGAACAAACATATGAGGTAAGAATGTTAAAGAATACAAACTCAAATATTAAATTAAACCTCATAATGTAACTTCTAATGATTTTATAATTATTATCTGTTCTCGAATTACTGGACGATTTTCAGAATAATACGTATTAATTGATTAGATGCCAATGCATAGAAACGGATATTTAAAATTACATATCCAATTTCTGGTAATAATATCTTTATGACTGAGCACCTTCAATCCCAGGAAAGATTAACCTTATAATTTCATTTCTGAGTGAAAACTTGAAACAATATTATGAAAATAAAGTCACATATATGAAAATCTTTCAGTTGAAAACATATCATGCAGCCCTATACATCTCTCTGACACATGTATTTTCTTTGCAGAATCTGTGACATGGACAGCACCAATACAAACTTGGCAGCCATGGGAACAAATTATTCCAATAAATATGATGTCAAAGCAAGAAAGAAGAGGTTCAACTTCAAGGTTGTATAGTTGCCATGATTGTGGAAAACAATATCGTTGGAAAAGTACATTGAACAGGCATCAATTAGTGGAGTGTGGTGGAAAAGAACCACTTCACCAGTGTTCTTGGTGTTCATATCGTGCAAAACAAAGAGGGAATTTAGCAGTACATATTCGTAAACATCATCCCGAGAAATTAACTAAATAATGTAATAATTAAATACATGATCTAAAATAAAACATTTGTAGGAACATTTTCTATATCTCAGGAAGATTTGAATGGATTCTATTTTAATTACAAAAATAACTTTATATTCATGACTTCACACGTCCGTTTTTGGCAAGATGAAAATATTAACTGTTAAATTTGAAAAGGAAGTGTTCCATTCACAACAAATTCAATAGAATGTATGGAATGTTCTAGATCTCTTAGGTCAAATGAAGATGAATGGTCTAGGCTGAGTATTCTCAGATAGAGAATCACTAGTGATGAAAGGTTAATATTGACAGTGCTACCAGATATTTCTTATAATAAACACAACAGTTGTTGGATCACGCAAGTGGCGGTTTGTTTTTTAAGAAGATTTTCATTTTTTTAAGAAGACTCATTTTTTTAAAGAAGACTTTCATTTTTTTTTTTAAGAAGACTTTCATTTTTTAAGAAGACTTTCATCTTTTTAAGAAGACTTTCATCTTTTCAAGAAGACTTTAATTTCCAATAAAAGTTTTCTTAAAAAAGAAGCTGCCATTTGTATGATTGAGCAACGGTTCATAGCATTTGGTGCTCGGGAATTAACAATCTAATAAGAGAAAAAATTGCATTTAGATTGGAGTGCTCAGGTAGCTCAGTTGGTAGAGCATTGGTATAGAAAGCCAAAGGTCCAGGGTTCAAACCTCAGTCTGAGTGTATGTTTTTCTCTTCAAATATAATTTATCCTTCAGTGAGAAATATTAAATTAATAATAAAACATTGCAACAATTAACACTTATCTTATTGAAATTGGACATTTGGAAGTTCTTCTGTGTATATATAGAATCAGTAACCTCTCTATAGCAGTTTATTGAAATAGCCTACATTGTCCAACAGATCTAGAACTAGATTTATCTGATTTTGAAAGCTGCTTAGTAATGAAAGGTCTTTCCTCTACATGTATGTTATTAACAGCTTCAAATATTTTAAAAGTGATAGTTATGGAAATTAAAATAAATATATATGAAGGAAATTGGGAGTGCCTAAGAAAATTATAATTTATCTGTAAAAAAAAGTATTGAATAGGTGATATGATAAAATGAAGTTGTGATAATACATTATTGTGTCTGAAAGACAAAAAGGTGCTGGCACTAAAACAACTAATATTATAACAATTTAATTTCAACTGTCAAATGCAATAGGATCTTAAAAATATATAAAGTGCCAGAATTATACGGTACGGATAGTACATTTCAGTCTACTAAACATGATATGTAGTGAATATTTGTTTTTGTTTTGTATTTCTGTTTTGAATTAATGAAATACCATGTTTTTGAGATTAGTAGTTTATTATTTACATCATCATCTTCGGTGGTCTAGGGGTTAAGTTCCCTGCCTCTGGTCCCAAGGGTAGCAGATTCAAAACCAGCCAGGATCAATGTTTTTTTAGGATGGAAAAATCCGAGAGAAATTTCCTCTTGAGAGGGACTTAAAACCATAGGTCCATAGTCTGAAGATTATCAAACTCATAAAAGAAGCTCAAGGTTAAGTCCTGAGGATCGTGGATCCATCCTTTTAGGATGGAAAAATCCAAGGGAGAAGTCCAGGAGGAAAGATTTTCAGGCTAGTAAAAGAATCTCAAGCCTGAAAAAAGAGGCTACTGACCAAAATTTAACCAACTTTCCTCCATCCAAGTAATACTTTTATAGGAATATATCACTATGAGGTTTAATTGTATTGTATTGTAAGCCTATGTTTTCCCTTTACAGAAATTTAGGTGCTCTCCCCCTACAGGGAAGAATTTGAACCATACTAATTTAGTTACACTTGTTTTCGTATAGATGTCATTTTGATTGGTCCATGGTCAGCGTTCCGCCTCATACTGACATCTAGGAAAGCAAGGACGGGAAAATTCGGTAAATTTTGCTTAGAGGCCTTTTCATTCAGGCTTAAGGATTTTTTACGAACCTGAAAATCTTCAGACTTGGGACCCACAGCTTAAAATCCCTCCTGGAGGACTTGCTCCTTGGATTTTTCCATCCAAAAAAATCCATTGACCCTCGACCCTCGAGACCAGAGGCAGGAGCATAACCACTAGTCCACCGTGGCCGATATGAGGTTTAATCTAAGATAAATTAAAATGTTTCATACCTCTCCTCATGACCAATCTTCTAAGTAGATCGCGATTTCAGGGCATTGCAGCCTCATCTTCAATACATCTTGATGACTGATGTTATGTCAGAAGTGGTTCTTCCAATCGACATAACATCAGTCATCAAGATGTACTGAGGATGGGGCTGCCAATGTCCTGAAATCGTGATCTACTTAGAAGATTAATTATGAGGAGAGGTATGAAACATTGTAATTTATCTTAACACTTTAGTTGCCTACTAGATGTCCTTTGAGGTGACATGCTGACCTCATTTCACTCATAACATCTGTAGGGAAATAAGCTTAACTAAACCAGTTTGGTCAAGGAACTCGAAAAGAGTAGGCCAGGGCATGACTTGGGCTATAGATCATAAAATGGACCTGTTAATGCTGTAGCAACTAGAATTTTTGTGTTTTCGAAACCAAAGTTGGCATATAGAAATCAATTTAAAAATCTAAGTTTAAGTTTGTTAACCAGCAAAATTTTACCATTAAAAATAAGGGTTCGCCTGAAGCAGGAATTAAAAATATCCCTAATGGTTGTAATTTTAATTTTTTTTGCAACAAAATCAGTATATGCCTCCCCAATTAGTGGTTTTGTATTTCAAATGAAAGTTTTAAATACAACTTCATTTAGAAGGGAAATGAAACCATTGATTCAATATTGTAAATGGCACATAAAAGAACCCCAAGCCTGAAATAAGAGGCATGTGAGCAAAATTTGTCTGCCCTTTCTAAATTACAAAAAATAATGTTAACTTCATTTAAAAAATACTAACAAGGGAACTGCCAACCATTGCATACCAAAACCTACCTTGAAATTCCTTCCAGAGAAGCTTTGTGGTGTACAAGGCGCCATATAAAAAATCTGCCTTTTTAACTGCAAGGCACTAAAATCCAGTGCCAAATCTCTCATTTAAACTATAAGGAAGTAATGTAATACCTGAATTAGTAGATTGAATAACCCTCACTATCTGCTGCCCGCACTGCATCCTGCCTCACTTCTCTCTGCTCTTACTCCTGCAGGGAGTCCATCTGCTCCATACAATGGGTTGACATTGCTGAATTCTGGCTTTGATTTCTGTAGCTTGCATTTAAAAATGACAGATAATTTTTTAGACACTACCTTGGTACATCACAATGCTTCTCTGGGAGAAATTTCAAGGTAGATTTTGGCATGGAATTGTTGACAATTCCTTTGTAAGACTATCTCAAATACTAGCTCAGACCCCTCTTGTCTTCTGCACCAACTTGTTGGGGATATTCCATATTATTTTCAATACATAACATCATGTATACAGTATTGATTGTGTCATAGTCATAAACAAGTGGAAGTTAAATCTATTACAACATTTAATTGGTATCGGGATTTTAAAGTTTATATGTTAATAATTTCAGAATTTTTAAGTGGAAAAAGTCAAGTATTATTAGTCATTCCATATAATTGTATAAATCTTGATATTATATATTTAAGAAGCTTATGTAATATGTGCAATACAAAATTGAAATGAATTCAATGAAGTGAAAATTTTCTAATGAATGACATTATATATATAAATGAATGTATGTCTGACTTCTAAACTGTTCAACCGATCTTCGTGAAAATTTGTATATACAGGGTTTCAGATGTGGCGAATGTTTAGCCGTTATCTATTATGTTCTAAAATCATAAGGTGTAGGAGTTAACCTTAAACGAAAATTTAAAAATTGTTCTAAAGTGATCCCACTACAGGCCTCAGGAGACCCTTGGGGGAGTAGGAGGTTAAGGCTCCCACTTTTTCTGGACAATCGGCAGTTGATGTCAGCCAGGTTGTCAACCCTGAGTGACGGCTGTCTTTATCCCCAGAACTAGCGTCTAGTACTAATTTCCACTAGAGGCTGAGTCAACCCCAGGGCCATGGTGCCACCAGAAGGTTTGGTTCAGTTTAAAAATCCTGACCCCACCGGGACTCGAACCCTTGACCTTCTGTTTGTAGCGCAGTACCTTAACCACTACGCTATGGCATGTCCCTAAAAATTGTTCCAGTGATCGCAATTTTTTATGTTTCACAACAAAACTCAGAATGTCCTATTAAATAAACCGAGGTATGTATTGTCCAAAAATCAGCAAAATCCGACCGTTAGAAGTGGAGGTTATCTGAAATTTGAAATAAAAAATTTACTCTAGCAACCACCATGTTTGATTTTCTGCAGTGTATACCATATAATTAATTAACCCTCAATATTTAATTGGGGCACGCCGTAGCGTAGTGGTTAAGGCACTGCGCTACAAGCCGGAAGGTCGAGGGTTCGAGTCCCGGTGGGGTCAGGATTTTTAAACTGACCCAAACCTTCTGGCGGCACTATGGCCCTGGGGTCGACTCAGCCTCTAACTGAAATGAGTACCAGACGCTTGTTCTGGGGTAAAGGCGGCCGTCACGCAGGGCTGACAACCCGGCTGACATCAAGTGCCGATTGTCAAGAAAAAGTGGGAGCCTTAACCTCCTACTACCCCAAGGGCCTCCTGAGGCCTGTAGTGGGATCACTTTACTACTTTACCAATATTTAATTTATTTTGGCGTAGCAGCACATGTCGGGTGTTCCTTAGTTAGCTATAAAATTATGATTCCAAGGAATAATCTTATCAAGTACTGTTATTTATTTTATAAGAAAGATTTTACTAGATTCACAATTATCATGTATATTTTATTGGTGATTGAGCGAAAAGGATGATGATTGGCAGTGGGATAAAATAATCCACATATGATTGAGTGAAAACCATGGTATAAGTAACATTTTTGTGAAAATTGAGTCAAGTGTATTTGTCATATATTATTGGGTCTTACTTTCAAATGGCAGAAATATTCAAGTGTATGCTGTCAACTACTGCTATCTGGTGACAGATAATACAACTGTTTTTATTGGTTTGATACCTACAGCAAATGTTTAAACTCATTTTTCTCTGAATGATCTAAACTTACACCATTATGGGTCATCGTCATCTGTCATGAATTAGGCCTTCGTAGACCTGTTTCGGCCCCATCTAGCAGTCTTTTAAGAGTTCTTCCTGGTCGTCAATCTCCTTTGGGTTTATATTGTATCATCATTTTTGGGATTCTTGAATTATCCATTCTTTTTTCATGGTCTAGCCAGTTTAATTTATATCTATTGAGTTTTTCTTCTACTGATTCTACTTCTAATTGTTCTAAAATTTTTTCATTAATTTTTTTTTATCTAAAAGAGTGAATCCTGCTGTCCTTCTGAGAAATTTCATTTCCGTTGCTTTGATTCTGCTCATGTCTCTTTTTTTTAATGTCCATATCTGACTTCTGTATAAAAGGGAGGATAATGCTGAAGTATTATATATTTTTATTCTTATAGATTTTTGTATTAATTTAGCTTTTAATATATTATTTATTATTCCTAATACCCATTCATATATAAGCTCTTATTATTTTTTAAAATTCTGATATCAAATTGAACTTTGGTAAAAATGTTGTAAAATCTGGGTGTGTCTGAAATTGTTATTTATGATAGATTTTGAAATTTAAAAAAAAATATTTGAAGAGAAAAATATACGCCTGATTCAGAATTTAAACCCAATGTCTCTGGTTCAAATTCCGATTCAGGCATATATTTTTCTAAGTTATGTATATATTTTTCTCTTCAAATAAAATTTGTATTTCGGTGAGAAGTAATAAATTTAATATGTAAGATATTTTTTTTTTTTGAGCATGCAGATATCATTTAGGGTATTTCTTGGTTAATATTTATTTTTAAGGAATATAGGAATATATGTGGTCTGATAAGGGCCTGAAGGCCTGTTGCTCCATGGAGTGTAGTGTTGTGGTTTATAATGTCATTCATAGATAATTTTCTTACGTGCTAGTGGTTGCCAGTTTGTAAAATTGTGCCCTTTTGACTGAGCTTTAGATGTAGATTTAGCTTGCATAATAATATTTGTAAAAATACTGTATCCAGACACTGTAATTTCCCAGGTTTTATTTTTTTATATTCCGTTTATGAATTTGCAAGTTGTTGAGTATACTAAATAAATTCATATGAGGATTTATAATAGAAACATGTACGCAGAATTAAACTTTGGTGAATAAGATGATCTTGTCGAAGATTTCTGGGCTGTTGGCCTTGGTCTTGAGGTTTGTAGTTCCCCAATGTTTTGCCAGAGACTGCGTCCGGCATCCTCAAGGGTTGTCTTGAGACTGGCAATTTTGTCTACTACCTGCCCTATTTGTACGACAAAATTGCCAGTCTCAAGACAGCCCTTGAGGATGCTGGACGCACTATCTGGTGAAACGTCAGGGAACTACAAGACCATGGCCAACAGCCCTGAAATCTTCAACAAGATCTTCATAATAACTCTGGCCATGAAAGCCTGAGTCAATATACTTTGGTGAATAGCTGCAGATTTTTTCAGAAAAATTGGCATCACCAACAAATTCAGAAGTAAGACAGAACTTTGATTGGATGTTAAATGAATCTGCTTGTTTTAAACTCAAATGTTTTACTTATTAATGACAATCTGTATATCTTGAACACAAACTGGCATATAATATATTGAAGTATTGGTTTTTTTATCTTTTGTGAAACAATAAAGTGCCTTTTGTTCATAGCTATTAATTTGCTCTTCATTGTAATTAAATTTAAATTAATTATAAATTAAATAGATTTTACAGAATGTGTGGCACTATAAGACGGACACTGAAGTGTTGACCTATGGTAGTGAAGCATGGACACTAAGAAAACAACATGAAAGCAGAATAACGGCTTTTTCAGGGATATCCTTTTCATCCCAGATAGAGAGATAATATCCAAGATAATATCCAGATCTTTCTCTTAAAACTAGTTCCCGTGTTTAAAAGAAACAAAAAATATGAGGTAAGATGTAAAAAAATGACTAATTAATTTACGATTCTAATATTGCTTAAGGAACCAGGATGCATCCATGACCATGACATGCTCTTTCCAATTCTACTGATATTTGGAGATGTATTTGAGGATTAGTGACATATTGAGTTCTTATAATATGTCAATTTTTTTTAATACCATTAAGTGTAGATGGCTGTACAGTGCATAAACTTCATTTTGCAGTCTGTTAATCTTCTTTCATCTTTCTTTTGAAGAGTCCATGCTTCACTTCCATAACACAGAACAGGTCTCGCCATTATCCTAAATAAACAAATACAGATTGAATTTGGTAGCAATGTTTGGTTTCAAAAATCTGTTAATGATCCTTTTTAAAAGAAAAATTAACGCTTAAACCAGGAATAAAAACCCGGACTTCTGACACACAGAGTCAGAAGTCTGGGGTTCAATTCCTGGTTCAAGTGTTAATTTTTGTTTTCAAAAAATACATTTGTCTGGGCTAGAATTAATACTTTTAAAATTCATTGTGAAGAACTATTGAAAATTAATATAAAATTATAGAATATTCACCTGAAAGGTCCATCTCCTCAACTTAATTAATCATTTAACTGTAGCGCTTTCGGGACTTGTCCCATCATCGGCAGGATTCAAAACTGGTAATTTTGAATAAACCTCAACGGAACACATCATGAATCTTATAAAAGTTGAACTATTGAAGTTATGCAATAAAATGTTAAAATATTAAAATAAGGTATGAAAATACAGTAGGAAGTAAAATTATGAGGTTCTACTTAATAAATAAGTTAAATCTGCTGCCATCTTGCCTCATATTTTGTGATTTCTTGTAAGACATGTTTCAAAGCATCTCTTCTCCATCTTCAGTTGGTACAGACTGATAATGTTTAAGTTGTCAGCCCATATGTCGACTCCTGCTCTCTCTGAAGATGCAGCAGAGATGCTTTGAAACATGTTTTACAAGAAACGACAAAATACGAGGTAAGTTGATGACAGGCTCAACTTATTTATTAAAAGAAGTACCTGATATATCAAATCATTCTGATATGTTAGGTACTTATTTTAATGTATTAAAATTTTAGGATTGGAATATGCTAAACTAAATATGGGGTGTATCATAAATATGGCTATACGTTTGATCGCGTTGTGTGACAAAAATATTACCATTACAGGAAATATGAAATTACCGTTGGAAAGGCAATTATTCAAATTACAACCATGGAATAAAACAAAACAGTATAGAACTTACGTCATTAGTGAAAATGGCATTCAACATGCAACAGCAAATTACAATTGCTGCATGGGCAATAATGTATGCTAATGTTCTTGAGGCAGCAAGACGTGAGTTTAACGTAGCATTGCAAGACGTCGACATGCTGAAATTAGTGATTGAGGAAGAAATTAGAGCTATTCCTCTAAACATGCATCTTAAAGCAATGAATGACTTCCCAAAGTGTTGCCAATTATGCTTGGATGTAAACGGTGAACAGTTTGAAGCAATAAAGTGACTTGCTTAGTGTTGTTGTAAGTGTTTTGTTTTGTTCTATTGTTGTAATTTGAAGGATTCCCTTCCAATGATAACATCATATTTCCCTTAATAATAATATTTTCGTCACAAAATGCGATCAAACGTATAGCCATATTTCTGAATCACACTGTATAACATCAAAATATGTTAATGATACCCACTAATTTATTGAATTAAAAAATTTTCACTGATAAATCTCTATTTTCTCAAATGATGGTGTAATTTTAGCCATAGATTTTATGTGCACAGTATATAATGTATAATTTTACAGCTGTTTTAATGAGAATATGACAAGCAACATAACTGTAAGTGTAAACTGATTAATTTTGTATTCTTATTTTGTTATATTCTTATATATTATTTCTTTATTGTATGTCATTGTGTTGTTTTCAGAATGGAGATTGATTCAGGATGCCAAGTCAGCAAATAATAAAGATAAATCATATCAGTGCAACGTATGTGGAAAATTATATCTTAGATGCAGTTCTTTGTGCAGACATAAACGTTATGAATGTGGCAAACCTGCTACGTTTAAATGTCCATTTTGTCCATATCGTGCTAAACAGAAAGCAAATGTTAAGCAGCATGTTGTACACACACATAGAAATGAAATGACCACTAATTAAACTCATTTTTATTTATGTGTTTGTTTTCTACCTAAAATATTAAGATATAGACATTTAATTATTGGCTAAATTATTTCCCTTTTGTTCAATCTGTTAACCCATTACCATTGGTGGATCATTTCTTCTCAAATGTATTTTAATTGCCATAATTCAGAAAATGGACCAATCTCATAACATTTCATGCTTTGAGATTATATAATATATACTGTAATGGACCTTATCAATAATTTTGATAGCTTATTTATAGATTTTGATCCTATTTCAATCTAACGTAATATATTTGAAGAGAAAAATTATACGCTCAGACTGGGGCTTCAACCCAGGACCTTTGGTTTTCTAGACCAAGACTCTACCGACTGAGCAAGTTCCAATCTAAACGCAAATTTTTCTCTTATATACGCTGTTAATATGCCTATTTGATAATTGTCAGCAACACTTATTCAGAAAAGATAGAAATTCTATATAATTTCTGAAAAATTGTCTTTATCAACTATAAATTATGGTTCCAAAAGAAATTTATAAATTGCTGATGTCGTTTATTTTTGGAAGAAAGATTCTTTCATGCTTTGAGATCATTCATGACATCATTCACTTTCCACATACATCTCACATTAAACAATATCAAAGTTAAAAATTTGTATGAAGTATAATTTAATATTACTATTATTTGAAAATAGTAAGCATCCATTGTGTAAATTTCTTTTAGTGATATAATTCAAAGAAATATTGATTTCCAATGTTGGATCTAAAAAATTGAATCAGTTTTGAAGTATAAATTGGTTACTACATTCAGAATAAAGTATAAAAAGAAGGATACATAATTGACAGACAATAAATTAATATGGTTTCAACATATAAATCAAATGGAGACATCTCGTCTATCAAAACAAGCCATACAATATATTCCAAGCGGTAAACATTCCGTGACCAAATGAAGGGATATGCTTTCAGTCAGCATACGCTTACAGCCAAACTTGAAGTTGAAGATGAAGAAGGAGAAGGATACAAGATTGCAGAATTGTTAAATTAAAGTTGTTCAATAAAAATAAGTCAGTATTACTAAAAAAAAGTATTTGTTTTAATAACTTGCCATATAACTGTAAGCTAGGATATTATAATTAACAAATCTTTAAAGAATAGAAATTGTATAGAACTTTATAGGAAAAAAATCACTGTGAGGTTTAATTTCCGATTCCGATTGAGGGTCTTTCCATTTTTCAGTGGTTGCCCTTTTACCAGCCAGCTGCTGGCCCTTCACATCCACATGTGTCAATCACAGAGGTAGATGATCAACAGCCAGTGTAGGGGTGACATGTGGTTAGCATGTCGAGTCCCCCAGCGAGGTTTAATTTAAGATTTAAATTAAAGTGTATTATACCTCACTTCATAAAATCCAGAAATTGTAATTAACTGAAAAAAAGAAAACAGTGTTTAACATAGCTAGAAATGGACGTGAGTGGTATCCTTAATCTTCTTGTTTGTTAAACGAAAAAAAAAATTCAGTCTAGTCACTGAATACTTTTTTGCAATTTTTGATTTTGCTCCTTAAATAATTAATAAATAAACCAGATCCACAATTTTCATGTAAATTATGTATATCTTATTTCTGAATAAGTGGAAAAGGTGGTGATTATCATGGTATAAAATAATCCACATATATAATGCTTAATTATTTGTTTAAAATGTTGATATTAAGTTGAACCTTGGTAACAATATTGTAAAATCTGAGTATGTCTAAATTCGTTATCGAGCATAGGTACTGAAATAAAAAAAAATCATATTTTTGTGAGCTTGCAGATATGATTTGGAGTATTCCTCTTTTAATAAACATATGTGGTCTCTGTCTCATTCATAGATAATTTTCTTACATCAATACTAATTGCAAATTTGTAAAATTCTGCCCTTGCATGATAGAGATGTTGGAGCATTATATGCAGATTTAGTTTAACTGGACTCTGTAATGCTCAGGTTAATTTTTGAAAAAAAAAAAAATTGAATTTGCAAGCTGTTAAGTATACTAAATAAATTCCTGTGAGGATTTATAATAGAAATGTGCATGAATACTGAAACTTTGATGAATAGCTGCAGATTTTTTCAGAAAAATTAATATCACCAACAATTCAGAAGTTTGAATTTTAATTTGTTTGTTTTAAACTTGTTTATGACAATCTGTATATCTTGAACAAAAATTTACATACAATGTATTCAAGTATTGCTATATTAATTTTTTTGAAACAATAAAGTGCCTTTTGTTTCAACTTATGTATTTACTCCTCGTAGTTCAATTAAATCGGCCGCGGTGGACTAGTAGTTATGCTCCTTGCCTCTGGTTCTGAGGGTCGCAGGTTTAAACCCAGCCAGGGTCGATGGATATTTTTGGGATGAAAAAATCCGAGGAGCAAGTCCTCCGGGAGGGACTTTAAGCCATGGGTCCCGAGTCTGAAGATTTTCAGGCTCGTAAAAGATCTTTAAGCCTGAATGAAAGGCCTCTAAACAAAATTTACCAAATTTTCCCATTCTAGTACTACCTTGGTTTCCTAGATATCAGTATGAGGCGGAACGCTGACCATGGACCACTCAAATGACATCTATATGAAAACAAGTGTAACTAAATTAGTATAGTTGAAATTCTTCCCTGTAGGGGGAGAGCGCCTAAATATCTGTAAAGGGAAAATATGGGCTTACAAGAAGTTGAATTTAAAATTATTATGGATATCAACAACATGCTTATATTATTATTAATATATCACATAAATTAAATGATTTAGGTCTTATTTCATTCATATTTGGATGATGTTATGCATCAACCAGCTATGTGCCATCATGTAAGTTTCGAGAAAAATATGTTTAAAGTTTTTTTTTTTAACCACACTAACTTGACAATCTTCACTATTTATTGTAGCACCAAACTAACATTACTCAGTTATGCATAAAAAATCTAAGAGCGGGAACATTTGGCACTTAGTTGCACGATTCAAAATTTAGATTAGCATTTATGAAGTTCTAGGTTCATAGCCGTTTGTTGCAAAACATAGAATCTCTAATAGGATTGATGGATTGATGACATTTTTCTTTACTAATAAAGGCTATATTTAAAGATTTGACGCTAAAAGCGTGTGTACACTTACTTCATGAGCCAATGTAACAGATGGCATAAAAAATCTCAATTTTTTTTAATTGATGCTTAGCTGGTTGATACATAACATGGTCCATTTATAGATATTTTAACATCATGAATTTTAATAAAAATTGTGGTGGGAGATAACAGTATGAGTTAATTTACAAATTTATAAATTGAGTCAGTGAAATATTTTTATATCTCATCTCACAAAACTCTTTGTTTTCACAGGACCAATTTCAATGGCCGTCGCCTCCATCCTCAACTAAAAACCTGACTGTTAAAATTCTGCCATTTACCACCATCTTCTAAACTGCCATCTGGTAATGATTTTATGAACTTTGGCTGAGGATGGAGGCGAAGGCCTTTGAAATCGGTCCTGTGAAGATCGAGGTGAGGTATAAAAAGATTTCTCTGACTCAATTTATAAATTTAATTTATGTTTGGTTATATTCAGTAGGCTGTAGTCACTGACATCTGTAGGGAAATAAGCATTAACTAAATTAGCATAGTCAAGAAACTGCCGCTAGGTGACAACCCATATCTCCATGATGGATGTAAGGATTGATGACTGTGAATATGTCCATTGTTGCATTTGAATTAATTATAAACAGTGGTAAAATCCATTTTCATTCCTATTTTTATTAAAATATACATTTGGATGCATTATTTTAATGAAGGGTAGAGTGGAAGAAGATTAATACATTGAGAGAGAAAACAAACCAGAGGTAAAAATGGATGGAGAACATTCCTGAGGAAAACTGAGGCCCAAACAATGTACTATAAGTGTGGTTCCATGTGGCAACCCTGTTGTTCATTACACAAAGTGTACCTGGGATGCATGTTTTATTATACATGCCCCACAAGACCTGATGTGTGCTCAATAATTTCTACTGTTGCCAGAATTCGTGCAAGAAGATCTTCCTCTGACTCGACAGGTGTAGTACGAGCCATAGAAGTCTGTAATACTTATTCTGTAACACAAGACACTTGATATCAGTCCAATGTGTTTTGTTCTTCTAACTTATTTTACATTGAAATGGTACGTTTTCAGACATGGGTTCCTTATGAAAACTTTATCTACTAAGTCACCCCAGAAGTTTGTAATAGGAATTATGAATTATCCTGTATTAAACAAATATGGGTTATATCTGTACCAAATGATGATTTCAAAACTTTTTTAATGATGACCATGGATTTGTTGAGTTTTAAAATTTTCTAATCTATGTTAAAATTTTTAAATTCATGCCTGATAAAACTCGTCCCTAACTATATTAACTTTTGTTATAAAATGTTGTCACACTGTTAAAATATACGTCTTTCAGAGAGCATGCTTCATCTTCAGGATTTCTCATGGTCTTCTTCTTCTTCTTCTACTACAAGGTTTAGGCTATGCAGCCTGTTCCGGCGAAGTTAAAAGTGGAGTCCATCTTCTGCGTGGTCGGCCAACATCTCTTGTTCCTCTGGCATTATACAGGAAGGTTCTTTCTGGTATTCTTTCGTTGTTCATTCTCATTAAGTGTTCTGTCCATTTCTTATTATTTTCGCTGATTTTATCTTCAATTTTATATATATTTAATTCTTCTCGTATAGTTTCATTCCTTATTCTATCCGCTCTTGTGCATCCTTTCACATTACGTAAAAACAGTATTTCTGCAGTCTGTATCCTGCTTTTATCCCTTGATTTCATTATCCAATTTTCACTTCCATACAACAACAAAGGAACAGCCATTGTTTTATATAATTTAAGTTTTGTATCTTTCCTTGTTTTCTGACCTAAGGTTCTTTTTATGGTTCCACAAATAGCCTGGAATTTATTTACTTTATTTTCTATATCTTTATTTTCTCTATAAGTTATATCACATCCTAAATATTGGAAATGTGATATTTGTTCTATTATTTTGTTATCCAGTACAATTTTTGATCTAATTCCATATTTACCAATAAATGTCATTACTTTTGACTTATTTATTGATATTTTACAATTATATCTATTGGCTATTAATTTAAATTTATATGCTAACATTTGGAGCTCATTTTCAGATTCTGCTAAAAGTACAACATCGTCAGCGAATAATAAAGCATTTATTTTATCTTTATTATCGATTAATATTCCTTCATTAGTTAAAACCTTCTTCCATTCTTATAGGATATCGTCGTCTTCATACTCTTATTTTGTTCAATTCTTGTTATGCATTATTTCTTTATTATATGTCATTGTGTTGTGTTTGCAGAATGGAGATGGATTCAGGATGCCAGCTCAGCAAATAATAAAAATAAACAACACCAGTGCAACATGTGTGGGAAAATGTATCTAAGGCGCCGTTCTTTGTGGAGACATAAACATTATGAATGTGGCAAATCTGCTATGTTTAAATGTCCATTTTGTCCATATCGAGCTAAACAGAAAACAAATGTTAATCAGCATGTTATATATACACATACAGTCAGTGACTGCTAATTATACTCTTTGTTATTGATGTGTTTGTTTTTTAAGAGTTTTTCTACCTAAAATATTAAGATAAGTCCATGTAATTATTAGCTAAATTATTTCCCTTTTTTGGTCAATCTATTAGCCCATTACTACTGGTGGATCATTTCTACTCAAATGCATTTTAATTGCCATAATTCAGAAAATGGATCAATCTCATAACATTTCATGTTCTGATAATGTATACAGAGTGTCCCATTCAAACCTCCCACATTTTAATTAATCATAACTAACAAAGTATACAGAATTATGAAATGAGGCCGGTATGAAACAAAACAGAAACTCAAAGAACTTCCATTGCCACACACTAAAACACCTCTATATGTGCACCATTAGTAGCACGAACAATATCAAGTCTGTATTTGATTTCGTGCTACGTTCTGTCCAACATGTCCATTGGTACTGTAGCAATTGTGTCAAGGATACGGTTCGTAAATCATGAAGATCTTGTACTGGAGTCGCAAACACACAGTCTTTTACATACCCCGAGGAAGAAGTCCAGTGGAGTGAGTTGCCATTTTGTTTTATGTCATTATTGTCCAACGTGCGACAGATGAATTAATTGCAACAATGAAAATAAAAATTCTTTGAGTTTCTCTTTCTTTTAATACCAACCTCATTTCATAATTCCACATACTTTGAGAGTTATGATTAATTAAAATGTGGAAGATTTCAATGGGACATGGTGTATAATACATTGTAATAAACCCTTGTGGATTATTGTCATTGTATTATCGATGTTGTTAAAATGATGGCTGGTTTTCTCAAAAGATGATGTTAGTTTTATAGTCATAGACTTTGTATGCACAGTTCATAACTGTATTATTTTACAGCAGTTTTTATGAGAATATGACAAAACTTAATGGCATTTATTTGACTTTCCATTTTAGAAACAACAAGTGTAAGTATAAAATGGTTCACGTTCATACTCTTATTTTGTTCAATTCTTGTTATGCATTATTTCTTTATTATATGTCATTGTGTTGTGTTTGCAGACTGGAGATGGATTCAGGATGCCAGCCCAGCAAATAATAAAGATAAACCACACCAATGCAACATGTGTGGGAAAATGTATCTTAGACACCGTTCTTTGTGGAGACATAAACGTTATGAATGTGGCAAACCTGCTATGTTTAAATGTCCATTTTGTCAGTATCGAGCTAAACAGAAAATACATGTAAAGCAACATGTTTTACATACACATAGAAATGCAGTAATTACTAACTATACTCTATGTTATTGATGTGTTTAAGATTTTTTCTTTTTACCTATATTATTAAGTATTTGAAGAGGGCAGGATGTGGCAGTATGGCATCCCAGTTCTTATTTTAAAATACAATAGGAAGTAACATTAAGAGGTTTGTTTAATAATTATAAACATTTTGTCTGTTCATTCTTACCTCTTAAAGTTGTTTTTGTCGAACATATGTTTCAGAGCTTCTTAGCCCCATCGTCAGTGATTACAGACTGAATTTTCTCATGTTGTCGGCCCTGATTCTTGATTCCTGCTCTCTTTGTCTCTGGTCCAATGAATTTACTAATGAGGTTCCTTTCTGGGGGAATTTCAAGGTTCATAATTCTTTCCTTGTTCTTCTATATATAGATTTTTTTCCCATATGGTGAGTTCATTTTTGTTTTCTAACTGTTTTAATAATTTTGTGTTTACATCTATTGTACAATGTCTCATTGGACCAGAAGCAAAGACAGCAGGAATCATGAGTCAGGGTCGACAACATAAGAAAATTCAATCTGTAATCACTGATGATGGGGCTAAGAAGCTCTGAAACATATGTTCGACAAAAACAACTCTAAGAGGTAAGAATGAACAAATAAAATGTTTTAATTATTATCCCAGTTCTTTTTTAGATGGTTTAAAACCATCCTGCTAGTTCTTAGCATCTCTAACAGCATTCTGAAATGTTTTATTGGTATTATTAACTTACAGTTTATATGTTGATTTATTTAATTTTTTTTAATATATATATTTTGACAAAAAGTTGTGTGCAAATGGTTCTGGAAATGCTGTTATAGTAAATTCTGATGAAATATACTGAAAAATTCCACCCCAAATTATTATAATCACTTACTGATGACTTTTTTGCTACTTATGTCAGCATAATTCAACAAGTTTCAATCATCCCGATTTTTCATTCCACCTCAAGCACTGGATAAGACTAAATAATTATTATCCAGTTAATCAATTGATTTGGTTTTTATTATTCATTTCATACATCTTAATGATGGATAAATCATATTTGAAGAGAAAAATTAAATGCTCAGACTGGGGTTTGAATCTAGGACCTTTGGTTTTCTAGGCCTAGAAAGCCAAAGGTCCTGGATTCAAGCCCAACATGAGCGTATAATTTTTTCTTCAAATATAATTGATTTGGTGTTTACTTGCTGAAATTCCATGATGTATTTAATAAATAGAAATATTATATTATTTTCATAAAAAAGATTTTATTTGACATTCGTAACAGCTGTTTCAGTATACTGCATCTTGAACTATTATATGAAAAATCACTATGAGGTTTAATGTAAAATTTAAATTAAAATTCTTCTAATTACACCAGTTTCGTAATCTTGGTGGTTACATCTTCAATAGTTACACGGCCGATGTTCTATCATCCACAGGAGCACTGCTTCTTACTCCATACTCTTCATCGGTCCACCAATAGATGGAGTAAGAAGTAGTGCTCCTGGATGACAGAACATCGGTCGTCTAACTACAGAAGATGTAACGATGCAACCACCAAGGTTATGAAACTGGTCTAATTAGGAAACTGGATATGAGGTGAGGTGTAAATAATTTTAATTTAAATCTTAGACTGTATCTTCATTGGTCAAATGCTATAAATACATATAAATTTTCTATTTATGTGTATAGTCTATACATTTATAAAAATGTATTTGTTTTTATGACGTTCGTCTGAAGAAGATACAGTGTAATAAATAAGTTTGGTCTGTATTCTTCTTACTTCTTATAGTTGTTTCTTTAAGACATGTTTCAGTGCATGTCTGCTCCATCCTCAGTTGGTACAGAGTGATTTTCTCCAAGTTGTCAGCCATGGATCTCGACTCTTGTTCCCTCTTTCTATGGTCCAAAGTACTTGCTAATTAGGTTCCTCTCGTCAGGAATTTCAAAATTCATAATTCTCTCCTTCTTCTTCTGTATGTAGATTTTTTTCCCATTCGGTGAGTTTGTGTTTTCTAACTATTTTAATCATTTTATCTGCACATTTTATTGAATATATTCCTGATTTTCTACTATCATCAATCTTTTCATTTTTTGTTAGACCAACAACTTGGGAAAATCAGTCTATACCAACTGAAGATGGAGCAAACGTGCTTTGAAACATATGTCTTAAGGAAACAACTACATGAGGTAAGAAGAATACAGACCAAACTTATTTATTAAGTAAAACCTCATAATGTTACTTCCTATTATATATTTAAAAAAAAATACAGTGTACTGAAATAGCTGTTACAAATGTTAAATAAAATAAATATGTATGAAAATCATATAAAACTTTGATAGTTTTATTTATTAAATATATTACCCAGTTGTTTAATCTCTTAACCCACTAACATTGGTGGATCATTTCCAGTCTAATGTGTTTTAATTTTGATACTGTGATGTTGTGATGTGTGGGGCCAAAAAGTGACAACCCACATATTTGTCAATGATTACTTTTCTTTAAGGTAGAATTTTTATTTTGCCACGAAAAATGGTTTTGCAGTAAAAATGATACTCAAGAAAATAAACAAGTTCAAAAGACAAAAATTTATTAATCAAAGCACTCTTCTAAAAGTAAAAAGAAGAACATGTAAAATTCATAAAATTCACATATCATCCATTAAAACACCACAAGTTTCAAAACTTTTTTAAAGATTTCAACATAAGGAAATAAAATTTTGAACAATATGAGGTGAGTGATAAAAATTCTATTAATTAAATATGGATTTTCATCAAGTAAACACCAACTCAATTGATTATAAAAATTGTACCTTAATGAATATACCTCATAGTGAGAATTCCTAAAATAAGTAATTACTTTTCTATATTATCAACCTTTTCACTAAGTTTTGATACATGTTATTGTTCATGTAATAAAAAATAATATTTCTTTCTGATTAGTTGTGAATGAAAAAATTCAAAGCAGGTTTATGACCCACACATCAGATTTTAGTCTCAATTATCTGAGTAAAAACAATTTTGTGGATTGTCAGGTTTTTTTGCCCAAACCCCTTAATTCATAAAATGAGCCAGTCTCATAACATTTCATGTTTCAATGTACAGATATATGTAAACAATTAAATTATTTGTAGTCTGTTCATCTTACCTCAATATTAATGTTGATTTGTTCTTGAACATTTTTCGATTATATCATAATCATCGTCAGCATTTATTCAAGAACAAATCAACATTAATACTGAGGTAAGATGAACAGACTAAAAATAATTTAATTAAAATAACCTCAAAATATCACTTCCTAAAATAAAATATTAATATGAAAACAAACCTTATCAATAATTTTGAAAGCTTGTTAAAATATTTCAATCCTATTTCATTCTACCTAACAACAAATAATACAACCTAAGCAAATCTAATTGTATAATTTAAAATGTTCATGAATGTAGTTGTGATATTTACTTAAATATTTCAGTATAATTGTGATTTTTCTAGTGTATAATTATATTTCATTCAACATTATGCTCTGAATTATCAGTATTCCTATTTAAAATAGAATATTTATAGTCCTTTGTGTTAAAGAGATTTATATGTGTCTGAATGTCGATTTGTTTTTGTAATGTATTTTCATTATCCTTTCTCATACATTTTTATAATACAGGCTTATATGTACTCAAATTAAAACTAGTCCATAAGAAATGGTTAATGATGTCTCTACTTTTTGCTATTCGGATAAGATTTTACGATGTCTACATTACAAATTCTGATGAGGTGGTGTTCCCTCCCACCATAATCTCCATCGCTCTATGTATGAGTGGCAACATTGTACCCTGCCATAGATTCCAGCTATAATAATATTTAGTAATCATATTCTTCAATAAAAAGCTGTCCAATAGTATTGCAGATGACGGTTCACTGCTGCAGGTGCATGGGATTATATAACAGAGAGAAAAAATTTGGTCTGAAATGAGATGCCCAGATAGCATAGTTGGTTAATGCACTAGTCATTCAATATGATTGTATAAATTTACATATAACATCACATTTTGTATCTAGTTATTTATTTTTCTCTCATAAGTATGTTGCCACATTTATTATATTTGCACTTACAGTATGGACATGGACTCAAGATGCCAGTTCAGCCACAGATCAAAACAAGCTTCACCAGTGTAACATATGTGGAAAAGTTTATTTAATTTATCGTTCCTTGTGGAGACATAAACGTTATGAATGTGGAAAACCTGCAATGTTTCATTGTCCTTTTTGTCAGTATCGAGCAAAACAGAAAATACATCTTGTCAAACATATTGAAAATTTACATGAAAAATATTGATTTTTCTGTATGTCACTGATGTGTTTATTTCCTAATTATAAATTTGTTATTATTATTTCAAAAGTCCAAATAAATTTAATAATTTAATTACAAATATACAACTACTGTATTTATCATTTAACATATGGCAATAGTTATTTTTTAATAATATAATTTTTAAGATTAATTAAAAAATAACAAGTAAATAGAAAATTTGAAATTGAGAATTTCAGTATTATATCATTGTCATTTTGTCAGAAATCACTAAATCCATGATACGAGTATATTGTGTTTTTGAGAAGTTACATTTAATAAAAATGTATCCAATATTGACACACTATAACTTATTTTTTGATGTTATAACACTCAATTCCACTGTAAGGCCCAGGTGGCATGTAAAAGTACCTATAAGGTGAGAGGTTAAAATGCATTAATGAAATGGAATAACGCTTAATTTCTTTTACCCGAAAATCTCTCTTTTAAGTATCTTTCAAATGTGTTTGCAGTATTTAAAAAAAAAAAATATTCTCAACTCGTGTCCACTCATGGTCGGGTCGAGGTATGAGATGAGATGAAACCCCTATATTTATAGAGGTCTGTGAACTACAAGGGTGCCGGCCAACCACTCCTGATGCACCGTCACAGGGGCAGATGAACAAAATGAAACAAAATGGATGAGATGAGTATGGAGAAATGGTGGAATGAAAATTGTGGCAGGGGAAAACAGCAGAAACCCCGAGAAAAACCTGCCCAAGCTCCGTTTCGTCCGTTTCATTAAAAAAAAGTATGTATATGTGTATATATATATATATATATATATATATATATAATGATAAAATGTATTTGAAATATTCTTAAAAAATTAGTATATACTCGCTGATTCCATCAAACCCATAGGTTCATGGCTGCGCGGACATAAGCTCTCCACACATCCCTATCCTGAACTAATGTTTACCAATCATCCCCTGTATAATCTACTTTCCATCAAATCATGGATAATGTTATTCTCCCACCTCATTCTTGGTCTATCAACTAGATGTTTTCCCTCTGGTTTTCCTACAAGAAGCTTTCATGCAACTCTTTCATTCTCCATTTGTGCCACATGTCCTGCTCATCGCAGTCTATGAGACTTAACTGTATGTATATAATGAATTTATTTCTTCTCTTGAAAGCTGTTGGTTTCGTGTACCTGTCAGTCACCTTTCACTGTCATCCCTCTTGCTATTCATTTACAGAGTTCTTGTCAGACCTTCACTAACCTTGAAGTTGGCAGGGATCAAGCTCTCACTGTACTTCACTTTGTTAAACAATCCCCTACTTGAGCATTTCCGATCTCCAATGACTTAGATTTGTGGGTTTAGACTTATGATGGAATCAGTAGTAGTACAAAAACTGACAGAAGTAATAGGGAATATGAGATTAAAATGGATTGGACATCTAAAAGGATGGAGGAGGAGAGCATACCAAGGAAGTTATGGGTATACAAAGGAAAGGCAGAAGAAACTTGGGAAGACCCTGGACCAGATGCCTGGTTCTTCAAAAGAAGGGTTATAATAGTTAAATCCAGGAAATTAATGGTTTTTACTAGGAGTTTACCATTAAAAATAACAAAAAAACAAGTTTTTTTTAGTCTGGAAACATCTTACCTCAAATTAATGTTGATTTATTCTCGAACATGTTTCGATATAATCTTCTATATCATCTTCAGCTTGCCCAGACTTATGAGTTTTATGTTATGAACCCTGAATGTCGATATCAGCTCTCTCCTCCAGCTGGCTGAAGAACCTCCAAACTAGGTCACGTTTAGCAGGAATTTCGAAATTCATAACTCTATTTTTATTCTTCTGAATGTAGATTTTTTCCCAGATGGTGAGTTCTTTTGTATTTATAACTGTTTTAATAATTTAGTGGTCAAATTTATATTGTGTTTTTCAGACCAAACATGAGCAGCAACTGCAGATTTTTCTATTTCCCCATTTTTAATATTTCTTAGGTGTTCCTTGGTTCTAATTTTTAGATTTCAAAAACAAATCCAGAATGGAGAAGGTGTCTAAATGGCTGAATAGAACTTTGTAGAGGAAGTGTTATGAGATGACCCATATTAAGAATTGGAAAATTGACACTTCACCTCATAATTTGTAGTTTCTTGAGAACATGTTTGTTATTCCCGGGGAAAAGGATTTGATTTAGAAATTCATCAGTCAACCTAAAGAGGGAAGAGGAAGCAATCTACAAGATCATCAACCACCAATTCAACAGTCAAACATAAGCTGATTATAGAAAGCAAGCCTTCTTAAATATGTTCTCAAGAGACTATAAATTTAAGTGTCAATTTTCCGATTCTTAATATTTATATTAAAAACCTCATAGAGTTACTTCCTAAAAATATTAATAATAAATGGAAATGTCTGATTATGATGATGACTATATAATGGACTTAGTGAATTCTGCCAAAATGTTAATGACATAATGGTTGTTGGAGTGGTTAGGAAGTGCAAGTATCTTGACCTAGTCATTCTCTTTAAGTTTTTGATTATAGAAACCGTATAGATATTAATCATGGTCACACCTCAAGAATACCTCTTCAGAGTCAGTTGGCAGATCTGGTAAGACATATATGGTTCCTCAGACATAGGGCAGAAAGAGATTGATTCGGAAATATAAACCTCACCTGATTTTTGTTTTCTCACATGGAACATTTTTGGCAAACATATTTGCCATTCTCAACAAAAATCTGACTGCCATGTTCACAGTTGGATGTCTTGTATATTTTCTCCTTCTGGTGAGGAAACAAAATATAAAGTGAGGTGTATATTCTCGCTTTAATCTCTTAATAATTTACCTCGCAGTGTCAATTTTGAGAATACACATTACAAAATGTAACTGCTGGATTATTAATTTCATCAATAACGAACATGTAATGCGAAGATTGGATTAAAAATTATAATAAATTCTCATGCAAGTGTTTATATAACTTCAATTAATTGACTTCTAGAAGGAATTAACTATCTCACTGGCTCTATCAAACCCGTTAATTCATGGACATAAGCTCTCCATACATCCCTATCCTGAACTAATCAATCCCAGTATAATCTACTTTCCTCAAATCATGGTTAATGTTATTCTCCCACCTCATTCTTGGTTCCCTCTGGTTTTCTTATAATAAGCTTCCATGTCCCTCTTTCATTCCCCATTCTTGCCACGTGTCCTGCCTGTTGCAGTTTACAATACTTAACTGTTCTTATTATTTGTGGTTTCCCATAAAGATCATATAGCTCACTGTTATGTAAGCCTTCTCCATTTGCCTGTCGTCTCAGTTAATTAAAGTAACTACTTAATTTATTTAGGATATTGACGGAAAGTCATTTTAAGCATTTTCTGTAGTGAATAGTAGAACTGGCTTACTTCTCTTCTAAGTTATTTATAACTGGAAAAGTATTGAATTTCTAAATATTGAATATAATTTTAAGACCCATATTTATAAGATTTTTTAAAAATATAATTTCTCTCTAAACATTGGATACTTTTTTCAACAACAAACATGTATTTTTTTCATCAACTAATTAATTATTGATTCTATTGAATCTAGAGGTTCAAGGCTGCATGGATATAAGCTCTCCATACATTTTTCGTATTATGATTAATTTCAGTGTCTCGATTCATACTTAAGCCTACCTACTGGGTGCTTTCCCTCTGGTTTTCCTACAAGAAATTTTCATTTTCCTCTTTCATTCCCCATTCATGCCACTGTCCTTCAGTCTACTATAGGTAACATTTATAAATTTGTTTCCCATAAAGACTATGAGTCTCATTGTTATGTAATTTCCTCAGTTTATATGTACGTTCATCATATTTCTAACCATTTTATTTTCAGATACCCATATTCCTTTTCCTCTTTTGAAGTAAGAGACACTGCATCACATTACTGGAGGAATCACTGTTCTATGTATTTTTAGTTTTAAGTTTTTTAAGAGAATTTGAGAAGGCAGTTACCTCTATAATACATAATAGCATATGTTTCTGGAGTTAAGCCTATGATTAATTACTTTCTGCACTTCGTTCTTGTTTGTTATTATTGTTCCTAGATATTTCTCAGGGAAAATAATTTGATAGTGAAATTTGAATGCCCAACACTAGAAGGAGAGGACATACAAAAAAAAAAAAATTCTCCATGGCATGGCGGGTCTAGGCCCTTGGCTTACCAGCTGGCTAGTGGTCTCACATCCACATACGTTAATCACAGAGGTAGATGATAATCCGTCAGTGTATTGTGACATGTGGTCAGCATGTTGAGTCCCCCCAGCCATTATAGCTGGTTTTCTCAACCTGAAGCCACTGCTTATTGTAGCTACCCAAATCCCCCATGATGTTGGGTGGGCACTGTCTCATACTGATCAAAATTCCATGAGAAAATGTCTTCCCCCCATGAAGATTCAAACCTGCACAAGTCCTGTAAGTTCTGCACCAAGGCTTCTTGTTTTAACTACTTGGCTACAGTGCAAGACAGAGGATATACATACTCTCAAATGGTCATCTAAACAGTCAGGTTTTGGGCAAGAATGGAGGAAAATTTCTTTTGAAACCTGTCCAGGTGAGAGAGCAAAATATGAGGTGAGATAACAAATCAATACAATTTATTTTATTAAATACCTCATAGTGTTACTTACTATCAATATTATGATTAAAATATCATGTAAAACTTTTTATGAACTTTATCACTCATACCACATATTGCCCACTTTATCACCCCTTTACCTTTCTTCTCGCTTCTGTACATTATCTTGTTATCATAACCTAAACACATCATTGAGAGACAGCTTAACTCTAGTTGTATCTCTATATCGAACATCTCATTATTCCTCATCCTTCCTTGTTTTGGCTACCTGCCTCTGGAATTCCCTTCCTCTTATTTCAAGGACTTCCTGACTCAAAAACTGTTTAAAACTAATCTCACTGAATATTTTCTTAGACAATATAATATATAACCAAGTTCTAGGTATATTTTTATTATCCTTTTGTATTTTGCACTTTTATCATCAAGCCTATAATTTAATCGGGTTCTAGGTTATTATTATGTTAATTAAGCAACCATGGAAGTAAGAAGGAAAGGAAGTCCTCGAGACTCATGGATGCAAGAAATAACTGGAATGAGAACAAGAGGATTGGAGGACATGGAGTGGATGGATAAAGATGAGTGGAGAAAGAAAATAAAACTTTAGGCACGGAGAGATGTGTAAACATTAAAAATCTGTAAATAAATAAAAAATTAAGCAACAAATGAAAGGAGAGACCAAAAGAACAATGAATTCAAGGAGTGCATAGGAGTATGGTGTCGAGAGGATTAACAGATAATGATGCAGAGAATAAGGATTTATGGAGAAGTAAAATTTACAATGGTTGTAGAGAAATTCCTAATAAAGAATTATTATTATTATTTTAATATATTTTGTATATTATCACCTCATATTGTGTTATAGATTTAACTATAGATAAATCATAATTGTTAATATCTGTATAATTTAACCCTGGTAAAGTGGAAAAGACCTTATGGTCTTAACTACATCAGGTAAAATAAATCTTTTTTTTTTTTGTTGAGAGAATGTAAACTAATTTAAGATTGAGTAATAGCTGAGAATATGTCTTAATAAGGAATAAGGTTTTAATAATGTGATATAAGTGCATGGTAAGTCTATATGCTACTAATATATTACACTAGATTTGTCAGCTTAATTTTTATTTTGTGTATTTACTTTTCATAATTACAATATTAACATAATTTTATTGTTTTAGGAAATATATTTGTTGGAGAATTGGCATTGGGATTACTACAAACTGGAAGACATATTGGTAATTTCAGATGCGAAGTATGTGCCCGTACTTATCGACACAGGGAAAACTTAGCAAGACATGTCCGTGTTGAATGTGGCAAAGAGGCTCAATTCTATTGCATGTATTGTCAGTATAAAAGTAAACATAAACATGATTTATTAAGACATATGAAGTGTCGCCATCCAGTTTCATTTTCAGAATTAAGATACTAATTCATTTGATATTCAAAATATTTCTGTGATAAATTATTTTTTTAAAATAATGTTGTTACCATCAAATTTTAGCAGGAGATTAATTTATAGTGATATAAGAATAAAGCTAAGAATTAACACTGTATTTCTAAACTGTCCTGCAATGGAAATGTTGTTTATTATCAGGGCCTGGATTTTGATGATATTCTAGACATTGTTAGCATTTTTAATATTTCTAAGTGTCATTTTGTGCAAGTGTCCAAATTTATTTTTGTTTTTCGTATATATACTTTATTACAGTTCAAATCACAAATTCTAAGTCGGATGCAAAACTAAAAACCTACAAAACCATACTGAGACCAGTTGCTATTTATGGCAGTGAATGCTACAAGTTGTAGATTTCATCGTTTTATCTTATCCGCCATATTCCACGATCATTTATGAGTCCCAGTATCCTCCTCAGGATTTTCCTTTCAAAGATTATCAGTCTTAGTAGAGATAATGAAGAAAGACTGAGAATCTTTGAAAGGAACAGCCTGACGAGGATCCTTGCACCCATAAATGATCATGGAATATGGATAAGATATAACAATGAAATTTATAACTTGTACTCAGACCCTGATATTGTAAATGTTATTAAAAGAGATGGGCGGGCCATATAATGAGAATGAAGGAGGAGAATACCACTAGAAAGCTTCCACTCTTGAGACCACATGGAGGAAGAAGAGGAAGATCAAAGCTGAGATGGATGGAGTAGAGAAGGACCTCCGAAAGCTTGGGGTCTGGGGAGAGAAGTAGGGTGTTCGACATGGATGCTTGGAGGAGTGCTTAATAATAGTAGCCAGGGTCCATAAACGGCTGTAGAGCTGGTACAAGAAGAAGATACTTTATTGCAGTCTTTGCAACTAATTTGATAAATTCCAATTTTTTTATTATCTGGGGTATTAACTTTTTTAACAGTTACTAGAAGATTATCCAGGCTAAATTCATTTATCTGTACTAATGTGATATAAAATATGTCATCATCTTCAGGCACGACAACTTCAAAAGTGAAAGTTTTGGCCTTCTCAACAATCTCCTCCATGCCAATCTGTCTCTTGCCATATTCAAATTAGTCACTTTCATTTTCCTTAGATCGTTCATTGTGTCATTCTCCCATCTGATCTTCGGTCTTCCTACAACTCTGCCTCCTATAGGTTTCCATTTGTAGAGTTTTTTGACCAGTCTCTGATCATCCATTCTTATCAAATGTCCAAGCCAACCAATTCTGAGAGATCTTGTATGGTTTACTATGTTCTGATTTTTGATTAATTTGTTTAGTTCATTATTTGTTTTGATTCTCCAACAGTTATCAGTTCCTCTGTTAGGTCCAAATATTCTTCTTAAAATTATTCTTTAAAAAATTAGTAATTTCTGTTTTATTGTTTCTTTTAGGACCCAAGTTTCACAAGGATATGTAACTACTGGTCTAATGAGTGTTCTGTATAACCTTATTTTTGCAGTTTTTGATATTAATTTGCTTTTAAATAAGGTTCTATTTGCAAAATAAGCTTTATTCCCATTTACCAATCTTTCTTTAATTTCCTATTAAATATAAGTATTTATTAAAATTTTCAAGTAATTTTTACAGTGTATTTTTCTTGCTATTTCCGGTTATTTTTTAAACATTTGAAGGTCATCAAAATCTGGGTCCTATTTATTCTCATTATATATATTACATAATAGCTGACATTTTGGTGTTTTGAAATTATTAGTCTCACATAGTAAATTATCGTAATTATAAAACTTTTACACTTTTTTTAGGACGACGGAATATAAAGAAAATGGTATAAAAGTTTTATAATTATAACATCAATAGTGTGATAAAAAAGTTATGAATATAAAAACAGATAGCAAATTATACATCTAGTAGTTTTAGTCACCAGGAAAGAAAAATCTAAACAGTTTTGCCTTTTGTGGACATATTCATAAAAATAACTATTGCACTCAGAATACAAGATATATTGTGTGCTGTATATTTCATTTTTTACCCAAAATGTCAGTTAACATCTTTTACACATCATATTATAATCTTACTTATGCAAAATAGGTATTGAAATTGTCAATATTTTAAAGTTATTTTGCTTTTATAAGAAAATATTTTTATCTAGTTTTCAAAATATTTTAAGTAATTGTAGCTTAAATTATAATGTTTTTAGCATACAAATCTATTAATTTACTCCTGACCGAATGCAGTTTGTGCCATTTATGGGCATTGCAGTAAGTAGTATATGTTTTATAAGTATTTTCTTTTTGTTTGCTATTTTGCCTAATTTAATAATTATGTATTTATTAGGTTTAATTTTGTTTTCTAACTTTGAGTATGATACCAATTTTTTTTTTTTTTAATAATACAGTTTTGAACTGCATGTTTTATTTTTTATATTAATTAAATAATACAGAGTCAGCCGCGGTGGACTAGTGGTTATGCTCCTTGCCTCTGGTCCTGAGGGTCGCGGGTTCAAACCTGGCCAGGGTCGATGGATTTTTTTAGGACGGAAAAATCCAAGGAGCAAGTCCTCCGGGAGGGACTTTAAGCCATGGGTCCCGGGTCTGAAGATTTTCAGGCTCGTAAAAAATCCTTAAGCCTGAATGAAAAGGCCTCTAAGCAAAATTTACCGAATTTTCCCGTCCTAGTACTACCTTGGTTTCCTAGATGTCAGTATGAGGCGGAACGCTGACCACGGACCACTCAAAAATTACATCTATACGAAAACAAGTGTAACTAAATTAGTATGGTTCAAATTCTTCCCTGTAGGGGGAGAGCGCCTAAATCTCTGTAAAGGGAAATCATGGGCTTATATAAAAAAAATAATACAGAGATTGGACAACAGAATATAGACACCTATCTAATATGCAGTGGCGGCTCCTGCTTAAACTAACTGGGGATTCATTAGACTATTCTTAAAATTAGCTTTAAATTAATTTAATGGGTTGCATAAACATGTTGTCGCAGTGGTCTAGTGGTTATGTTCTTGCCTCTAGTTCTGAGGGTAACAGGTTCAATTCCAAAACACAAGTTTTCTGGGAGAGATTTTAAACCATGTGTCTTGAGTATGAAGATTTTCAGGCTTGTAAAGCAACCTGAAGTCTGAAAAAAGAAGCCATTGAGCAAAATTAACCAACTTTCCTCCATCCAAGTAATCCTTCAGTTACATTTGAAGAGAAAAATTATATGCTCAGACTGGGGTTTGAACCCACTAGGCAAATGCTCTCCAAGTAAGCTATCTGAGTAACTCCAATCTAAATGCAAATCTTTCTCTTATATCTTCTTGTAATCTTGTAAGCCCATGTTTCCCTTTACAGATATTTAGGCGCTCTCCCCTACAGGGAAGAATTTGAACCATACTAATTTAGTTACACTTGTTTTCGTGTAGATGTCATTTGAATGGTCCGTGGTCAGCGTTCTGCCTCATACTGACATCTAGGAAACCAAGGTAGTATAGTACTAGGACAGAAAAATTCAGTAAATTTTGCTTAGAGGCCTTTTCATTCAGGCTTAAGGATCTTTTACGAGCCTGAAAATCTTCAGACTTGGGACCCATGGCTTAAAGTCCCTCCCAGAGGACTTGCTCCTTGGATTTTTCCATCCTAAAAAATCCATCGACCCCTGCCGGGTTTGAACCCGCGACCCTTGGGACCAGAGGCAAGGAGCATAACCACTAGATGCTGTTATATATAGTACCTGGAAGAATAACATTAAAAAATTCAATGAGGAAATTTGGTGTAACAGATGAAGACACAGAGGACAGAGAACAATGGAGAACTTTAATTAAGGGAAATTTGTGAATGTTTGTTGCAAACTGATAGTCTGTAAGTCCATAGTCATTTATGTATTTTTTTTTAGTTATGTTAATTACTAAGATTGGTTGGAGAAAACCCTGAATGATGAGGAAAATTCTCAAAATGAATGTATATGTATAAGAGAAAGTTTTGCATTTAGATTGGAGTTGCTCAGATAGCTTACTTGGTAGAGCATTCGCGTATAATTTTTCTCTTCAAATATAATTTATCCATCATTGAGATGTATGAAATGAATAATAAAAACATTGAATACTTCAGTTGCTTACTAGATGTCCCTTGAGGCAACATGCTGACCACATGTTACTCACATCTGTAGGGAAATAAGCATAACTAAATGAGATTATTGAGGGAACCCCAAAAGTGGATGCCAGGGCCTAACTTGGGCTGTACGAATCATAAAAGGAAAGATAAACTCATTCAAAGTCTCAGTAAACATTATTTGTATGAAGAGGTTCAACATCACATTATTTTGTTCCTAATTAGAGCATCCATCCATCCATAGTAATTTCTGCCCGAAGGCAGGTCCTTCACTGCAATCATAGCATTTTCACGCTTTGCTTGCAGGTTTACTAGGGAATTATAGGTGTGGTAGCTTCCTGTTGCTTTCCACACTGGTGAAGGATGATGATGATGATGGCCATATGATTTCGGGGACCGTTTGGGTCTTAAAGTTTTCCTGATATTTGTCTTACAGGCGAGGAAAAACCCCGATGAAAACCTCACCCAGAAAAACTAACCCGACCGGGGATCAAACCCGGGCCCACTGCATGACAAGGCAGCACGCTACCTCGAGACCACAGCAGTGGACAATTAGAGCATAGGGCCTTAATGAAGCTTTTCGATTTGGTTCTAATTGTTCCTAAAGTCTTTGTCCATTTCCAATTTTACTCATCATCCCAACTCATTTTCAATTGTCCCCCAAATAATATTTGGCTGCCAACCTTCCTTGTGTTTTGCAAATTCCAGTCCAATGCCCAGCTTTCTATTTGATTGTGTGGTTTGCATTAGAGTATGTCCAATTCAGAAGGAGCCCAAGAATGATGTAGGAAAATAATATTAACCATGATTCAAGGGAAATATATTATACTGGGATGATTGGAAAACATTAGCTCAAGATAAGGATATATGGAGAACTTATGTCTATGTGGCCATGAACCTACGGGTTTGATTGTACCAGTGAGTTAGTTAGTGGTTAGAGCAGCACAGCATGAAGGTATTCAGAGGCTTATTAGTGGTTCAAAGAGGGTGCATAGGAGAAGCAGAAAGCATTCAGTGCACGATAGAGGAGCCAGAAAATAAAATGAGTTCATTTAATAGAATGCTGTAGTTGGACATACGTTTGAAAAGCCTCCAAAGCATATAACCTTTTTAGTTGAGGAAGACAGAGTTTCTCAGGCACATTTAGGGTCCCGGGTTCAAGTCCCGGTCTGAGCGTATAATTTTTCTCTTCAAATATGATTTATCCATCATTGAGATGTATGAAATTAATAATAAGAACATCGAAAAAAGCCATACTGGCATCTATAATGTAATGTATAATTCCCAAATATGTCTTCTTAATATAGGAGCCGCCATTTGCAAAGATAGAAGCAAAGGCTTCAAAGCATTTGGTGGGCGGGAATTACAACGTATATAGAGAAAAATTTGCGTTTAGATCGGTACTTGCTCAGGTAGCTCAAATGGTAGAGCACTTGGACTAGAAAACCAAGGGTCCCGGGTTCAAGTCCCGGTCTGAGCGTATCATTTTTCTCTTCAAATATAACATTTGTATTATTTTAATTTTCATGCAGTAAGGTGTATTCATATATGTATATATATATATTTTTGTCCAACCACTGTAGATAAACAGCTAAAAGATATAGACTGAAATTGAATAGTTGCCCCAAAAAGAGATGTAACCCACAAACTACAAATTGTTGGGAAAACGAAAAAAACATATAATTTTAAAAATACAATAGGAAGTAACATTAAAAGGTTTTATTTAATAATTAAGATATTTGTGGAATGCAGGCTTTCACAGCCAGTAATCATAGTATTAAAAGATTCCAGGCTATGTGGCCGTGGTCTATAACTGGTGTTTCTTCCAGACGTTTCTCCCTCAACTGTGTAGGGCATCTTCAGTGGCGAGTGCTTCCAGCTGTTGTTTCCTTGTCGTAGACTCAACTGCGAATGAACAGCAGAAAGCTGGACGCTCTTATTTATACTAGTGCTGCCTCGCGTGAGTCGCAGCTGATTGGCTCGACGTCATCATACTGGCTTCTGATTGGTTCGGAACTCTCTCCTTGTTATTGATAGGTTTTGACTGTCTATTGTCTAATGTGTGATACCAGGCTTATAAACACAAGGACAATTTCAATAGAAAAGATGAAGGAATAAAACTAGCCAAAGCCTGGTATCACACATTAGACAATAGACAGTCAAAACCTATCAATAACAAGGAGAGAGATCCGAACCAATCAGAAGCCAGTATGATGACGTCGAGCCAATCAGCTGCGACTCACGCGAGGCAGCACTAGTATAAATAAGAGCGTCCAGCTTTCTGCCGTTCATTCACAGTCGAGTCTACGACAGGGAAACAACGAAGCTATAAAAGCTCGTTCGCCCTGAAGATGCCCACAACGCAGGTGAGTGAAGAAAAGTCTCGGACAGAAAAAATCGCCAGTTATAGACCACGGCCACATAGCCCGGAATCTTTTAATACTACAATTAAGATATTTCATCATCATCCATGCAAGTATTAGGCCATGTGGCCTGTTATGGTCTCAAAGAGGAATTTTCCATCCAGCGCTTTTTTGGATGTCCCAGCGATCTTTTGCCTTGGGGGCAGTAGCGAAGTATGGCTTTTGGAATTCTATGAGATGGCATTCGTTGAAGATGGGCTTTCCAGTTGTTGTGGTAGTTTTATATATGGTGAAGAATGGGTTCTACATCCAACTCTTCCATAATTTCCTCATTTCTTTTATGGTCCCACTTTGTGTAGCCTGCTGTTCGGCGCATAAATCACATCTCATTTGCTGTTATTCGGCTTTCATCTCTTCTTTGTATTGTCCATGCTTCACTACCATATCTTAATCCTCTGCATGCCACTGGTAAAATCTCTTGTGTCAGAGATTTAAATCGTGCCCGCCAATGCGATCGGCTTTGCAACTGTCTGGCAGGCAATGGACAGGAGCACCAGAGCCGATCTAATCGGCTCATGACACCTAAAGGGTTAATACTTGTCTTGCGAGAACCTTATAAAGCCGTAATCTTGTGTTCTTCTGTACTAAAGATGGTTTCATTATACTGTTAATTATCCCCGTTGTTTTTGTAAAATTTGTGATTTTCTTTGATATATCAGCTTCATCTTGAAATGTTAAATTATAACCCAAATAATTAAATTTGTTTACTCATTCTAAAATTTCATCATCCAAAACAATTTTGCTAGGTATAGGGTATTTCCCACAAAAGGCCATCACTTTAGTTTTCTTTGTATTGATTTCCATATTGTCCTTTTTTGCAATTATGTTAAAATTGTGTACAGAATACTGTATATCTGTTTCTGTTGGAGCTATTAATTAAGATATTTGGTCTGTATATTCTTACCTCTTATGGTTGTTTTTGTTGAATGTATGTTTCAAGGCTTCTGAGCCCCATTGTCACCGATCACAGACTGATTTTTCTCGAATTGTCAGCCCTGATTCTTGACTCCTGCTCCCTCTGCCTGTAGTACAATGAACTTGCTAATGAGGTTCCTTTCTCCGGGAATTTCAAAATTCATAATTCTTTCCTTGTTCTTCCGTATGTAGATTTTCCCCATCTGATGAGTTAATTTTTTTGTTTTTTAACTGTTTTAATAATTTTGTGTTTACATCTATTTTTGTGTTTTTCTGACCAAACCTGAGCAGCCACTAACAACCATAGCAGCAACAAAAACAACCATAAGAGGTCAGAATATACAGGCCAAATATCTTAATTATTAAAACATATAATTATTAATTAAATAAAAATAAAACATAGTTTTATTTGATTTTCATATTTATTATATAATTCAGTGACAGCTGTTTCGGTACACTGTACCTTCTTCAGATATGTTAAATTTGTTAATGTCTGAAGAAGGTACAGTGTACTGAAACAGCTGTCACTGAATTATATAATAAATATGAAAATCAAATAAAACTACGTTTTATTTTTATTTAATTAATAAATATGGATTTTCATCAAGTAAACACCAACTCAATTGATTATTTAAAACATATAATGTTCATTTTGAGGCTATTACCTTTATTATATCATATACTTTTTAATCTCTCATCTTATTGGAATCATATACAGACAATTTGAATACAAAATAACATATTGTTTATTTTTTATTATTTCACTCACCTCATACTTCATAATTTATAGCAGACCCTGGGTTTCTTCACATCTTTTGTGACACAGCATTGAGAAATGTCACAAAAGATGTGAAGAAACCCAGGGTCTGCTATGAATTATGAAGTATGAGGTGAGTGAAATAATAAAAAATAAACAATATTAAAAAAACCTCATAGTGTTATTTCCTATCTACATAACTTAACAAAATAACATGCTAATAACTAAATATTAACAATTTAGTACAGAATTGAGTGCAAAAGTGATCTATCTCTATAGAGTGTAAAAATTATCTAACACATATTTAACTAAAGATGCTATAATAAGAAATAGAAAATACATATTGAAAACTGATTCAGTTAGAAAAAATTCTAACTTAATAAGTTTTCAGTATTTATTTTCCATTTAATGTTATTTCGTTACATTCTTTGTGTCTTATTTTCACTCAATTTCTCTAAGATTCTGAATAGAATTCATGGAACTGTGGTGGAATAAATTTGCACATGTGCAATAATTGTTTTTCTGCACTGCTATTAATGACTTGACTAACTGCTTCCACCATTTTGTTATATATTAATCTCTATTTGCTTAAAAGCCAACTTTTAAAAATAAATAAAACAGGTATGGAATAGAGTATGAATAATTTTACATGCACCATGCCGTGATACTCACCGGATAGATCACTAATCCACTGAAAACTCAACTTTCAAATTTTTGTGGGTTAGATCTCTTTTCGGGGCAACTATTCATTTATGAATCAAATAAGTTATGTAATAATGCCGTATTTACTCTGATCCCATCTGGTGTAACCCGCTGTTCTGCGCATGAATCTCATTTCACAAGCCGTTATTCTGCTTTCATGTTGTCTTTTTAGTATCCATACTTCACTACCATAGGTCAACACTGGTCTAGCCAAACTGTTATGTAAACATAATCTGGTGTTTTTTTGTACAAGGGATGGTTTCATAACTTGATTAATAATTCCCAAACTTTTATTATAACTAGTAATTTTTTCAGGGATATCCTTTTCATCCCAGATAGAGAGATAATATCCAAGATATTTAAATTGATTAGATCTCTCTAAAATTTTATTCTGGAGACAGATGTTACTTTTTTTTTTAATTTTTAAAATTTTATTCTGGAGACAGATTTTACTTTTAACACCATCTTGAAAGAATGAGTTCAAATCGGATCCCCAAAGCTGTGTATAATTATATACCAAGAGGACGAAGATCACTGGGCCGTCCTATGAAACGCTGGAGGGAAAATTTTCTATAGGATCGTAACAGGCCTTGGCCTAATACTTGGAAGGAAGAAGAAGAAGAAAGATTTTACTTTGTATGGGGTCCTTCCCATGAAATGCCATAATTTTAGTTTTGTTAATTGATATTTCCATATTAAATTTGGCACCTATTTTTTGTAAATTATAAATTGATCGTTGATCAAGAAAACATTAGTTGTTTTATTTAGTAAATAAATAATTATATATTGACGATTTTATTATTAATTTAACACTTCTCATTGAAGGATAGATTATATTTGAAGAGAAAAATAATTATATATGTTTATGTCAGCTGATTGAAATTTTCAATTGATTTGTAGTAGCAGAATAATACATTGGTGCAATATAAAAGTGAATCCACTGTATAGAGTTTGAGATATTTTTAAGCCCTTGGGGGATTAAAGAGTTATTCTTAAATAAAAAGTAAACATCTAACAGTGAAATATTATTATTATTATTATTATTATTATTATTATTATTATTATTATTATTATTATTATTACATAATAAAATAAATTATATTAAACACATCTCATCATTTCATATCTGAATTTGAATAAGGAAATTATTTTATCTCATAGTGTGTATTTGTAGAAATGGGAATATAACTGTACTGTACATCAACAAAAATGCATATGATTCAATTAACACATTGGTGACTGACTGCTGTGCGTTCCATCCATCGCTGCTGGACCGGACATTTCTGTCAGTAGCGTGGACTTTTAAATTTTAAAAACCGCGCTAGCACAGTGTGATTTTTACATCAATATATTTACAGTCAATAACAATATTGCATAAGTAAATCTTTATTAGTGTTCTCATCAGACCTTCTAGTAGAAATTGAGGGTTTGATAGCCTTATAAAACATTTCCCTTTATTTAAAGGCACAGGGCAAAAGAGCATATGTAGCGAGTTTTTTCTCTGTGTTCACTAAAAACGTGGCAAGGTTTTTTCAGACACAGTTGGTGTTAATTTATGTTTCTATATGTCTCATATATAGAACAGGTGTCTAGTTTCAAATATTTGGGCTGTGGTGTTGGCTACAATGTGGAAAGAGATATTGACTCCAAAATAAATAGATTTCAGACGGTGTGTGGAACAATACAGAGAACATTCAAAAATAAAATTAGAAAAGAAACCAAGATAAAAATGTATAATGTAATGTTATGGCGGTTCCCACAATATTGTATGGATGTGAAACTTGGGCTCCAGTGAAAAGACAGAAGGATAGAATACAGAAGGCAGAGATGCGGTTCCTAAGACAAGTAAAAGGATGTACAAGACTTGATAGAATAAGAAATGAGGATATAAGAGAAGAATTGAAAGTACAGCCTTTATTGGATAAAGTCACGAATTACAGACAGAAATGGATTGATCACATGGATGGAATGAGCAAGGAGAGATATCCATTGTTAGCCAGAAATTATCAAGCAAGAGGAAGGCGTGATGTTGGAAGACCTAGAAGACGTTGGGCTGATTCAATATGAAGTCGGAACGGGCAATTGCCTAATCCCTGGAGTGATGATGATGATGATGATGATATGTCTCAGCCTTCTTGGTGGGTCTTGACATGGTGTCCTTTTCACTCTGTCTTCCCTCCTCTTTCCTGTCATCTGTTCCTAATTTTACGACTGCCAAACAAGAGGCTGTTTCAAGCAAAAAACTTCTGTTTGACATATTGTTGTTAGGATTTTGAAATTTATAGACCCAAAAAGCATTAGAGTGCACAATTCACAGGCCACAATACAACTTTCTTGCTTCATTTCACTGTTTTTCTAAGGATGGAGTAATATGATAAGTACTGGTCAGCCCTGTCTACACCCTTCACATACTTGCTATTTTGAAGTATTCAGTAGGGCATTTTTACAACTTTACCCCTCCCATTCTCGTGTTGCCTGATGCAATGTGTTAACCATTCTTACGTCTCTTTTATCTTTCGATGTTTGTAGCAAAAGGTCCCCCTTACTTCAAAACACACATTCTCCTGGTTTGAGTTTATTTCCTGCTTCCACAAATGATTTTGGAAGCCCTGTGTTAATCTTTATTGCTTCAGAAACTGTAGTCTTTCTTTCGAGCAAATTTTTAGCTTTAGCCACACTTATAATAATTATTCTGGTACACATGATGCCACAGATATAAATTCGACTCCAGAACGCAAAATAGTGTTTATTCTAATTTTTCCCCTCTGCAACATATATTTACAGGTTACATACGTATCCCGTAATCGCCTAACTATCGGCACTAAAATTCCATATTTCACCAGCCATCTGTCTTAAAATTGTAAACAACTCTTTCTGTAAAGTTGGCAATTTCATAAAAGAGAAGAGAGGGGTACAAAAACAACTATAGTTTATTTCACAATGAAAAAAAACAAAATTGCACGCTCCTTCAAAAGCGAAGAGGCTGGAAAACCATAGAAAACGTAAACACGGAAATCTCCGTGGCCCGTCGTCTAGCGCTGGCCATTTAAACACGGAGATCTCCGTGGCCCGTCACCAATGTGTTAAGAGGGAGAAGTTATATAGTATCCTTTTGGAGTTCGAAATTCCTAAAAATTTAGTTAGACTTATATGAATGTGTCTAAATGGCACAAAGAGTAGATGCTTCTCCCTCGAATACAACCTTATAGCCCAAAATCTTCTAATACCATATCTTTCTTTAGTTGATTAATTTGTATGCATCCAGTTAAGTTGCGAGGAACAAACATGGTGGGTGCTAGAGTGATTTTTAAATATGGCTTTCACACAAACCATTTCTAATGATCAGATTTTGCTAATGTTTTTAATATGCCTTTCTCATTTCATTTTAATGACATGCCAAATTTTGTTGCAATAAACCATAAATTGTAGCCACGAGAACAAATTATACATTTTTGCTTCAGGTGAACTGCCATATTTAATGGTCTGATTTTGTTGGTTAATGAACTTAATTTTACTTTTCTTAATTGATGCCAAGTTTGGTCCTGAGAAAAATAAAAACTTCAGTTGCACATGCACACATAAACATGTATGTGTAAATTGTTCTCAAGGTAATTTTTGGTGATCATGGGGAATCCCAGCAAAAGCTGACTGGAAGGAAAGTATTAAGTCATAAAATTCTATTGCATGAGGAATATAACTGCATTTTGTTCACTCCCAAGCTATAGTATGGTATATTGCAATATAGCATAAGAATTGCAAAAAATATATATTATAATTTTTGTACTCTATAGTGTTTTTAATAAAGAATATTTAAAGTTTCAAGCTTTAGAAAAAATTCTAAATTTAATATGTGTGTGTTTTCCAATGCCACCACTGCACTTTTTGTGTTATGGATTCCGCATCAGATAGATAGAAAGCATATGAGCTATTTTCAATTTATGCATTGCTTCATCGGACCACTTTACGTAGATGATGTATACTTTTATTGTGTGCAGAGAGGAGTGTAAAATGAGTGTATGTTGAAGTTTTTGTTGTTGCTGCTCATCCCAGGCTCTTCTAAACCATGTCCATAAGATTATTGTTCTGAAGTACTTTTATTATATCTGCAGTTTATTCCAGTGGTCTGTTGTTGAGCTGTTAATTTTATTAATTTGTGTATTGGTAACTATGATTTGAGAGAAATAGATTATACAGGGGATGACTGGAAAACATTAGCTCAGGATAGGGATGTATGGAGAGCTTATGTCTGTGCAGCCATGAACCTATGGGTTCAATAGTGCCAGTGAGTTAGTTAGTTATTGGTGGAGTGACATTTTTAACTTTATTAGAGCGGAAAGTATACATAGGAGTATATGTTGTGGTGATGCTTCCATTGTATTATGAGATTTTATTTAAAAATAATTAAATGAATCAGATTTTACACCTCATCTCAAATATTTTATTTTTCCAGGAAGTACTTTCAAGGAAGTTCTTCCTTATTTTCAACTTGTTTCAGACTTTTAATTTTGACAGTTGTTATTCCTATAGGCCTCTTCTTCCTCTCTCTGTTGGTAGACTGATGTACCTCCAAATTAAATCTTTTTCCTGGAAATTTCAAATTAATTATTTGAATTTTTTGATATATGTAAGAAAAACAAAAGAATGAAAGAACCCTTAGGAATGTAAAATTGGAGAAATAAAAATTCTGCAGTATTTGCTCAACTTGGTTAGGGGAGCGGGGGCACGCCGTAGCGTAGTGGTTAAGGCGCTGAGCTACAAGCCGGAAGGTCGACGGTTCAAGTCCCGGTGGGGTCAGGATTTTTAAACTGACCAAAACCTTCTGGCGGCACTATGGCCCTGGGGTCGACTCAGCCTCTAATGTAAATGAGTACCAGACGCTTGTTCTGGGGTAAAGGCGGCCGTCACGCAGGGCTGACAACCCGGCTGACATCAAGTGCCGATTGTCTAGAAAAAGTGGGAGCTATAACCTCCTGCTACCCCAAGGGCCTCCTGAGGCCTGTAGTGGGAATACTTTACTTTGGTTAGGGGAGCACAGAAGTAAAAGCAAAATTAGTGAAACAATTAGAGAAGTCTAAAGAACTCTCAATTTGGGGGAAAAAAATATAAATTACATCAAAAATTATAAAGACAAAATAATGAATTTTGAAATTTCTGGAAGAAAAATATTTAATTTGGAGGTTCTTCGGTCCACTAACAGAGAGGGAAAGAGTAAACCTATAGGAATATCAATTATCAAATCAACAGTTAAATGCCAATGAATGAGTAATTTCTGAATAAAAATCAAATGAATCGTGAATTCTTCTTACCTCATACATCTGTGTTTTTTTAACACAGAACTGCAGTATCGGGAAATACATCATTCCCAGAAAACAGCTGAAGATGAGAATAATGTATTTCCCGATACTGAAGTTCTGTGTTAAAAACATAGATGTATGAGATAAGAAGAATTCATGATTCATTCGATTCTTATTAAGGAAACCTCACATGTAAAAATTCCCAAATTTATTAATTTAATAGAGTAATTTCTTATCTTACCTCATAGTTTATGTTTTGTTAAACGTGAGAACTGCAGTTTTCAAGAGGAACATCCCTCCCATTTTCAACCAATGACTCATTCATTCATTGAATTAAGAACTTCATAATGTTATTTCACGTATTTAACTATAGTCAAATGACAGTTGAAGATAAGGAAGGACTTCCTTGAAAATAGTCCTGGGTAGGATACAAATACCCAAAATATGGATTTCGGTGTAAAATCTGATTCTTTAATAATTGTTAGATCAATCTCTAATTGGCCACGGTGGACTAGTGGTTATGCTCCTTGCCTCTGGTCCCGAGGGTTGCGTGTTCAAGCCCGGCCGGGGTCGATGGGTTTTTTAGGATGGAAAATCCAAGGAGCAAGTCCTCCGGGAGGGACTTTAAGCCATGGGTCCCGAGTCTGAAGATTTTCAGGCTCGTAAAAGATCCTTAAGCCTGAATGAAAAGGTCTCTAAGCAAAATTTACCGAATTTTGCCATCCTAGTACTTCCTTGGTTTCCAGATGTCAGTATGAGGCGGAATGCTGATCATGGACCACTCAAATGATATCTATACGAAAACAAGTGTAACTAAATTAGCATGGTTTAAATTCTTCCCTGTAGGGGGAGAGTGCCTAAATCTCTATTAAGGGAAACATGGGCTTACAAGATACAAGAAGAAGATTGATCAATCTCACCAATAGTACCACTTGCCTTCATAACCATATGTAATATGGAGGGATTTAGAATTTAATCTAGGGATCTGATGCACAGTCTAGTTATAAAAAGTTATGCCAACCCTCCTGGTCCCGAGATTGAAAATTTTTTACAATTGCAATTTACAATCCTGCCAAATATCGAACCCTATCCAGTTAGTAAGGAAGCAGACATAGTGACCTAGCATGGTGAACAAAAAAGGCTACATTTTGGATGTTTTATTATAAGTATTGAAATAAGGTAAGTTGGTATATCTTCAAAAACAGAAGTTATGGGTCTCGGTTGACTTTTATAATAGACAACTTTGGATTTGATAATGTATGTTTTATTCAACAGATTGTTACAACTGGGATTTCTCTGTTCCAATTTCCATTTCCTTCTGTATAAGTAGTCAATTTCTTTCAGTCCCTTTTCTTTCATGGCTTCCTAAATTTTCTTTCAACTAATATCTTCTTAAAAATCCATTTGGTTGCCAGAAGTTTCTCCCCTAATCTCTCCACACTTCAGCTCCATATGCTATATCACTTTGAACAATATATCTGTATGTATTGCATATTTGTACTTTTATCTATTCTTTTATATAAGATAAAGTTTAAACATGTTACTAAATTTCTGCCTTTCTTTATTCTACATGTAATTTGCTCCTCACCATTGCTACCTTCTTTGTTAAATAGACTTAACTCCTAACTAATTGCATTTTCCACCATATAAATTTCTTCATTTTATAATTGTAAATTGCTTACAATTTATTACCTGTCACTAAATATTCAGATTTTTTAATATTAGTCAATAGGAGATTTTGATAGAATTGAAGAAGAATATAATTAGCATTTCAGAAAAAATAAATAAAGGTCCCGGGTTCGAGTCTCGGTCTAGGTGAAAATTTTTCTCTTCAAATATAATTTATCCTTCAGTGAGAAGTGTTAAATTAATAATAAAAACATGAATAGATGCCCTACTGGCTTTATAAAGTAGTGTTAAATTCCCAATTAATGTCTTCTTAACTAAGAGGCCACCATATGCAAAGATAGAAGCAACGGTTTCAAAGCATTTGGCGCGAGGGAATTACAACGTATAAAGAGAAAAATTTGCATCTAGATTGCAACTCGCCTTGGTAGCTCAGTTGGTAGAGCATTTGGCCCAGAAAGCCAAAGGTCCCGGGTTCGAGTCTCGGTCTAGGCGAAAATTTTTCTCTTCAAATATAATTTATCCTTCAGTGAGAAATGTTAAATTAATAATAAAAACATGAATAGAAGCCCTACTGGCTTTATAAAGTAGTGTTAAATTCCCAATTAATGTCTTCTTAACTAAGAGGCCGCCATATGCAAAGATAGAAGCAACGGTTTCAAAGCATTTGGCACGAGGGAATTACAACGTATAAAGAGAAAAATTTGCATCTAGATCGCAACTCGCCTCAGTAGCTCAGGTGGTAGAGCATTTGGCAGAAAACCAAAGGTCCTGGGTTCGAGTCTCGGTCTAGGCAAACATTTTTCTCTTCATATATAATAATTCATATTTAATATGATCAGTAACTTTTTATTCTTTGATCATTGCAGCTAAGAGTTTCTGTTCCTGTATAAACATGACATAGGGCTTATATCAAAAGTATAATTTCTTTATCTGATTAAAAAGAAATATAATTAATAAAATACCTTAGTTGTAAATATAGGTATCAAAATCAAGATGTAAATAATAAAAAAAATAGATGGACAGTAGTTGCAGAAAAAAAAATTAGGTAAGGAATCCAGAGTCTCAGATAAAAAAAAAAGTTATCAGTTATAATTTGAAAAGAAAAATTTACACTTAAACTGGGATTTGAACCCAAGGTCTCTGCCACTGAGCTTCATAGGGATCTCAATTTAAATTAACTTTTTTCTCACTCTTATACAATCGCTACGTGCCCGAGTCAATGAACCTTTGTTCTGACTGCATGTTCTCAATTTTTCTTTTCAAATTATAATTTGTCCTTGTGTGAGAAATGATAAATTTAAAATAAAAACATTGAAGAGTTATCAATTTTTTAATTTGTTTGCATTTTATATCCATGCCTTCCTTTGGCCAGCAACCAATCGAAGGGACTATTATTATGCTTTCAAGTCTTACATGAGAATTTCCCTCAAACGCTGGAGGGAAAATTTTCTATAGGATCGTAACAGGCCTTGGCCTAATACTTGGAAGGAAGAAGAAGAAGAATCCAATGTAGAGATTAAATTGAGGTATAGATTGGTATGGTATGGCTTCAAACCTTCATTGGGATATGGATGAAATGCAGCTATTAACTAAACACATTTTCAATGTTTAACTCTTAAAGAATCTGTGAAAATCATCATCATCCTTGGTATGAGTTAGTTCATGAAGAACTATTACAGTCTAGTGTTCTTGAGCCATTTCTTCTTGGATAAGGAACCTTGGAACTGTGAAAATGAGTCTCACTGAATTACTTGAATCAAAACCTAGAAAATGGTACTTTTGCAGAGTAATAAACATCACTGTTAGGTGGCTCAAGACTGTATAATCTAATAACCTGTATTTTGAAGATTAGTTTAATATATTGTCAGAATTCATTCCAAATAACATTTTGTTTAAAAACCGATTAAACAGTATCGGTATGATATCTTCATAGCAAGGTCAAATTAAGGTGCATTTTTTTTTCAGAACCTGTACGTATTCACTGTGCTATAGATACCGATTTTATAAAAATCTTAAGAAATTTGCATCCTATAAATTTATGATGTTATGGATGCTGGTATTAAGTGTAAAATATTTAGAATCTTGGCTAATGTTCATCATCTTCAGCATCAAGGATTAGACCTTACGGTCTGTTCTGATTTCATGCTAGAATTGGTCTGCTACTGTTCTAACTATTGGTCTAATGTTCATATGGTACAATAACTACCAAATTTGTGTATTAATATTTTTTTTCTAATGCCACCAGGTTGTCTTTCATGACATTTCTGGCTTTCCCCTGGCATTGGCGGAATTGTAATCCATTTCTTAGAGATCGATGATAAATGATAATGAAGCACCAAGAGAGTTCTTAACCTAAAAGCAACTCCAAGTGCGACAGGCCTAGAAGGCCCTTGGCCTAACAGCTGGCTGCTGGCCTCACATCATAATTTCCAGACCATGAGAAATCACAGGAATAATTCCCTTTAAGGAAAAAATTCCCATGGTTTGACCGGGAATCAAGCCTGGGACCTAATGAACTGTAGCTAGAAACGCTGACCACTAGCCCACGAGGCTGGTCTTAATGAATTCTTGATATCTCAAATTAGATTTGAAGCAGGTGTCTGGTTTTGTAAAAATAGAGAAATACAGCTCAATGAACAAGTTCCAAGCCTTCTATCTGGGAAGTAACTGTTTTTTGTATGTATGTCCTGCTGCCTCTTATGATAGAGAATTGTATATAAGGAAAGTAAAAGTCATATTTGTACTGGGAACCTGAATGGCGAAGATATATCGCACTAACATATAGAGTTAAAGGACAAGTCTGGAAAGCTGAAGATAAAACAGAATGATTCAACTTTTGCAGGTACTTACCAAATAATTTTCTTACATCCATTTTTACGCATACAGGCACGAATGCGCGTGGTTCAACGTTAAAGCATGAGTCTAGAATCATTGAGTAAAAAAATATGTCAGTTGGATAATTATTTAAGCCTATCGAACATACTAGAAAATATGAGACATAACCTAGGCATGACAAACATTTGACCAATCACAGTAAGTGGGCATTGGCCAATATACGGTAAAAAATGCATTCATTACAGAAGTGTGTGCGGCTAATGAAGAGTCAAGGTCAGGCGAAGCTTCTACAAATGTCTAGGTGTCAAAAATAAAATTCAGGTACTCAGCTGAAATTCGAGAAGTGAATGCTGCATTAACCATTCATAATAGAGGTCTAGACAGATACTTGATAAATTTATATAACAACATCGATTGGGCTTGGCGGGCTAAATGTAATTAAAAAAAATTTTTTTACATCTATTTCTAACATTTTACACCTAATTTCGGGTAGAAAAAATCTTATTCTATCTAGTGTTAATTGGTTGAAAATCAACGTGGGTGCAAGTGCACTACCCTGCACCCACTTCGCTACCCCCATGATTGTTTATATATCTTTTGGGTTAATTTTTTTGAAAAGTTAAAAATATAAAATTGGTGCCTGAGATCTCAGATATCCTCAACTGTTGAATATTTGACAAGTTTCAATAGTTGAGGACAACTGAGATCTCAGGTACCAATTTTATATTCTTAAGTTTTACATTGTGACCTCAACGGTGTTTTGTAATGAATTTTAAAAGTATTAATTTTTTTGAGTGTATGCATTTGTGTTTTAACAATTTTAGCTAGAGAATCAATTTTTCAATTAAATTATTTTGGAAATTTTTTGTAGTAATGATTGTTATATTATTATTGATATTAGTTTAATCTTTTAGAAGCCTAAATTTATTTTCTTTATATCTGTTTTTGAGAAGAGATTAATTCTAATACTTTTTAATTTTAGGGTGAGGTTTTTTAGCCTGAACAGTTACATGCAGGTATTTATTCATTTTTTTACACTTTATTAAATTGTGGACAATTGTTTCTTGACATCTCTAGCACCAACATTCTACACATATATATATTGACTTAAGCTTTCACAATTGAAAATATTCTACAAGGTCATAATATTCCATATACACTTTCAATTTCAATTCATATCCCAGGAAGATGCTTGGAGTTGAGGTTGAAGAACTTAATCTGGCTGTTATTTCATGAAGATGTTATATTGTATATGAGGAAAAGAAAATTGATGCTTGCACCAGAAGCCTGGATTAGTGTAATGGTTAGCACACTAGCGTACAAAGCTAGATATTCAGGTTCAAATCCCAGTTCACGTGTTAATTTTTCTTTACAAAATAATATGTTATAATTAACTAATGTTGTTGTTTTCAAATGCTGGGCCTTTAGCCATTAGCGTTCTTGCTCTCCAATATTTCTCTGTGGTGGATCCAACAGATAATACTTCACAGGTTTGTAGATGTTCTTCGTTCATTTCTTCGTCTTTGTTGCATAGAGGACAATTTGGATTTGTGTAGATTCCTATTTTATATAAATGTTTGGCCAAATAGTCATGTTCTGTAAGCAATCTAAATTTCGCTACTGTAGTTTTACGTGGAATTTCTGGAATAATATCTGACTTCTTTACTAAAATATTCCATTTTTTGTCTTTGGCTTTATTACATAGGTCTTGGTTTTGTTTGATTTTATATTTGTTTTTAATTATTCTTTTTATGGATGCAAAAGGTAAGCCTTTAGCAGTATTCTGAATTAGATTGGAGCCTTTTTTGGCAAGAAAATCAGCAGTGTCATTTCTAGCAATTCCACAATGTGCAGGTATCCATTGCAATTGAATTCTTTTCTGTAGTTTTTGGAGTTGTTGAATCATTTTGTAGCACTCTTTAATTTATATTGACTACATTTTGTGTGAATTTATTGCATATATTGCTGCCTTAGAATCAGAGAGTATGACAGCATTTTGAAATTTATTTATTCTGTATAGTAATTGTTATGACAGCCTTTTGAAATTTATTTATTCTGTATAGTAATTGTTGGAGTGAAATGTGAATAGCTGTTACTTCTGCATCAAAATTTGTTGTGTGGTATCCTGCTGGTTGATAAAATAAAAATAACGGACATGTAATTCCTGATCCTGAGTTGTTATCAGTAGTAGCTACATGTAACCATTCTTCTGGTAGATATCTCTTATTCACAGCTTCTAACACTAATGTTATCTATATAATTTAGACAAAATAATTTAGTGTAATATTATTATTAATTTAAAAATATTATATAATTTTCTGACTTCATATTATATCTACATTTCAGAATGGAGTTGGACTCTACGTGAAAATTCTACCCAACCATCCAAAATTTTCCAATGCAATAATTGTCATAAAGTTTACCGTCAGCAATCTTCCTTATGCAGACATGAACGTTATGAATGTGGGAAACCAGCTATGTTCCAGTGTCCACTCTGCAGTCATAGAGCTAAACAGAAAAGCAATTTAGTTAAGCATTTACGACTAATTCACCAAATCAGTGAATAATATTTATCCATAAATTGTATTGTGATAATGTGCTGACCATATATCTTCATTATCATCTTCATACTATGGCTATTACAACACAAATTTGAGCCCTGACCTCGCCTTTTTCGGGGATTCCTTACCAATTTGATTTACTTATGCTTCAACATTTGTATTCAAATTAACACTTTCCAATAATGGATAGAATTTAATTTAACATTTTTCTTTCTTAAATTAAATTCTATCAAGGATTGGAAAATGTTAATTCCAGTAAAAACATCGTAATATGAAGCTTTACCACTCAAAAGTAATGTATAAATTCTCAATTAAAATACTTCTGAGTAGAATAAGTCATTCGGTGTGTTGGTAGCGACAGCTGTCGGCTTTTGGACAAACAAGAATTGTATAAGTAGAAAAATCAGATATCCAGGGTTCAAGATCTGGTTTGAGCATTATTTTTTCTTCCTTAATTTAAATTAGTTATATTTGAAGAGAAAAATGTTTCGCCTAGACCGAGACTCGAACCCAGGACCCTTGGCTTTTCTGGGCCAAGTGCTCTACCAACTGAGCTACCGAGGCAAGCTTCTCGGTAGCTGAGTCGGTAGAGCATTTGGCCCGGAAAGAATGGTCCCAGGTTCGAGTCTCGGTCTAGGCGAAACATTTTTCTCTTCAAATATAATTTATCCTTCAGTGAGAAGTGTTAAATTAATAATAAAAACGTAAATTAGTTATGTTTATTTCCCTATTTTGACAATTTATTGTTTCTTGATATCTCTAGCACTGATATTCTATATATATTGACTTAGGCTTTCACGACTGAAAATCTTCTACAAGGTCATAATACTCTGTATATACATTTCAATTTCAATTCATATCTCAGTCACTTCCCAGGAAGATGCTTGGAATTGAGGTTGAAAAACTTAATCTGGCCGTTATTTCATGAAGATATTACATTGTATGTGAGGAAAGGAAAATTGATGCTTGCACCAGGAGCTGGATTAATGTAATTGTTAGCACACTAGCGTACAAAGCTAGAGGTTCTGGTGTTAATTTTTCTTTACAAAATAATATGTTATAGTTAACTAATGTTAATAAAGTAATATTACTATTATGAATTTTAAAACATTATATAATTTTCTGACCTCATATTATATCTTCATTTCAGAATGGAGATGGACTCTAAGTGAAAATTCTACCCAACCATCCAAAATTTTCCAATGCAATAATTGTCATAAAGTTTATCGTCAGCAATGTTCCTTATGGAGACATGAGCGTTATGAATGTGGGAAACCTGCTATGTTCCAGTGTCCACTCTGCAGTCATAGAGCTAAACAGAAGGGCAATTTAGTTAAGCATTTACGACTAGTTCACCAAGTCAGTGAATAATATTTATCCATAAATTGTATTGTGATGATGTGCTGACCATGTCTTCATTATCATCTTCATACTATGGCTATTACAACACAAATTGAGCCTTGATCTCACCTTTTCGGGGATTCTTTACCAATTTGATTTACTTATGCTTCAACATTTTTATTTAAATTAACACTTTCCAATACTGGATAAAATTTAATTTAATATCTTTCTCTCTTAAATTAAATTCTATCCAGGATTGGAAAATGTTAATTCAAGTAAAACATCGTAATATGAAGCTTTACCACTCAAAAGTAATGTATAAATTCTCAATTAAAATACTTCTGAATAGAAGAAGTCATTTGGTGTGTTGTTAGCGACAGCTGTTGGCTTTTGGACAAACGAGAATTGTATAAGTAGAAAAATCAGATGTCCAGGGTTCAAGTCCTGGTTTGAGCATTATTTTTTCTTCCTTAAATTAAATTAGTTACATTTGAAGAGAAAAATGTTTCGCCTAGACCGAGACTCGAACCCGGGACCCTTTCTTTCCGGACCAAGTGCTCTACCAACTGAGCTACCGATGCAAGCTTCTCGGTAGCTCCGTCGGTAGAGCATTTGGCCCAGAAAGCCAAGGGTCCCAGGTTTGAGACTCAGTCTAGGCGAAACATTTCTCAAAATATAATTTATCCTTCAGTAAGAAGTGTTAAATTAAATAAAAACATAAATTATTTATGTTTATTTCCCTATAGATATAGCGAGTGACAATTTATTGTTTCTTGATATCTCTAGCACTGATATTCTATATATATTGACTTAGGCTTTCACGACTGAAAATCTTCTACAAGGTCATAATACTCTGTATATACATTTCAATTTCAATTCATATCTCAGTCACTTCCTAGGAAGATGCTTGGAGTTGAGGTAGAAAAACTTAATCTGGCTGTTATTTCATGAAGATATCACATTGTATGTGAGGAAAGGAAAATTGATGCTTGCACCAGAAGCCTGGATTAATGTAATGGCTAGAGATTCTGGTGTTAATTTTTCTTTACAAAATAATATGTTATAGTTAACTAATGTTAAGAAAGTAATATTACTATTATGAATTTTAAAACATTATATAATTTTCTGACCTCATATTATATCTTCATTTCAGAATGGAGATGGACTCTAAGTGAAAATTCTACCCAACCATCCAAAATTTTCCAATGCAATAATTGTCATAAAGTTTACCGTCAGCAATGTTCCTTATGGAGACATGAACGTTATGAATGTGGGAAACCTGCTATGTTCCAGTGTCCACTCTGCAGTCATAGAGCTAAACAGAAAAGCAATTTGGTTATGCATATACGACATGTTCACCATAAGTCAATGAGAAATTATAAGGAATAATATATATGCACAAATTAATGTATTGTGATAATGTGCTGACCATATGTCTTCATTATCATGGCTCTTACAACACAAGTTGAGCCCTGACCTCACCTTTTTTGGGGATTCTTTACCAATTTTGATTTAGTTATGCTTCAACGTTTTTATTTAAATTAACACTTTCAAATCCTAGATAGAATTTAATATAAGATTTTTGTTTCTTAATTTAAATTCTATCCAGGATTGGAAAATGTCAATTCAAATAAAAACATCAAAATATGAAGCTTTACCACTCAAAAGTAATGTATAAATTCTCAATTAAAATACTTCTGAATAGAAGACGTCATTTGATGCGTTGGTAGCGACAGCTGTTACCCTTCGGTTGAACGAGAATTGTATAAGTAGAAAAATCAGAGATCCAGGGTTCAAGTCCTGATTCGAGCATTTTTTTTCTTCCTTAAATTACATTAGTTTTGTTTATTTTTCTACAGGTGTAGTGAATGACATGTGGTGAAGCGTGTCTCCTCAAAAGATATCCAGTAGTTAACTAAGTTTTAGGTAAAATTTTATCACTCACATCATATTTTTCTTATTTTTACACGCTTTATATTAGCTTGTCCTGTATCTGTCTATATAATAGAATTTTTCAACACAATTTTCACACACTTAAAAACATTGGATCGACTTAAAACTTTGTATACTTGTAAAGGACCAATGACAATACAATCATTTCATAAATTTTTTCTAAGATCCTGGCCAGGATCATCAGGACATAAAAAAAATAAAGACTGGTATAATAGGTTGTGGACTTATCGACTTTTTAGTTCATCGAAGGATACGATTAACTGTAACTATTTATTTATATTAAAATATTCAAAAATATTATAATTATGTTAGATAATAATAATTTAAAAATATATATAATTATATTCATGCTAAAAATAATAGACACTAAAAATATCATAAGCAATTACATTTTTATGGGATTCCGGTTTATGACAATCAATTAAACTAAAAATTAAAAAAATAAAGAATAAATAATAGCTTAAAAAAACGAAAACAACATGCTTTATTAGAAAACCAAACTAAAAAATGAAAAATAATTTTAATTTCCAACACACTTGGGATAAATTAAAGCGGTCAACAAAAAAATCATCTCCAACACATCTAGAATAAAACTAAAGTTATCTACAAAAAAAATAATTTTACCATCAAAAGCATGGGGTGCTTTTTATGGTTTTTACTTTTTCTTCTTAGAGACTTTACTTTTACCAATATCTGTTTATTATCAAATATATTAATTGATATAGAGTACCCCATGCTTTTGATGGTAAAATTATTTTTTTTTTGTAGATAACTCTAGTTTTATTCTAGATGTGTTGGAGAAGATTTTTTTGTTGATCACTTTAATTTTATCCCAAGCGTGTTGAAAATTAAAATTATTTTTCATTTTTTAATTCGGTTTTCTAATAAAGCGTGTTGTTTTAGTTTTTTAAACTATTATTTATTTTAATTTAAAATAGTTTCAGAACTTTACACTTCAGTTCCATCCTCAGTACCCCTGCAACCATTGTTCTGTCGTCTTCAAGAACCATCTTTTGTTCCCTCTGTTGGCAGACTGAAAAACCTCAAAATCAGGTCATTCTCCCTGGGAATTTCAAAGTTCATCAATTTCTCTTTTTCGCTCCTTTGAATGTAAATCTTTTCCCAAACAGTGAGTTCTTTTGGTTTTCTGTTTGTTTTAATAATTTAGCTTTCTTTTTGATCAGATGTTTTTCGGACCATGCATGGACAGCCACTGCAGATTTTTCTACTTCCCCTTTCTTGACATTCCTGAGATGTTCTTTCACTCTGGTTTTCAAATTTCTCTTAGTTTTGAGTTGCCTAAATGATTATACTTCATAGTGTGTTACTTGGATGGTATGAAGTCAGTAAATCCACTTAACCTCCTGCATATATGATACCTTTGGTGTTTAATTTATTCTCGCTTCAGAAATAACTCCAAATCACTGTGATTGGTGATCATATTTGATATCTTCAGAACTTCAACCTCTCTCTCTCTTTTTTTTTTGCAATCTTTAGATGGAGCATCAATTAAGGGGCAAATATTTTGAGACCAAAAACCTATTGAATTTTTTGACAACAATCTACATGGTATCCAAAATAAGACCCACTCTTAAAATAAACATTCACTGAAATGCGCTACTTATTGCTAGTAGGGAGGGAAGAAAGAGTCTATAACATTTATTATTCACATAAACCAGTTGAGCTACATAAATCAAAATAGACATCTAAAAACTCAAGTAGGATTCATCCAAAAAATATTACAGACTAAAGAGAAATATGAAATACCACAGATGGCACAAAAACTTATAACTCCAATATCCCCTCTCGAATTTGGCAACATCAACTATTCATTAAACCTGACAGAAGAGATCAACAAAAAAACTACAAGCTCAATAGTAATGAAACAATTAGCATTAGAAACAATCAACATTAGATATCCAGAACAAATGTGGCTCCATGTCTATACAGATGGGTCGCTAATGAATAGAGAAGCAGCAGCAGGAGCAGGAATAACGCATAAACTCTTCTCATTTTACATCTCTCTTGGGAAATATACAACACATTATGACGGTGAACTACAAGCAATACTTACAGCCCTACAACAATTGTTTCTTCATATCAATTCCTTCCAAAATGCTGTAATACTTTCTGACTCTAGCTCAGCCATAATGGCACTAACACACAACCAGACCATCCAAGACCATAGAATAATAGAAGCCAAAAATTGCATCAGGATGTTGAAAAATCTAAACAGAAATGTTGTTCTACAATGGATTCCAGCACATTGTGGTGTGGAAGGTAATGAGATGGCTGATATGCTTGCAAAAAGATACACTCATCCAACAGAGTAAGATCAATTACATATCTTAGAAATCAGTACAACTCTACACCAAAATGAAAATAAAATCCCACATAGTCGAACAAAACAAAATCCAATGTGAAACCAAGATATGGAAGACATTACTAGAACCAGATACAATACCAAACAGCCCCCGATCAATTGCAGTTGCATCATTTCGTCTTGAAACTGGCCAGATTGCTTGGCAGCACATCTACATAGAATTAAGCTACTAGACTCCCCACACTGCATAGTATGCAAGGACACAAAATATGATAATGAACAAGGATCACTTGATGTTCTGCGCTGATCTTCAGAAAATAGCTGGAACACCATTCCAAATTGCTGAATATTATTGAGAAGCCCACAAGAGAATGATAACAAATCAAGAGCTTCAGAACATTTGAATACTACTACAATTGACAATTTGGGAAATGATATTCATTCAGAAGAATAAATATCGATCTATGAATTTTGATATTCCGGTGGATAAAAATTTAATTACAAAGTTTATAATCCCAACGAAAGATGGCAGCACAAGAAGTGATGTCACTAAAGAAATCAACAATCACGGAATTTCATCAGTGGAAGCCACGACTGAAGAAGGACATGATTTTGTCTGAAACCATCGGTATCAAAGAAGTTTGAAAATGTATGAGGTGAGTCGATTAAAATATGTTCTCCACTCACTATTAATGATATAACCTCATAATGTTTACTTCCCAATATTAATTTAAATATACTACTACTATTCACATATACAAGTTGTTATTTATAATAGAAACAAATGGCATTGCCATATTAACTAACCCCATGACACGACATGCCTAGGAGACGTTTGGCCTATCAATTGGTTGCTAGTCTCAAATTCATATGTGTTAATCACAGAGGTAGATGATCATCCAGCAAGTATAGGAGTGACATGTGGTCAGTATATTGGTCCCCATCCTTTATAGCTGCTTTCTCAACCTGGAACCATTACTTATTGTAGGTATTATATTATTCTTGGTCTGGACATCTCACCTCAATATCAATGTTGATTTGTTCTTGGACATGTTTCATAACAATTCTGTTTTATCGTCAGCTTTCCCAGACTTTTCCAGACCAAGAATAATATAATTAAAATAACCTCAAAATATAACTTCCTAAAATTAAATACTTATTGTAGGTACCCAAATTCCTCACAATGCTGAATGGACATGATCTGATAATGGCTAAAATTCCATGGGGACGCAAACTAGCATAAGTCCTATAACTGTGCACTACATAACCTTATTTATTATAATAATAAATAACAATCATCATCACCATAACAGCACACTTTGAACCTTGGTTTTCCTTAGAACCCTCTTCGAAGCTTCTTTGTCCCTGGCAACCAACCACCATTCTTTAATTCCCAACTTCTTCAGGTCTTCCTCAACTCTTTCCATCCATTGCAGTCTTGGTCTGCCCACACTCTTTTTCCTTCAGATTTACTCTCCATAACTTTCCTAAAAAATGTAATGTTCAGCCAAACTTTACAGATGTCGTACCCATCACAGTCTTGAAACTTTGATTTATTCTACAACATCAGGAGACTGGTAGAGTTCATGGTTGAATAATACATTATGGTGCCAACCAAAAAATATGAATGAAGGAGAAAAGAAATTGATGTTTTTATTATTAATTTAGTACATCTCAATGAAGGACAAATTATGTTTGAAGAGAAAATATATGCTCAGTCTGGGGTTTGAACCCAGGACCTTTGGCTTTCTATGCCAATGCTCTACAAACTGAGTACCTGAGCACTCTAATCTAAATGCAATTTTTTCCGTTATACATTATTAATTCCCAAGTGTCAAATGCTACGAACTGTTGCTCGATCACGCAAATGAATTAACAGTATTTAAAAGAAAAATTTGCATTTAGGTTGGAGTGCTTAGTTGATAGAGCATTGGCATAGAGAGCCAAAGGTCCTGGGTTCAAACCCCAGTCTGAGCGTATATTTTTCTCTTCTAATATAAAAAAAAAAGTTTGTTACTCTTAGAAAAAACAGTAACAAATATTGCACAATGTAATACATGTTTATGTTAAGAGTGGATTTTTTTATATAGACAATAATTGCACTTTGTTTGAAGTAATATAACTTTTTTGTCTAATTGTAGTATCTATTCACTTTGTGATAAACAATTTAAGTTAGTAAGATAGTTTGTGAGTGGATGCATAAGAATATTTAAAAAAAAATAACTTTTCAATAATCACAATGATGTAGTAATTTATTATCTTGTAATATAATTGTGAAAGAAGAGTTTTATAAACAATGTAAAAGTTGGAAGTTGAATTTTCATAAATAATTACTTTCTCTGCTACTTTCCTTGTGTTAATAGATTTTTTTAATTTCCTGAAAAACTCCCTTTCTCTTGCCCAGAGATATACATGCTAGAAATGGTCTATACCTGTACAGTTTCGTAATTCAACAGAAGAAATGTATCGGTTATATAGAAGTTGCAGACAAGCAACTTGTAGTATGGAATCCAGGATCTCAAGACAAAAATACTTGAGTTATCTGCAGTTTACATTTGATACCTGTACTTATAATTGAATATTCTACATTTTGCATTGGCATCTACAAGTGTCCACTTCCCCTTATGTAACCTTGTAATCATCATGGACTTGCAACATCTGTCTGCCCAGCTTTGAAGAGTAAAACTTCAGTCAGCAAATATTAGGAACCAAGAGCAAAGATGAGTGGATGAAAACCTCCCGACTTTGTGCTATATGTGTGAATTATTTTTTTCTTATATGTGTTTTCTTTTTCTTGTTTGTAAATATTAACCCATTCAACTCGTTTGACGTGACGTTCAAGCATGCTCTAGTGAGGCCCAGTCTTCGAATGACGTGACATTCATGTCAAGTGCACAAGCTCATATATTTTGCAATAACTTCCAAACTACCCCATAGATGTCTTATGTGTTAACATTTTCAGGTTCCTGACAGAAAGCATGTTGGACGACCCACCATTTTTTTGTAAGAAACCGTGAAATTAGAAGCTGTCTGTTTGTTGGAAATATATAGAGTAAATTTGTAGTGCTCAGTCTTTGAAATGGCATCTAAGAGGTGTGTGGTGGTGATGATCGTGACGGTATTCTGAGTTTATTAGAGAGTTTTGTCCTTGAAACATCAAACAGCAGACATAACACCGACAGGAAAACTGAGGAGGGTAAAAGGGCAAAGACCTAGGGAAGAAATAAAAAAAACAAGACTGCTTGGAGTACCAGGATGGAATGAAAGGCGTTAACTTGCAAGACCAGATCACTGCCCTTTTCCCTATAATGTGTCGCACTGTAAAAGAACACAGAAAATTTTTTTTTATTTGCTGGACACATGTATGTTTAACTCTTTTGTGGTCTACAATAATTTCATAGATCGCAAGACAGCATATTCAACCTTGAGAATAGCTGTCGCCAAGCAGTTATTGGAGACAATTCAGCTGCCATCCTACAATGTTGAGAGATCCCCATCATCAAGTACAACCCCTGTCAGGTTACAGGCAAGGGAACTGGGCTCACTTTTCATTGTATATCCCCAGCACAGACAATAAAAATAAAATCTACAAACGTGTGTTCAAAACAGAACAAAAGAAGTGAAACTACATTTCAGTGCAAAAAAAGTGTGAAGTTCCACTTCTTGTCCTGGAATGTTTCGAGATTTACCACACCAAAACATTGTTTTAGATAAGTACAATTATTCAGAAGCCTTCACTAAAATTTCTAAACAAAAATATTTATTAAATTCCATTTTATGGGCATTTTTGTGTTTTCATGTAAAGAGCATGACACCTCCTGTCTTCTGTGGTCATTTAAATCTGAGTGGAGGGGAAAGTTAACAGGCATTTAAATAAGAGTCCATTGGGTTAGAGCATGCCATTGTAAGATCAGTGATTGATAGGAACTTAGTTCCTCTTTGACTTCACAGCCCTTTGAATCTAGCCTTTTGGGGTTTCTTGACTAATCTTATTTAGTTATGCTTATTTCTCTTCAGATATTGTGAGTGACATGTGTGCCACCTCAATGAGACATCTAGTAGCCAACTAAGGTATTTACTTGGATGAAGGAGAGCCAGTTAAATTTTGCCAGAGGCCTCTTTCTTCAGGATTGAGGTTTTTTATGAGCCCAAAAAACTTCAGAGTTAAAGAATGCAATGCCCAATAAATATTAAGTTCTGAATTTTTTTAAATTTTTTATAACAATTATTTCAACATATTTTTTTATGATATTTAACTACATACGTAGCATGAAGATGTGGCAGCCATATTGATTTTAATGAATATTCTATGCAACAACAAAGATGTATTCTAGTGCAGCCAACATAGAGTGTGTACTAATTAACTGTATACTTCAGTATTTCCTCACGGCTTAAAGTCTCTCCTGGAGAACTTCTCCCTTGTATTTTTTCATCATAAAAATCCATTGACCCTGGCTGGGTATGAACCCGTGACCCTCGGGACTAGTGGTAAGTAACGTAACAACTAGATCACTGTGGTCGACATATTGGTTAAGACGATATGCTACAAGGAAGAAGGTCGGGGGTTCAAATTCTTGTGGGTTCAGAATTTTTAAACTGACCTGAAACCTTCTGATGACACTGTGGCCCTCGGTTCAATTCAGCCTCTAATGAAAATGAGTATCAAATTGCTGTTCTGGAAATCATGCAAGGTTGACAACCTGGTTGATATCGCATGCCGATTGTCTAGAAAAGTAGGTGCCTTAACCTCCTACTACCCCAAGGGCATCTTAAACCCTGTTGTGAAATAACTTTACTTAGTATAGTATAAGTTGTTTCCTGAATTGCTGATGTAGAGAGTTTTAAAAAGGCGAATGATGAAAAAGATATGACAAAATATGTTTTTATTTTTTTAACTAAGAGAATTAACTCACTAGCACTATCAAACCCATTGGTTCATGGCCATGCAGACATAAGCTCTCCATACATCCCTATCCTGAGCTAATGCTTTCGAATCATCTCCTGTATAATCTCTTTTAAATCATGGATAATGTTATTCTCCCACCTCATTCTTGGTCTACCAACTGGGCGTTTTTCCTCTGGTTTTCCTATAAGAAGCTTCCATGCATGTCTTTCTTTTCCCATTCATGCCACATGTTCTGCCCATCGCAGTCTACAAGATTTAAATGTTCTTATTATATCTGACTTCCTATAAAGACCATGTAGTTCACTGTTATATAGTTTTCTCCATTTACCTGTCTGTTCATCTCTCTTTCATCCAAAAATTTTCCCAAGAACTTTATTCTCAAATACTCGTAATCCCCTTTTCTCCCTTAAAGTAAGAATCCAATTAATATAACTGGTAGAATAATAGTTTTATATATTTTCAGTTTAACATTTTTTTAAAGGAGTTGGTATGTCAAGAGTCTCTGTAATGAATAATATTGCACATTTCCAGAATTGAGCCTATGTTTAATTTCTTTGTGCATCTCATTCCTATTTGTGATTATTGTTCCTAGGTATTTGAATTCAGCCACTTCCTCAAAATTTCCCTCATTTGTCATTAGCTGTCCATTTCCATTATATAATATCTTTCCAAAATGCATCCATATTATTCTTCTTTTGTGTGTCGTCTGTATCATTTGAAACATCTTGATATATTTAGATTTCCTTGGCTATTATTACCCAGATCTTTCCTTTCACTATCCTATTCATAAATAATTCTTAAATATATTTTTATGTGGATGTGAGCAGTGTTGTTAATATTGGTGTATTTATTTTTCTAGGATGTTTAGATTTCGAAGTTTTAAGCCAAGCATTTTTGGCACCAGTCCAAGTAATGCAAGGTGCCATTCATCGATGCGAGAAGTGTGGTCGTGGTTATCGCCATAGAGAAAACTTGTTGCGTCACATTCGTGTAGAATGTGGCAAAGAAGCACAATTCTACTGTATTTATTGTAAATACAAAACTAAACACAAAAATAATCTTCTACGCCATCTTCGCTGCAGACATCAAGTTGTATGTTGATTGAGAAATAAACATCTTACGGTTCACATACTATAGAAGTTACTTCTGACATCATCTTCTCCCATCCAAATATGATCTCAGTGCGGAATTTTCAATCCATCTCTTCTTTGGATGGCCCAAAGATATCTTTCCATGTGGACAAGTAAAGAGGCGCGCTTTTGGGATTGTGTAGAGGAATTTTGGGTAATGTGGACCCCTATTTTGAATTTGTTGTTTTTCTTCTCCTATATAAGGGAGTTAAATTTTGTTTCATTACAGCAATTATCATTAGTGTTATAACTATTAAATACTTACTTACTCACTGGCACTATCGAACCCGTAGGTTCATGGCCGCACGGACATAACATCTCCATACATCCCTATCCTGAGCTAATGCTTTCCAATCATTCCCTGTATAATCTACTTCCCTCAAATCATAGTTAATGTTGTTCTCCCACCTCATTCTCGGTCTACCAACTGGGCATTTTCCCTCTGGCTTTCCTACAAGAAGCTTCCATGCACGTCTTTCACTCCCCATACGTGCAACATGTCCCGCCCATCGCAGTCTACGAGACTTAACTGTTCTTATTATATCTGGCTTCCTATAAAGACCATGTAGTTCATTGTTATGCAGTCTTCTCCATTCACCTGTCTGTTCATCTCTCTTTGGTCCAAAAATCTTCCTGAGAACTTTATTCTCAAATATTCGTAATCTCCTTTCCTCCCTTAAAGTAAGAGTCCATGTTTCGCATCCATATAATATAACTGGTAGAATAATAGTTTTATACATTTTCAGCTTAACGTTTTTTGAAAGGAGTTGGGACATCAAAAGTCTCTGCAATGCATAATAGCATGCATTTCCAGAATTGAGCCTATGTTTAATTTCTTTGTGCATCTCATTCCTATTTGTGATTATTGTTCCTAGGTATTTTAATTTAGCCACTTCCTCAAAATTACCCTCATTTGTCATTAGCTGTCCATTTCCATTATATATTGAATTACTATGTGTGACCATATATTTAGTTTTACTGATATTTACTTCCAGTCCTAATTTCTTAGTGTTACTCAATAGTGAGTGCGTGTTGGCCTTTAGTATCTCCTCGCTATCGGCCAGTAGTAATACATCATCAGCATAAACTAACAGCTTATTAATGCCATTCAGTTGTAAGCCTTCCTCATTCTCTAAAGAGTTAATGGCATGCTCTAGTACAAAATTAAATAGTAGAGGAGATAGTGCATCTCCTTGCTTCAACCCATTCTGGATTTCAAAAGTGTCTGAAAACTGTTTGCCTACACGCACCCTACTCTTTGAGCCATTTAGACACATTCGTGTAAGTCTAACTAACTTTTTAGGAATTCCGAACTCCAGCAGGATACTATATAACTTCTCCCTCTTAATTGAATCATATGCTTTTTTGAAGTCTACATATAGTTGATGTACAGTACCATTATATTCCCATTTCTTTTCTAAAATCTGTCTTATACTAAAAATCTGATCTGTTGTAGACCTGTTTCTTCTGAATGCACATTGATGATCTCCTAGAATGTCGTGAATATAGGGAGTAAGTCTGCTTACTAATATATTTGTTAGAATTTTGTAAGAAGTTGAAAGTAATGAGATGCCCCTGTAGTTGTTGCAATCAGTTTTATCTCCTTTCTTATAAATTGGTACGATAATTGATTCCTTCCATTCATCTGGAAGAGCTTCTTTTTCCCAAATCATACTAAGCAACCAACGTATCTTGTCCATCAATTTTTCTCCCCCTGATTTTATCAGTTCTGCTGGGATCTCATCTGAACCTGATGCTTTATACATCTTCAATTTTTCAATTGCCATTTCAACCTCTAATGAACTTGGTTCTGCGACTAGCATTTCTGCTGTCTGTAGCTTATCCTCCTCAATGTCCTGTTCTGTATGTACATTTAATAGCTGATTAAAGTAACTTTTCCATCTATTTAACATACTCCTAGAATCTGCAATCATATCCCCATTTTCATTCCGGATTATGTTTGTTCTAGCCTGAAACCCTTTCTTCTCTATACTAATTCCCTGATATAATTCTCTAATATTCCTATTTTTTGCATTCATTTCAAGATCATTAATCTTCTCTCTCAAATATTCCCTCTTTTTACTCTTTAATAACTTGGTGGTTTCCAGTCTAACACTAGCCAATTGCTCTAAATTTACCTCATTTGGCTCGTGTAACCATTTCATTTTTGCTAGCTTTCTTTTTTTTACAATGTCGGCACATTCCTCATCAAACCATTTCTTGTTTTGCCTCTTTTTTAAACAACCAATGCTTTCTGATGCTGACAATTTAATAGTATCTCTTATAGCCTCCCATTCTTTATTTATATCAGTTTCTTCTTCGTTTGCCACATTGTCATCTGAAGATTCCAGTACTTCAAATCTATTAGCAATTTTGATTTGGTTAAATAGCATTGTTATTTTATTCAAATATGAAAACATCTTCATAATTTTAAAGTTTTTTACATTACATCAAAGTTCCACTTTTACCTCCATATTTGGGTAAAGTGGACCCCAGAGTCCACCTTAGGTTTTAGTCTGATTTTGAGTTTATTTACTCTATTAATTTATACAAACAGGCATAGATTAATCTGAAAATATTTATGACTGATCACAATTAAAAGCTTTGATATTTATTTAATGTTTTGAAAAATTATTGTTGTCATTTAACTGCAGAAAGCGACAGTCTTTGGGTTTAGTAAAATTACAAGAATATTAAATAAAATTAATTATGTACATGGTTTTTACAGATACCATCATCATTGATAAAATATACGTATATACCCAGGTCCACTTTAACTGCCTTGTGGAGGGTCCACATTAACCAAATTCCTTTGTTATGTTTAATTATTATATACAGCCGCCATGTCACATAATATCAAACCAAATCCATGAGTATATTAAAACTGCATGTACATGATATATATTTAGGAGTTTTTTTCAACATTTTAAATATTCAATAGCAGAAATTAAGGATTAATTCTTAGCTTGAAAAACTTTTAATATTGCCATTTTAGTAAATATTACAAATAAGCCCTTTTTCACACAAAGAATAAAATAAACTGGCCTTGAACATGTCAAAGTTGATGAAGGGAAGAAGATAAAATATTTTCTGTTCGAGGGCAGCACCAATTAAAGAGATATTAACAGGGTCCACTCAAACCGAAGGGTCCACATTACTCGAACTTCCTATATACATCCATCCGTAGTAATTCTGCCCAAGGGCAGGTCCTTCACTGCAATCATAGCATTTTCATGCTATGCTTGCAGCTTTACTAGGGAATTGTAGGTGTGGTAGCTTCCCGTTGCTTTCCACACCGGTGAAGGTTGATGATGATGATCATGATAAGGATGATGGTGATTATGGCCATATGATTTTGGGGACCGTTTGGCCTTAAAGTTTTCCTGACATTTGTCTTACAGGTGAGGAAAAAACCCCGATAAAAACCTCACCCAGAAAAACTGCCCCGATCGGGGATTAAACCCGGGCCTGCTGCGTGACAAGGCAGCACACTACCTCGAGACCACAGCAGTGGACCCTCTATACATAACATTAATTTTTTAATTCCCTTCCACCTGCTATTCTATGTATCAGTCTTTAAGAATTTAATGTTTTATTCATCTTTTGTCTTCACCAAAGGGCGGTGACTGAATTACAATTTTATGTAATCCAAATTATTTGATTGTGTGTATAAGTAATCCACTTTCCTGGTAGGGAAAGAGCTCAGTGAAATAGGCCTAGGTTGTTGCAGTGTTTTTTTTTCACAAATGCCCCAGGTTGTCTTTTGATATTCCTAATGTTCTCTCCTGGCATGATGTAGGCTACTTGTAACCCACTTCTGAGGTTGGGGCACCTGGAAGGGGGGTTACGTTGCCCCGATGATATGATGGGTGATGATGATGATAGTGGTGCGCCAGGAGAGTCCCTAATCCTAATCTTAATCTAAGATGAATATGAATGATGATGATTGCGATGGCCATATGATTTCGGGGACCGTTTGGACCTTAAAGTTTTCCTGACATTTGTCTTACAGGTTGTTGCAGTGTTGTACTCAATATTTTTGAAAATAATTTTGAACACCATTAAGGCTGTTATATAGGGTGATTCACAATAAGTATTATAGACTTATAGGGTTTGTAGAGGGGACTTAATAAATAAAGTTTTGAAAAGGAGCCCATGTCTGGAAACATACTATTTTGATGTAAAATAAGTTGGAAGATCAAAATACAATGGGCTGATATCGCATGTCTTGTGTTTCAGAATAAGTATTACAGACTTTTTAGGGGTTGTACTATACCTGTCGAGTTGGAGGAAGATCTTCTTGCACAAATTCTGATGGCAGCAGAAATTATTGAGCTCACATTAGTCTTGTGTAGAGTGTGTATTAAAACATGCATCGCAGGTACACTTTGTGCAACAAACAACAGGGTCACCACACTTTTAGTACAACCCCTAGAAGTCTGTAATACTTATTCTGAAATGCAAGACACGCGATATCAGCCCATTGTGTTCCGATATTCAAACATATTTTTACATAAAAATGGTATGTTTCTGGTCATGGGTTCCTTATCAAAACTTTTATCTACTAATTCCCCTCTACAACCCCTAGAAGTGTGTAATAATTATTGTGAATCACCCTGTATAAATGGTTAAAATTATAAAATCATACCTGAGATCTCAGTCATCCCAAACTAAAACTTAAGTTTACAGCAGAAATGATTTCATAAATTAATGAGTCATTTTTTTAACATCTTACCTCATATTTTATGTTTCTTCAAACACTTGAGAAATATTAAAAATGGTGAAATTGAAAAATCAGCTATTGCAGCACATAGTTTATTGGAGAATCATAAAATTGAAAAAGAAGCCCTACTTTTAAAACATTTGGAAAAACCTTTAGAATTGACAATTTGGGAGAAGATATATATCCAGAAGAACAAATTTAGATCCATGAATTTCGAGATTCCTGATGAACGTGACCTCATCTCAAAGTTCATCAAATAAACACCAAATGGGAACATTATTGATGGAAATTCCAACGAAAATCCGGTAGTCGTAATGTCGGTTGAAAATGAGAGAGATCCTTCTCTCGAAAACTAGTTCCCGTGTTTGAAGAAACATAAAATATGAGGTAAGATGTTAAAAAATGACTCATTAATTTACGAATTAAGAACCTCATAATGTTATTTCCCATATTTAACTATGAATGATGTTATAGTTATGTCACAAATGTTATTTTATTTTGTATCTGTATTTCTGGTTTTCTTTGCTAGAAGCAAGTAATTTTGTTATTTTTAATATTAGGAATGAATTATATGTCATGAAAAATCTTGAAATTTATTTTTAATTTTCCAAAAACCAAATCATAACATATAAGGCTAATGAAAATATTAGTTTTCCATCGTAGCTAATTAGCCAAGAGCATTAAGGCATGCTGCTGTAGATCAGAAAGTCCAAGGTTTAAATCACGCTGACACCCATGGTAAGTGAGAGTTGCATTTATAATATATGTTAATATAGTTTGAATTATGTAGAACTATATGGATAAGTACAATTGAGGTAGAAGTGGAATAGAACATAGAATAAAGGGAGAAGAGAAGGAGAACAAGAAAGAGACTTAAAGTAGCAAAAAATTGATTTTTTTCTAAAAGAACTAAGTTCAAATGAACGAGAAAGATTTAATAGTTTGTTTATCATCCTTTATTATTTATCACACCGCTTCACTAAACTCTCTGCTACACATAAATTAGATACCCGATCCCTTGAGCACAGTGTCCTTTATATCCCTCCTCATCACAATACCTATTATTCAAAATCTTTTACAATTTCTCTTGCTAGAAAATGGAATTCCCTTCCACCCTATGTCAGAGACTGCCAAACTTTACAATCTTTCAGAAACAAATTGAAAATAAAATTATTAACTGAAACAACTCACTAATATTACTTTTTAAAAATTAATCATTTGTTTTTTCATTATTTAATAAAAATAGTTTTAAGATTTATTAATATATTTACCTAACGCCATGTATAAAAAGTGATAGATTAATTCATTATTGTATATTACTTTTTTTGTATTTTTTTCTTTCTTTTCTTTTTATGTATAGTAGATTCGAGCTGTTATTCCTTTCTGTATTAATTTTATCATTAATTTAATTTTAATTGTATTTAATTTTATCGTATTATTAGACATTATTTTTATTATTATTCAATTTGACAGATAATTAATTGTTTAGTATGACTATTATTGTAATTTTTTGTATTTATATGTAACATATGTTTGTCCTGGTGAGTGGAAGAGAAGGCCACATGGTCTTAACTCCACCAGGCTAAATAAATCTATTCTAAATCTATTCTATTCTATAATTTTATTGTTCATACATTTATTCTTCATAATTTCCAAGATTTTGTATAGAACGAAGGAAAATAAAGGTATGCAAAACATATAATAGAAGCAGGTCACCAATTCAATTTATTAAACAACACATTATCAAAAATACACACATATAAAACAACTACAGAATAACATCTTGGAGGAAATTGAAATTTTAAAAGAAGCCAAGAAACTAAACATACTTCATGAGAACATATTAAGTGACTATATCCCTCTTTATAGAATCATCGTCTTCATAGATGACACTGGCCGCTGACAAGATCTTTCTCCATTCATCCCTTCCTTTTCCATTTTCTAACACCAAGTTCCTTAAGATCTTTGTCTATTCCATCTAACCGTCTCAACTTCATCTGCCCTATTATTCTTCTTCCTTCAGGTTTAAGTAGTGTGAGTTTGTATAGAATAACACTGAAAATAAAAATTATAGCCTCACTATGATGCTTGTCCAGCGGCTTGCTTTGTTTCCCCACAACTGTTATATATAATTAAATACAAAGATGCTGACTACCGCCACTATAATAATTCCGCATGTTAATATTGTATTTATATGTGTATATATATTATGCATCTATAGTAGTTTGTATTACTTAAACTTATGCCTGATTTTGTTTTCTTGTTTTTATAGTTGATTGTTTCATGGCCATTATTTTTTGTATATTGCCCCTTAATATGAGCAATCTTGCTCTTTGGGGTCTTTGAAGAAATATAAATAAATCATTGTCAAGCATTGTTGCGTGGCACCCGCTTTTATATAAACGGACAACCATCATAGTGAGCTGATAATACAGGTAGTACTTTATCAGCAGCTGAAGATGGAACATGTTTCTGAAGAGCCTTCAACAATTTTTTTTTTTAACTTAAGCATTAGGTTGAGGATGACTAAAACCTCAGTATGATTTTTAATTTTAACCTTAGTTGAGGACAACTGAAACCTCAGTATGATTTTTAATTTTAACCTTTTGTTGCACTGTAGTCATCTAGCTGGCACAAGCTCCATTCAAAATGTCAGAAGTCACTTCTTTTGTAGGTGACTTTGAAGTTACATGAAATGTCATATTTATATGATTATAAGACAAGATGTTTTTATTATATTATTAATCATGTAGAGAGGAATAGAAGGCCTCATGGCCTCAACTCTGTAGGTGAATAAATAAATAAAATTTATTTTCCAACTTCATTAATTTGTGACCTGCTCATCTCAATCTCCTAGACTTATAATCTCTGAAAATATTAGAACAGATATATAGATTATATAATTCCTCATTGTGAAGCTTCCCTTATTGTCCATTCTCATCCTTGATAAGACCAAATATTTGTCAATGTATCCTATTTTTTTAGTATATATTTTAGCTTGTTTTGTTTCCTTAATGTATATAACAGGTGAGCTTAATAGACTGTCATTCCTAAGGAGGTATTAGCTAAAATATGAAAAATATATGCCCAAGAAGAAGAAGAAGAAGAAAAAGAATATGTAAGATATAAAAAATGATTTATGTATTCAATTATGTAAGAGGCAACTTTGGTGAAGTAGGAGGTTAAGGCTCCCACCTTTCTAGACAATCGGCACTAGATGTCAGCCAGGTGGTCAGCAGTGTGTGACGACCACCTTTACCCCTAGAACAAGCATCTGTATTAATTTCCATTAGAAGCCAAGTCAATCTCAGGGTCATGGTGCTGCCAGAGGATTTTGGCCAGTTTAAAAATCCTGACTTCATCAGAACTCGAACTCTTGACCCTCCAGCTTGTAGTATATTGCCTTAACCAACTGTTACAGCATGCCCCCATGTTTTCAAAGTGATATGTTTTATGTAAGGCAAAATAATTAAAAATCCTTTAAAAAAATTAATCAGCATGAAATTATAGAAGAGGTAACTGCAAAAGGAAACATAAACAAAAACAATTTTTTGAGTAATAGAGCTTCAGAGTTTCGTTTTATCTGTAGAAGAATAAAAATAAATGTTTTCCTTTCCCTATTTATTAAAGAAAACAAATACAGGTATTTTTATTCTTATTTCCTATCTTTTTTTTAGATTAAGGTAATAAAATGCAAAAGAGAAAAATTTAGATAATAAATTATCATCAAAGTTTCAGCATATGTGTGGAACGATCCAAAGAACCTTGCGTAATAAAACCAGGAAAGAAACAATAATGAGATTTTATAAGGTCTTGGCAGCCCCACTCCTAACATATGGAAGTGAAAACTGGACATTAAATAGATTTGGAAAAAATGAAGATAGAAATGGCAGAAATGCATTTCTTAAGAAGGATAGCAGGACATACTCTATCCACAATACTGATATTAGAGAACAATTACAAATATATGAATTAACAGACAACAAATTAAAATGGTTTCAACATATAGATGGAGACATTTTGTCTATCAAAACAGGCTTTACAATACAGGGTGTAACAAAACTAAACAGTAAAATTTCAGGAATGAATTCCTCATAATGAGAGAAGAAAAAAGTCTAGTAAAATATGTGTCCAGAAATTTATAACAGAGTTATTTGAACTATGCTATTAAACCACTGAAAACAGACATAATACCTTCTCAGCACACTGCAAACCACCGAAAACATACTTCTTTCCATCACACTGTAAATAAGGAAACATGTTGCAAATAAAATTGTTTTCCACCTACAAATATTTTCCGTCATGTTTAGGTTACTTAGCCATATCTGATCGGTTTGTCTGAAGTCAGTGGTTTACAGTGTGATGGGAAGAAATATGTTTTCAGTGGTTTACAGTGTGATGAGAAGGTGAGTATTATGTCTGTTTTCAGTACTTTACTAACATTCATAAAAGTTCAAATAACTCTGTAATTATAAATTTCCAGACCCATGCTTCACTACATTTTCTTTCTTCTCTTAATATGAGGAATTCATTCCTGAATTTTAACCATTGAGTTTTGTTACACCTGTATAATCCAAGAGGTAAAGGTTCCGTTGGATGCCCCATGACCAGATGGAGGGATATGCCTTGAGTCAGCACATGCTTACAGCCTAACATTGAAGAAGAAGAAGAAGAAGAAAGTAATAAAGGAATTTAAAAACAGCTTCCTGAAGATATTTACTACAGCATTAGATAAAAGTTGAGTTTTACTAGAATTAGACTACAAGACATTTAGGGTCGTATCTATGAATGCATTAGACCATAAAAGTCATTCTCAGCTTGTACTCTGCTGAGAAAGTTGCATCCAAAGATGTTTTTGCATACTCAAAAATCTGTTCATGCGATAATAATTGTCGAAATTCCTAAGCTACCTGGCGAGGTGACTTTGCAGAGAACGAATCATGAGCAACCCGATGGGAACCGATGGTAACCGATGTACTTTGAAACCTTGCTGCCTACCTTGCTGCTTTATCCAAGGTGTTGGACCTTGAAGACTTCAATCATGTTTTCGGTATATGTGGAGAAGAGGAATTTGATAGAGTCTACCAAAGAATTCAACTGGAAGAACAGGAGAATCGGCGTAATATCACACGATGCAGATGTCGTCATATATGGTTTTATTTGCGGGATGCAAGCGTAAGTGCATTCCTCTAGCAGATGAAAGTAACGGAAGTGGTTTTATCACTGAGAATTCTGGGTAATTTCTTGCCAGTATTACGAAAAAAAACTACTTTTATACATGACCAGTCAGCGACTCACTAATTCGAACTTTGCACGTGCTCACGGAAAACTCAGCTCACCAGAGACTAATGTATTTTCATGCGGCCCTTAATCTAGAAGATGATTTCAACAACAATTAAAATACCAGCTGCGGAAGCCTATCAACTTATAAATATACATTATACTATGTATTATTAAGTCCCGCGCCGTAGCCGTGTGGTTAAGGTAGGAAGCCTTGGCGCAGAGCTACGGGACTTGCGCTGGTTCGAGTCTCCATGGGGGAAGAAATTTTCTCATAGTATTTCGGCCAGTATGGGACCCGATACTGGTTGCCCACCCAGCATCGTGAGGCATTTGGGTAGCTACAATAAGTAGCGGCTCCAGGTTGAGGAAACCAGCTATAACGGCTGGGGGATTCGACATGCTGACCACATGTCACCCCTACACTGGCTGATGATCATCTACCTCTGTGTTTGACACATGTGGATGTGAGGCCAGCAGCCGGCTGGTAGGCTAAGGGCTTTCTAGGCCTGTCGCGCCAGGAGAAAAAAAAAAATGTATTATTAAAATTACACTTAACCTCATACTTAGTCTGCTTTTTAAGATCGGTTTCAGAGAAACTAATAATCCTCCATCTTTAGTATTCACTCAACTATATTGAAATTAATGTTGGGAAATAAACATTATGAAGTAATAATTATTTAAAATTCATCGGAACATTTTTTTTTAAAACTCACCTCATACATTTTGTGCTTTTCACAAAACCATGGTTTCAGATGACGTCTCATCCATCTTCAGTCAAAACTCTGTCGGAGTTTACGTGGTTTTATGAAAAGCACAAAATTTATGAGGTGAGTTTTCAAAAAAATGTTTCTCCGATGAATTTTAAATTGCACTCAACTGTTGTTTTGTCACTGGTAATTCAATGTTTCCTCTCCATCCAATGGTAGACTGATGAACCTGCAAATCAAATCATATTCCTTGGGAATTACAAAATTCATTAATTGCTCCTTTTTTTAATGTAGATCTTTTCCCAAATTGTGAGTTCCTTAGGTTTTTCTAATTGTTTACTTAATTTTGCCTCTCTTTCAATTTGATGTTTTTCTGGCCAAGCTTGAGCAGCTGCAGATTTTTCTACATCTCCATTTATAACACTCCTAAGATGTTTCTTCACAAATACATATCCAAGTCAGGTATGTAGACACATGAAAAATGAGACATGTTTGGATAATATCTCAGGTAAATGTATCCAAAAATTCCTCAATAAATAAAATCATTGGAATAAATATCAACCAGAAATTATTAAATGAATCAGATTTTGCACCTCACCTCATATTTTACCTCCTTTTCAGAGCTAATTTCAAGGAAATTTCCTTGTATCTACTCCTGAAAGAAAATACAAAATGTGAGATGAGGGTTAAATTTAATTAATTATTCATAAATTAATTATGTAAAATAACATTATGAGGTTTCCAAGTTAATAATTAATAAAAACTCAGTCATATCTCACCTCAAATTTTGTGTTCTTCAAGCACAGAATCACAGTTTCTGGAGGCATCCTCCCGTCTTCAGCCCTAACCACGGCTGTTTTGAACCTTGGTTTACATCTTCATCTTCAAAGCTGCCATTGGTGTTGATTTGATGAATTTTGAGATCAAATCTTATTCCATGGGAATTAAAAAAATTCATAGATCTATATTTATTCTGCCAGATGGCAGTTTTGAAGATGAAAATGTAAACTAGGGTTCAACAGTTGTGGTTATGACTGAAGAAGGGACGACTGCCTTCAGAAACCGCGGTTCCATGCTTGAAGAACATGAAATATGAGGTAAGATATGACTCAATTTTTATTAATTATTAATTTAATGATTGTTAAATAAAACCACGTACAGTGCATGAGATGCAAGAAAATGATTAACAGCGCGTGGCCAATCATACATGAAGGGACTTGCCTTACTGATGACCATTACAATCCATGTTTTTTATCTATCTACATCTATAATGGTGTAGCCCAATGTTGAGCCATAGACTCTCCTTTGTTAAGAGTTAATAGACCAAGTTAATTTAGTTACCTTATTTGTGCATAGATGTCATGAGTGGCATGCAGTCAACACACTGACTCATTGAGACATCTAGCAGGCAACTAAGGTATTATTAGGATGTTCGAGATTGGTAAATTTTGCTTAGAGGCCTTTTTATTCAGGCTTACAGATCTTTTATGAGCCTGAAAATCTTCAGGCTTGGAACTCACTACTTAAAATTACTCCTGGAAGATTTGCTCCTTGGATTTTTCTATTCTAAAAAAATGCATCAACCATGGCCAGATTTGAACCTGTGACTCTCGGGACCAGAGGCAAGGAGCATAACCACAGTCCACCATGGCAGACATATTTATCATAATCTTTTTCTTCTTCTTAATCATAATTTGTAGGATTTTCATCCTGTTTATTTCCAAAATCGCTCCTCGGAGGAAGTGAACCCGCCATAGCCTGTCCCAAGTCAGGTTGAAAAAGGGTGAGGGGAAGGAGTAATACCTCGTAAAAAAACCTTGATTCAGCTTGCCCAGCTGATAGTACCTTGTGAGGGCCCCTTGCCGGGGTATTGTTGAAAACCTCAACGGCAGATACAGCGGAGAAGGAGTCCTTCGGTACGGTGTACCTGACGGAAGATGCAACACTACATCTACTGCCTTGTAGATTGACAAATGGGTGGATGGGGTTTGTTAGTCCTGCAAGACATCTAGGAGAGACAACTCCGAAATAAACTGGGGCAAGCTGAACTCTGGAACTGGATGAAGGCAATCGGCCTAGGGAGGAAACCCCGAATAATAAACCTGCCATGAAAATGGGCTAGCAACCTACTTCAAGGTGTATCTTATACATCGCTTGCAGTCCCAAGGATCAAGCCTCGGATCAAAGACAGAAACAAAATATGTTTATCATATGATTTCAGGAATCCACTGTTTTGTGTTGTCTCAGTTCCTGTGTCATGCTTTCACTGCACTGCATGAAACAGAGACTTGCATGTTAATCGTAACAACAGTTTTAATTTGTATCAAAACATCTTTCGGGTGGTGTATGTGCAATTAACATATCACCAATAGTGAAAAAGAAAATGGTTTGAGTATAGTTAGAGGATATTTGACAACACTGTAATCTTCGTGCCTGCTGGAAGTAGAAATGTCAATCGCTTTCTTGCATTTCATGCACTGTAGTGTTATTTCTTAAGTATATCAATTAATTATCAACCAGTAAATTAAGCCAATTGAAAATTAAATCCAGGCCCAATGAATGAAAAGTCACAATATTATTTTTCCGTCACAGGGTAATTAAAAAATATTAAATCTACCAATTGGATGTGTTATGCATCAACCGGCTATGCACCATTATGTAAGTTTCAAGAAAAATACTTTTAAAGTTCAAGTCAACTTTGACTTTTTATTGAAGTGCCAAACTAACAATATTGGATATTCAAAGTTATTTTCCTTATTGTAAATCAATGGTAAAGAGAAAAAATTTTTCCTGAACCGGGAATCGAACCCCGAACCTTTAGCTTTCCGTGCTAATGCTCTGTCCACTGAGCAAATCCAAGCATCATTCCCATCCAAGCAGAAATGCTTCCTTTACCTTACTCTACTGGTCCCACATTCAATTGACAGAGCATTAGCACAAAAAGCTAAAGGTTTGGGGTTCGATTCCCGGTTCAGGCAAACATTTTTCTCTTTACTATTGATTTACAATAATTTAATTGTGTTCATTAATTTACTTATTTCTATCATAGTAATAGCTTTAGCTTCTCAATATTAATTTAATAGTTATTTTCCTTGTTTGACAGTTACGTATCAATATTCTAAGTGCAGGAACATTTGGTTCTTAGCTGCATAATGCAAAATTTCGATAAGCATTAATGAAGATATGGTTTTATAGTTGTTGCAAAACAAGAATCTCTGATGGCATTTACATTTTTTTTAATAATGACTATAATAAGGCTATATTTAAAGATTTGGTGCTAAAAGTGTGCATAGACTTATTTCATGAACCAGTGCAACAGATAGCATCAAAATCACAATTTTTAAAAAATGGTGCTTTGTTGGTTAATGCATAACATCGTCCAATTCATGAACAAACTCATAGGAACAATAGAAATTTTGAAATAAATTAAAAATCAAAGTTATCTAGGCTAATTACAAATGTGGATTTATTAAGTAAGTGGTAAGTTGTAATAATATAACTCAGGTAATCTATGTTTTAATTTGAGTTTATTTAAACTATTTTGCTAGGTTCAAAATTAACACTTTTTCTTTTGATTTTAGATGCTGTTTTACCATGGTTTAGTTTTGATGATGATGGAAATGGTCAGCATCGCTGCAAAGTATGTGGACGTGGGTATCGATGGCGAGAAAGTCTTTTACGACATATGCGTGTAGAATGTGGGAAGGAAGCACAATTCCAATGTCCATTTTGTCCATTAAAAACTAAACATAAACATAGTCTAGTTAGACATGTACGGAAACATCTCAGCAGTAATCTTCCAGCACAAATGTAGATATGTGTAAGTGTAAAAATATATAAATGTACAAACATTTTTGTATTTTAATTTTTATTATTTATTGTATCCTTTATAATTTTACTTATAAATATATCATCTTATAATTACCAAATGAATAAAATTTAACACAAAACCTCAAATTCTGCATCCTTTACAGGACTAGTTTCAATAAATTTTTCTCATTTTCAACTGACATCTGATTTTTTATGTTATATTTTAAATTAACATGTTCCAGAATTGGACATGGTTTTATTTTACAAAGAAAAATTAACGCTCAGTCTTCGTGTCAGTATGATATTGATTACACCATCCAAAACTCCAATACGAACATCAATAGTTCATTCCATTTATACAATTCTGCTTCATCAGATGGCCAATTGCTGTCGCTACCAATATGACATCTGATTGTTGTTTTGATAATCAATATTCCTTTACTCCTCCACCTCCCTCTGTTGGTTGATGAAGAACCTCCAAATTATATATTTTTCCCTTGGAATTTCAAAATTTATTATTTTGTCTTTCTATTTCTGAGACAGCAGCCCTGTCATTATCCTTACCCTGCACAGCGCTCATAATGCGGTCAGGAGACATTTATTATTACTGATTCATCTCAAAGCAAAGGCCGGATTGGATTTCAGGATACGACCCTTCAGCACGTATTACGAATGAATGAACAGCGCATACCAAGAAGAATGTATAATTATAAACCAAAAGGGAGAAGATTGTTGGGAAGACCATTGAAGAGATGGAAGGACCAATTCGACCTATAATGAGATCGGAACAGGCCATTGGGCTTAATCCTTGTTGTTGATGATGATTATGACATTTTTACCAAAACTGTGAATCGTAGATTTCTCTAATTGTTTCATTAATTTTTCCTTTACTTTAATAGTGTGCTTCTCTGACCAAATGTGAGCAGATGCAGATATTTCTATTTCCCCATTTTTTTATAGTCCTAACGTGTTCTTTCATCCTGATGTTCAAGTTTTCTATTTTTTTGTCAATTCAACAGTCAGATGGCAGCTGATTATGAGGAAAAATTTCTTGAAATTGGTCCTGGAAAGGAGACAAAATTTGAGGTAAGGCATGTCTGATTCCTTTAATGATTGTTAAATAAATCCTCATGGTGTTACATCCTAAAATAACAATTCCATCATCTTGTATTGAAGTGCAAGAGAGCAAATTATTTCATTGTCAAGTGCTTGACATTAGATACCAACCAACCATCATTTTATGTTCATTAGAATTTATTTTATTCACTAGAAAATTGTATGTTATGTAAGCATGTTTGAATATTTACCAAATTATAGTATGAATAATATAATGTTATTTTTAAAAGGCCAAATATTCAATTTTTTTATTTTTTATTACGTAAATGTTATTCTGAATCGAACTACTTATTTTCTGTGAAAGAGCCAATTCTTCAAGCTCCTATATGAAGCAGGATGGTGGAAGTAAATTAATATTCATAAGATAAAAATTAAGAATATACCTGTTGACAGGTGCCGTCGTCCTCAACTTTCTTAAAATAATGTATTTAAAATATTATTTGGAGGCCTTTTGGAAGTTAACTTCCATCATCAGCAGGATGAGTATTTGACTGCTAATGACACATCCAGACCATCAACATCTACAACGTCTCAGATACAACAACTAGTAGCAAATACTCATCCTGCTGATGATGGAAGTTAACTTCTGAAAGGCATCCAAATAATATTTTAAATACATTATTTTAAGAAAATTGAGGATGACAGCACTTGCCAACACTTATGACTATTCACCTTAATGGAATTTGATGTGAATTTTATTAGTATTAAATCCATATTATTCAGTTATTTTATTCTTTCCTGTAAAATTTGAAAATATGGAGATTAATGGTATTTTCCAAATAACCAATTCCATTATGTTTATGTATGATTTTCATCTTTATATTACATTGCAATTACAAGAATGATTTTTTATTTTATGTTGAAACATTAGAACTACATCATTATATCACATCTAGTATATTTAAGCATGTACCAATAGGCTCTGTATGTCTGTTATTATGTGTTGTAATCTGTTTATCTGTTTATTACATTGAATTGAATTTTTAATGAATAAGAAAAGATCCTTGGTAATAAAATTGCAGTCCAGCATTTGCTTTGACTATTTAACTCATGCCCCAAATGGGAGTCAATGACCAATCACATTTCAATGATTTCTGTTTTACAACCAATCACAGTCGTGTTTCACCAAATATTTATCAATATTAAATTTACCACATTAAAGAAAGCTCCTCCTTTTTAATATTCTGAACATGTCTGACCATTATTTTGCAGTGACTGACTCCATAAGAAATACGGCTACCAGATTGTATATATAGTGCATGGATGTCAACACATAGCACTTGTAGGAGTTAATATAAAAACATTTGTAGCAATTGATTACACCACCAAAAAAAGAAACCACTGTTTGCACTTTCTTAAATGTATTTTTTCCCAGGTAATAAATAATCTAGAAAAATATAATTGTCATATTTACATCATACGACATCAGAAATGAATTAATATACAGTTTGGTGTGTTTCATTTTTTCTCCACTAGAGAGCATTCTTACAATATTGTGTTCCTTTGGCAATAAATAGTATGATCTGGTTGCAGTGATAAACAAAAGAAGCAGATGAAGCGTACCAATTGTTCCTCATTTGTTTTCAAATATCGCCGTTTACATTAAATATATAAATATTTTAAAAATAACTATAGTTAAATAATGATTTATGAGTAAACAGCTTAATTTTATTCGTTAAATAGTCCTAACAAATGCCACTCTTGATTTCCAAATTATTGATAAATTGGAAATCACTTGTGGCATTACTTATGACAACAGAAGAAAATCATGAAATTACTCTAATCAGTTTGTCTAGCTTAGACGTGAATCAGAACCCCAAATCATCTTCATCTTTCTATCTAGTTGTCTAGAAGGACGGTTTATAAAACTATCTCTTCCTTGGCATCCCAACAATATTTTACGATTTGGTTGATATTTTTAAATTGTTTAGGAATCCTGGATCTGGACATACAGTCCATGTGTTAATACTAATGGATAAGGTGTCCTGTTTTTAATCTTTATTACCTTCTAATAAAGTTGAATTTTAAGACGGTGTGGAATATATATATTCCTTAATACATTTTGAAATGCATAATACAAATTATTTGCAGCATTTATTCATGATTTTATTTCTATTTCTATCTCACTTGTTTACCCAAATATTTAAAACAATTAACCTAATCAGTTTTGTCCATTCATAATAACCTGTTCATTTTGCTTGCACATGTAAAATGTCAAACTATTTGGATTCTTCTCTCTTGTGGATGTTGGGATAGTTACCAGAGGCAGAGGCCACCAGCTGTAACGGCTAGAGGACCCGACATGCTGACCACATGTCACCCCTACACTGGCTAGATCATTGTCTACCACATGTGGACGTGAGGCCAGCAGATACCTAGTAGGCCAAGGGGCTTCTAGGCCTGTTGCACCATCGAGAGGAAGAGAAAAAGACTTAAAAAAATGATTTAAGACTAAAATGTCAAACTATTTGGATTCTTCTCACTTGTGGATATTGGGCTAGCAGCCAGAATCAGAGGAAACCAGCTGTATTGGCTAGAGGACCTGACATGCAAATCCAAGACAAGACAAAATGTACGGCTGGTGGACCCGACATGCTGACCATATGTCACCCCTACACTGGCTAGATCATCATCTATCTCAGCGATTATCACATTTGGATATGAGGCCAGCAGATATGTAGTAGGCCAAGAGCCTTTTAGGCCTATAGTGCCATGGAGAGGAAGAGAATTGGTGTTAGGCTTAAAAAAAGTTTAGTCTTAAAACTATTTGGATTTTACTCATTTGTGGATATTGGGCTAGCTGCCAGGAGCAGAGGCAACCAGCTGTAATGGCTGAGGAATCCGACATGCTAACCACATGTCGCTCTTCTGCCGTGAATTTTGCCCTCCGGGCTCGTCTCTCGCCCTCCCGGTTTTGGGCTCATCCCTAGTTCTTCCGCCGTAAACTTCACTCTCCGGGCTCGTTCCTCGCCCTGCTTTTACAAATAGCGATTCAAACCAGAGGCAACCAGCTGGGGGACCTGACATGCTGACCATGTGTCACCCCTACACTGGCTGGATGATCGTCTAGCTTTGTGATTGACACATGTGGATTTGAGGACAGCAGGTTGCTAGTAGAACAAGGGCCCAAGACAAGACAAAACGTGTCAAAGTGGCTTTTACAAAGAGCGATTCAAACCAGAAGCAACCAGCTGTATCGGCTGAGGGACCCGACATTCTGACCATGTGTCACCCCTACACTGGCTGGATGATAAAAAAAAGGGGATGTGAGGCCAGCAAATAGCTAGTAGTCCAAGGGCTTTTTAGGCCTGTTGCACCATGGAGAGAAAGAGAATTGATGTTAGACTTAAAAAAGATGTTTAAGACTAAAAAGTCAAACTATTTGGATTCTTCTTAATTGTGGATATTGGGCTAGCAGTTAGCTGGTAGGCTAAGGGTGTTTCATCCTGTTGCACCTTGGAGAATATATGAAAGGTTTCTTCTTCAAATAAATAATAGATTTCCTAAATAAAATGTAAAGGTTGGTGATCTCATTATACTTAGGTGTTGGAAGGCTCTTGGAATAATAGGGGAACCTAGTAAGTAAATCAGCAAATTGTCTTCTTATTAAATTACATATAAAATAGGTATGTCTACTGCAGAAGTGTTGAATCTTCAATTATGTATGAAACTAATGTATCTATCTATCTATCTTCAGGTTTTTACAGCTGCTGCCGTCTTCCTGTGCCAAACCTCCAAAGCCTACGTTCTTGGGCATCGTCAATGCTTAGGCCTCTTGCTTGCATTAATGTCTACATGTTTTCCTTCCATGTTAACTTCGGTCTCCCTCTCTTCCTCCTGGTCGGAAACTAATGTGTGCAGTAATTTCATTAAGAAAATTCTGTTCCTCTTCAATAATGTACTTCCTGCAGTAACTATAAAATATACAATTTTATTAATTTTAATATCTTGTAAGCACATGTTTCCCTTAGCACAGATTTAGGTGCTCTCTCCCTACAGAGAAGAATTTGAACCATACTAATTTAGTTACACTTGTTTTCGTATAGATGTCATTTGAGTGGTCCATGGTTAACGTTCCACCTCATACTGACATCTAGGAAACCAAGGTAGTACTAGGACGGGAAAATTCGGTAAATTTTGCTTAGAGGCCTTTTCATTCAGGCATAGGCTCTTTTACGAGCCTGAAAATCATCAGACTCGGGACCTACGGCTTAAAGTCCCTCCCGGAGGACTCCTTAGATTTTTCCATCCTAAAAGTATCCATCAACCCCAGTCAGGTTTGAACCCATGACCCTCGGGACCAGAGGCAAGAAGCATAACCACTAGTCCACCGCGGCTGACATTATAATACAGGACAATAAATGAAACAGTGTTATTTTATTTATAAAAGCAAACAAACAATCAAAACAAGTCTTGTAACTAAACAATAGTTGATGTGCATGCATTCGCACAAACATTGTGAACACTTTAGAATAGAGAAACGATGCATAGGGTTTAGTTTGAATTTATATTTGCTATATTCATATAAACTGAAGGTATTTCTAAATTTTCATTTTAAGAGTATTTAAATACTTGTACTTAAATTACTTTATGGCTCGGTTCTTAAAACACAAAAAAAAAAAAAGCATATAAAATGGTGCTGCCATAGTATATACATTATCGAGGTCCTGTTTAATATTTCTTAATGGAAATAACACAAGAAATGTTACTTTGTAAACAATTTTGCATGTTTTATTATTACTTTGTAAAATAATTACAAAAAAGTCAGTATTTTTGTTGTGGTGATTTCCCATACTTACTATGTTCATCTAAGAGTGGAATCACTTCATATAAACACTTAAAGAAATTGTGTAAATTATTTTAGTCAATTTACTAATTGATGAATTTTTAAAAATAATTTGTTGTTAAAGACATGTGAAAAGTTGGGAAAGTCCTTGTAATTTTCTTCTGAAGAGAGTAAGAATAAAACATGCGAAAATTGTTCACAAAGTAGCATTGCTTGTGTTGAGCTTTCAATTTTATTTTTAAGTGAATAGGAAAGGATAGGGTACTCATGCGATTAATCCACCGTAACCTGCTGAAGTAGTTGTATTGTTTCGCCGGTCATTCAGATGGCATAGCGGTATAAAATTACTTCCAAAATTCCTATTGGGTTCTCTATGCCCAGTGTTGCCAATTTACCATTTTGTAGCTAGATCTGGCCATTTTTAAAACAACTAGCTACTAATTTGTGAAAAAAGCCACTAATAGCTTTTCTTGCCATTTGTCGCCTTTTCTTTAGCTACTTTTAATCATTTTATTACAATTTAATTATTTTGTATACGTTTTGTAACAATAACGGATGGAGATTGATAGATTTTGCAACTACAAAAATAAATTAAGCAAATTGAATACCTTATTTCCAAATAATATCCCATAGAAATAAAATGTATATAACTTAGATCAACTTAAAAGAAAAAGAAATTAAAGAATTTATTTTTTAAATTCAGAATTACAGCATCTTGCGTTGTAATAAAATATTTATTTCTTAAAACAGATTTTATATTCATAATTTAGTCACGTATTATAATTACATCAATTCCAGTAGAGTAAAAGCAAACATATGGACAAAATTATACTTCAGACATACAGATTGACAAGTTCTTATTTTAACTTTTAAAATACAGCTTCATTCACGGATAAAAGTTGCAATTAGTAATTTCTAGCCATTTTTAGGAGTCAGTTTTAGTCACTTTTTCTCACTGAGTGTTGTCAACCCTGTCTATGCCACCAGTTGGCATAAAGGAAAGTAAGTTACAAGCTACTGTTGTTTGAACGTGAAACATGTGTTTACGAGTTGAACGCATTAATTATTGTGTTAATATAATTCCTAAAATCCGTAGATCCGTGTGTTAAATTCGTTGGCTAATTTTCGTTTAGTGATATCGTGTAATCGAAGCTACATCTGTTTCTGTTTGTGTGTACATGTAAATATGGTATTAAATCTGCATTCTGGGAAAATATGCTGTAACCTAATTATGGATGATGTGAGTATAAGATTTTTATTATTCGTTTAAAACAATTGTTGGCTCAATTGTTTTTAATTTTTAGAAAATTAAATTGTTTATTTGTAATGCTTTTAAATATCAAAAATAGGTTATGTGGAACAAGTACCTTTTAGGTTAGAATAGAATGTGATGTATTTAGGAGAGATTTTTCGCAATATACTCCAGATAAATATTTTTTCTAATGTTACCTGGGATAATTAGGCACGATTACGTGTTACTAATAAACTAAAATATTGATTTTATGTAGAATGTAGCTTTGATTTGTAAGTAGGCCAAATCTAACATGTAAAATGGATTCTGAGAAACTATAAAAATAAACTTTGGAAAATATATTATTATACCATGTAATTCAAAAAAACATAAAGAACAATTGGATGTTATAATTGCCTTAAAGTAAGTTAATGCAAATTTTAAAAGTTGAACACAAAGATCTTTTTTTGTGAAATGACATTTTGATAATTTAATACTCTATATTACTGTGTGTGTGTGTGTGTGTGTATATATATATATATATATATATATATATATATATATATATATATATAATAAAGATTCAGAATGTTGGGGTAAATGGGCACTGTTTTCTTTCCCATGCCAGCTGTGTGTTTTACGCAGGCTGGCAGGCATCACGATAGCTGCCTAATTAGCAACATTCTACACTGTTGCATCTTGATTGATTGATGGGGGAGCCTTATTTTATGCCATTCTTGCAGCAAGCAATATGCATGTGATGATTATAGAAATTTAACAACTAAGCATATTGTATGTCGTATGAGTCATCCCAAATCTTTATTACAAATTCATAAAAACTATGGGAAAAAGACGGTTATATGGTGGACACGAATTCTTCTAAGTTCCACAGAATCGCAGTGCGCATGCACGAGTTGCAGGAGTTGCTGTAATGGTTAATATAGCCTCCGGTAGATGGCTCTGCAGTCGGCGTTACCAACTTTGGGAATAAATTCCCAATTGCAATAAAAAAAATGGACGTAAACTAACTTTGCCATTTCCTAATGAAAGAAAATTATTTACATGCATATTATTTATTCCCAAATGCTTAATAAAATGGATGTAAACCAACTTCCCATTTCCTAACATAACAAAACAATTTACATGCGTACTATTTAATAAACTCTAAATGAATTTTACGTACACTAACACTAAATATGGTTTGAAATTATTTTCAAATGGTAGCAACGTTGGAACAACATGGGAAAGTAGCAAGTAAGTAATGTATCCACGACCATGTTTTACGTAAATATATAAAATATTGTAAAGAAAGCTTGAAGATCGTTGCAAAATGTTTAAAACAGTACAAAACATGTTTACAAGTGTTTAGTGCATCAGTGGCATAATAATGTAAGTGTAGAATTGTGACCGGCATATAACCTACCTCACCCAAACTATGTTTCCTCACATATATCAAAGTTAAGATCATGCCATTCTGATCACTACCAGTCAACTAGTGGTAACCATACTCGTCTTTGATTTTGAGTTTTGTAAGGTTCAAACTGAGGCAATATAATAATATAAATGAAGTTGCAGTGACTGAACTTCAGAATAATTTTCTCTATGATGGCAGGACATATCTGTGGGGTGTGCTATACAAACCGTCGCACAAAATTTGCAATCTTATTTCTTATGCCACTGATGCACTAAACACTTTTAAACACGTTTAAAACATTTTACAACACTTTTAAACACGTTTAAAACATTTTGCAACACTTTTAAACACATTTTAAACATCCTCCAATGTTGCAACAATCTTTTTTTATATTTATATATTTACGTAAAACATGGTCGTGCTACATTGCTTACTTGCTACTTTCTGCTATTTTCCCTCCTCTTCCTATGTTGTTCCAACGTTGCCACCATCAACAACCTAAAATACTCCAGATGTTGCCAACATCACTTCCACGTTCCCTGGATTTCACCTACGTTAGAGTAATTGATTTGTATTACAGTAATTGATTTAGTTTTGGTTAGCTTTTAGGTTCCTTGCTTTTTAAATGTGACTTGATACGTAAAATAAATTACATCTTCATATCTGTTATTCTATGAAAAATTCAAAATGTCGGACGGTTACCACGTAAAATCATATTTCCACTAGTTCATTTCATGTTAATTATACATTTTTAGACAACTTCTGGGAATTTTGTGTCAGTGTTGGTCATACTGATTTCACATACATATACCGCCAACTACTGGAGATTGCATTTATGTTTCTGGGATTACATGAAGCACTAGCGCATGCGCACTGGGATTCTATAGAACTTAGAAGAATTTATGTGCGATGGTAAGTATAGCTTATCCTATCTGTAAAATTGGTATGACCAACATTCACAATTAATTCCAAAACATTTTAAGAAATTAATGTTCACTCACTTCATTTTGTTAGATTCAGATGGGACAAGTTAGTGTACATCAGATTATTAAATAATATGTATGTAATGTATTTAATTAGATTATGAAGGGGCAAGTTAGTGTATATCTATTTCTTAAAACATGTATGGAAATTTATTGCTATGATTAGTCATATCAATTTGACTGATAAGTGGTTCCATCTGGTGACAATGTCATAAATGATGATCTTGAAGAAGATTTCTGGGCTGTAGGCCATGATCTTGAGGCTTGAAGTTCCCCGATGTTTCGCCAGAGACTGCGTCTGGCATCCTCAAGGGTTGTCTTGAGACTGGCAATTTGTCCACTGTCTGTCCTATTTATACCATTTGCCGCGATGTGTGTAGGTTATATCTGCCTTCTGATTGGTCAACGGTAGTGACTTCCATTGCTCCAATGAGGTTGCTGTTTGATGGTGTAGTAGATTGTTCTTGTAGAGGTTTGCATTCTGCGTTTTTTAGAACTGGTATCCATATTTTGTTGACTTTTAATGATTCTTCCTTTCTATTGAAACTATTTTTATGTTTGAATATTTCGATGGCTTCTCGTTGTAGATGGGCAAAATATTGTGTGCAGTTAGATAATATGTCTATTCTGGTATTATACTATGTGGTCATCAAGTAAAGAGTGTTCTGCTACTGCCGACTTACCCATTTGTTTAAGACGACTGTATCTTTCATGCTCCTTAAGTCTGGTTGCGATGCTGCGTTTGGTGGTGCCTATATACACTTTTCCACAACTGCATGGTATCCTGTATATGTCTGCTGTCTGATGGGGATGGAGTTGATCCTTTATAGGTCTGAGAAGGTTCTTGATTTTCTTGGTAGGCCTGTATATTGTCTTTATGTCTTCTTTCCTTAGTAATTTTCCAGCGCGGTCCATTACATTCTTAATCATCATCATCATGAACAAATTTGTTTTAGGCCATGTGGCCTGTACGGTAAACCTAGCGAAGATGGTCTTGATCTTTCCACCAATGTTTTGGTCTTCCTTGGTCCCTATGTCCAGTTGGGGTATATTGGAATGCCAATTTTGGAAGTCTATTTCTTGCCATTCTCCTCAGATGATTTTTCCATTCTTGTTGGTATCTTTGTATATCTTCATTTAAACTTGTTACTCCAAGTTTTCCTCTGATAATAGTGTTCCTTTGGTGATCCAGTCTATTAACTCCTAACAATGATCGTAAGAAGCACATTTGGCTTACTTGAAGTTTATAAGAGTTTCTTTTATTTAAAATCCAAATTTCACTTCCGTATTTTAGAGCAGCTTTTGATGTGATGTTATGTAATCTTAGTTTTGTATCTGTCCGCCTGACTAGAGGCTATAAGGTAGTAGCCGTACCACTAGTCTTGCTCTGTGGATAGCTGGTAACCAACCCAGGGGACTTCTTACTACTCGAAGAAACTACATTCTTAATGAATGGTAAAAATGCCCTGATTGAAGTTTTTTCTTCTGATTCCGTGCTACTGTTGCTGTTGTATCGTCTGGAATGATTGGCTTGGTTGATTTCTTTCCTGGTGTATCCATTGGCTGTGAATACCATTGGAGGTGTTGTGTATGTGGATTGCTATTCGGTATAACTTAGAAAAAATGCAGTGGTTAAGTTATTGTAGAGTTTTTTCGTTGCATCTATGATGGAAGTTAATTTCTGTAAGTTTGGTTCAGTGGTAGTAGTACCCAAAGCACCAGGCACTAGGGCAGAAGCAGACCTCTGGACATATCCAGAAATTAAGAGAAAGTACTATACAGAGAGAGACTGTCAGGAAAGCAAAGGAGGATTACATGACAAAAACACAAAGAAATATACAGTCAAACCTCCTGGCTCCACTGCACTTCTACTAGCGCTTGATTTTTCAGTTATATTGTTGTAAACTATAGCCCTTTATCTGTATTTACTAACATTATTTAATATTTTAAACTTTTTCAAACAATTTTTATAACATTATTAGACAATTTTGAAGTAATTATTTAAATATGCAAATTACAATATTGTGATGCTGCTGTTTTCTCCACAGAGTATATTACTTAGTCTATGATTTTTCTATCGCTGTTTTGGGTTATCGCTGGTTGCAGTAACCCATTTTTAATAAATGTTTGGTAATTTTAATATTATTAATATATTTTTTAACATAGATTTGGGGATTTATTGCAAATATTGGTAATTTAAATTTCATAGCAACGGATAGTAATCAAGGAATATGTGGTTCGATTGTGGGTTATCGCTGGCTCTATAAACTGGCGCATGTGCACTGTTGTTCTATAGGACTTCGAAAATATTTCACGCAAGTTTAAGTGCAATTTTTCCAACCTCCCAAAATGCCCATCTTCACATAGCGGTCAGCTCATTTTTTCTCTGGAACAGATTAATTTGCCCATAAAGCCTGTGTTAATATCCTCTTTTTTAACAGCCATCTCACACCAGGCTCAGCGCCCACACAAATTTCACAAAATAACCTGAATTAAATGACCAGTCACCATCATTATGAATACTTTGTTCTCACAGTATGGCTGTCCGGTGGTGAAATATAAAGTGCAGTTCATTATTTCAGATGGGAACACACTAGCTAGGCCTTCACCATGCCATCAAACAACAAACATGCCGACACCTGTTTTTGGTATATTGTTACTACTGCTTCTTGGTAGTTGTATTGTCAGTGAATGCGTTAGGAAAGCTAAAATAAGAGTAGTTTTATTTAACACTAGCTAAACTCAGCCATGCTTTGCTGTGGCTCAATCTGATATGATATGAATGGGAAAGTAAATAAAAGTATTCTAGTGAACATAGAATCACTGAGAAAACGTATCATTCAAATCAAAATTCCCTGCCTCGTGTTGATGTGGTTATGTGGATAGAAATGAAAGAGAGAAAATAGATTATCACTTTCCAGTAATCAAATAATTTCCATGATTGATTATATACACCAATGTGAACAAAAACAAATTTTCTATTCCTATTCAACTCATAAAATTTATAATATGGCCCATGAAAACACAAATGATGATTAACTGTGTTGCACTGTGTATAAAAACATGCACATATTCTAATGCAATGCTGTGTATTTTACCATAAACACATGTGCATATTTGAATGCAATGTTGTGTCAAAACTTCAAGTCAATCGACTGACTACTTTTTGAGTTTTGAAAGCACAGACATACGCTGGCTGAATTTTTATATGCAAAGCTGCAAAGTTTAGAGGAAAGGAGAAAAGTGATTCTTGAAAGTGAGGAAGGGATTTCTGCAAGAAAAGTTACCAAAATGTTTAAATGCACCAGGATGCAAGTGAATAACATTCTGAAAAATAAAGAAGGCATTTTAAAAGTTAGGAAAGAAATCAAAATGGAATGAAATTAAAAAGGAAGTTGAAGTATGGTGAGTTGAATAATTTTGTGTACTCATAGTGCACCCATGATAAGAAAACAATCATGGATCTGTCATAAAAAAAGGCACAACATATAGTGAAAGAATAAAATGTGCAAGAGTTTGTTGCTAGAATGGGGGGGAAAAATCGACAAAAATCTGAAACTCACTACTTGGTCCCCAAATCCATCCACATGTGTAGGATTAACAATTTTAAGAGTACGAAGGTATCTGGTCTGCATAATTGATGATAGAACCTTTAATTAGTTATTATATGCAAAGTATTAGTTATTGACTCATTTTAACAAACACAACTTATTTGCAAGATTTTTTTTATTAGGAATATTCCACAATACAGTGTTTCTCCTTCAACCCAAAGTGATTTGTCACCAGAGGTTCCTGTCTATAACATCTTCTTCCCTCAAATCTCTAGCTTCCATACTTCTCCTCACTCCATCTTACTCTGCCTCTTCCACTTCTTCCATTAGCTTTCCAATCAAGGATCTTCTTTGATATCCGTCCATTCTTATGAGGTGTCCATACATTTCAAATGTTTTTTCTCCTGTTTTTTCAATTTTTTTTTTCAACTTGCAATAATTTTCCTTATTGTGCTGTTTCTTGAAATTCTTGTCGATCGCCTCCAAAAATCCATTTTCTACTGCTAACAGCTTGTTGGCTTGTTTTCTATTTACTGTCCAGGTATTTGCGAGATACTTTGAAAAATAAGATTATCTGTAATTACAGATAGGCATACACATTTACGCTCTTACTAATAAACCATATATAACTTTTATACAAGGTTTATACACATTACAGTTGAAAATTCTTACTAATAAACACTGTATTAGCTGCTCAGTGTATAAGAGGTGTACAACTTTACATGGGAATCGTTATACAAGCCTCCAGCCTTGTTTAAGGATTGTATAACTAGACAAAATGTCGGACTTTCATATCAACTGATTGTTTTCTTATGATATTGATGAACATTTCCTTAAATTTAACGCAAAATGCAACACTTCAACAACTGTTTGATGGTTGCACAGGACATAAATAATATTTATAAAGCTCTGGGTAGGAAAATAAAGGCATCATAAAATGCCTTTTGTTACACTCATTCTCGATTAGGCCTAATAATATTTTAAAGATGAACGTTGATTCACAAAAGAATATGTTCTACAATTGTTGCCGTAGACAAGATTTAACCTGAATGTAGTTTAAATGCTTGATAATATTATTTTAACAAGACGTTCTTGCATCATTAATACATAATACACATACCGATATAAACATGTATTTAATTATAGAGGTACTATTATTGCGCCAATGTAAGTGATATTTTGATAGTCTTGTGGTTAGAGCTTCTTACTACGGTCTGTGAGGTCGTAGGTTCAATTCCCGATCGAACTGCAATGATTTTTTTTCGCTTAAATCGTTTTTCTGTTGTCGGTAACATTTTCTACTATTTTAAACGTTTTCTAATGCAACTTAAAACACTGCATAGAATTCATAAGTAATGGGAAAAACTTTTATTACCTTCCAAGAATTGTTCGAAATTCTTGACGTTAGATGGCAGCACATTATCTGTGAAACTAATTCTACGATATATTTGACATAGCTTGAAGGAAAATGTATATAAATTAAAACACACTTATTTTTTCCGTATCTCCCCAAGTAGGGAATCTCTCTCTATTCTTATCCATACTCATTTCTTACACACTTAATCACTAGTTTGTGTCTTTTCTTTCTGTTACAAACTGCGTGTAATATGTTCTGACGTCATAAAGATGACGAATATGTGACGTATAGTGTAACGGTTGTGACGTATAGTGTGTAACGGTTGTATTGTTATATAGCTCCTGCACAACGTTTATTAGTAAGGAAATTATACATGATCTACATAAGGCTTATACATTGAATAACTAAACAACTGATGAAAGCCAGTATAAGAGATTTTTATTAGTAAGACATTTAGAAAATAATAATACTAATGATGTAAGAATTGTATCTTATAATTCAACTATTTGGCATGTTGCATGATCCAACAAATTCTGTAACTGCATCTCTGCAAAATATTTATTAGGATAACAACATTCTTTACTTATAAGGATACAATTATATGACGGATATGCCTTTCTTTTGCTCGTGCTCTTATATGCTCATATTGTCTTTAGCTTAAATTAGCTTCAATAATTAACAAAATAGCTTCATTTTTTTTTTGTTGTTGTAAGGTTTTACTTGGAGTTATGATTTTGATGATTACCAAACTCAAAGATTTTTTTTCTGTTCTTGTTGGAGTTAAAACAGCTTCATTTACTAGTTCTGATGCCTTTCTCTTTCCTTGCTCATTTAAATAAACTTGCATTGCAAAAGCAAATTCTCTGGATGAGTTTTCACATCAAAATTCTTCAGTCTTTCGCTTTTTACTTCTGTTGCTACTATCTTCAAAACTGACACAAGGCGTCTTTTTTGCTTTTCAGAGCGTGTAGGAGCAGATGAGCTGGGAATTAAAACATTTCATTCGTTTCACTTTTATTAAATATTTTGCTGCAGAACTGCGACACTTCTACATGAATCTTCTTCACATAATCTTCAGGGATACTGCCAATGTTTATAGGATTTTATATGAATTGAAACAAATGTTTGATTTGATTATTTCGACATTCACCTGAATTTTCATGAACTTTGTACAGTTCCCTTTAGATTTGCAGAATTTCAAGATCATTAATCTTCTCTCTCAAATATTCCCTCTTTTTAATCTTTAGTAACTTGGTGGTTTCCCGTCTAATACTACCCAATTGTTCTAAATTTACCTCATGTAACCATTTAATTTTTACTAGCTTTCTTTTCTTTACAATGTCGGCACATTCCTCATCAAACCACTTCTTGTTTTTCCTCTTTTTTAAACAACCAATGCTTTCTGATGCTGACAATTTAATAGTATCTTTTATAGCCTCCCATTCTTTATTTATATCAGTTTCTTCCGTTTGCCACATTGTCATCTGAAGATTCCAGTACTTCAAATCTATTAGTAATTTTGATTTGGTATTCTTGCCGCATTTCATCATTTTTCAAGTTTTTTAATTCAAATTTTACAGAATCATTTTTAGCGTTTGTTCCTCTCATAAGCGATAGCCGTTGTCTGATTTTCACTCTGACCAGATGATGATCCGAATTGCAGTTTGTCCCTCTAACTGATCTAACATCGATGATGCTACTGTGCCAGCATTTATTCACTAATACATGATCTATCTGGTTCCGAGTTTCTCCATCTGGGGATGTCCAGGTGTATTTATGAATATCCTTATGCTGAAATGTTGTGCTCTTAACAATGAGATTCTTTGATGTGGCAAATGTGACTAATCTAATCCCGTTGTCGTTACTATCTTCATGAAGACTGAATTTGCCTATTGTTGGTTTGAATATATCTTCCCGCCCCACTTTTGCATTAAAATCTCCTAAGACAATTTTCATATGATATCGTGAAAGGCTATCAAATAAGCATTCTAATTCTTCATAGAACTCATCCTTCATCTTGTCATCTTTATCTTCTGTGGGGGTATGTACATTTACAATTATAAAATCATGTCGTTTACCCTTTAGAATTATGTATGATATCCTATCACTAACAAACTTAATATCTCGGATAGCGGATAGGATCCTCCTTCTGACTAAAAAACCCGTTCCAAATGCAGGTCTTTCTGCACCCCAGTAGTATAATGCAAAGCTTCCTGATTCATGACTTATCTTGTCCTGGCCACCTAACTTCCAGTAAAGCGACTATATCCAAGGGCGATTTATCTAATTCCCGCGTTAATATCTGTAGTGCCCCGCTATTGCATAAAGTTCTAACATTCCATGTTCCTAGGAACATGTCCCTGTGTGAGCCTTTGGCATGGGTTCCCTGAAGTAGTCCCCACCCGGAGAACCGAATGGGGGACTATTTGACCTCCGGAAAATTTTACCCCAGTTGAACCCATGTCCACATTTCTTGACGGTTGTATTTTTACAGTGAAAGATCGTCACTCTTTCGACCAAGGTACTTTTTTCGTCTGGCTTATCACTTTCGACCAGTCTGGCATGGGTGACCCTATTGGCAGCAATGCTACCGCTGGCATAGCTCTCAGGATCATTTAAGCATGCAAGCCACTCCACCACAACAAGGTAAAGATACCATGGAGGGCCATGTTCCTCACTAAACTCCTAAATTATCAGGGAAATAATTTAGATGGGATTGAAGGAAATGTACTTTGACACTCATGTCGCAACCAATCTGTTTGAAATTTTGTAACATGTTAATATAATTTAGGTCTTTTTATTTCCAAGGACATTAAAAACATTTGTGAAAGCATTCCAGGCATACTTCACTTCTTGACTCATAGTATTCTCGAACTGACTGTCCAGCATCAGTTTTCGAATTTCTGTGCCAATGAATACACCAGCTTTAATTTTTTCATAGGATAATGAAGGAAATGTAGCACAAAGGTATTTGAATCACTCACTGCCTTTATCTAGAGTTTTCACAAATTGTTTCATTAAACCTAATTTTCATGGAGTGGTGGCAACAATACTTTTGAGGGATCAATAAGAGGGTTTTTTTTTTTGCCCGGTATTAAATTAGCTCTACGTGGCCACTGTTCCCTTTCCCAGTGTTCTGATCTAGCTCTGCTATCCCATTCACATACAAAACAAGATTATTTTGTGAAACCAGCTTGCTGACCAAGTAATAGTCCAATAATCTTGAAATCTCCACAGACTAGCTATAGATGGTTTTCTTACTGCAGTTTTTATAACAAAAAATTTACATTTTCATATGCCTTCTTTTTTTCTGTCGAGCTTTGAAGTGCCAGAAAGTCAAAATTAGAACATGTCACAAATAAGAAAATTAGAAATATAATGGAAGCAGAAGAAAGCATAATTGAAAGAATTGAGGAGAAGGAATTAAAGTGGTTAGGACATGTTTTAAGAATGGAAGATGAGCGATGGCCAAAGCAACTACATCAATGGCATCTGACTAGAAGGAGGAAGAGAGGGAGACCGAAGTTAACATGGAAGGAAAACATGAAGACATTAATGCAAGCAAGAGAGCTAAGCATTGAAGATGCCCAAGATCATAGGCAGCAGCTGTAAAAACCCGAAGATAGATAGATATGCCTTCTTTAAAACAAAAGAGTGGGCCACAGGAATGGAAGGATGAATGTTTCCATTATAGAGCAAAACATCTTTAAGACATTTTTGAGAAGAATCTATGAAGAACCTCCACTCTTTGGAATTGTAGTTTATGTTATAAAATTTTAAGACAGCAGGGATGTCTTTGGTAGTACACTAAATTTTCTTCTTCAGAAAAAAAAGACAAGTTCCTTCTCATGATGCCTGTCCCATGAAAAAGATGTACCTTCAGCCAATACTTTCTTTTTTTTTTAACCTAGAGCCTAACAGTTCTGCTAATTCTTTAGGCAAATTTAAATCCCTCACTAAATCATTAAGCTCACTTTGATTAAAACATCTATCATGATAGATAAGATGAATGCAAATAGATAAACATCTCCAAGAATAACAATGGATGTCTTAACCCCTGTTCATTTTAAGGGGAAGACAAATTTTTGTACGGACCTAGGGCTGATACAGTTAGTAGGTTCTAATAAATCGGCATCAGTTAGGAAAAACCGGGTAAGTCAACTTTTGGTCGAATATGAGTTATTAACATCTCCCGATCGCTTTTGGTGCGATGCACGTTCAGTAAAAACGGGTACGTCCTTAAGCGAATAGTGACTGTGTTATTAAGCATTGAATTTTCAATTTATGCACTCCTTAATGTAAGTCATTGAACTAGTTTTTGTTCTCCTGTAAAAATTACTTTGAAGACTTACCTGGTTTTTCCTAACTGATGTAGAAATATGAACATAATGTAAAATATGAACATAATAATAGTTATATTATTTCACATTTTAAATAATAAAGTTGGAATTATTAACTCTTGGGTCTTTCTAACAAATGATAAGCACACTGTAATATTACTACAGTACATACGTTATGAAAAATATTCAAAACAAAAAATTTTGAATTGTAAAAAATTCTGATGTGATACGTGAAAACGGATTTCATTTTTGCAACCAGTGTGCAATTGTGATTCAGAAACACTCATTTATTTCAAAAAACAAAATCCATGAAGAATGGTGTTAGACAGGGGATTGAAAAATTAGCTCAGGATATGGATGTGTGGAGAGCTATGTTCATATGGCCATGAACCTACTGGTTTGATAGTACCAGTGAGTTAGCTAGTTAATAAGTTAGTCTGTTATAAAGAAAATTTGATTTTCATTTAACACATACTCTATACTTTCAAACTTTTTGATTATTTTATATATAGCCAGCCAATCTCAATTTATTGTGGTGGCTTGTTTGGAAATTTAGCAAATTCAATCTCTATGGACCTGACTGGTTGATTCATTCTTTTAATATACCTTATGCATGAAAACTCTTTACTTCTACCCTTAAATGGGGGACATGCCCTAGCATAGTTGGTTAAGGCAATATGCTACAACCTGGAAGGTTGCAGGTTCGATTCCCAATGTGGCCAGGATTTTTAAAACTGGACTAAACCTGCTAGTGCAGGGCCACCCAAACTTTTTAATGGGCTGGGCCAATAACTGATTGTGCAATTGATCGCGGGCCGGAACATAAATATTGTTACTATTATTGTTGCTACTGCTGCTTCTATTATTATTGTTATTATTATTATTATTATTATTATTATTATCATCATCGTTATTATTGTTATCATCATCATAAACACTGGATGCTAGTTCTTCTATACGCCTACTTACAGTGTTTCTTAATAGCGACACTGAGTTGAATAAATCAATTTTATCGGGACACAACTTCTTGGCAACAGCAATCAGACACTTTTTCACAAATTCGCCATCAGAAAATGGTTTTCCGTTCTCAGTAATTAGTTTCGAAACTTCGTAACTCGCTTCGGTAACATTTCTTTGTCTTACACCACCACCCTGAATTAATAACTGTTGTTGTGCCGTAACTTTTGAACGGAGCTCGTTCACTTTCTCAGTACGCTCATCTCCATTAATTTTATCAAAATGGCTATGCTTTGTTTGGTATTGTCTTTTAATGTTATATTCTTTCACAACTGCAATAACATTGTTACAAATAACACTTTGTTTCCATGCTCCTTCACAAGGCACTTGCTGATCCAGGATTCGTTAAACTTCCTATACTCTGAATCAACTTTGTGTTTTTTTTAAAGCATTTTCTCACTTTAACACTATTTTTACAACTATTCCGTGCACAGGTTACTGTTTGATTGACAATGCAACAAGCGAAACAATTAATGTTTGGAGTGGGGAGAAAACGGTAAATAAGGGATGAATCATCTCTACTACTTTGTGAAGAGAAGTGGTGACACCTAAACCATTTGGATTTAAATGTATCACCTATTTTAAATTTAAAATAAGAGAATGTTTTATACACTGTTTTTGTTTACATTCAGTTGCATAGTTACACTTCTTACGTATTTCAGTGTATATATAAATAGCAAAATTCATTTGTATTCGCAGTATTCGTCTGAAGAAGGCAGAAAGTACTGAAACAGCTGTAACAAATTTTCATTAAAATAAATATGAAAATCGTATAAAACTTTGACAGTTTTATTTTATTCAATAAATAAATATTATGTATTTTCATCAAGTAAACACCAAATCAATTGATTACTTAGTCTTAATTTAGCTTAGATATTAAAGCATCTATGAAAAATTTCAATCATCAAGGCAAATAATGGTTTGGAATTTAATTACCAGGATTCATTTTGTTATAATTAGGGCTAGGATTTTTATGTAATATTAACGTGCAAAATATGTACACATTTATGTAAGATTACATAAAAATTCCTTAAAATATGTAATATTAAATACATTAAAATTTTATTTTAAATAAAAATAAAACATACAGTTTTATTTGATTTTCATATTTATTAAGATATAATTCAGTTACAGTGTTTCGGTACACTGTACCTTCTTCAGACATGTTAACACATTATCATTTGTTATTATAAATAACACAATTCATAATTTGTTAACATGTCTGAAGAAGGTACAGTGTACCGAAACACTGTAACTGAATTATATCTTAATAAATATGAAAATCAAATAAAACTGTAAGTTTTATTTTTATTTAATTAATAAATATGGATTTTCATCAAGCAAACACCAACTCAATTAATCAAATTAAAATTTTTATATTAAATGTTAACTTTATTATAGATCAAATTTGAAAGAATGGGACAGTTAAATAATTTACGTGGTAAGAAGGGTATTGTAATGTTTCTATTGTAAAATGATCCCACTACGGATCTTTCTAGACAATCGGCAGATATTTCAGCCTTGTGTGATAGCCATGTTTAGCCCCACAACATAGTATGGTACGAATTTTTGTATAGGCTGAGTCAACCCCAGAGTCATGATGCTGCCGGAACATTAAGGAATTTAAAAATCCTGAACCCCTTGGGTTTCGACCCTCAATTTTCCAGTTTGTAGGATATTGCCATAACCAACTATACCATGGGTGTGCCCCCTATATATTTTTAATATTTCATTCATAAACAGAGTAGATCGTTCAGGTTTTAAAAGAGATCTTGCTATATGGAACCTTGTACTCAAGTCTTCAGTGTCTTCCTGTATCTATGTTTATTGTGTTTCTTTATTGGAATTATTCTTTGACCATTTCTCAGCAGCTTTTGTATAGGTTGGAAAAACAGTTTCAGTGTTGTACATTCAGGTATCTGAGATTTTTAATGTTAACAAATATTGTTTTAAATTATTTTTCGCTTATGAATTATTTTTTTAAAATTAAGAGGCATAATATGTAAATATACATAAAAATCTTTAAAATACGTAAAAGTATGTAATGATAAATTTTCATATATGATAAGTAAGTTTCTAATTCATGGATATTTATCAATTTTATACATGTATAAGGAAAGGGAAAGAATTTGTAATTGCATTCAAATCCTAGCCTTAGTTATAATACTATTAAAAATAAAATAAACCTTAGATGTTAAAGCAACTATAAAATTCATAAATAACTTTCTATAAGTTCACAGCGTTAGGCAATTTTGTAAATTTCTTTGGCAATATTTTTTTTATGTGAAAGTAATATAAACATTTTGAATGTGTGTGTGCGCTCTTCAATGGCAATCACTGCCCTTTTTTTGTCCTTTGGGTTCTGATCTAGGCACATAGTTGGGATTAATATGGTCCACATTGGCAAGAACTTGTTACTTAGGTGTACAGACAGGAGTGTAGAATGAGAGTATGTTTAAGTATCTGTATAGTGTAAGAGTTGTGAAAAGGATGATAATGGAGAGAATGTGAAACCCGGTGCTGGCACCTAGCCTACTTCTGTTGAAAAGCACCAAGGGGACCACAAGCCCCATCCAATGGATGAATCACTATCGATACTATATGCTTTTCTCAACATATGCACCCAAGTACAGCCTGCAGTTTAGAAGAAAGCAAGCAGCAGGAATGTCTTAAACAGCATATTATGCCATGAGGGATTGTACTAACTAAACCTTTCAGAGTATGCACTAGTTCCAAATCTGATGAACAATCTTCACTTGAATATACCCAAAACTAAACTAAACAAATGCTTGACATGTGACTGTTCTTGTATTAGTGGGCATATTTGGTATTGAAATGCTTGCATTTTCCCCAGCTTCCCTCATTCCACACTTGCATTCTTCTGATCTACGGACTTATTGTGGAGGCATTTTTACTTTTATCTAGGCAATTAAAATTTCCAATCTCACTGGTTGCAATCATCATCATCATCGTCCTTTCAAGTATTAGGCCCAGTGGCCCGTTACGGTCTCCCGCCATCTCCGAAAAGGTCGACCCACAGATCTTCTGCCTCGAGGAATGTAGTGAAGAATTTGTTTTGGTATTCTGTGACGATCCATGCGCTGAATATGGGCTAGCCAATTGTTTCTATATTCTTGGAGGTACTGGTTACAATTTTACAATTAAAATTTCCAATCTGCCGTTATTAAGTCCGGACCTAATTCTAAACTAGATTCCAGTTTTAGTGTAAAGATTTTACAGTAATATATTGCCTAAGATATTACTATGCCAATTCCATCTATTGGTGAAACCTTGGTACCACTTTTAACCGCCATATGACTAAATTGTGTACGATTGAAACATTGTTCTTAGACAACATCGTATATTATGGGAAATAAGACTGAATACAACATAAGATGGTAGGGCCTATTGATAATTAGGAATTTCCTCATTTCTTATATATATATATATATATATATATATATATATATATTTATGACAAAAAATAGATGTTTATGCTTTTTCCAATAATTAAGAATTTCGTCATTTCTTATTTATTTATGACAAAAAACATGTTTATGCTTTTTTCATGATGTCAATAGATAACCTTTATTTACCGATACAATTTCATTATGTGCAAAATTTATGTTCCATGCTGATACACCTGTAAATTCTGCTATTTTTTTCACCATATCCTCAATGGTTAATGTGGGATATTTTTCATAAAGTAATGCCACGAATGATTTCAAAATTTATCTAGAGAATTTGGAAATCAAGAGTGGCATTTGTTAGGACTGTTTAACAAATAAAATTAAGCTGTTTACTCACAAATCATTATTTAAATATAGTTATTTTAAAATATTTATATATTTAATGTAAACGGCGATGTTTGAAAACAAATGAGACGATTGGTAGGCTTCATCTGCTTCTTTTGTTCATCACTGCAACCAGATCATTATTTATTGCCAAAGGAATGCAATATTGTAAGAATGCACTCTAGTGGAGAAAAAATGAAACACATCAAACTGTATATTAATTCATTTCTGATGTCCTATGACAATTATATTTTTCTGGAATATTATTACCTGGGAAAAAATACATTTAAGAAAGTGCAAACAGTGGTTTCTTTTTTTGGTGGTATAATCAATTGCTACAAATGTTTTTATATTAATTCCCATATGTGCTACGTATTGACATTCATGCACTATATATACTCTTTAAAGAGTCTTTCACTGCAAAATAATGCTATGACCTATTCAGAATGTTAAAAAGGAGGCACTTTCTTTATTATGATAAACTTTAGTTGGTAAATTCTAGGCGAAACACGACTGTGATTGGTTGTAATTTAAAATCATTGTAATGTGATTGGTCATTGACTCCTATTTGGAGCATGAGTTAAATAATCATTGAAAATAATTTCATTCTCTCTGTTTTTCAAATAATTTGCTTTCCAGTGTTTAAGGAATTGTACAGAAATTTTGCCATTTTGAAACATTTGAAATTTCAATATATTCTGCATTGCGCTTCATAAGAATAAAACAATACTTATTTAATGTATTAAAATTGTAATTATTATTTGAAGATTCTCCAGTATAACTTAACATGTGCTAAATAATTTTTTTTTTGCGCGATAGTGTATTTTGTCATACTTACAACAATGGCGACCATGATTGAAAGTTCAACTTCCAACATTTCGGGGTTGCCAACCTAAATAACTATACTGTAATAAAATAACTATACTCTAATATTACATATTACAAGTAAAACCACTGCCTTCTTTGTATACTACATACAATGTATATACAAAAAATGTCCAAAAGGTAGTGTTAATGTACATTATACGAAACAAATCACTGCATTTTATTTGAAACAATATAAATAAATAAATATGTACTTGCTGCCATTTTATAACTAAATTAGTCTCATAGCCTCCTGTTGTTCAACTAATAAACATTGTCCATACTGTTAACGTTAGTCAATTGTTTATACTGAACACAAATATTTCCAACAAAGATGTTATTATTTTACTATTATTTATTATTTTGAAAACACCATCGCGCAAAAAATAATGTACAATGCACGTTTGTGAAGTGTTTTACAGAATCTCAAAAATTAAAAATCTCACTATCGCTCGGTTTTTAAACATTTTTCTCAATTCTGTAAAAACCACTTCCCAACCTCACATCGTAATACAATATTTATTTCCTTTATTTTGAGTGTTAGAGAGTGAACTACATTTTCTTACACGCTTAAAGGTAAAATCTTTATTCGATCAATGAAAATGCAGTCATACAACTGGTTAGTTTGCATTACAACTGAAACATAGCTTGGGAGAGATATAAGAAGCAGGCATGCTACCACTGAGCTGTATGGTGATAGAACATAATGTTAACAGTTTCATATAGAGCAGTGCTTATATTTCTGTAACAATATACAGTATGTTTTATTAGAATGGAATCTAATATATTTTTTTTTTATTCTGCAGGAGGCTTGTGGAATATGGAAGCATCACCTAACAGTTCTACATTTCCATCATTATTTTTGGAATCTGTCGTCACTTCGACAAAGATATCAGTTCTGCCTACAAATACATCAAGAATTGGGCAGACATCCAGACCCAACGTGACGAGTAGACCTACAGCTTGCTCTTCTATGAGGTTTGATAGAAATAATATATCAAATTATTCAACTAGTTACATGTCTTCCACATTTGCAACTTCTAACAATACAGTTCAAAATATGAAATCATCTGTTCCAAATTTAAGCGGGCACAATATTTCAGGTCAGCAGATTTCTAAATTTCCTGCATTGCCATCACAATCCCTTTCATGTGAGCAATGTGGACGCGTTTATGCATGTGAATATACTCTGAAGAGACATTTGAGGCTTGAATGTGGTAAGGAGGCGACACTTCAGTGTCCAGTTTGTTCAAGGCGAACAAAACATAAACACAGTCTATTACGCCACATAAACAAATTTCATCCAGATATTACTATCTGAATTGAATTATGAAAAATGTTGAAACATAAACTAGAGATTATCTTTATATATTAAATTTGGGAATTTTTAACATTATGAGGTTCAATTCATGAGAATTAAATTAATCGTGATTATTTCTTACCTCATACTTCTATATTTCTTTAAATACAGCACTGCAGTATCGGCAACTTCTTGTCACCATCGTCAGCTGTTTTCACGATTGTCAATTTTTACTTTTGTTGATAATAATAATCCAAACTGCCATCTGATGTTCTTTTAAAGAATTATTTCCTAAACTGCCATCTGGTGTTCATTTTAATGAATCATTTTCTAAACCGCATTCTGTTGTATTTTTGAAGAACTTTGTAATCAAGCTCGGTTCATCTGGAATTTCGAAGTTCATGGTTCTAGTATGGTTTTTTTGAATATATATTTTTTCCCAAACTATTAAATCTAAAGGTTTAGATAGATTGTTTATTTTTAATATTTCACTCACCTCATACTTCATAATTCATAGCAGACCCTGGGTTTCTTCACATCTTTTGTGACATTCTCAATGCTGCGTCACGTTCACAACTGACGTCCAACGGCCTTCTATCCTGCAGACTGACCTCCGCGCCATCTGGTGGCCGACCGAAGAATTTCCAAATCAGTCCTCTTTCTTTATAACCGGGTATTTCAAAATTCATAGTTGTATTTTCATTCTTGCATATGTAAATTTTTTCCCAAATTGTGAGTTCCTTCGGTTTTTCCAATTGTTTAAGTAATTTTGTTTTGGTTTCTATTCTATGTTTTTCTGACCAGGCATGTGCAGCTATTGCAGATTTTTCGGTTTCTCCATTTTTAACATTTCTGAGGTGTTCTTTTAATCTTGTATTTAGATTCCTTTTTGTTTTTCCTATGTATATCTTTTCACAATCTTTACAATTAATTTGATAAATTCCCGATTTTTTGCAGTCTTCAATCTTATCATTTTTGTTGGTTTTTATTAAATTACCTAAGCTGTAATCATTTTTAGGTGCTAATTTAATTAATGATTACAGCTTAGGTAATTTAATAAAAACCAACAAAAATGAAAAGATTGAAGACTGCAAAAAATCGGGAATTTATCAAATTAATTGTAAAGATTGTGAAAAGATATACATAGGAAAAACAAAAAGGAATCTAAATACAAGATTAAAAGAACACCTCAGAAATGTTAAAAATGGAGAAACCGAAAAATCTGCAATAGCTGCACATGCCTGGTCAGAAAAACATAGAATAGAAACCAAAAACAAAATTACTTAAACAATTGGAAAAACCGAAGGAACTCACAATTTGGGAAAAAATTTACATATGCAAGAATGAAAATACAACTATGAATTTTGAAATACCCGGTTATAAAGAAAGAGGACTGATTTGGAAATTCTTCGGTCGGCCACCAGATGGCGCGGAGGTCAGTCTGCAGGATAGAAGGCCGTTGGACGTCAGTTGTGAACGTGATGCAGCATTGAGAATGTCACAAAAGATGTGAAGAAACCCAGGGTCTGCTATGAATTATGAAGTATGAGGTGAGTGAAATAATAAAAAATAAACAATATTAAAAAACCTCATAGTGTTATTTCCTATCTACATAACTTAATAAGTTTAGATAGATGTTTCAACAGTTTTGCTTCTTTTTCAATCCTATGATGCTCTAATAAACTATGAATTGAAAAATTAGCTATAGCAGCACATAATTTATTAGAGCATCATAGGATTGAAAAAGAAGCAAAACTTTTGAACCATCTATCTAAACCTTTAGATTTAACAGTTTGGGAAAAAATATATATTCAAAAAACCATACTAGAACCACGAACTTCAAAATTCCAGATGAACCGAGCTTGATTACAAAGTTCTTCAAAAATACAACAGATGGTGGTTTAGAAAATGATTCATTAAAATGAACACCAGATGGCAGTTTAGGAAATAATTCTTTAAAAGAATGTTAGATGGCAGTTTGGATTATTATCAACAAAAGTAAAAATTGACAATCGTGAAAACAGCTGACGATGGTGACAAGAAGTTGCCGATACTGCAGTGCTGTATTTAAAGAAATATAGAAGTATGAGGTAAGAAATAATCACGATTAATTTAATTCTTATAGAGATTATCTTTTTTTTATAATGAAGTCTGATCTTTTAATTTACAATGGTAAATATTATTAGTATATTACTTTTATGATTATTTTTACTTAATGGCTTCACAGCTCTTTGAGTCTAGCCATAGTCTCTCCTTTGTTACTAGTTTCTAGACAACCTAATTTAGTTATGCTTATTTCCTTACATATGTTATGTGGTCAGCGAACCAAACCAATGACACGTCTAGTTGGCAACTAGGGTATTAATATTCAATTTTAGGAAGTGATATTTTGAGGTTATTTTAATTAAATTATTTTCAGTCTTAATATTATTCGTTTTTAAACATCTTAATGATGGACAAATTATATTTGAAAAGAAAAATATACGCCTAGACTGGGATTTGAACTCAGGACCTTTGACTTTCTATGTCAATGCTCTTCCATCTGAGCCACCTAGGCCTCCAATCTAAACACGTATTTTTCTCTTACACATAGTTAATTCCCTAACCCCCAAATGTTACGAGCCGTTGCTACGATTTTTGCAAATGGCGGCTTCTTTATTAAGAAGACTTTTTATTGGGAATTTAAACATTACTTATAAAGCCAGTAGAGCTTCTTTCAATGTTAATATTATTTGTTTTTAAACATCTTAATGATGGACAAATTATATTTGAAAAGAAAAATATACATAGTTAACTATGTGTAAGAGAAAAATACATATTTAGATTGGAGGCCTAGGTGGCTCAGATGGAAGAGCATTGACATAGAAAGTCAAAGGTCCTGGGTTCAAACCCCAGTCTAGGGGTATATTTTTCTTTTCAAATATAATTTATTTTCAGTCTGATCATCTTACCTCAATATTAATGTTGATTTGTTCTTGGACATGTTTCAAAACAATTCTGTTTTATCGTCAGCTTGTCCAGACTGGTTAGATTTATGTTGCACATCCTGGATGTCGATGTCAGCTCCATCCTGTGGTTGGACAAAGAACCTCCAAACAAGGTCACACTCCGTCGGTATTTTAAAACTCATAACTCTGTGTTTGTTCTTCTGAATATAGATTTTATCCCAAATAGTCAACATTAATATTGAGGTAAGATGATCAGACTGAAAATAATTTTACTAAGGTATTACTTGTTTGATGAAGGTCGGTAATTTTTGCTTAGAGGTCTCTTTTTTTCAGGCTCAAGGTTCTTTTATGAGCCTTAAAATCTTCAGACTCAGGACCTATGGCTTAAAGTCCTTGCCGGAGGACTTCTAGGATTCTATATACAGATATTTTGATCAGCCTATGGGCTAGTAGTCAGAGCTTTTGACTATAGTTCATGGGGTTCGATTTCCAGTCAGACCATAGGAATTTTTTTCTTAAAGGGAATTATTCCTGTGGCCTCACATGGTCTTCATTAAGGTTAGATTTAAGTTTAAGGACTTTCCTGGCACTTCATTATCATTTATCACCTATCATATCATTGGCGTAACGTAACTCTGCCTTCTAGGTGCCCCAACTTAAGAAATGGGTTACAATTCATCCAGTGCTAGTAGAGAATACCAGAAATGCCATAAAGGCAACCAGGAGGCATTGATAAAAATATACAGATTTTTTTTAGGATGCCAAAATTCAAAGGATAAGTCTTCTGGGAGGGACTTTAAATTAATACTTTTAAAATTAATGACGAAACACCGTTGAGGTCACTTGTAAAATTTAAAATATAAAAAATAGATTTCTTCATAGTTACATATGGGAAATAACATTATGAGGTTCTTAATTCGTAAATTGAGTCATTTTTTAACATCTTACCTCATATTTTATGTTTCTTCAAACATGGGAACTAGTTTTCGAGAGAAGGATCTCTCTCATTTTCAACTGACATCATGACTACCGGATTTTCGTTGGAATCGTTGGAATCTCCATCAATAACGTTGCCATCTGGTGTTGATTTGATGAACTTTGAGATGAGGTCACGTTCATCAAATCAACACCAGATGGCAACGTTATTTATTGATGGAGATTCCAACGAAAATCCGGTAGTCATGATGTCAGTTGAAAATGAGAGAGATCCTTCTCTCGAAAACTAGTTCCCGTGTTTGAAGAAACATAAAATATGAGGTAAGATGTTAAAAAATGACTCATTAATTTACGAATAAAAATAGATACCTAAGATCTCAGTCTTCCTCAACTTTTGATGTAAAATGTTGAGTACTTTCGGAGCATATGCTCCATCATCAGCTTGTAAATTTATACTAGTTGTTCATGAGAATCTTGTATAGAGGGTTGACATCATTGGGTGCGTTTTCATTGTGTTATTGTGTTATATAACATATCCATCATTCATAGAGAAAACAACAAATTGAAGATCAACATTCTCGAAGAGATCGAGATATTGAAAGAAACCAGAAACATTCACCTGCTTAATAAAAACACACCCAATGACATCAACCCTCTATACGAGATTCTCACGAACAATTAGCACCAATTTACAAACTGATAATGGAGCATATGCTCCAAAAGTACTCCACATCTTACATCCAAAGTTGAGGAAAACTGACGTCAGGTATCTATTTTTATATTTTAAATTGGACTTTAAATTGTGGTTCCAAGAACTGAAGATTTTAGGTCTTGTAAAAGAACCTCAAATCTAAATTAATGCCTGTAAGAAAAATTTAATCTGCCTTCATCATTCAAGTAATACCTTAATTAATTCAAATGTTCTTCAATGAATTTTAATGATTATACCTCATAATATTTACTTCCCAACATTAATTTAATATAACACCTTAATTGCCTACTAGATGTCTCTCCGAGGCGATGTGCTGTCCACTTGTCTCTCATTGAAATATGAAGGGAAATAATTGTAACTAAATTATCCTGAATATCTGCAAAGAATGTGTGACTCCATTAATTATATTAAATTAGTTTGGTTAAGAAATGCATGAACTGAAGTGGGACAAACGAGGATAAAATCATCAACCTTTCATGATGGAAAACATGATTGTGTTATTTTATTAATTAGATATTTATTGTTAAAATTATATAAAAAGCATAGGATCTCATGCTAAATTGTTAGTCATATTTGAAAATTATTTACTTAAGAGTCATAATATATTATTAATTGTTAATTTGTGATTTATTTCAATAAAGTTATCTATAAGCATTAAAGAATGGTTATTCATTCCTATTTTTTGTACCTGATTCTTATATGAATATTTTATTTCTGTTTTATTTTAACTATGTGGGGATGAATGTTGCATATCTATATACTGACTTAGGCTTTCATGGCTAGCATTTGTATCATAGATGACATACTTCTTGAATATCTGGCCACGGGCACAAGGCTTGAACTTCCAAATGTTTCGCCAGAGACTGTGTCTGGCTTTGAGACTCAAGAGGACATTAGATGCAGTCTATGGTGAAATGTTGGGGAACTTCAAACCTTGTGACAATAGCCAATTAATCAACTTTTATAAGATTCATGATGTGTTCCTTTGAGGTATTATTCAAAATTAAAATATAAAATTATGGAATATTCACCTGAAAGGTCCGTCTCCTCAACTTAATTAATTATTTAACTGTAGCGCTTTCGGGACTTGACCCATCATCGGCAGGATTCAAAACTGGTGTTTCACTGAAGATCTGGTAGAGGGGGTTACATGTATTGGGTTTGTTTTCGAAAACAAACCCATTACATGTAATCCCCTCTACCAGATCTTCAGTGAAACACCAGATTTGAATCCTGCCGATGATGGGACAAGTCCGGAAAGCGCTACAGTTAAATAATTAATTAAGTTGAGGACATGGACCTTTGAGGTGAATATTCCATAATTTTATATTTTAATTTTGAATAGCCAAATAGCCTGGAAGACATTTTTCTACGATCAAAATTTATATTAATGCATTCCAATTGTGCAGATTGTATGATGTAAATGAACATCTTTGTTTCTGCAGAACTTAATTAATGGATATAATATAAATAAGTGCCATGGACTTTCCAAGGACATTTGAGAATGACAAATTTACGTTTAAAAGACTTTATTACCTGTGTGATACATCTTAGAGAAAATAAAATATTTGTAGTAAAGAGAAAAATATTTACCTAAATCGGGAAACAAACTCCGAACATTATTAGAATAAGAGGAAAGTGTTTGCATGAATGGGTATGATTGTCTGAATGACTCAGTGGTTGGAGGATTATTCAGATTTTAATTTTAACAAAAGACGCTTTTTCAAAGTCTATCTTCATTGTCATGTCTAAGATAAAATGTTATATATATATATATATATATATATATATATATGTTCATTCAGTAAGATGTGTATAATAACATTAAATTCAGTTTTTTTATATTTTTTGTGTAGATAATGCATTTTATTTTTTACCTATTATATATAAAAATTATGGCTACCTCATTTCATTAACTAGAGTGTTCAGAACATCCTGTAAAAATTTCAAATCCATAATGTAAAAATTATAGGAGAAGATAGATTTTGAACATAACAAAATGCACTTCATATAGAAATATAAAAAAATTAATTTCATTGTTTTCATGCATGTTAAGGGTATTAATTTAAAATAGACTACAAAAATTCTGATCAGGTACCAGGAGAATTTAGAATGAGAGAAAATACTGAACTTGACAGACCAGGAAGGCAATAACCATAAACTACAATTTTACCATTGTATCTAAAGTGGAGATTTAAATAGTGTAGCCATTTAAATGTGATGTCATTATTCTATATTCTAAGTATCATAGGTTCATAAAACTTTGCAATATGTAATGAAAGGTCCATATTTTTTTGCTGCAAAAAACAAAAATTGTAATTTTTTAACCAAAAATTGGTAATTTTCACCCATTGCCCCCTTAATAGTAAAAAAAAATATTTTATGCAGGCTTCATATATGAAAGGTGCAGGGAAAAAACCTGGTAAGTCTCTTTTCCTTGAAACCGAAAAAAGCACTTTTAATTATGCAATATAGGCCTATCTATATTTAAGTTATTATTGGGAAGTAAACATTATGAGGTTATATCATTAATAGTGAGTGAGAACATATTTTAATCGACTCACCTCATACATTTTCAAACTTCTTTGATACCGACGGTTTCAGACAAAATTATGTCCTTCTTCAGTCATGGCTTCCACTGATGAAATTCTGTGATTGTTGATTTCTTTAGACATCACTTCTTGTGCTGCCATCTTTCGTTGGGATTATAAACTTTGTAATTAAATTTTTATCCACCGGAATATCGAAATTCATAAATCAATATTTATTCTTCTGAATGAATATCATTTCCCAAATTGTCAATTCTAATGGTTTATCCAATTGTTCCAAAAGTTTCGCTTCTTTTTCAATTTTATGATGTTCTAGTAAACTATGTGCAGCAATTGCTGATTTTTCAATTTCAGAATTTTTAATATTTCTAAAATGTTCTTTAGTGCGTGTTTCCAAATTCCTTTTTGTTTTTCCTGGAAAAACTTTTAAATACTAATAAAAAAATCAACATCCCAGACAGTAAGAAATCTGGAATTTATCTAATTAATTGTAATGATTGTAGCAAAGTATACATAGGAAACGAAAGATGGCAGCACAAGAGGTGATGTCACTAAAGAAATCAACAATCACGGAATTTCATCAGTGGAAGCCATGACTGAAGAAGGACATGATATTGTCTGAAACCGTCGGTATCAAAGAAGTTTGAAAATGTATGAAGTGAGTCGATTAAAATATGTTCTCCACTCACTATTAATGATATAACCTCATAATGTTTACTTCCCAATATTAATTTAAATATAAATGATTTACTCTTTGTTAAATTCTGATGGGGTGCAAAGAAAAGCTTCCCTTGTTAGAACATGTTTTAGGAATATGTATATGTTTTTTCAAATATGTTTTAGGAAACTTTTCTCCTATCATTGATTTAGCTAATGATGGGAGAAAGGACTCCCAAAACATTTTTTAAAGTAAATATCAATGTAGTGGAATCATAATGTGTTTCTAATTACTTACAGCATTTTATTAATTGATTAATATTCATCAATTTTTATTGATAGGCTACCTAATTATGAAATAATTGAAACCAAGAAAGTGTTAATAGAAGACAAATATGAATTGGAGACTGCATCTCACTTGATAAAATATGATACTTGCCAAACATGTTTCAGAGATCATTTTCCACATTTTCAACCAAATTCCAACTGTTTGAAATGAACCATTAATCCCAGCTTTTTTCGTGCCACCTGGTGGTGGTTGAATGAACTTAGAGTTCAAATTTTGCTTGCTGGGAACTTCAGAATTCATAATTCTGTTTCTGTTCCTTTCTGAATGTATATATTTTCTCATATTGTGAATTCTATTGGCCATTCCAAATGTTTTAATAGTGTAGTTTTTTCTTCAATTTTGTGATCCCGTATCATTGTTTGATAGAGGGTTAAAAATGAAAAATAAAGTATTAAAACATTTGGAAAGATCAATTGAAAAGGAAACTGAACATTTGGAAAGATTAATATTATTCATAATATGATGTATGAGGAAAAATATACATTCAGAATTACTACAGAATCATGAATTTTGAAGTTTCTGGCAAGCAGGATTTGATATGAAAGTTCATTGTACTCCATCAGGTGACTCGAGAAAAGCTGGCTTTAACAGTTTATTTCTTACAGTAAAAATTGATGGAAAATACGGTTAATGAGACGTTGAACTTTTATAGGGAAAAATCGTTATGAGGTTTAATTTAAGATTAAATTAAATTAAAATACTTCATACCTCATCTGATATCCAGTCTTCTAATTATACTGCAGTTTCAAAGCCTTGACAGCTTCATCATCGGTCATGTCTCGTCGACTGATGTTATATCGATGAGAAGAACTACTTCTTCCCTCTGTTAGTGGACCAATAAACCTCCAGATCCAATCAGAATCCATGGGAATTTCGAAGTTCATAAGTATTTCTTTTTTTTTTTTAACAGTAAAGAAGTAAACAAGAATTAAACATTAATAGTGAGTGGAGAACATATTTTTAACGACTCACCTCATATATTTTCAAATTTCTTTGATACCGGCGGTTTCAGACAATATCTTGTCCCTCTTCAGTCATGGCTTCCACTGATGAAATTCTGTGGTTGTTGATTTCTCTAATGACATCACCTCTTGTGCTGCCATCTTTCGTTGGGTTTATAAACTTTGTAATTAAATTTTTATCCACCAGAATATCGAAGTTCTATGAACCGGTGGATAAAAATTTAATTACAAAGTTTATAATCCCAAAGAACGATGGCAGCACAAGAGGTGATGTCATTAGAGAAATCAACAACCATAGAATTTCATCAGTGGAAGCCATGACTGAAGAGGGACAAGATATTGTCTAAAACCGCCGGTATCAAAGAAATTTGAAAATATATGAGGTGAGTCGTTAAAAATATGTTCTCCACTCACTATGAATGATATAACCTCTTAATGTTTACTTCCCAATATTAATTTAAATATAAGAATTAAACAGTAAACAAAAGTAAACAACAGTAAGTAAACAAGAAAGAAAAACTTATGAACTTTGAATTTCCCATGGATTCTGATTGGATATGGAGGTTTATCGGTCCACCAACAGAGGGACGAAGAAGTAGTTTTTTTATCAACATAACATCAATCGAGGAGATATTACTGAAGATGAAGCTGCCAAGGCTTTGAAACTGCAGTATAATTAGAAGACTGGATATGAGGTGAGGTATGGAGTATTTTAATTTAATCTTTGAAGAGACATGTTCAGATTAGAGGATATTTTGTACTGTATTGATATTTACCTTATAGTGTCGCTTCTCACGAATTTTTTTGATAAATAGAAAGAGTTATTCAATTCTTTTGGTATTTGACTTTTGTTTAAATGTGTAAGGATCAATTGAAATTTGCTATTTATGATATATTGTGTTGGTGATTGAGTATATCATTAATCTTTTAGCCAAACACTACTAATTAGGAAAGTATGTTTCATTATACTTTTGGAACCTATTTTATTTCACTTAAAGAATCAACACCATAGTGGCCTTAGTATGAAATTTGACTGTCTCTCAAAAGCTGTCTTTGTGCTAGTTTCATGGAGCAGAGTACACATCTAGATGTCTTGGGAATTTTTCACAAATTGGCTTTAACCTATATTTTATCTGTTGTATTCTTGTATATCAAGTGCAAGCATGATTAATACTTTGAAAAATTTACTCACAGGGAGATTGATCAAATTTTATCTCATTGTTATCATGGGGAAACTTGCTAGATTTAAGTAAAACATGGCTATTATTACAATATGAAATGTTAATATAAAATATTATACAATTGATACCTGTAAGGTTAGATGTCCTCAACTTGATCAAAACTTTTTAAAATTCTCTAAGCCTTTTAAAACCAGTTTCATATTCAGCAGAAGGCCTACAGAATTTTAAAAAGTTTAATCAAGCTGGAGGTTAACTGAACCTTACAGATATCAATTTATTAATTTTATATTAACATTATATATTGTGATTAATTCAATAATGGAATTTTATCATGCATTTTATGTAATAACTGCTATTCAATAATAAATTACAATAGGTAATCTTACCTCATAAATACTTGATGTTTCATTTACCATCATTTCGAGTCTGCACAAGCTGACGATGGTATGGACAACATAACAAAACATGGGAAATGAAACATCAAGTATTTATGTGGTAAGATGATCAGATTCAACTTATTTATTAATTGCTATTCATTTAACTTACAATTCTTTTTTAATTTTATTTTAATATTTTATTACATTTTATTACATAATTTCTTAACTACTTGATGAAGTTTTATAATTTAGTTGAGGACGACTGATTTACCAAGTACTAATTTTGTTTTTTAATATTTTATAATCTCTATGGTGTTTTAAAATGAATTTTAGAAGTATTAATTGAATGTTACGTTATGAATGTTTTGGCCATTGCTCATTTTCCATTCTTAAAATATGCCCTAACCATTTTAATCCCTTCTCCTCAATTCTTTCAATTAAACAACTATATCAATGGCAGCCGAACAAAAAGAGGAAAAAAAAAGAAGACTAAAGTTAACATGGAAGGAAAGCATGAGGATAGAAATGCAAGCAAGAGGGTTAAGCTTGAAGATGCTTTGGAAGTTTGGCACAGGAAGACAGCAGCAGCTGAAACCTGAAGATAGATAGTTGTTATGAATGTGTGTATGTTATTAGTTGTGTATTCAAATTCTATTGTATAATTTTTGTTTTGTTTTGCTTATCAAGTGATTTATAAACATGTATATTTTTCACTGCTTAAAAATACTCTCAACTTAATTGATAGCCTTTAACATTCTAATTAGTATTAGTATGCATATAACTATTCAATAATTAATACAAAAGGATGCCCTAAAGTCTAAAATATGGTCAGAATGAATTGCCCTGTATTGATTTATTTGCTCTATTTTTATAACAATGTTTGAATAAAAGTAATTTGTCCAAAATGTATGCTAATAAATTATTAATCATTGGATAAACTGACATAAGGAATGTGTAGTCAGCCATTTGCAATATTATTTGTTGCAAAAAAAAAAGACTAATTTTATTTGAAGATAAAAATATACACACGAATCTTTCTTTCCCTTCTGAATTTATTCTTCAAATAAAATTTGTCTTATGGTGAGAAGTAATAAGTTTAATTTCTAAGATAAAAAATAAAAGCTAATTTGTGCAATACAGATCAGTATTGCTAATTAACAAATTAAAAAGCAAATTGTATAAAATTATACTAATACATTTTTTTAGTTATATTTAGTTTTAACATTTTCCGGTCCTGGACAGATTTTTGATAAGAAAAATTAATGTTTGTTTCCCAGTTCAAGCGTTAATTTTTCTTTAAAAAACTGTATTATTAATAATAAATTTCATGGTCATTAGTGAAACAACCTTCTGCTGAAGATGGGACTGGTCCCGAAAGGCCTACAATGTTATAATTATTTTAATAGTTCAGGAGACTGCATACAAGGTACATAATTTTATATTATAATTTTTTATATTGTATCATAACTGTTAAAGTATATTTTAGTAACATGAAATCATTTAGTTTAGTGTTGGTGAAAGTTATGTGCATTTCTCTGAATATTACCACACATGATACTGTAATTTTCCATTCTATAAGACTGTAAATTACTGAAATAAGACAAGTGTGAAATAATATAGTTTATATAATAATTTTATAATATTATTAATATAGAAATCAATTTTATCAATCAGTATAGCATTATAAGTTTCGTAGCCTCATACTTATTTGGATGATCCATCATATGTTGCAGCACCAGAAGAAGTTTGGCTGGTTTCTGATTGGTCTTCTGATCTCAGTGAAGAAAATACAATGGTGCGTGGAGAAGATGACAAAAAAGTTACACCTGAAGTTGTAGATTCATTTATGAGTCAGTTAGTCACTCAGCCACAGACCAGAAAACCTTATGAGTGTTTTAAATGTGGGGCTTCTTATAGCATGAAAAAGAATCTTCAATCTCACATGTCAAAGGAGTGTGGGAAAGAAGCTACCTTAAAATGTCCGTTATGTCCTATGAAAACTAAAAGAAAAGGAAATCTTAAACGGCATATGTTGTTAGTGCATACACAATAGAAAAATTTAAATCTAATTACATTTATACTTTAATATTACCTTTACAGTACCTATATCTTATTTAAAACTTATAATTTAAGTTACTTTTAGATCCAATGTAATAAAAAATAAAGAGAAAATTTTTTGCCTGAACTGGGAATTGAACACCGAATCTATAGCTTTCGGTGCTGATGCTCTGACCACTGAGCTAATTCAGGTTGCATTTCCATCCAAGCATAAATCTTTTACCTTATTCTCTAGGTCCCACATTCAATGCAATGAATCATCATTCAGAAATAAATAATGAATGGCTTCTACATTTAGAAGATATGAAGGGACTCAGTGATCAGAGCATCAGCATGGAAAGAGGAGTTCGATTTCCAGTTCAGGAAGAATTTTTTCTTAATAAGAATCAAATGAATCGTGAATTCTTCTTACCCCAGCCACTGATTCTCCGGCCATGACGTTTTCGCGACAGTGTTGCTGATATGGATATTCAGTGGGAGTGGCCGCTTTATGCATGCAGTTAGCAGACATACAGCTGACAACATTTCAGCAATTTCAAACTTTACTAATGCACTATAGCTGCATCAAGAGCAGTGATTGGTTGTGCAGACATCTATTCCCACTGTAACCATATCCTTATTGGCAGTAGAGGGTGAATTCTCCCTTTTCCCCTCGTATAACCTAAACTTCAGAGCCGGAGACATGGCAGCTCGGGTATATGTTTTTAACACAGAACTGCAGTATCACGAAACATCATTCCCATCTGAGTCGTGAAAACAGCTGAAGATGGGAATGATATGTTTCCTGATACTGCAGTTCTATGTTAAAAAACATAGATGTATGAGGCAAGAAGAATTCACGATTCATTTGATTCTTATTAAGAAAACCTCATAATGTAAAAATTCCCAAATTTATTATATTAAAAAAAATTTCTCTTTACTATTGATTACATTAGTTCAGTTGTGTACATTAATTTACTTATTTCAATCATAGTAATAGTAATATATATTATTTATTGATATAATTGGAAGCCTTTAATTTTTTTTTATAGTTCAGTGGAATGCATGTCCACATATCTTGATGGCTGTATTTTATAGTGAGAAAATGCCACTTTCTCTTTTTACCATTATGAATTTTCAATTGGCATGAGGAGGAGTCGAGTCAGCCTTTTACTATAAATTGCTTCTACTACTAATGTAATGAAAGGAGAAAAGCATAAGTCACTGACTCACTGCTTTTCAGCATTGTGCCATAATTTTACTTGGGTCTGTTTGTCATTTCTGAATAATCATATAAAATCATTTTTTTTAAATACCTCCTACGTTTTTATTAAGAAAAATGTTGAACTTAGAGCTGAAGAGAATTAAGTCAATTTTTTATGTGAATGAGGTACTGGGTATTGGTTATTTCTTTTGATTGTGACTTATGCATACAAGGAGATTAATTTAGAAAGTACGTAATAAGTTTATTAACTAACTAAACTAACTTACTGGTAATTTCATATCTGGAGGTTCAAAGCTGTGTGGACATATTAAATACATTTGTTTTCTTTCAACTATAATGTTTTAATCAATAGTTGATAGGAAATAAGATCAAGTAATTTATCAAGAATGTTTTTATTATTCATTTTTAAACATCTTAATGATGGACAAATTATATTTGAAAAGAAAAATATGCACCTAGACTGGGGTTTGAACCCAGGACCTTTGACTCTGTATGTCAATGCTCTATCCAAGTGAGCTACCTCTTATACATAGTTAATTTCCTAACACCAAATGCTACGAGCCGTTGCTACGATTTTTGCAAATGGTGGATTTTTGCAAAAGATTGGAGGTCTAGGTAGCTCACTTGGATAGAGCATTGACATAGAGAGTCAAAGGTCCTGAGTTCAAACCCCAGTCCAGTTGTATATTTTTCTTTTCAAATATAATTTATCCATCATTAAGATATTTAAAATGAATAATAAAAACATTGAAAGAAGCCCTACTGGCTTTATAAGTAATTTTTAAATTCCCAATAAAAAATCTTCTTAATAAAGAAGCGACCATTTGCAAAAATCGTAGCAATGGCTCGTAGCATTTGGGGTTAAGGAATTAACTACCGATATGTATAAGAGAAAAATACCCGTTTAGATTGGAGGCATAGGTAGCTCACTTGGCATAGGTAGCTTAATCTGTGGAAAAACTTGCAAGAACATTATTATAACTTAATGTATTCTCTTCTATTCCAATTTACAGTATATGATACATTAGGCTTAAGTGTTTTTTTATTCAGGAAACAATTCAAACTTCCAGTTACTGATTATACAATGTTATGGGTCCTCCTGTACAAACTTTTGGAATCGACAAGTCATACATAAAGGAACATTTTTTCATGTTGGTAGACAAACATTTAAGGCTTTAACTCTCCCGGTCAAATGTAGCTTTATTATTATTATTATGTTTATGATTTTTGCATGTTGGTCGAGGTACTTGTCAATAAGATTTGGACATCAATTAAAAATAAGCAAGTTCTAATAGTTTACAATATGTGTTCAACAGTCTACCATATTATATTTGAAGAGAAAAATTTTTGCCTAGACTGAAACTCGAACCCGGGACCCTTGGCTTTCCGGGCCAAGTGCTCCACCAACTGAGCGACCGAGGCGAGTTACGATCTAGATGCAAATTTTTCTCTTATATACATTGTAATTCCCTCGCGCCAAATGCTTGAAACCGTAGCTTCTATCTTTGCAAATGGCGGCTTCTTAGTTAAGAAGACATTTATTGGGAATTTAACACTACTTTATAGCCAGTAGGGCTTCTATTGACAATTTTATTATTGATTTAACACTTCTCACTGAAGGATAAATTATATTTGAAAAGAAAAATTTGCATCTAGATCGTAACTCGCCTCGGTAGCTCAGTTGGTAGAGCATTTGGCCCGGCAAGCCAAAGGTCCCGGGTTCGAGTCTTGGTCTAGGCGAAAATTTTTCTCTTCAAATATAATTTATCTTTCAGTGAGAAATGTTAAACCAATAATAAAAACATCATTAGAAGCCTTACTAGCTTTAAAAAGTAATGTTAAATTCCCAATAAATATCTTCTTAACTAAAAAGCCGCCATTTGCAAAGATAGAAGCAATGGTTTCAAAAGCATTTGGCGAGAGGGAATTAAACGTATATAAGAGAAAAATTTGTGTCTAGATCGTAACTCACCTCGGTAGCTCAGTTGGTAGATCATTTGGCCCAGCAAGCCAAAGGTCCCGGGTTTGAGTCTCGGTCTAGGCGAAAATTTTTCTCTTCAAGTATAAACAGTATATTTAAATTAATATTGGGAAATAAACACTATGATGTTATATCATTAATAGTGAGTGGAGAACTTATTTTAAACGACTCACCTCATATAATTTCAATATCTTTGATACCGGCGGTTTCAGACAATATCTTGACCCTCTTCAGTCATGGCTTCCACTGATGAAATCAACAACCATAGAATTTCATCAGTGGAAGCCATGACTGAAGAGGGACAAGATATTGTCTGAAACCGCCGGTATAAAATAATTTGAAATTATATGAGGTGAGTCGTAAAAAATAAGTTCTCCATTCACTATTAAGTATAAACAGTATTAAGTTATGTAGATAGGAAATAACACTATGAAGTTTTTTAATATTGTTTATTTTTTATTTTTTTATTTCACTCAAAAATGAAGTATGAGGTGAGTGAAATAAAAAAATAAACAGTATGTTTGGAAATATATATTCCTTAACAGAAAATTATCCTTTCTGTATGGCCTATCATTTTTGAAAGCTTGTTGGCGAGGTCTTTTAACACTATGTATAATCCTGTTAAATAATTGTACTACTTTATCGTACTTCAATTTAGTTTTCAACTCCAATAGTAGATGGTTATGTTAAATATTAAAACACTTGAGAGACCAAATTTATTGTAACAAATAATAAACTCTACTGCTCACTTCATTTGACTTTTATTTACTTGTTTCCATATACTCTTTATTATTATTTAAATGGTTTTAAATGTATACAACATCTTCCTGTGCACTTTGAGTCCTGCAGTGGTACTAGTACCACGGAATTTAAATGATACTGAAGCCAGAGAAAATTGCCTGTGCCGGCGGATTTACAGGGGTGTTTTTCTAGTTCAGAAAAGCACCCCTGTACATCTGCCGGCACAGGCATGCCAAGGGATTTAATTTTCTCCGACTTCAATGTCATTTAAATGCCATGGTACTAGTACCACCGCCGGACTCAAAGTGTTAAGTTTTGATTATTTTCTTCCATTATCTCTCCATTGTAGTTTGTCATTGGTTTCATAAAGGCTAAGGAAGGAAACCTGAAAAAATATCCCAGGGCCTCCAGGTTGGGGGTCATTGCAGTAGGCCAGCTTCCTGCTCATTGGAGAAAATAAAAAATATTAAAAATCTCAATAAAAGTAAGCCGGATGGATAAAATAAACCACATATTAATTATAAATATATTATTTTCATGCATTAGCTCTATTCTGATGTTCTTCTTGGGCTGATTGTTTGACCACAACTATATTTTTAAATGTGACCTTATGCAGAGTATTTGCCTATGGGTGGGATGGGAAGGCACATGAACATATCTGACTGTGCACAAGGAGGCATATCAGCAAGTGCCATTTTCCTCCTGGCCCCACCCTTAGGTGAATGCTCTTTACCATCATTTAATTATTGTTACTGTCCTAACATGTCCTGGTAGAACTATTATAGTCTACAAAGAGAGCATCATTCCATCTCTTTAGGAAATGTACAAATGGCCTTTCACCATTTCACCTAACTCATGGTACCATAAGTTTACGGCTGCATGGACATAAGTTCTCCATACATCCCTATCCTGAGCTAATATTTTACAATCATTCCCTATATAATTCACCTCCCTCGAATCATGCCTACCTACTGGGTTCTTTCCATCTAATTTTCTTACAAGAAGTGTCCATGCGCCTCATTTCTTCCTCATTCGTGCTACATGTTCTGCCAATCACGGTGAATTGAGACATAATTGTTCTTATTACATTTGGTTTCCATTAAGATCTTCTTAAGAAATCTTGTTTATAACTGTTTAATCTCTCCCTGCAGTCCAAAATACATATCCAAATGTTCCAGATAATTCCCTTTCTTGCAAATTTGTGTCAATTTGCTCCCTAGAAACACAAAACTGTAGTTCTCAAAATTCTTCTAGTCTGAAGAGGTTAAATCCTAATAATATTAATTAACAGTTATTGATCACCAAAGTTATGCAACATTGGGCATGGCTAGTATTTGGATGGGTGACTACTTGGATATAGATTAGATTAGATTAGATTAGATTAGATTTATTTAGCCTGGTGGAGTTAAGTAAAAATTTGATCAAAATGATATCTATTATATTACGATCTATAATACAACCAGTTAATGTTAGTTAAAATTAAGACTAAAACTAATAATAAAATGTATACAAGCAAGACATATTAAATTGTCCCTGTCTAGTGTATATAAAAAACAAAAGAAAATAATGAGATATAGAAAACTAATTTTACGATTATACAATATTTAAAACAAAACAAATGAAAATATTTGTTATTCTTAATATTATTTTCATAAATAATTGAATTTATTAATTGTTAAAAGAATACTATCAGTGAGGTGTATAAGTTAGTTTGTTATTAAATAATTCTTTAGTTTGTTTTTGAAGGATGTTATAGTTTGACAGTCTTTGACATAGGGCGGAAGGGAATTCCATGTTTTGGCAAGTGAGACTGTAAAAGATAATGAATAATATACAGTGTGATGAGGAGGGATATAAAGGACAATGTGCTGATGGGATCGAGTGTCAAGATTATGTGTATCGGATAGTCTGATGAAGCGGTGTGATAAATAATTAGGCGATGTGGTGTAGTGGCTAAACCTTCTGATGGCACCATTGCCTTGGGGTTGACCCAGCCTTTAACAGGAATGAGTACCAGATTTATGTTTTGGAAGTAAGGCAGCCATCCTGCAGGGCTATCAGCACATGCTGATTGTCTGGGAATGTGGAAACGTTAACCTCCTCTTACCCCAAGGGTCTCCCAAAGTCTTTGGTGGAATTTTGTGTTAATTAATGTATTTTATTTATTTAGCAGGTTTAACAATGTTTCACAACATCTTCCTGCGACCAATTACTCTGTCATTCTCCTCCACATCTCTCTGTCATTCCAATCTCCATAGTCCAATCCTTTTTTTCCCCCTCATGCTGCTCAAAACACCATCAATCTATGTTATTTTTGGCCGTCTTCTTCTACCATTCTGGTATTCTTTTTGGGGGTCTGTCTTCTGTCATTCTTTTTACATGACCATACCGTTGTTTGTTTTTTATTAAATTAATGTAACTTACTTTATTTAATGTAGAGTATTTTTGATCAAAGAATGGATTAAAGTATATCTACCAGAAAGTCTGTGAAAAAAACTTCCTCTTTTAAATGATAAATTTGGAGAAACTTGTAGAAAAATATGGATTGATTATATGAAATTGATTGATTAATTTATGTTGCAGGTAGTAATATGTTCCAGATCTCAGATCGCCATTCTTCTGATGAATTATTGGTAGAATTAGCCAAAAATGTAACACAGCCACATTTTTCACAGTTTTTGTCGAATGAGAACAATTTAAATACAGATACTGTATTAGAGACAGAAGAAATTGAATATTGGAATACTAAGAAAGTATCATCAGTGTTAACAACAGATTGTTATGATGCAGGAGAGCAGAATGTGACTACAGAAACATTTGACTGTATATTTTGTGGTAAAATATATCCAGATCAAAAGAAATTATCAGCACATCAACGTAAAGATTGTGGCAGTGGACCTAGATATCAATGCCCTAGTTGTTCTGTTTCAATTAGAAGGAGAGGTAATTTATTGCGCCACATTCGTTATTTCCATCCAATGTAATATTCCACCTTATATGTAATTAATTTTGTGTGATGATTGAGATTTTTTATCATCTTTGCTAATTTTAATCTTACTTTTTAATTTTTATTATTCATATCCATCCATCTTAAGTCTCTTTACAGCCCAAGTTGTATCCTGACCTTCCCTTTGGGGATTCTTAACCAATATGATTTATTTATGCTTATTTCCCTACAGATGTTATGAGTAACACATGGTCAGTATGTCATTTCAAGAGACACCTAGTAATAAATGTATGTAGGAAATAACACTATGAGATTTATGTAAAATTGTAGACTTTCACGGCAGGTATTTTGATTCATGTATTTTATGTCTTTCGGGCTAAATGGCCGTGGTCTGGTTTTATTAACACTCGACGTTTCGTCTACTACTGCGGTAGACATCCTCAGGAGATGTCTACCGCAGTAGTAGACGAAACGTCGAGTGTTAATAAAACCAGACCACGGCCATTTAGCCCGAAAGACATAAAATATGTGAATCACTATGAGATTTCTTTTAATTATTAATGAGTTGGATATTTTGACTCACCTCATATTTCTTGATTTTTATGCAGACCGGTTTCATTGCTTTTGTGTGACATTTTCGATGCATTCCAACTTTTGCGGTTACCACAACGAAACAATCTGCATAAAAATCAAGAAATATGAGGTGAGTCAAAATACCCAACTCATTAATAACCTAGTAATAAATTACAACAAGAAGTAATGATTTTAAAATGTTAGGAGGTTATTAATAAATAAGGTGAATCTTAAATGTTGTATTCTATTTGAAAATGTTTTAATATGATGTTTTTATTATTAATTTAACACTTCTCACTGAAGGATAAATTATATTTGAAGAGAAAATTTCTTTCTAGACCGAGACTCGAACCCGGGACCTTTGGCTTGACTGGCCAAATGATCTACCAACTGAGCTACCGAGGTGAGTTGCGATCTAGATGCAAATTTTTCTCTTATATACGTTGTAATTCCCTCGCGCCAAATGCTTTGAAACCTTTGCTTCTATCTTTGCAAATGGCGGCTTCTTAGTTAAGATGACATTTATTGGGAATTTAACACTTCTCACTGAAGGGTAAATTATACTTGAAGAGAGAAATTTTCGCCTAGACCGAGACTCGAACCCGAAAAAAATGTTCTCTTCAAATATAATTTATCCTTCAGTGAGAAGTGTTAAATTAATAATAAAAACATCAATAGAAGCCCTACTGGCTTTATAAAGTAGTGTTAAATTCCCAATAAATGTCTTCTTAACTAAGAAGCCGCCATTTGCAAAGATAGAAGCAAAGGTTTCAAAGCATTTGGCGAGAGGGAATTACAACGTATATAAGAGAAAAATTTGCGTCTAGATCACAACTCACCTCGGTAGCTCAGTTGGTAGAGCATTTGGCCCGGCAAGCCAAAGGTCCCGTGTTCGAGTCTTGGCCTAGGCGAAAATTTTTCTTTTCAAATATGTTTTAATATTAATAGTGAGTATGCTATGCATACCATCATCAGCTGCTGAATTTTATGTTGTCGAATGGTCCATGTTGTAGATTTGTGGTACGTAAAAGAACTTGAAATAAGAGACCTCTTAGCATGTTTTGAATATTTTCTTTAATGTGTCTTGGATTTTAAAAACCAAGAAATCTTTGAATTTAGTCTCTTTGGACCCATGACTTTTAGATTGTATTGGGAAGTACATTACCAGTAATATGCAAAATATATTTTTGCTTTTACGTATTATGTGATGATATACAAATTGTATTTATATTCAAAGTTAAAACTGTATTTATATTGCCTTAGTGATGATGTATTATTATAGGATCACACTACAAATAAATGTTACACAAATGTAATGTTTTAATTTTTTATAGTTTATTTTACTCTAATACTTGGTTGTCCTTCAGAAGCAGAATATTATCCATTAACAGCTTCCTAGACCTGACGTAACTTCATCGGAGTCTCTGCTAGCTATCTTTTCACAGCTGTGTATCACTCCAGCAAACATTCATAAAAATGTTTTTATCTACAGTCATCTCGCTACAGGTTTTGATTTATCTAAAGGAAATCAAAACTTGAGTGGGATTTAATTGACTATTTCACGATTAGATATACAAATTAAGAGAAATAAATTATTGGAAAGCAATAAAATATTATTGAACTTTTATAGGAAAAATCACTATGAGATTTAATTTAAGGTTGAAACAAAATAAAACATAAAATTCAACAAATTCACTTATCAATTGAAGCAGCACATATTAAAAAAAAATTAAAAGTTTAACATACGATTGGTCACAGTAGGATAATTAAAATCAACAAATGACAAAATTGAGAAGAAAATAAATCTGGAATTTATCAGAAAAATGCAAGGATTGTGACAAAATTTATGTAAGAAAAACAAAAAGAAATTTGAAAACAAGGGTGTATGAACATCATAGAAATGTCAAAAATGGTGAAGTGAAAAAGTCAGCATTAGCTGCTCATGCTTGGTCTGAAAAGCATCTATTTGATAGAAAAGCTAGTTTAATTAAACAAAAAAAGCTCACGGTTTGGCGGGGAGGGGGGGAATCCACATTCAAAAAAGAAGACATGAATTTTGAAATTCCCGGGGATTTTGATTTGATCCAGAGGTTCATCAGTCCACCAATAGAGGGGGTAAGAAGTGTAGTTCTCCTGAATGGCATAACATCTGTCGATGGGATATTATTGAAGATGAAGCCACCTAGGTTTTGAAATCGGTATAATTAGAAGATTGAATATAAGGTGAGGTATAAATAATTATAGTTATATTATTTTTAGTCTGATCATCTTACCTCAATATTAATGTTGATTTGTTCTTGGACATGTTTCAAAACAATTCTGTTTTATCGTCAGCTTGTCCAGACAAAATTGTTTTGAAACATGTCCAAGAACAAATCAACATTAGTGTTGAGGTGAGATGATCAGACTAAAAATAATATCATTAAAATAACCTCAAAATATCACTTCCTAAAATTAAATATAAATAATTATATTTTAAACAGGCAACTCTTGCCTAAACCAGGAAGTGAAGAAGAAGAATCTTAATAAAGCATTAATTTACCTTATTAAGTTATGTAGATAGGAAATAACACTATGACGTTTTTTTAATATTGTTTATTTTTTATTATTTCACTCACCTCATACTTCATTCTCCTCGCAAACCCAAGGTAACGTCACATCATTTGTGACATTCTCAATGCTGTGTCACGTTCACAACTGACGCCCAATGGCCTTCTATCCTGCAGACTGACCTCCGAGCCATCTGATGGCTGACCGACGAATTTCCAAATCAGTCCTCTCCTTATAACCGGTTTTTTACATATGCAAGAATGAAAATACAACTATGAATTTTGAAATGAGGTGAGTGAAATAATAAAAAATAAACAATTAATTTACCTACTAAAAAACTAAACTCTCTTGAAAATATACCATCTCATTATTACAGTTATTACATTAGATGGCAGTAGTGTATTATGATGAGTTTGTTTCTTGTTAACTATACAATTTTTATTGAATTATATGGGCAATTACAGAAGGCTTTGATTTACTCATTTTTATTAAAACATATGCTTTAACATAACCTAAATAATAATATAAAGTCAGTTTAGATTGCATACAACTGTGATGGAGAATATAATGAAAGTACAATAATCTTGTAAATTACAACAATAATTACTTATTTTAGGAATTCACACTATGAGATATATTCATTTAGGTAAATGTGAGATGAGTGTAAAAATTTTACCTACATACAACAATAATGTTCTAGTGAATTTCATAGTAAAATTCTGTTGAGGTCTTATTCACAATGTAAAATTTATAATGTGAAAATATGAACCTTGTATGAAGTCTCCACAAACTATTAAAAATATTTCCATAGAGAAACATCCTTCTGCTAAGGATGAGACTGGTCCTGAAATGCCTACAATATTTTTAATATTTTACTAGTCGAGGAGACTGCATGTAAGGTACATCCATCCATCCATCCATCCATAGTAATTCTGCCCGAAGGCAGGTCCTTCACTGCAATCATAGTATTTTCATACTATGCTTGCAGCTTTACTAGGGAATTCTAGGTGTGGTAGTTTCCCATTGCTTTCCACACCGGTGAAGGATGATGATGATGGCCATATGATTTCGGGGACCGTTTGGGCCTTAAAGTTTTCCTGACATTTATCGTACAGGTGAGGAAAAACCCTGTTAAAAACCTCACCCAGAAAAACTGCCCCGACCGGGGATCGAACCAGGGCCCGCTGCGTGACAAGGCAGCATGCTACCTCGAGACCACAGCAGTGGACTATAAGGTACATAATATTATATATTTTTTATTGTGAATTATGAACTGTATTTTGATGTTATATTTAGTTTAACATATTCCAGTTCTGGACATATTTATTTTTTGAAAAGGTAAATTAATGCTTGAACCAGGAATCGAACCCTGGACCTTTTGACTCTCTGCATCAGTGTGTTGTCCATTACACCATTCAGAACCCAATACAACCATGAAATTTTCTTTCCTCTTATACAATTCTCTTATGTTTCAAGGAAGATAGCAAGCACTATCAACAATGTCATCAGACAACTTGTATTGAGAAGTATTTTTGACGAGGATTTTACATTATACCATTCTAAAATATAAAGACAAAACTTTTTAAGCAGTAAAGCTTCATAAGTAATGTAAAATTCTTGTTAAAAATACTTCTGAATGTAAGTCATCTGATGGCGTTGTTAATAGCGCTGGCTATTTGATAATTGTATCGGGTCTTGAATGGTGTAATGGACAGCACACTGATGCTTAGAGTCAGAGGTCTAGAGTTTGATTCCTGGTTCAAGTGCTAATTTTTATTTTTAAAAAATTAACTGTATATTTGGAAATTCAATTTTTTTCAATATTCTTGCTGGTAAGTATTTAATTTCTATATTTTATTGTTTTGCAGTAGCCATTTTGATTGGAATAGTACTTCATTTAATGTTTTCTTCATTTCAGATATTGCTTCATCTGATTTTTGGTTAACTAGAGAAGACACAGATTGTAATTCTATAGAAACAAGGTCTTCAGAGAGGATGTTATATTCAACATATAATACCTCACAATGTAATTCAAGATATGTTTCTGTGAGAGCATATCAGTGTAACGTATGTGGTCGATCGTATTCTAATATGAAACATTTGACGGCACACATACGCCGAGATTGTGGTCAAGAACAACGGATAAAATGTCCTGTATGTCCTATGAAAACTAAACGAAAAGAGAATCTTAAGAGACACATCAGACGATTTCATCCTGATTATTTCTTTTAGTTTTCACAGTAATCATTGTCCTGTTGTTGGAAAGGCTTTTTTTATATCAAAGCTATTTTGAATTTTGATTTAAAAAACTGTACTTTCCAGTTGAAATACTATATTCTTTGTCTCTCAGAAATTAAAAGAGAAAAACAAATTTATGAATGTATTGTGGGACATTAAAACAACTTGAGAATATAAAAAGAAAAGGGGTGATTTATGCTTTGGCAACCTCTGAAATAAGTAGCCTCTATTGTAAGTTCTGTTTCGTGTTTACTTTTAGTGTTTGATGCAAAAACACAACAAATGTCATCTGACAAATATAGTACTTAAGTCCATAGCCAAAAATTATGGTATAACCTTTGTTTAAGGCTCTATAAAACAATATAAACATTTAAATGTTTTACTGATGTCATGAAACCTGTTGTGCATTCAAATTATGTGATTGGCCCTTATATTGCAGTTATTTTGTTTTTGAATTATTCATTGATAGCTCACAGAGAATAAATATGGCCCTTATATTGTAGTTATTTTGTTTTTGGATTATTGATTGATAGCTCGCAGAGAGAAAATAAGACAAGGAATAAGGGTGAGGAGGCAGACAATATATAATAATGTACCTTTCTCTTCCATGAATGCTAGTAAACATTGATCCAGTTCCATAACTTCCTGTCTCCCAGCGTGCTTATGTGATATGTGACTTCTCAAAAAAGTCAATATTCTGAATTATTTAGACTATCAAGAGATGCTGCATGATCTTTTTAATTATTTGAATACTACTGTAACATGTGGTGAGGCTAAAATTACTGTTTTTTTTACAAAGTTTCTGTTTATATATTAAATTTGGGAATTTTTAACATTATCAATAAACTTAGAGAAGAATACACCACCAAAACATCTGGAAAGGAATGGGAAAATCTACAAGCTTATGACATTACTACATTACAAAGAAAATCTGCAGTAGCAACATTTAGACTGCTAACGGAACATGACTGCTTGAATAAACACCTACACAGAATTGGCATAACAGATTCACCTAAATGCCCTTTTTGCAATTTAAATGAAGATATGGAAAGAAACCATCTCCTCCGTTGTCCAGCTTTTGTAGAAGAGACCAGCCTTTCTGCTAAATATTGGAGTGCAAGAGAGCAAATGATTTCATTATCAAGTGCTCGACATTAGATACCAACCAACCAACATTATGAGGTTCAATTAATAAGAATTAAATGAATCGTGATTTATTCTTACCTCATACTTCTATGCACTGCATCGGCGACCCATTGTCGTCATCGTCAGCTGTTTTCACGATTGTCAATTTTTTCTTTTGCCGGTAATTATCTAGACTGCCATCTGCCAGATGGCAGTTTGGAGAGTAATTCCTTCAAAAGAACACCAGATGGCAGTCTAGATAATTACCGGCAAAATAAAAAATTGACAGTCGTGAAAACAGCTGACGATGACAATGGGTTGCCGATACTGCAGTGCTGTGTTTAAAAAACATAGAAGTATGAGGTAAGAATAAATCACGATTCATTTAATTCTTATAAAGTTTCTGTTGTTGAGTGTTTGTATGTTATTTCTTGTTATATTTCAAAGACATTATTGGTAGGCCTACTTATTGAATACCGTGTGTTATTGGCTATAGTTGAATGCTTTTGTATCATTCATATATTAGAGTGCGTGTTATAGTTAGGGCTCAGAAGTTGAGGACCTATAAAAGACCTAAAGATATCTTAGGAAAAAGATCTAAAAATTGGAAAAAGGGCATGAAAAGTGTTGCAGTTACTAACAAGTAGATAAAGACAATCTCGCTGCCTTTATCCTCTGCTCGAGGTTATTGTCTCAAAGTGACAACTTCTTAGAAAATTTAGAGTCAAAATACAATAGTTCAGGTGATCAGTAGGCTGGTGGTTAAAAATAGCGTGATATTTCATGAGGGTTCAATAGTTTTTCGTGGAACAAATATGTCTGTATATAGTAAAACTAGATAGTGTTATTAAAAGAACTTGGAATTGAGACCAGACTTTGCAATTCTTGAATTATACAAATGGTATAAATGTAGTCAAAAATAAGGTAAAGTTGCAAAAAAAAAGAAGCTTTTAAGACCTAAAAAAAGTCTATAAGAGGACCAATAAACAAAAAAAACACATTCAAAAAGGACAAATAAAACCCCAGATGTTTTGGCATACAATGACCCAACATATATATATATATTATTCATAGTTTTAGATTTGGATAACAAATGGTCAACTCTGAACCATGGTGCCGTCAGAAGGTTTAGGACAGTTTAAAAATCCTGATCCACCGGGACTAGAACTCCTGACCTTCTGGTTGTAGCATGTTGCCGTAACCTATGAAGTTACAGCATGTCCCCATGTTGTAGAATATCAACACAATGAAAAGAATAGAAAATGGAAACATCGAATAACCTGCTTGAGGGGGCCCATAGAGGTGGAAGTCCTGAAAGTTGAGCTTCATTATCAAATTTAAATTAATATTGGGAAGTAAAAATTATGAGGTTATATCATTAATAGTGAGTGGAGAACATGTTTAACGACTCACCTCATATAATTTCAAATTTCTTTGATACCGGCGGTTTCAGACAATATCTTGCCTCTCTTCAGTCATGGCTTCCACTGATGAAATTCTCTAGTTGTTGATTTCTCTAAGGACATCACCCCTTGTGCTGCCATTTTTGGTTGGGATTATAAACTTTGTAATTAAATTCCGGTGGATAAAAATTTAATTACAAAGTTTATAATCCCAACCAAAGATGGCAGCACAAGGGGTGATGTCCTTAGAGAAATCAACAACCAGAAAATTTCATCAGTGGAAACCATGACTGAAGAGGGACAAGATATTGTCTGAAACTGCCGGTATCAAAGAAGTTTGAAATTATATGAGGTGAGTTGTTAAAAATTTGTTCTCCACTCACTATTAATTCATTATCAAATGTTTGTAGAACTTTGTAATGTTATTTTATACCACTCTGTATTTCATAGAAATCTGAGTGAGTCTCAGGACCTGTGCATTCAAGAATGAGGAAAGAAAAATCAGCATCCTTCTGGGATCAAATTCACCCTGGAAAACGGCAATGAGGTACCTGTAGGCATAATTGTACCCCTTTTTGAAGTATTAGTCACCTGCCTTATATTTTATACTTTGTACAATTTTTTTAAGAGTTCCATTTGAGAAATATCACATGGTTCTTGAAAATTGTTTGTAATTAGTGTATTTCTAAGCAGTCTTTAGGGTCGTATGCAAATACATTAGTCTCTACTCAAATTACTTCTAATCACTGGTGAGCTGACTCACCGTGAGCAATTGCTGAGATCGAATTAACGGCCGACTTACTGGTCATGCATGAAAGTTGACGTTTTCGTAATATTGGCAACGAATTACCCAGAATTCTCAGCGATAAAACCACTTCCGTTATTTTCGTCTGCTATAGAGGAACGCATTTACGCTTGCGTCCTGCAAATAATACCGTATACAACTACGTCTGCATCGCGCAATATTACGCCGATTCTCCTGTTCTTCCAGTTGAATTCTTTAGTAGACTCTATCAAATTCCTCTTCTCCGCGTATACCGAAAACATGATCGAAGTCTTCAAGGTCCGACATCTTGGATAAAGCTGCAAAGGTTTCAAACTACATCGGTTCCCTTCGGGATTTTCATGATAAGTTTCTATCTTGAGCTATGATCTTAAGGTACCTCGTCAGGTAGCTTACAATTATTATCGCATGAATAGATTTCTGAGTAAGCAAAATGTATTTGGATAAAACTTTCTCAGCAGAGAACGCCTTTTACTGTCTAATGCGTTCAAACATTTGACCCTTAATGTAGGATCTTCTTCTTTCTTAAGTCATTTTCAATATAGGTTAAAGGGAGGTATTTTCATGATAGTTAATTTGAAAGATTATCACAGTGTTATGATATAATACATTATAATTATTCTATTACTGGCTCTGCCTTCAGGAAACACAAATTTTTAACTTAGTGATCTTCCTAGCAAGGTATCATGAGTTGATCTTTCAAAATTAATTATAAAAGTATTGTAGAATGCAGGCCATATTACTAAAATATCTCTCTTTATTTTATATGAAATGAAATTATTAGTCTAAAATGTCTCATGAGGGGCAAGGCCTCCTCAAGGAGGATGGGCTCTACATTTCTCTCTTGGTAAGTTTACATAAAAATACTCGCATGCTTGATTTTGTTCATTTTGTTCACCTTCTGAACTTGTTTTGATTTTGTATATTTAATTATTTCTAATACACTTTTTTCTCTGTTCGCTTGTCCTCTTAAGTCTTTCTAGTCTTCTCTACTTTTCACTTTAGGTGATTAGTGGCTTGTACACATTCCTTGAAGAGATCATCCTATCTTCATCTTGGTCTTCCTAAGGATCTTTTACCTGTATGGTCCCACACTGTAACCTCTCTCTTCTCTCTAAGTCTTGGAACATATCCTCCCTACCTCTATATGGTGGTGGTGGCTTGTTGTGATGGGCCATTAATTGCTGATATCTTTTTGAAATGCTTCATTTATAACCCTGTCACCCAAATATATACCTAGGATCTTCCTCAGCATTTTCTTTAGTAAAATTGGTTACTTGCAGAGTTTGGTGATGAGAGACCATGTTTGATAACCATACAGCTGTACGGAAGTTGTGCAAATTTCAAGTGTTTCAGTTCTGAGTTTTCTGTTGAGTATTTTCTCCAATAGGATGAAGTTGAGAGACCAGAATGCTTTCAATACGAGAGAAATTCTGAATTTATTTAATCTCACATATGAATAAACAATCATATTTGAAGATAAAAGTAATATGCTCAGGTAGCTCAGTTGGTAGAGTATTGGCCTAGAAAGCCAAAGGTCCTAGGTTCAATCCCCAGTCTGAGCATATAATTTTTCTCTCCAAATGTGATTTATCCATCACTGAGATGTATGAAATGAATAATAATAAAAACATTGGAATAAACAATGTTAACAAAAAATTGGTAAGACTTTATACAGAGAATGGCTGCTGATGGAATACCAGACATCTTAATGAACTACAAACTAAGAGGACATACAGCTGTGGGCGGCCTGTTTTTCAGATGGCAGGAGTCACTGAATCTCTCTTAATGTGAAAACAGGTATATTAGCCTAATACCACAATGCTGAAAAAGGCGCTGAAGATGTATTCAATGAGGTTACGAAACCAGTGTAATTAGAAGACAGGATATGAGGGAAGTGGAAAGAATTTTATTTTAAATTTTAGGAAGAAATCCTTTTATTCCATATAGTGTATATAAATTGGAATTTTCTTGGTGCCCGCAGAGTAAATCATGCTTAAGTAGTTGCTGATCCTTGCTAACTGACCACTACTATGTTGTAATTAATTGAAATTATGAAGCTTGACTTGAATAAATATGTATTAAGTAATTATATTTATTAATGTTAATGAAAAATAAATATTGTTTGTTTTTGTTTTTCAGCAATGTGTTTTGATTATTTAAGTATAAATTCATCTGGTCCATGGAGTCTGAATGATCTTTCTCCTGCCCATGTCTGTACGAGATGTGGGAAACTGTACAAACGAAAGAGTTCACTTCGTAATCACGTTCGTGATGAATGTGGAAGGGAACCACGCTACCATTGCTATGTCTGCCCTTATAAAACACATCAAAAGGGTAATCTTTTTAGGCATCTGACAGTCTGCCATAAAAATCAGGTGTAAACAACATAGTTTATTAAACAAATATACAGAGTGAAGAAAAATTTGAAGACAAGCAAATCACCATGATTTTCTCTACAATTTTTTTTTAAACTAAGAACATTTTCTGCAGAATTTAATTAAATGATTAAAAAGCAGGTATGTCCAAAAATGATAATTTTCTGAAACTGAAATAAAAAAACAATACATTTTGTTTCATTTGTGTCTTGTGGAAGTCTTATATTTTTACTACACATATCTTAGTATGTTTACTTTCTTAACAAAACTCACTAGCTGCTTATGGCATTAGTTATAAATTTTATGATGGTGTAATAACATCTGAATTTATAGTTTTGGATTTATTTGCTTTTTGGAATTAACTCTTCAATTATAATTCATGTGCATAATCAAGCTACTTTATTACTTGTAATGAATTCTAATGATGTATATTATATTCAGTTATACAGTCTTGTCACATTGTACAAATCTTTGTCTTCAAATTAAAAATTGTTGTAGAGAATATGGTGGCTGATGTGCTATTTAGTAAGTTTTTTTAAACTCTATTATGTAAAATGTACAGGTGTATAGATTATTGAATTTGATGTTGTATAGAAGTAGTCTATAATTTGTTTTGTCAACTTTTATAAGATTCATGATGTGTTCCGTTGAGGTTTATTCAAAATTTGTTTTGTAATCCTCATGGGAATTCCAGCCTGATAGAAAAATAGATATTATTGGATGTTTCAATAATTTGGACTCAGAAATTTGTAACTATTTTAAATGATATTATATTTTATGACAACGGTCGGCAACTGGCAGACCGTGGAATGTTAAAGATCCAAACCGTGGAAGATCAAAAAGTGGTAGCCAAAAATGACCTCTTACTCATCTCACAAAATTATATAAAATGAATGAAGTAAAACTTAAAAAGAAAATTTCCAATTAGGTTAATACAAACAATATTTATTTAAGTAGTTATATTCTTTCAGCATTTAAAAAGATGAGAACAATTTTGTTACATATTGTAGTTGCTAAGCTGTGCAGCGCAGGAGAGTGCGCTGGAGAGTGGGGCCAGAGGAGAGAAGCTAACTGGCCGACACACATGTTATGTCAATCTACATAAAAGCTCTGTACACCCAAATGCAACACAAGAATTTTAAAATTCATCGGAGAACATATTGTTTAAACAACTCACCTCATAGGATTCATGCTTCCATGATATCGCGATTTCAAACATAGTCATGTTCATCGTCAGCCATAACTCCGACTGACGAAATTCTTCGGCCGTCAACTATTCTATTGTCGCTATCTTCAGTGCTGCCATCTATGGTTGAATTTATGAACTTTGAAATCAATGTAATTTCGTTAGGGATATCAAAATTCATTGATCTATTTTTGTTTTTCTGAATGTATATTTTTTCCCAAACTGTCAATTCCAAAGGTTTCTCTACTTGTTTTAAAAGTTTAGCTTCTCTTCCAATTTTATGATGTTCTAATAAACTATGTGCAGCAATTGCAGATTTTTCAATTTCACAATTTTTAATATTTCTGAAATGTTCTTTTGTCCGAATTTCCAAATTCCTTTTTGTTTTTCCTATATAAACTTTATTGCAATCTTCACAATTTATTTGATAAATTCCAGATTTCTTACTGTCTGGAGCATTGACTTTTTTATTGGTACTTAGAAGATTACCCAGACTAAATTTATTTATTGGTGCCAAAGAAATGTTGTATTAGTCAAAATTTTTTTGAAATTTCCTATGCATTTCAGGATGGTAAGTAATTTTCTTGTATTTTTTCTTTTCTTTGCAATTTTATTTAATGAAATATAAATGGATTGTGCACAAATGTGCAAAGATGATAACACAACAATCACCAACACTTTAACTTTGTCTTGTGTAATCACAAATTGTTTTTGTTCTTTGTGTACATGTTTCAATGTGATATCTTTCACATTTCTGTTCACATACTTCGCATATGCATGACATCTTCAGGTCATGGAATGTTTTATCTCTACACATTAGGTAATGGAATCCATGTACTCTTAGTCTTGTGATGACGTGTTGTATCTGGAAATTTGCTTCTGTCCAGTTACTGTCAATCATCACTCTGGTGCTGAAGAATTCCGGCCATACTTCCTGTCTTTTCCTGCATAGTTTTTGTAGCGCATATTTAATGAAATAAGAAATTTTATAAATTGAGATCTTTGATTTTGGTAACATCAGAAGTGTCATTTAATCGGAGCAACCATATCCATTTAAACACACCTTGAAGACACTTCGCATAAGATGCTCCCTGCATGAACCTAACTTAAAAAAACTGGCTCAAGACCACAAATGTAATTTCTCCCAATGATTTTTAATACACATATACCTTTCTATTGTATTTCATATAATTTTGTGAGTGAAAATGAAAATAAAAAATTGGGACCTCGATAAAAATTTTTCAAAAATATCCGGACCTCCCCTAAAATTACTTGCCGACCCCTGTTTTATGAAATAATCTCTTTTTGCATAATATTTTTCATAAGATTTTAATTATTCAACAAAAGGAAAAGTAGTTACCTATTATTCAGTAGTTGTTAATTATAGGCTACCATGTTTTGCTTTAAGCTAATGGTTACATTAGTTACATTTGTTTTTTTTTTATTTCTAACTTGTTTTGTGGTGTTAAATATTTCAAAATCTACTCCTTAAATTAGATTTTAATTAAATAACTGCCCAAACCTTCAACATCCTCTTATTGTTACTTTTCTGTGACCTTATTTCTACACCGACATACATTTAAGTTCACATATTAGTAATAACTTAGTAAACCTAATATTTCATTTACCTGAATGTAGAAAACTAACAAAAATAAGTCAGATCTATTCAGCAACTTCTTGTAGTTTTAGAAGTTAACCATTACTTTGTTATATTAAACAAATAGCTTAATAATAAACAGTCATTGAACTTAATTTCCTTGGCCAGCTCATTCCACACCCCGAATGACCAATGTGTGTGTGAATTGTGCGGACAGAGATGTAACCAATATCATATCACCGAGTGCCGTGAAAGAACAAAATCGATCTCAGAATATAGCAAAGAATAATACCCATTCGGGTGAACCTTCCATATTTAATTAATTGAACTAAATTTGAAAAGAAAACATTTTGCCCAGACCAAGTCCCAAGACATTGAACTATTATGTTCCTTTATTTACATCAGATGTACTTCTATAAATAGTTTATATATATATTTTTTGCTGTATTTGAATGTTTAAAAAATATACTTACCAAAAAAAGTGCATTTATGACACTGGAATGAAATGATCAACTTAAAATTTTGCATAAAGGGTAAATGCCTCCTGTAAGAAGTTGATCTCTATGTTTTCCATGTAAGAGGGTTGCTTGGGGTTATTTATTCGGTTCACACTGACATCACAATAATCATCATTAATACTGAAAAGATACAATTTGAGTAGGTGGCTTTGATTTTTATGCATAATAAATATCTCTGTAGGGATAGTTTTACAGGGTTTGCAATGACTCACATAACTAAAGTTTTTTTCAGTTATAGATATATGTTTTTATTAAAAACTGACTTGTGCAATTAGTACCAGATATTAGGAAATTACCACAAGAAGTAAAATTAAATATCATATTCATAGTTAAGTGTGGGAAATAACATTGAGGTTCTTAATTCATGAATGAATGGATCATTTTTTTTGTATCTTACCTTGTAGTTTGTTTTCTTAAACATAGGAACTGCAGTTTACAAGAGGAACATCCCTCCCATTTTCAACCGACATTATGACTACCTGATTTTCATTGGAATCTCCATCTATAATGTTGCCATCTGGTGTTGATTTGATGAACTTCTGATCAGGTCCGTTCATTGGAATTTTGAAATTCACGGATCTAAATTTGTTCTTTTGAATATATATCTTCTCCAATACTGTCAATTCTAAAGGTTTTCCCAAATGTTTTAGAAGTTGGGTCTCTTTTTCAATTTCATGTCTCTTCAACAAACTGTGTGTTGCAATAGCTGGTTTTTCAATTTCACCATTTTTAATATTTCTAAAGTGTTCCTTTGTGTGAGTATCCAAATTCCTTTTTTTTTTTTTTTCCCCTATGTATACTTCATTGCAGTCTCAGCCACTAATTTAATAAATTCAGATTTTTTACTATCATTGGCACTGATAAATAAATTCAGCCTTGGTAATCTATTGATAACCAATAAGAAATTGAACACTCCAGATAGTAAGAATTAAATTAATTGCATTTGATGTCAGTATACCAACCCTGTGATGACCGATAAATGAGTCTGAACCTGGTAACATCAGATTTATGAAGTAGTTCAAGGATTATATGAGATGTTTCCAATATTTTTTTTTCTATTTGTAATACTTCACTTTCCTTTGTGATTTAATTTTATAATTTTGATTAGTTTTTACATTTGATAATTAATCTGGTGATAGATTCATTGAAATTCTTTTGATAAGAATTTTATATAATAAAATATTGAATTTTTTCAGATCACATTGTTGAATTTTGCTGATAAAATTTTCAAGGGACAAATTATTGTAATTTACTGATTTTAAGTTATTGACAATAACACTTTATTTTTCAAATTCAAAACAAACAAGTGTTTGACTCTAAACAGGATACTTGGATATAAGGTATATATGGTTCCTAATAATGTAATAATTAAACCTCATAGTTATATTATTTTTGGTCTGGACATCTTACCTCAATATTAATGTTGATTTGTTCTTGGACATGTTTCAAAACAATTCTCTGTTTTATCTCTGGGAAAGCTGAAGATAAACAGAGAATTGTTTTGAAACATGTCCAAGAACAAATCAACATTAATATTGAGGTAAGATGTCCAGACCAAAAATAATATAATTAAAATAACCTCAAAATATAACTTCCTAAAATTAAATATTAAACCTCATAGTGTTCTTTCCCTGTGAAAGTTAAATCCTAATAATGTATTTGAATCATTTATTTCAGAAAGAGCCATGTCCATCGTACTTACATTTCAGAAAACTACAATTAACTCCAGCTACTTAAAAAGAAAACATTTACAGTAATTTCAGTCCTTATCTTGGCTTTGTCTAATGTTCATGTCTTGTTATTCCAAAATCTGCACACACATTTATCAAGTTATTTATCAACACTTTTAACAATATTAGCTCATGATAATATAAGATTCTTTTGATACCTCAGCACAGGACATATTTTATACTCTGAATCTTCCACGACTTATTTTACTAGAGCATGGAACTCACTTTCCAGACATATCAGGGACTGTCACTAATCACTATTTAATCTAAATTGATTGGATTGATAATTTAAGATCTACATAATGAAAATACTACCTGCATGGTTATATTCAGCATTTTGAATGTACTTATAAAAATGTACGTATCTGGAGCGTAAATTATAAATTTATTTATTTTAAAAAGAAAAATTAATTTATGCAGGACTGGAATATGTTAAAATAAATATAACACGAAAATGTAAATTATAATTTTGCATAATATCTTCTATTTAATTTTAGGAAGTGATATTTTGAGGTTATTTTAATTATATTATTTTCAGTCTGATCATCTTTTATGATATAATATTGAGGTAAGATGTTCAGACTGAAAATAATATAATCTTCTACTTATTTTTATTGATGAAAAACATGTTTATTTTAACCCTTTAGGTGCCATTTACTAATTAGATTACCCTAATGTTTCTATCCATTACCTCCCAGGTGTTATACTTAAACTATCTGCAAAGCTAATCACATCGTGGACAGGGATTTAAATCTCCAACACAGATTTCACTTGACAGCATGCAGAGGGTAATAAAGAAAGGTTTGAAATTTAACTTTTATAGGAATTAATCACTATGAGGTTTAATTTATGGTGAAATTAAATGTTTCTTACCTCTCCTCATATAAATCTTCTAAGTAGATTGCGATTTTGAGACCATAACGGTCTCATCTTCAGTACAATCTTGGTGTCTGATGTTATGTCGATCGGAAGAAACTCTTCTTCTTCTTCTTCCCTCTGTTGGCGGACCGATGAATCTTCATCATCAGAGGGAAGAAGAAGAGTTTCTTCCGATCGACATAACATCAGTCGCCAAGATTGTACTGAAGATGAGACCGTTATGGTCTCGAAATCGTGATTTACTTAGAAGATTTATATGAGGAGAGGTAAGAAGCATTTAATTTCACCATAAAGATTTAAAATCTAATAAACTGTTACTCTTATACTTTATATGGTTGCAAAACATGGACTCCTACTTTAAGGGAAGAGAAAAAAATTACGAGTATTTGAGAATAAAGTGGTTAAGAACATTTTTGGACCAAAGAGAGACACATGAATTGTTTCCATTATTCTTAAGATCTGAATAGTTGGATTAAGTTCTTTCTGAAATAAGTGATTAATGTATAAGATAATACTCTATAAGTAATACTTTCAAGTGACTAATCATATTTTATTGATATGTTGTTTACTGTAAGTGTCTTTGTATAGATATATAGATGTTAACAATAGGATTATTTTAAATACAATCTCTTATTGACATTCCTATAAGGATTGAAGGGAATATTATAACTTTACCATCAGAATTTCAGTTTGTGTTTACTGTTCAAATTTATGTGATGTCATGATAACACATGTAGAAATATGGTATTTTGCAGTAAAAAAAAAGAACTGCAGTATTTACAAAGTCCTATGAATGTGGTCAGCATTAATAAAATCCATGGTAAAATTCTATTGAGCTGTTAGTTAAAATTATAAAATTGTTATCTTGCAGATCCATCTATTCAACTTTGTAAAATATTAATTCTCTGTAGGCCTTTTGGGCCTAGTCCCATTATCAGCAGAAGTAGCAGTTTATACAGACCTATTTCCTACTCCTGATGATGATGGGACTAATCCTGAAAGGCCTACAGAGATTTAGGGTCGTATCTATGAACACATTAGACCGTAAAACTCGTTCTCTGCTGAGAAAGTTGCATCCAAAGACGATTTTGCATACTCAAAAATCTGTTCATGCGATAATAATTGTCAAAATTCCTAAGCTACCTGGCGAGGTGACTTTGCAGAGAACTAATCGTGAGCAAACCGATGGGAACCGATGTAGTTTGAAACCTTGCCGTGTACCTTGCTGCTTTATCCAAGATGTCGGACCTTGAAGACTTCGATCATGTTTTCGGTATATGCGGAGAAGAGGAATTTGATAGTCTACCAAAGAATTCAACTGGAAGAACAAGAGAATCGATGTAATATCGCGCGATGCAGACGTCGTCATATATGGTATTATTTGCGGGACACAAGCGTAAATATGTTCCTCTAGCAGATGAACATAACGGAAGTGGTTTTATCGCTGAGAATTCTGGATAATTTCTTGCCAATATTATGAAAATGACGACTTTCATGCATGACCAGTTAGTGAGTTGCTAATTTGAACTTTGCACTTGCTCACGGAAAGTCAGCTCACCAGTGATTGGAAGTAATTTGAATAGAGACTAATGTTATATTTAAATTAGTATTGGGTAGTAAACATTATGAGGTTATATCATTAATAGTGAGTGGAGAACATATTTTTATCGACTCACTTCATATAATGTTTACTTCCCAGTATTAATTTAAATATAACTAAAGTCTACTCAAGACTAGGGAAGAATTATATGACGATTTTTTGAAAATTCATATGAGGTGAGTCGATAAAAATATGTTCTCTGCTCACTATTAAAGAGACTAATGTATTTGCATGCGGCCCTTAACGTTTTACAAAGTTGAGCAGGTGGACCTGCAAGATAACAATTTTTTATTTTAATTTTAATTCTTTAAATATGGGCCCTAAAGTAGGTTGTTTGAAGTATTTCATATTGTACAAGTTGCATATCATTTAATGTAAGTTTGTTGGCAAAAGCAATCACTCTTAAAAATCATTTAACATTTTTAGAAATTAATCTTATTTTTGAGCATTCAAAATGTTACTAATTTATGTTATAAACTAGTTAATGGAGATTTTATTAATGACTAGAAAGTTTAAATAATTTCCAGGAATGAATATATCTGTTAACTTTGTTTATTTATTTATTTATTTTATATTTGTAGGAAATAACACAATGAGGTATCTTTTAATTATGAGTTAATTATTTTGACTCACCTCATATAATTTTTTTATATTCTGCAAACTATTGTTTCATTGCATCTATGCGACATTGTTGATGCATTGTAGCTGATGTGTTTACGGTTATCTTGTAGATTGATTTCTACTCCCTCTATTGGCTGAGCGATGAACTTCCAAATAATTTTTTTTCTCTCTTTCCCCAGGAATTTAAAAATTCATAGTTTTCTCCTTATTCTTGTGGATGTAAATTTTTTCTCAAATTGTGAGTTCCTTGGATTTATTTGTTTCAGTAATTTGACCTTAGTTTTGATTGTGTTTTTCTGACCATGCATGTGCAGCTATTGCAGACTTTTCTATTCCTCCATTTTTAAGATGTTCTTTCAATCTTGTATTCAGGGATATGGAAATATTTAATTCATTTAATATTAACCTCATTTATAACTGCTTGAATCAGAGCATTTTGTACATTTGGCTACAATTTAAACAAATGAAATGAAGAAAACAGAATCACTGTACATAATGAATAATTAAATGAGAATTTTGTGTTCATCAAAGGAAAATGTTAATTAATTTTTTTAAGAATACTACCTATAATTCAATTTTATATATAGTATTCTGGCATTGAGTTAGTATGTTAGCTCTTATTTTAAGATTAATTTTTACAATAATGAGTAATTTTCATCTAATATGTAATTAGTCAACTTAGTGATGTAGGAATATTGCATTAATCTCTAAACCTGAAATTTTTGGGTTCAGTTCTAATCATGATTAAAGGAAGAAAAATCTGTGGATGGAATTTCCTTTGTAAGAGAAGTCAAAAACTCTTGGTCCAATGCTACAGATATATAGGCATATGCATATTGAAGGTGTTAATGTTATTTATCAGTGCTATAAAACTTCCTTATCCTGTTGCTGTGATTCATTGCTTATTAGTTTAAATATGTTTTAATGTACACATTATATACCGGTGTAATTTTTATAATATAGTTGGTTGTATTATGTTAGAAATTGTGTTAACAGTACATTAACATTAGCACTCCAGAATGTAAATCTTGTTTTTCAAAAGATAGAACATTTGATCACTGTAGCATAACATTTGAAAGGCAAATAATAAGCTAGATCCAATTTAATAAATTTTGTAAAACACCAATTTTTGTATGCAAATCTCTTACTTACACAGTTTTGGACATGGTTTCTTTTATTAGTAAAAATATTTAGGCTGTGTTATAACTCTCAAGAGTTATCTCATTTTTAAAAAAATGGGGGGCTGTTCTGTGCATTACATCAATTATTTATGAATCTTGCAAACTGTAATGAGAGTTTTTATTTAAGTAAAATTTTATCACCTCACCTGATATTCTTCTCTCTTCTTCTTCTTCTTCTTCTTAGACTAGTTTCAGATCCTTCTTCGGTTCCATCATCAGTATTTTCATGACCATTGTAATGTCGCCTTGAAGTGCTGCCTCTTGCTCCCTCTCTTGGTAGCTTGAGGAACGTCAAAATTCCTTGGGAATTTGAAATTAAGGCAATTTCCCAGGGAAAATGGTTTGATTTCGAGGTTCTTCAGTCTACCAACACAGGGAGCAAGAGGCAACTCTTCAAAGCGACATAACAATGATCGTGAAAATGTTGATGATGGAACCAAAGAAGGATCCAAAACTAGTGTAAGAATCAATACTAGTAAAATTCATATCAAATTCCGTTGAGGTGAATAGTCATATGATGAAAGTTAAAAATTAAATTGTACCTGTTGGCAGGTGCAGTCGTCTCAACTTTGTTAAAATATTGTTTTTTATATACAATATTTTAACAAAGTTGAGGACGACGGCACCTGCCAACAGGTACAATTTAATTTTTAACTTTCATCATATAGTGTAAGAATAATAATAATAATAATAATAATAAGTGATAAAATTTTACTTAAATAATACCTCGTAGTGTTAATTCCTAAAAAAAGATAATTGTATTGAGTTCTAAATATTTACTGGAAAACATTCATGCTAGCCACATGGTTGTCAATGTGTTTATTTATGTTTCTGCTATAGCCAATTGCCAACATGTTTATTCAGTTAAGTTACGTTAGATAGGTACTTGACATACTTAATTTTTTGTTAGCATGTTTCTCACAAGTTGACAATTCTTTTCTAATAGTGATTAATATACGTCTTCCATTGTTAATAGGATCCATTTTAGGTTATTTTTGCTTCAACTTCTCATTCAGTTTTAAACTTTTTTTTTATTTCTTTTGAAGAAAGAAACCACGTACATATATTCATCAAGTAATAATTATTCACACACTGTTACAATAATTTTTGTATTTCCTGACCGTTTATTTTAATTTATGTAGACTGATATATCACATAGAATCCCCAAAATTGAACTTAACTCTTTCTTTTCCTGGGCATTTATAAAATTTGCAATATTTGTTGGTAGTTTATTTCTCTGTATTTAAAGACTTCCATAGTATAAAATAAATCTGCATTACAAATGTTTTATTTGATACTTATTACTTCTTCTTGTTGAATAGTCGACGAGTAATTACTGAAGATGAAGCTGCCAAAGCTTTGAAACTGCGGTCTAATTAGAATACTGGATATGAGATGAGGTATGAAGCATTTTCATTGAATCTTACACAATGTGAATTAATTATAAGGCAGGATATGAGATGAGGTGGAAAAAACTCTATTCTATATTTAAATTAAACCTCATAGTGATATTTCCTATAATAGTTCAAAATGTGAATTATGTTTGCAAGTGTTGAGATTGAATTATATTTGTTACGAAAATTAACATACATACATTTTGTTATGCTATTGATAGTTTCATTGTTTATTCCATTTAAAGGGTTATTTTGGAATATTTAGATGGATTTAATTGATCTAATTCTTTCATAAAAAGTCAGAATATAAATTCCTATATTTTGTATGTTTGTTTTTCATAACGGAATTCATATTTTAATTGTTGTAAACAAATTATAAAATTTTGAGAGTAACATTAATTTTAATCTAATTTTACAGGTGGTTTATTTTTTTTTAGAAAGAACTATTATTTTTCTTGTAGACCATATTATGTGAAAATTAAAAGAAGAAAATAAATACACTCACTGAATAGTTGTTACAGAAATTAAAAAAAATTAATTAATAATACCATATAACTTACTTTTTTAGGTGTTTTCATGCTTAATCGTCTGATAAAAGTTTTTCCTCTGATAAAAAGTGTTAATATTTTTGGGTACAGTAAATGAGTCACCTATAATTTATTTAAAATCTTGCTGGTAGCAATTGTTGAAAAGTACTTAATTGATTTATAAGTAATTAAATACTATGCAGCCAAATTTTCTCTTATCTATCTAATTACTTTTTAATTGTGCATCTGTTCTAGTTACAGTAAGGAAGATGTAGGATATATTTAACAGAATAGAAAATGCTGAAGCATGTACCTCTGATTAAATATTACAACATAACAATGTAACTTATTTACATTATTTCAGCAGTTATTGTGTCTCTGTATAAGTTTATATTTCAGTAAAATTACTAAGCAATACTGATGTACATGGTAATATATATTTTTGTCTGACAATAAAATGATTTTGCTAGTTCCCTTGATGAAGTGAGTGTAAACAGTCAGCAGGAAGACCTACATGGATAAATCTGGATAATTCATTCATGGATAGAAATAACTGACAAGGAGATATGGCAAGATCAAGAACACTGGAGCCTTATGTCTAGAATTCAGTTTCTAATAACTGTCGATACAAGAAATAATTAATTATTTGGTGTTCAGCCTCTCTGTTCTAGCAATGATGGATGTTTGCTGAACAACATTGTTCTTTACTTCATTTTTCTCTTTCATATACAATGGCTTTTTTTTTCTTTTTTTAAATTCAGTGGCACCAGTTTGTCATTTTGACATTTTTTATATTCTCCTGGTAATGTAACCCACTTAACCCCTCAGCGTGGGAGCATTTAAATATATATTCTATGTTAAAGAAAATTTTAATATCTCCTCTATGAGATGGCAGTTCATAAAGCCTGTTTTCTTGGTATATTTTCATTAAGAATCATAATAAAACAAACGTGGTGCATGTCGAACATGCTCAATCAGCACTCTGCAGAGAAGTAGTGTTTATTTTATGCGGGCACTGCACGTCATTCCATGCTGATGGGTTCTGATACTGGATACACATGACTTGTCTATGTATGTTAGTTTACATATTATGATTAGTCATGGTTGGTAATTTGTTTTATTGCTATATGTTGTACTTTTGTTAATATATGCAGTTTTTTTTTCTCCAGAAATTCATATGAATTTCAAATTAGCTCACAATTTTCTCTTTACTATTGATTATGTTTACTCTGTATCTCATAAGACAAACTTATTTACAGTTAATCTTTTTTTTTAATTAATGACTTTTTTCAGATTTAAAATAATTTTGATGTTCTTATCAATTTTATTTTAAAGAAATTTTTTAATCAGAACATCAACAACATAATTACATGTTATTTTATCATTCATTTGAGTAATTTACTAACCGGAATTTATTTGTGCTCCAGTGAAGTTGAAAATCTGTATTGAGTGATAATTTGAAACTTCTTTACTAAGATTCTTTTTTTTTTATTCTCAATATAGGAGAATCAAGAGATTTTGAAGATACTGAATCATGGGAATCTTCATGGAGAAATATCCATTTATTAATGAATAAAATGGGACAAAAGACCATTGAAACTGAAGAAAATCCATTAATGACTGTATCATCTCATAGTGGTACCCAATTACCATGGTTTAATGCTGACAAATGTAGTTTCACTTGTGAGAAATGTGGTAAAAAATACAAATGGAAAGGTTCATTACGCAATCATATGAGATTAGAATGTGGAAAAGAACCACAATTTCATTGTCATATCTGTCCACATAAAACATACCAAAAAGGAAATCTTACTAGACATATGTTTTTATTTCATAAACTTAAGTAAGTACTTGTATTGGATAATATTTTATTCTGAACAAGATTGAAGAATGCTTACTCTTAGAAAAACTCACTTATGATTTGATTAATTTAAATATTTTTATAAACATTTTAGGGTATTCTTAAGCTATTTTATACCCTTGTGAAATGATCTTACATTTGACTTAGGCTTTCATGGCCGGAGTTATTATGAAGATCTTGAAGAAGGTTTCTGGGCTGTTGGCCGTGGTCTAGAGGTTTGAAGCTCCCCAACCTTTCGCCAAGGACTGTGTCCGGTATCCTCAGTCTCAAGACAACCCTTGAGGATGCTGTATGCAGTCTCAAGACAAACCTTGAGGATGCCATATGCATTCTCAAGACAAACCTTGAGGATGCTGTATGCAGTCTCAAGACAAACCTTGAGGATGCCGTATGCAGTCTCTGGCATCAGGGAACTTCAAGCCTCTAAGACCACAGCCAACAGCCTGGAAACCTTCTTCAAGGTCTTACATTTGGTTGTGTTTTGCTGTTGACAAGAACATTTGTATTTTGGCAGGTAGATAAGAATTGTTTTACCTTTTAATTAAGAATTAAAAATACTTATAAAAAGACACTAACTAATTATAATTTTCATCGGCCGCGGTTGGACTAGTGGTTATGCTCCTTGCCTCTGGTCCCCAGTGTTATGGGTCGATGGATTTTTTAAGATGAAAAAATCCAAGGAGCAAGTCCTCTGGGAGGGACTTTAAGCCATGGGTCCCGACTCTGAAGATTTTCAGGCTCGTAAAAGATCCTTAAGCCTGAATAAAAAAAGGCCTCTAAGCAAAATTTACCTATCTCGACATCCTAGTAATACCTTAGTTGCCCACTAGATGTATTATTGAGTTGGTATGTTGACTGCATGCCATTTATGACATCTATGGGCAAATAAAGTAACTAAATTAACTTGGTCTAGTAACTCCTAACAAAGGAGAGGGTATGACTCAATATTGGGCTACACCATTATAGATATATCAGGCCTGATCATTTGGCATCTGTGTATATCACAGACTTCATCTCATCTCCTGACCTGGCTTTACACCGACATAAGTAAAGGGTTTACTTACTGCTTATAAATGTTTTTTCTTTTACAAGTGAAAGTTTAATTAATTAATTATATAAATATAATCAATATCATACATGCTGTGCTCCACTCCAAAAGAAAAAAACTAAAAGATATGTGGTTTTGAGTTATCTATATATATATATCTTAATATATAAAAATTTTGTGTCACTTTGTTAGTCCGCGATGGAATCCTAAACTACTGAACTGATTTTAATAAAATTTTGCACACTGTGTGCAGTTTGATCCAACTTGAGACTTAGGGTAGTTTATAACTAAATTTATAGTCGCATTTATTTTTTATTGCAAATTATTTGTTTATTATTTAACAAAGAGTTATAACTATCTGAGAGTTCCATCCGATTCTAACAGATGGCAGTGTAATTATCTGTGAGTTCCATACGATTCTAACAGATGGCGGTGTAAGGTAATTGGTTTATTATTTAACAAATAGAGATCCAGATGGCTGTGCTTTTTGTTGCAACCGCAAATTTCAATTGAATTACAAATATTGATTATTTCATAATTTAAGTGTGTTCAGTGTTTATTTTATTTTCAATATTATCAATTTCATGTGTAAGTATTAGTTTTAAGTAATCTGGCTGAAAGACAACAACTTAATTAAAATTTTTAACGTATACCTTAGCCACAGCAACGCATGGCCGGGACTTCTAGTATATATATATATATATATATACCATTGTAAAGCTAATAGCAGTCTGTATTCAATTCAGTAGAGCAATAACATTGATATCTAGTGAGAAATCATTTGAAAGTGTGTGTCTCATACAAAAGAATACTGGTATCATACTAGATAACTTACTCTATGATACTAACACTTGCATGTTTTGAAAGTGAAGAGTTATATTCAAGAATCACCAACTGTCTAAATGAGATGACATCATATGCCCTCTAGCTATAGTGGGAAGACAGTTTCAAATGTCATTAACTATTTAGCTGTGATCTTTCTATGTTAATATAAATAGTAACTTTATTACTTAATATTAGCTAATTATTAAAATTATAAAATTATGTACCTGCTCCATCAACTTTTTAGACTATTAAACAATTGTAGGCCTCTTGGGACTAGTCCCATCATCAGCAGAAAGAAGTAGATCTTTTGTCACTGTCTCTCGATGAAATGCTTGTGATAATTTTATAGATAATATAATTTTTCTTCTCTATAAATTATCACAAGCAAAGCCAGTACTGCGAGAGTGAATGACAATAGACATGCTTCCTTCTGCTGCTGATGGAACTAGTCCCGAAAGGCCTACAGGTTTTTTTTATAGTCTAAGGAGTTGAGGGATCAGACCTTTAAGAGACATAATTTTATATTGTGACTAACAGAGTTTGCTATGAATTCTATTAAAATTGAATCATTTAATTGTCTTTCATTGTGTATTTTTGTTTTCAATTAAGCTGAAATACATGATTCTTCAAGTGCTTTACAAACATTAAAATTATAATTTTCTTAAAATTATTATTGTTTGTTTTCTTTTTTCAAACATGCCATTATACTGTTAGAGATTAATGTGTTTTATTATTCAAAATATGAAAATATAATTTTTTTTTTTCCATTCTGATCTAATTAAGAATAGTTTTTGGCATCTAAATTATGAAGTTAGTACTTGTTATTCTTATGTAAATTAATTTTCAAATATATGTATATATGTTTTCAATGTCAATCAACACAATTCTTTAGCAAAACACTTTGTATGGGATATGTACTGTATTATATATAGAAAATTCATTTTTGAATGATTGTATATTAATGTTTGTTTAGTGTAGGTATATTGTGTGAGGGATAAAGAAGAGAAAATAGAAAATAAAGTTAGTGCTGACATAAAGTCTTCTGTCATTGATAAGGCTGCCTTGCTTTGTATCCTTATGTGACAAATTGAAACAATTTGAAGAGAACATTTTTTTGTCTGAACCGGGAATTCAACCCAAGACCTCTGGCTTTATGCACCCAGCACACTGACCATTTTGCTGCCAAGACTTCCTAGTTCAAACATAAATTTTTCTCTCTCTTGTATAACCCCTTTTTCCCCTAGCATGAATCTGTTCACAATGAAATTGGGTTGCCAAGATAGCATAGTTTGTTTGTGCGCTAGTACATAGAACTAGAGGTCTTGGTTTCAATCCCATTTTGGGTGACAGTTTTTCTTTTAAAAAATTAATCAATCATTCAGTATGAATGTTTAAGGTAAAATCGAATGTTTCTTACCTCTCCTCATACAAATCTTCTAAGTAGATCGCAATTTCGAGACCATAACGGTCTCATCTTCAGTACTATTTTGGCGACTGATGTTTTGTCGATCGGAAGAAACTCTTCTTCTTCCCTCTGTTGGTGGATCGATGAACCTCTGGATCAGGTCAGAGTTTGCGGGAATTTCGAAGTTCATAAGTTTTCCTTTGTTTTTCTGGATGTAGTTCTTTTCCCAAAAAAAGAAAAGATCCACATTCAGAAAAACAAAGGAAAACTTATGAACTTCGAAATTCCCATAAATTCTGACCTGATCCAGAGGTTCATCGGTCCACCAACAGAGGGAAGAAGAAAAGTTTCTTCCAATCGACACCAAAATAGTACTGAAGATGAGACCGTTAGGGTCTCAAAATCACGATCTACTTAGAAGATTTATATGAGGAGAGGTAAGAAACATTTGATTTTATCATAAATTAAACCTCTTGGTGATTAATTCCTGTAAAAGTTAAATGAATGTTTGAATTTACATAAAAATTCCTATATTAGCATTATAGCTATAATAGTAATGTCAAATTCTATCAATAACAGCAAATGAGATATGATTTATGCACCACACAGCAGGCTATACAAAGAGGGACCATACAAGAAATGAAATTATGGAATAGTTGGGTGTAAAACCCATTCTACATCATATACAAAACTATCAGAACAACTGGAAAGCCCATCTTCAATGAATGCCATCTCACAGAATTCCAAAAGCTATGCTTCATTACTCTCATCAAGGCAAAATATCACTAGGATGTCTAAAAAAAAGCGATGGATGGGAAATTCTTCTTTGAGACTGTAACAGGCCACATGGCCTAATACTTGCATGGATGATGATGATGGTGATGTAATTCTATCGAAGTCTTCTTGAATAAGACACAGCCAGGTGGTTCTGTGGAAGAACGTTCACTGCCATATGCACACAGGGTTATATATGAGCGAAAAATTTTCCCTCTGAAATGTGGTGCCCAGATAGTATAGTTGGTAAATGTGCTAGTAAATAAAACTAGAGATCTTGAGTTCAGATTCCAGTTTGGATGAAAATTTTTCTCTTCAAACGTCAATTTATCATTCAGTATGAGTATATATATTTAAATAAAACATTGACATGTTTACATATAAATTTGTTCTATTTCCTAAATGCAATGTTTAAACAATTCACACTGAACTTTTCTAATACTTTTCAAATAACAGATTGTAAAATAATCATTTTTGTTTGAAAAAGTATATTAAATCTTTTGTTAATGCTAAAGCTGACTGATATAGTAATGATAATGTTTAGATAATGAAAGTAAATACACATATTTCTCTTCCATTGATCTCTGTCTATAAATAATTTTTCTAACATTTTGTCCTGTCCTAGTCTTTTTCCAGCACTTATTTATTTATTGTTAATTTAACACTTCTCACTGAAGGATAAATTATATTTAAAGAGAAAAATTTTTGCCCAGACTGAGACTCAAACCCAGGACCTTCGGCTTTCCGGGCCAGTGCTCTACCAACTGAGCTACCGGGGTGAGTTCCAATCTAAATGCAAATTTTTTTCTTGTATACGTTGTAATTCCTGCACACCAAATGCTATGAAACCTTTGCTTCTATCTTTGCAAATGTCAGCTTCTTAGTTTAAGACATTTGTTGGGAATTTAAACACTACTTTATAAAACCAGTAAGGCTTCTATTGATGCTTTTATTGTTAACTTAACACTTCTCTCTGGAGGATAAATTATATTTAAACAGAAAAATTTTCGCCCAGACTGAGACTCAAACCCAGGACCTTTGGCTTTCCGGGTCAATGCTCTACCAACTAAGCTATCGGGGCGAGTTCCAATCTAGATGCAAAAAAAAAATCTGTTTAGATTGGAACTCACCCTGGTAGCTCAGTTGGTAGAGCATTAGCCCAGAAAGCCAAAGGTCCTGGGTTTGAGTCTCAATCTGGGCGAAAATTTTTCTCTTCAGATATAACTTATTTCTTTACTTGCTAATGGTACTTATATATGATCTACTCAGTGTTCTCCTCTCTATGATTTACTTTGAAGAGCTTTCTTACAAATTATGTTGTTACATATGGCTTTATTTTGAATTCAATCCATTACATTAAAAAATTAACAATAAACAAAACATTACATTTTGGTAAAATTTTTATTACTCACCTCATATTTTTCTTTTTTTTAAAATTTAAGCTAGTTTCAGAACTATTACATTTTAGTTCCATCATCATCGTCACTGTGACCGTTGTTCTGTCGTCTTGAAGAGCCATTTTTCGCTCCTTCTGTTGACAGACTGAAAAACCTCAAACTCAGGTAATTTCAAAGTTTAAACTTTGAAATTCCCGGGGAGAATGATCTGATTTCGAGGTTTTTCAGTCTGTCAACAGAAGGAGCGAAATACAGCTCTTGAAGACGATAGAACAACAATCGTGGGGACACAGAACTGAAATGTAATAGTTCCAAAACTAGTTAAAATTATAAAAAGAAGAAAAATATGAGATGAGTGATAAAATTTTTACCTAAATGAATATACTTCATAGTGTGAATTCCTAAAATAAGTAAATTAAAAAAAACATTATATAATAAATGCAGAGAGGAAGTGCAATTTAACATTAAAAAATTACAAAATAAGCATCATAAATTCAGTTGAATTAGTTTCTAGCACCTCAATACAATTTACAAGTGTTACCCTTTCTCTGAGCATCCTTGTATAAACCAGATTATGATATTCAGTGTTCATAACACCAGTACTGCAAATAACGCACTTGCTTATTGATAATATTATTCTAGTCAAATTGTTTTTGGGTCTTCCCTCTGGGTTTCATCAGGGACATCTTTTTTAGGTATTTGTTCTGCTGACATGCACATGAGATGTCAATATAATTTTATTCTATTATTTTCTATGTTACTTTTAATGTTCTCTACTTTTAACTCATCTCTTATCACCGTGTTTCTAATTTTGCCAGTTCTTGTTTTTCCCCAAAATTCCTCTAAAAAAATTTATTTCCACAGCTTGAATTTTACTATCCTCTTTTTTAAAATCAACTGTTTACTTTTTTTTAAATATTGTGAATGAATTCCAGCTATCCTGTGTTCTCCCCTTGATTTTCCTTTTGCTTTTCTGGTGTTTACGAAGTCTGTCATATGATTTTCATAATTTTCTCTTTAAGAGTTTTTTTTCTCAATTTATCCACATGAACCCTGAAAATAGTAAAGTGGCTCCAATGAAAATGTGACATAAGTTAACAAGAATGTGGTATTGTTTATTTTTGTTTAATTATAGTTGAAATGTTATATCTATTTATTATTATTATTATTATTATTATTATTCAGGGATTTTGCATCCTAATATTCTCCTTGCATTAAATTAATTACAAATGTTTGTTTCAACTCTATTAATTTATATTTGAAGAGAAAAAATATATGCTGAGACTTGGGCTCGGACCCAGGACCTTTCAAACTCTAGTCGAAATCTCTACCAAGTGAGATACCTGAGTGAGCTCCAGTCTAAATGCAAATTTTTCTCTTATATACGCTGTTAATTCCCGTGCTCCAAATTCTATGAAACCTTTGCTTCTATCTTGCAAATAGTGGCTTTTTTTATTAAGGAGACATTTAATTGGGAATTTTACATTACATTATAAAGCTAGTGTGGCTTCTTTTGATGTTTTTATTATTCATTTCATACATATCAATGGTGGATAAATTACATTTGAAGATAAAAATTATATGCTCAGACTGGGGCTCGAATCCAGGACCTTTCGAACATTGAATAAAAACATTGAAAGAAGCCATACTGGCTTTATAATGTAATGTAAAATTCCCAATTAAATGTCTTCTTAATAAAGAAGCCGCCATTTGCAAGAGAGAAGCAAAGGTTTCATAGCATTTGGTGCACGGGAATTAACAGTGTATATAAGAGAAAAATTTGTGTTTAGACTGGAGCTCGCTCAGGTAGCTCCCTTGGTAGAGCATTCAACCAGAGTTCAAAAGGTCCTGGGTTCGAGCCCCAGTCTGAATGTATAACTTTTGTCTTCAAATATCTTTTATCCATCATTGAGATGTATGAAATGAATAATAGAAATATTCATATTTAAAGAGAAAAATTATACGCTCAGACCGGGACTTGAACCCGGGACCCTTGGTTTTCTAGTCCAAGTGCTCTACCATTTGAGCTACCTGAGCAAGTACCGATCTAAACGCAAATCTTTCTCTATATACGTTGTAATTCCCGCCCACCAAATGGCAATTACAACGTATATAGAGAAAGATTTGCGTTTAGATCGGTACTTGCTCAGGTAGCTCAATTGGTAGAGCACTTGGACTAGAAAACCAAGGGTCCCGGGTTCAAGTCCCGTCTGAGCGTATAATTTTTCTCTTTAAATATGATTTATCCATCATTGAGATGTATGAAATTAATAATAAAAACATCAAAAATAGCCGTACTGGCATTTATAATGTAATGTATAATTCCCAAATATGTCTTCTTAATATAGGAGCCGCCATTTGCAAAGATAGAAGCAAAGGCTTCAAAGCATTTGGTGGGCGGGAATTACAACGTATATAGAGAAAGATTTGCATTTAGATCGGTACTTGCTCAGGTAGCTCAAATGGTAGAGCACTTGGACTAGAAAACCAAGGGTCCCGGGTTCAAGTCCCGGTCTGAGCGTATAATTTTTCTCTTTAAATATGATTTATCCATCATTGAGATGTATGAAATTAATAATAAAAACATCGAATAGAAATATTTTTACTTTAATTTGAATTGTATATTCCATAATATCACAGTGGACTAGTGGTTATGCTCCTTGCGTCTGGTCCCGAGGGTCGCGGGTTCAAACCCGGTTGGGGTCAATGGATTTTTTAGGATGGAAAAATCCAAGGAGCAAGTCCTCCGGGCGGGACTATAAGCCATGGGTCCCGAGTCTGAAGATTTTCAGGCTTGTAAAAGTTCCTTAAGCCTGAATGAAAAGGCCTCTAAGCAAAATTTACCAAATTTTCCCGTCCTAGTACTACCTTGGTTTCCCAGATGTCAGTATGAGGCGGAATGCTGACCACAAACCACTCAAATGACATCTACACGAAAACAAGTGTAACTAAATTAGTATGGTTCAAATTCTTCCCTGTAGGTGGAGAGCACCTAAATCTCCGTTAAGGGAAACATTGGCTTACAAGATACAAGAAGAAGATATTCCATAATTGTCCTTTCTATAGACTTAATGAAGATGTGAATCAAGATCATGTTCTTCTTTTAAATTCATGAGAGAAAATTTATGATATTTTTAATAATTAAATTGGATTATTTTATTTTAACAAAATGTTGTTCTTTGTTCATCCTTTATTAAATGTTCTTTTCTTCACAGAATTAGATGGTTTGACATTGGAATACATCATTAATTTGGAAGAGTCCAGAAACTGGAATATGAATAGTGACACTATGACACAGACTGGATTAAATATGATTGAAAACAGCACACCAGAGCAGCCACTTAGAGCATATATATGTATAAGATGTGGAAGATCTTATTCCCAGAAACAAGGACTTAATTTTCATATGAAATGGGAATGTGGCAAGGAACCTCAGTTCTTTTGCAGAATTTGTTCCTACAAAACAGTGCGTAAGGGAAATCTATCCAGACATATGATTTTGTGTCATAAATTGAATCCAGATGATCCCAGTTTGAATATAAAAATTTTGTGATAGAATTTTTATTGTTACTTTATGAAAATAAGTTCATTATTACATGTGTGTGTCATTTCCAATGCCACCCAACTGCGTTTTTTGTGCTTTGGGTTTTACGCTAGGCAGATAGATGACATTAATGTGGCCTGATTTATGTACCATTTCAGGGCCACATTATATAGGTGATGTGTACTTGATGGGTTGCCAGGCATTGCAGTTTAGGCAGGATTGTACTGATTAACTGATGAAATTCTGAATCCTGATTAAAGCTAGACATAATTGCCTAAAATCTCAAATTTATGAGTAAAGACATAATGCAGGTACTCGGCTGATGAAAAATAGCAATAGATCGTGTTCTTTACATGCTGCACATGTCAAAATCTTATTTGATATCAATATGTAAATATTAATAAAATAATTTATTAGTAAAAATTTTTTTTAAATATTAATACAATAATACATAAAATGAACTGGTTATTTCACCTCATTAATTCTTTATGTTTAATTAGATATGTTTCAATATTTAATTAATATTACAGTGGTAGGAAACACTATGAGGTATTTACATTAATGAAAGAGTTAGAGAAAATGCTTTAACATCTCACTTCATAAAGTTGCGAGTAATACTATACTTTTGAAATTGGTATCGTGAAGACATGCAACTTTATGAGATGAGATGTTAAAGCATTTTCTCCAACTCATTCATTAATTATATTTCAATTAATATTGGGAAGTAAACATTATGAGGTTATATCATTAATAGTGAGTGGAGAACATATTTTAATCGACTCACCTCATACATTCAGCCATGGCTGAAGAAGGACATGATTTTGTCTGAAACCGTCGGTATCAAAGAAGTTTGAAAATGTATGAGGTGAGTCGATTAAAATATGTTCTCCACTCACTATTGATCATTCATTAATATTTGAATTTGTATTTTTTAACATTACCTCATATGTCTATTTTGTTGGACGATCATTTCAAAGCTATTGCTCCATCTTCAGATTGTCCCAAACAAGCTGAAAAGGGAGCAATAGCTTTGAAACGATCGTCCAAGAAAATAAACATATGAGGTAAGAATGATAAAAAATACAAACTCAAATATTAAATTAAACCTCATAATGAAACTTCCTAATGATTTTAAAATCATTCATTAATGTTTCAATATGTTGTCATCAAATTGTCCAGATGGTATGGTATGGGACTGTAATTCATAGATGTGTGTATATGTGTATCTAATGTCAACTTACTGGACTAATCATGGTTTAGATTCCATATATGGTGAATAGATTCATCCGAGGCTTGGTTTGAGACTTGAATGCAAGTGTAAATTTTTTCTTTAACTTTTATAGGAATTAATCACTATGAGGTTTAATTTATGGTGAAATTAAATGTTTCTTACCTCTCCTCATATAAATCTTTTAAGTTGATCGCGATTTCGAGACTATAACTGTCTCATCCTCAGAACTTTCTTGGTGTTATGTCGAACAGAAGAAACTCTTCTTCTTCCCTCTGTTGGTGGACCTATGAACCTCTGGATCAGGTCCCGCAAATTTAGACTGATCCAGAGGTTCATTGGTCCACCAACAGAGGGAAGAAGAAGAGTTTCTTCCGATCGACATAACACCAGTTACCAAGAAAGTTCTCTGAGGATGAGACAATTATAGTCTCGAAATCGTGATCAACTTAAAAGATTTATATGAGGGGAGGTAAGAAACATTTAATTTTATCTTAAATTTTTTCGCCCAGAGGGATATTATTGTGGGGTTTCCACTAATGTAGCATTTCCTCTACGAAAGATCGCTGGGACGTCCAAAAAAGCGCTGGATGGAAAATTCCTCTTTGAGACTGTAACAGGCCACGCGGCCTAATACTTGCATGGATGATGATGATATGGTAAATAGAGAGCCATTAGAGTGCTTAGTTTTCAAAGTTTTATTAGAACATATTTTTTTAGAATGATCCATCCATCCATAGTAATTCTGCCCGAGGGCAGGACTTTCACTTTCATGCTATGCTTTGCAGCTTTACTAGGGAATTGTAGGTGTGGTAGCTTCCCATTGCTTTCCACACCGGTGAAGGATGATAATGATAAGGATGATGATGATGGCCATATGATTTCGGGGACCGTTTGGGCCTTAAAGTTTTCCTGACATTTGTCTTACAGGTGAGGAAAAACCCCGATAAAAACCTCACCCAGAAAAACTGCCCCGACCGGGGATCGAACCCGGGCCTGCTGCGTGACAAGGCAGCACACTCTCGAGACCACAGCGGTGGACTTTTAGAATGATGTATAATTGTATTGTCTACAGGACACAGTTCAAGTTAGGATAAGAGTATTTACAAGTGTTGTGTGTGTGAGGGATGTTGGTGGAGAATGTGAGCACTAGGGCTTAAGTTTTCAATTTTTCATTAGAACATTTTTTTAGGATGATGTGTAACTGTATTGTGTTTATAAAACATTACTATGTAGGATAAGAGCATTTACTAGTATTGTGTAATTGTAGGTGTGTTTTGTGTGAGGGATGTTGATGGAGAATGTGAAATCGTGGTGCTGAGCACCAAGGCTTAATGTCCTGGTGTTCCAGTTGTTGTTATTGCCTCACTATGATGGTTGTCCATTTATATAAATGCGGGTGCAACAATGCTTGACAATGATTAACATGCGGAATTATTATAGTGTCAGTAGTTGGAATCTTTGTATTTAATTACATATAACAGCTGCGGGGTAACAAAGTGAGCCGCTGGACAACCATCATAGTATGGCGATAATACTAAGTTTACTTATTTTAGGAATTCTCACTATGAGGTATATTCATTAAGGTAGAATATTTTTATCACTCACCTCATATTGTTCTTCTTATTTGATTCTAAACTAGTTTCGGAACATAGTTTCTGTTCCATCCTAAGTATCGTCACGACCGTTGTTCTGTCATCTTGAAGAGCTCTTCAAGACGACAGAACAACGGTCGTGACGATACTGAGGATGGAACAGAAACTATGTTCCGAAACTAGTTTAGAATCAAATAAGAAGAACAATATGAGGTGAGTGATAAAAATATTCTACCTTAATAAATACTAAGCTTGTTTCTAACAAGAGACTGTCAAACATTGCATGCCGAAACTTACCTTCAAATTTCTCCCAGAAAAGCATTGTGATGTACAAGGCCATGTCCAAAAAAATATATGGTGCTTTTAACTTGCAAGGCACATAAATTGAATCGAGAACCCACTGTATGGAGCAGGTAGACTCTGCTTCAGTAAGAGTGGATGTGCGTGGATGGCAGGTAGTGATGGTTATCCAATCTGCCAATTTGAGAGTTGTAGTACTTTCTTATAATTTAAATGATAACTTAGGCACTGGATTTTAGTTCCTTGCAGTTAAAAATGCAGATTTTTTTTTTTTTTTGGACACAGCCTTTGTACATCGCAATGCTTCTCTGGAAGAAATTTCGAAGTAGGTTTCGGCATGCAATGATTGACAGTTCATTTGTAAGATTCAAGATTTAGGAAGCAGATTTTTACCAACCAGATCTATTTTAACTGGCTTGTAAGATATAATGGTGCTTATAATTTGATAGAAAAGTGTTCTAGCTACAGTTGCAACTTGAGCTGCCCCATGCTATGACCAAATCCTGACATCGTCCTCACTAAGCTAGTAGCAACACACACACCTTGGGATGTCTTGTACTATTCAATTGTATTTTATGCTTTATCCTATATATCTTCTTATAGATTTATTGATAATATCTTTAGAATTTTTATTTTTATGTAATAATATACGGTACCTCAGAACTATAGTGCAAATGAATAATTTAAATTGTTAATCAAAGTCTATTTTCTAATTGCAAGAACAATATTTTATCAGGCAAAGTGTTACGCTGGGACAGTTAAGCCCCGCTTTAAGGTAGCGTGAAAGATCTCTATAGTTTAAGTGGTCTTTGGCCTGAGCGGTTGGCCTTGGTTTTGGAGGATGAATTCCACATTTAAACATGTTAAAACACAGTAAACAATAAAATAACATTATTTATTAAAATAAAACCAAACATAGAGAAATATTAAAACCAAAACATCTAAAACACTTATTAAAATCAGCTAAAATCGCCATACTGAACAGCGTCAAAAATACTAAAACTGATAAAATTCAGAGAGAGAAAACAATTACTTACTTACTTACTCACTGGCACTATCGAACCCGTAGGTTCATGGCCGCACGGACATAAGCTCTCCACACATCCCTATCCTGAGCTAATGCTTTCCAATCATTCCCTGTATAATCTACTTCCCTCAAATCATAGTTAATGTTGTTCTCCCACCTCATTCTTGGTCTACCAACTGGGCGTTTTCCTTCTGGCTTTCCTACAAGAAGTTTCCATGCACGTCTTTCATTCCCCATACGCGCAACATGTCCTGCCCATCGCAGTCTACGAGACTTAACTGTTCTTATTATATCTGGCTTCCTATAAAGACCATGTAGTTCATTGTTATGTAGTCTTCTCCATTCACCTGTCTGTTCATCTCTCTTTGGTCCAAAAATTTTCCTAAGAACTTTATTCTCAAATACTCGCAATCTCCTTTCCTCCCTTATAGTAAGAGTGAGAGAAAACAATTAATTAAAATATTCAACTTTGTTCATTATTCTAAGTTCTTTGGACCATTTGGTCCTTTAATTAAATTTATGAATGTAAAATGACCATTAAAGAATGCTAATAAGATAAAAGATTCATATTACTCATGTAGAGCTGCACTCCTGTCCGCAGGGGGACCGCGTTCGGTCCCCGCCGCGTTCTGACTTTTCGTCTAAAAATCGCGAGTATTTATTCTATCATTTTGTCCCCCTTCCAGTTAGAATCCGTGGCAACCATATTAATATTTCCTAATATTGGGTAATAATTTTGGTTTTGTCAGGGGTAGATTATATAAGGTGTTTGTTTCCCTTATATAATGTGTTATTCAAAAGGTACAATATTCCTGGTATTTTCGTAACTGTGTCCTAATAGCTTGAAAAATATGTTTTTCCCAAGACCTGAGCTGTGGGTTGTGACATGCAACTTCCCAGATCTTTTAATATTTTATTAATTTTTCCTCGTTTTTTATCTCTTAAAGCCCTTTCCTAAATTTGATTATGGTTTTTATCAGAGTTTCCAACGTTGATTATTTTTTCCTCTACCGTCCGGTATAAAACATAAGTATATATCGCCTCTGCTTCCATCTGTTTTTATAGAATTTTATTTTTTATGGCTATTATGGCAGTTAGGCCCTAGTGTAGGCATAACACAAAGGCTTGTATATAAGAATCAAATGAATCATGAATTCTTCTTACCTCATACATCTATGTTTTTTTAACACAGAACTGCAATATTGGGAAATACATCATTCCCATCATCAGCTGTTTTTACGACTCAATTTTTTTATTATGCCGTAATTTTCTAAACTGCCATCTGGTAAATTATCGGCATAATAAAAAATTGACAGTCGTGAAAACAGCTGACAATGGGAATGATGTATTTCCCGATACTGCAGTTCTGTGTTAAAAACATAGATGTATGAGGTAAGAAGAATTCACGATTCATTTGATTTTTATTAAGAAAACCTCTTAATGTAAAAATTTCCAAATTTATTATATTAATGGCTTGTATATTTATGACAAACGAAAGATGTACAAAGATTGATCTTAAAATACATAAATCAAACAGTAAGGATTGATTAAATTCTTTTCTTGTAGTTAATCATTATCTTTTATTTTTGTTGAACTATTGCAGAAAATATTACTAAGAGGTTTAATTTTGAATTTTAAAATAAAATTCTTTCACCTCACCTCACCTCACATCCTGTCTTCTAGTTAGACTGGTTCCATAACCTTAGTGGTTAGATCATCAGTAATTACATGACCAATGTTCTGTAATTCGGGAGCAGTGGACCGGTTTTATAACCTTAGTGGTTACATCTTTAGTAATTAAACAACCAATGTTTTAAGAATTAAATTGATGTTTTTATTACTTTGCACTGAGCTACAAGCCGGAGGGTCGAGGGTTCAAGTCCCGTTGGGGTCAGGATTTTTAAACTGACCCAAACCCTCTGGCGGCACTATGGCCCTGGGGTTGACTCAGCCTCTAACGTAAATGAGTACCAGACGCTTGTTCTGGGGGTAAAGGCGGCCGTCACGCAGGGCTGACAACCCGGCTGACATAAAGTGCCGATTGTCTAGAAAAAGTGGGAGCCTTAACCTTCTACTACCCCAAGGACCTCCGGGTCTGTTGTGGGATCACTTTACTTTACTTTACTATTACTTTGCCTCATATCCTTTTTTCTTCTATACTGCAGTTTTGGAGCTTATCTCCATCATCAGTAGCCTCAGGTCGACCGGTGTTATGTCGTTTCTTGGTGGTTTTCTTCTTACTTCTATCGGTGGACCGATGAACCTCTGGATCAGGTCAAAATTTGCGGGAGTTTCGAAATTCATGAGTTTATCTTTCTTGTTTTTTTGGATGTGGATTTTTTCCCAGACTGTGAGTTCTTTTTGTTTATCTGTGTGTTTGATTAGGCTAGCTTCTGTATCGATTAAATTCTTGGTCTGAAAAGCATTTAATCGATACAGAAGCTAGCCTAATCAAACATACAGTTAAACAAAAAGAACTCACAGTCTGGGAAAAAATCCACATCCAAAAAAACAAGAAAGATAAACTCATGAATTTTGGAACTCCTGCAAATTTTATCCTGATCCGGAGGTTCATCGGTCCACCGATAGAAGTAAGAAGAAAACCGGCAAGAAACGACATAACACCGATCGACCTGAGGCTACTGATGATGGAGATAAGCTCCGAAACTGCAATATAGAAGAAAAAGGATATGAGGTGAGGTAATAAAAACATTAATTTAATTCTTAAATTAAACCTCATAGTGTTCTTTCCGTGTGAGAGTTAAATAAACCAATGTTTTGTCGTCCAGGATTGAGAATCAGTGCTCCTTGACAACATAATATCGGTCCTGTAATTACTGAAGATGTAACCACTAAGGTTACAAAACTTTCTAATTAGAAGACAGGATATGAGGTGAGGTGAAAAGACTTTTATTTTAAATTTCTTTTTATTTTCAAATCCAGTAAGACAGGATATGAGGTGAAGTGAAAAGAATTTTACTTTAATTTTTTTTTATTTTTGTCTCTAAATATAGTTTATTAGATCTTTATTGTTCTAGAATAATATAATTCTGATATATTTAATTTTAGGAAGTTACATTTTGAGGTTATTTTAATTATATTATTTTTGGTCTGGACATCTTACCTCAATATTAATGTTGTTCTATCCAAGAGCAAATCAACATTAATATTGAGGTAAGATGTCCAGACCAAAAATAATATAATTTAAATAATTCTGATATGTTTTAAATTTAATATAATGTTATATAGTACTTAATTTATTTTTCTTGACTTCACAGTGGTAGATGGTATGGCATTGGACCGTCTCTTTGGATTTGCTGTTTCTGGAAATTGGAATCAAAGCATTGTTCCAATTGGTAATAATGTCAGGCAGATTCCAGCATATATGCCTGTTAAGGCACACAAGTGTGATAAATGTGGAAAGGCTTACGCCAGGAAACAAGGACTTTTTAATCATGTGAAATGGGAATGCGGCAAAGAACCTCAATTTTTTTGTAAAATTTGCTCATATAAAACACATCATAAAGGAAATCTTTCCAGGCATGCTATTTTGATTCATAAATTGAACCTGATAGACACATAGACCTTATGTGATCTTTGGAATTTTTTTTAATATGAGTGCATTGAAAGGAATTTTGGAAGTTTCTGTGTAATATAGTATGACTAATGTTGAAATGTAATATATAAAGGTAGCTTTTTAACTCTGCTTGATATTAAATATACAAATGAACAGTGTGTTTTTATGTGAAATAAAAGTTTTACTTGTTGCTACAATTACTTTTAAAATTCATGTTAAACCATCGTTGAGATTATTGATTAAAATATTAAAATTTTAAATTCCAAACCTGATGTATCTGTCATCCTCAACTAAAACAAACTACTGTTTAGAAAACTTTGCCAAACATTAAAAATTGTATATTTGAAGAGAAAAATTATACGCTCAGACTGGGGTTTGAACGCAGGACCTTTTGGCTTTCTAGGCCGTTGCTCTACCACTGAGCTACCTGAGAAACTCCAATCTAAAAGCAAATTTTTCTCTTATTTATTAATTAAATAAAAATAAAACTTAAGTTTTATTTGATTTTCATATTTATTAAGATATAATTCAGTTACAGCTGTTTCGTTACACTGTACCTTCATCAGACATGTTAACAAATTATGAATTGTGTTATTATAGTACATATCAACTGTTCTAAGCAACAATACAACAATAATTTATTTAATTTAACAAAGGCGATTCATTCAAATCAAGTTGAGAATTTAACAATTTATTACTACTTTTCAATTTATTTATTTCTACAGCCTCCAAAAGGTCCAACTTCTTACCCATATCACAAACATGTAATATTTCAAAATTTGGATCGAAACAATGATTAAATTGGAATAAGTAGTTAGCATATTTTGAATATTCTAAATTTCTGTTATATGCTCTCATGTGTTCCTTTATACGAGAGATAAAAAATATCTCGTACGAGAACAAATCAACATTAGATTGAGGTAAGATATTTCTAGACTCAAAAAAACTTTATATTATTTTTAGTCTGATCATCTTACCTCAATATTGAGGTAAGATGACCAGACTAAAAATAATATAATTAAAATAACCTCAAAATATCACTTCCTAAAATTAAATATCAAAAAAACTTTATTGTTCTTTCTCCGCTGTGGTCTCGAGGTAGCGTGCTGCCTTGTCATGCAGCGGGCCCGGATTCGATCCCCGGTCAGGGCAGTTTTTCTGGGTGAGGTTTTTATCGGGGTTTTTCCTCACCTGTAAGACAAATGTCAGGAAAACTTTAAGGCCCAAACGGTCCCTGAAATCATATGGCCATCATTATCATCATCATCCTTCACCGGTGTGGAAAGCAACGGGAAGCTACCACACCTACACAATTCCCTAGTAAAGCTGCAGTCATAGCATGAAAGTGCTATGATTGCAGTGAAGGACCTGCCTTCGTGCAGAATTACTATGGATGGATACTAAAATTAGTTAAAAATTAATTCCATTATACATCCTACAATGAAATTGAGATGGCATGTGGTATATAAATCTTTTTCAAAATTGAGACAACAACATAAAGGTAAATTATATTTGAAGAGAAAAATTTTCGCCCAGACCGAGACACAAACCCGGGACCTTTGGCTTGCCGGACCAAATGCTCTACCAACTGAGCTAGGCGAAAATTTTTCTCTTCAAATATAATTTATCCTTCAGTGAGAAGTGTTAAATCAATAATAAAAACAACATATAGGTTATGTGTATAGGAAATAACACTATGAGGTTTTTTAATATTGTTTATTTTTTATTTCACTCACCTCATACTTCATATATGAAGTGTGAGGTGAGTGAAATAAAAAATAAACAACATATAGGTATTAAATTAATATTGGGAAGCTAAAGCTATTACTATGATAGAAATAAGTAAATTAATAAACACAATTAAATTATTGTAAATCAATGGTAAAGAGAAAAATTTTTGCCTGAACCTGGAATCGAACCCCGAACCTTTAGCTTTCCGTGCTAATGCTCAGACCACCGAGCTAATCCAGGCTTCATTCCCATCCAAGCAAGAATCCTTCCTTTACCTTTACTCTACTGGCCCCACATTCAGTTGAATGTCTGAGCATTAGCATGGAAAGCTAAAGGTTCGGGGTTCGATTACCGGTTCAGGCAAAAAATTTTTCTCTTTACCATTGATTTACAACATATAGGTATTTAGGTAAACTTTTATCATTCACCTCATATGAAGAGTATGAGATAGTGATAAAAGTTTACCTAAATAAATAATACCTCATAGTGTGAATTCCTAAAAAATTAACATATACATATATTTCATGCTGAAATTTAGAGTTCAGGCAATATATTTTTCAAACAAGCCATTGATCAGTGAGGGATTGTTCCACTCCACAACTGGGTGATTTGGCAATACTAATAATATTTTAAAATACTTAACTATAGCCATGAAAGTCTTAATGAAAATACTAATAATTGTTTCTAATAGACCTTCTATTGCTGAGGGGCTTATATAAGACATTCTATTTTTTATTTGATTATTTATTAATTCATTTATTTATTTTACCTGATGGAGTTAAGACTGTAAGGTCTTCTCTCCCACTTCACCAGGGTAGTTGATAATAGTTAAAAGCAAAATTAAGGTTAAGTGGAAATAATGATAGATCATAAATTAAAATTTAAATTCATCTAATCAGAGGCAAAGGCAAGGACTATAGCACACATGAAAATGCTATCCAGGGATGTGGAGAAAACTTGGCAAAACAACCAACACTGATTCTGTGAAAGGGAATTTATTGGGTGAAGTAAAAGAAGTGGAATAATTCATAAAGAAAATTAAAGAGAAGATTTTTTGCCTGAATCGTTATTTGAACCCAAGATATTCAGCTCTACCACGCATATGAGGTCATACAATTAAATACGTACTAATAATAAATATATTTACTATAATCACATAAATAAGTGAATATATATATTAACTAATTATTCAATAACATAATTTAAGTTTTTATTTAAAGGGGGGTAAAATTAAATTGGAATATATCTGAGCTACTTTCCCTGTATTCTACTTAAAACCTTTCTTTGTTGTAGTTCTACATTTTGCCCCATCATAATATAGTTTTATGAAATTATTAGAAACCTTAAAATCAAGTTCTGTCAAAATGCTGAGTTGATATAAACATTTATTATAATTATGTAACTTTTTTTTTCCTTCACAGAGATAGAAATAATGGAACTGGACCATCTCTTCAATTTTGGAACACCTGAGAGTAGAAATCAAGATTGTCAGAGTTATACAAATATTACACAGACACAGCCAGTTAAAGCACATATGTGTACGAAGTGTGGAAAATCTTATTCACAGAAGCCAGGACTTTTTAATCACGTGAAATGGGAATGCGGCAAAGAACCAGGATTCATTTGTAATATTTGCTCATTTAGAACACACCGCAAAGGAAATCTAATCAGACATATACTTTCACTTCACAAAATAAATCCATTAGATGTTCGTTCCAATTTTCAAAACATAGATAATAACTTTTTTTAAAATATGAAGTAACTAATTACCTAATTTAGAAGCATCTTACTGTTCATATGACTGTAAAAAAAAATCATATGTATGAGTTGGCATAAGTACCACATTTATGCTAATGAATAACCATTAGATTGAACTTTTATAGGAAAAAATCACTATGAAGTTTAATTTAATATTAAATGTATCATGCTTCTAATTTATGGTTAACAGGAATTGTTTCTCCTAAAAAATTTCACTGATGTGTTTTATGCTGATCATCATATGCTAATGCAGTTGAGTCATCTAACCTCGTATTTCAAGAAATGTACATGTCTTTACATCTCATTATTTGTCCCCCTTAGTTTGTGTTATTAAAAAAAAAATATAATTTATTATTATTATTTCTGCTAATGAATAACCATTGGATTGAACTTTTATAGGAAAAAATCACTATGAGGTTTCATTTAATCTTAAATCATTAGATATCTTGCTTCTAATTTATGGTTAACAGGAATTGTTTCTCCTAAAAAAATTCATTGATGTGTTTTATGCTGATCATCATATGCTAATGCAGTTGATGTCATCTAAGCTCGTATTTCAAGAAATGTACATGTCTTTACATCTCATTATTTGTCCCCTTTAGTTTATTGTGTTATTAAAAAAATTAATATTGTAATTTATTATTATCATCAGAATGTTCAACTTAAATGCGGTTTATTATAGAACAAAACCTTCACAAAGTTGTATCCAGCTACCTTTCCTCTTCCTGGAATCTTCCCAATTGTATCACTCCTTTTGTAGATCCATTTTAACTTGATGGATTTTACCATATTTTCAAGATTAGAACTAATTTCTTATTTTGTGTTGTTATTTTTGACTCACCTCATACTTCTTAACTCCCTCGCAGACTCAAGTTTCTTCACTGCATTTGTGACATTCTCAATGCTGTATCACGTTCACAACTGACGTCTAACAGTCTGCAGGAGAGGTGGCCATTGGACGTCACTTGTGAACATGATACAGCATTGAGAATGTCACAAATGCAGTGAAGAAACTTGAGTCTGCAAGGGAGTTAAGAAGTATGAGGTGAGTTAAAAACAACTCAACACAAATTAAAATAAACCTCATAGTGTTATTTCCTAACTACATAACTTAATAATTTCTTCTTACTGAAATTGAGTTTATTGTCCAATTTAAATATGTATAAAAGAATAATTTCAATACATTGATATTCACGTAATCATTTATTTCATTAATTTCAAAATAAAAACTGTGTATTAGGACTAAGTGTTTTAAATACATGTCTTAGTTCTTTCAAATGTATTGTCATAAATTTATTGTAATTGCTAACTTTTCCTGTTTTATCTTTTCTCCTTCTTAGGATTTGGAGTTTCTGGTATTGATTTTAATTCAGGAAACATGAGTTTTAACCTGGCAGATATGAATGTCTGCCTCCAATTTCAACAGAAAACATCCTCAACTGAGACAAGACATGGCTGCAATAGGTGTGGAAAAACTTATAAATGGAGACAAGGACTTATGAATCATATGAGATTAGAATGTGGAAAAGATCCACAATTCTTTTGTACTAACTGTTCTTATAAAACTCATCGAAAAGAAAATCTTAGTAGACATTATTTTTTTATTCATAAGATAGATGTTCGTAGAAAATTGTAGTTCAATATTAATTTCTTCTTGATTTATTTTACTAATTTAATATGATATAAATTACTGATATGGTTAAAAATATATTTTGCTTGGTTTATTGTTTTTCTGTTGAAAAATATTTAGATGTGATATTCTGCATTACAAGTACAAGAAATTTAGCATTATTTATATAATATGCATTGTTTATTTTTTATTATTTCACTCACCTCATACTTCATAATTCATAGCAGACCCTGGGTTTCTTCACATCTTTTGTGACATTCTCAATGCTGTGTCACGTTCACAACTGACGTCCAACGGCTTTCTATCCTGCAGACTGACCTCTGCGCCATCTGGTGGCCGACCGAAGAATTTCCAAATCAGTCCTCTCTTTTTATAACCGGGTATTTCAAAATTCATAGTTGTATTTTCATTCTTGCATATGTAAATTTTTTCCCAAATTGTGAGTTCCTTTGGTTTTTCCAATTATTTAAGTAATTTTGTTTTGGTTTCTATTCTATGTTTTTCTGACCAGGCATGTGCAGCTATTGCAGATTTTTCAGTTTCTCCATTTTTAACATTTGTGAGGTGTTCTTTTAATCTTGTATTTAGATTCCTTTTTGTTTTTCCTATGTATATCTTTTCACAATCTTTACAATTAATTTGATAAATTCCCGATTTTTTGCAGTCTTCAATCTTTCATTTTTGTTGGTTTGTATTAAAATACCTAAGCTGTAATCATTTTTCGGTGCTCCCAGGGTCTGCTATGAATTATGAAGTATGAGGTGAGTGAAATAATAAAAAATAAACAATATTAAAAAACCTCATAGTGTTATTTCCTATCAACATAACTTAATAATATGCATTGTTCAAATTTTTATTTTCTTTGAATTAGTTGTATTGAATATTTTAATTTTTGAAGAATTTTTTTTTTTGCCTGAACCCAGATATGAACCCAAGATCTCTTAATTCTGCATACTAGAGCACTAACCAATTGTGCTATCCAGCATCTCACTTCAGACAAAAATTTTTCTCTCATATATAATCCAGCGCCCATAGCAGTAACTGTCGTTTGCAACACAACTGGACGGCTTTATTATGGTCTTTTTTTAATAAGAAGCTCCCCAATCGCATTGCAAATGGGATTATATAAGAGAGAGAAACATTTTTGTTTGAATTGAGATGGTTAATATTGTAGTATGTAGAACTAGAGATCTTGGATTCATATCCTGGTTCAGGCAAAATTTTTTCTCTTCAAAAATTAATTTATCATTCAATATTACTATACATAAATTTAAATATAACATCATATTGAGTATCTAATTTTTAAGTATGTACTACTTCTGAACAGAAAAAAATTAAAAGAAAATTGTATTGTTAATAAGATCAAACAATAAGAATCAAATGAATCGTGAATTCTTCTAGCCTCATACATCTATGTTTTTTATCACAGAATTATGCCGGTAATTTTCTAAACTGCCATCTGGTGTACCTTTGAAGAACTTTATAATCAAGCTTGGTTTGTCTGGAACTTTGAAGTTCATGGTTGTAGTATGGTTTTTTTGAAGTAACTGTTAATTCCAAAGGTTTAGATAGACATTTTAAAAGTTTTGCTTATTTTTCAATTCTATGATTCTCTAATAAACTATGTGTCGCTATAGCTGCTTTTTCAATTTCCCCCACCTTTTTTTAAAGTGTTCTCTTTTTTTAACATAAAAAAGTGAAATTCAAAAATCAGCTATAGCAGCATATGGTTTATTAGAGGATCATATAATTGAAAAAGAAGCAAAACATCTATCTAAACTTAAGGTAGAATTTTTTATCAATATTGAACAATATGAGGTGAGTGATAAAAAGTTCTACCTTAATGAGTATACCTCTTAGTGAGAATTCCTAAAATAAGTAAGTATCTATCTAAACCTTGGAATTAACAGTTTGGGAAAAGATATACGTTAAAAAAAAAACCGTACTAGAACTATGAACTTTGAGGTTCCAGACAAACCAAGTTTGATTATAAAGTTCTTCAAAAGTACACCAGATGGCAGTTTAGAAAATTACCAGTATAATAAAAAATTGAAAGTCATGAAAACAGTTGACGGTGGGAATGATGGTTTTTACCGATACTGCAGTTCTGTGTTAAAAAAACATAGATGTATGAGGTAAGAACAATTCACGATTCATTTGATTCTTATCAAGAAAACCTCATAATGTAAAAATTCCCAAATTTGTTATATTAAGTTCAAACAATTTGTATGGTTCGTAAATTAATGAGTCATTTTTTAACATCTTACCTCATATTTTATGTTTCTTCAAACACGGGAACTAGTTTTCGAGAGAAGGATCTCTCTCATTTTCAACCGACATTATGACTACCATATTTTCGTTGGAATCTCCATCCATAACGTTGCCATCTGGTGTTGATTTGATGATGAAATTGACCTCAACTCGAAGTTCATCAAATCAACACCAGATGGCAACGTTATGGATGGAGATTCCAACGAAAATATGGTAGTCATAATGTCGGTTGAAAATGAGAGAGATCCTTCTCTCGAAAACTAGTTCCCGTGTTTGAAGAAACATAAAATATGAGGTAAGATGTTAAAAAATGACTCATTAATTTACGAATTAAGAACTTCATAATGTTATTTCCCATATGAATTTGTATGATATTATAATAAAAAAGTTAAACTCTACTAACCCTTAAATTGACAATATTTCTTATAATATATATTTGTCTAATTTATTCAACGTTTTTAATAAAACAGTAAAAAAACTGAGTAAAAATTACTTAAAGTTGTGTCAAATTACACAATATACAGTAATAACTTACATTTGACTTTGTTCTCTCTGTGGTCTGACACATTTAAATAACGTGCAAGAAATTAGCATTTTGCAAAATTTAAGGGTTAAACACACTGTATACAATGAAATCAAGTATACATAAATTAAGTTTTGTACAAAATTATAAATTATTCAAAGTTTTTGACTTCTATATAGAACACCAGAGATTTGTCTCTTGCTTGACAAGGGAATATGTGATTCTGCTAGCAGTGCTTCCCTTAGTGCTTTTAACTTGATGGATTTTACCATATTTTCAAGATTAGAACTAATTTCTTATTACTGAAATTATTAACGAGTTAATTGTCAAATTTAAATATATATAAAAGAATAATTTCAATACATTGATATTCATGTAATCATTTATTTCATTAATTTCAGAATAAAAATTGTGTATTAGGACTAAGTTTTTTTTTTTAAATACATGTCTTTGTTCTTTCTAATGTATTGTACATTTATTGTAAATGCTAACTTTTCCTGTTTTATCTTTTCCCCTTCTTAGGATTTGGAGTATCTGGTATTGATTTTAATTCAGAAAACATGAGTTTTAACCTGGCAGATATGAATGTCTGCCTCCAATTTCAACAGAAAACATCCTCAACTGAGACAAGACATGGCTGCAATAGGTGTGGAAAAACTTATAAATGGAGACGAGGACTTATGAACCATATTAGATTAGAGTGTGGAAAAAATCCACAATTCTTTTGTACTAACTGTTCTTATAAAACTCATCGAAAAGGAAATCTTAGTAGACATTATTTTTTTATTCATAAGATAGATGTTCGTAGAAAATTGTAGTTCATTATTTATTTCTTCGTGTGATTAATTTAGTATGATATAAATTATATTATTTTTGGTCTGGACATCCAGACTGGGAAAGCTGACGATAAAACAGAATTGTTTTGAAACATGTCCAAGAACAAATCAACATTAATATTGAGGTAAGATGTCCAGACCAAAAATAATATAATTAAAATAACCTCAAAATATAACTTCCTAAAATTAAATATTATGATATAAATTACTGAAAAGATTACAGTGGTATAGCCATGTGAAAAGAATGCCAGAGCAAAGATTGCCTAAAATTGTTATGGAATGGATCCCAATAGAAAGGAGGAAGAGAGGAAGATCGAAGAAAACTTGGATAGAAGGGGTACAAGCAGCTATGAATATCAGAGGATTTGGAGGAAGATCAATGGATGGACAGAGAGGAATGGTGTTTGGTTTCCGGAAGACAGCGGCAGCTGCCATGATACTGGATGATGATGATGATAATTTACTGATATGATTAAAATATATATTTTACTTGGTTAATTGTTTTTTTGTTGAAAATATTTAGATGTGATAATCTGCATTATAAGTATAGGAAATTCAGCATTATTTATATAATATGCATTGTTCAAATTTTTATTTTCTTTGAATTAGTTATATTGAAATTTAAATTTTTGAAGAAAAATTTTTTTGCCTGAACCCGGATATGAACCCAAGATCTCTAATTCTACATACTAGAGCACTAACCAATTGTGCTATCCAGCATCTCTTCAGACAAAAATGTTCCGCTCGTATATAATCCAGTGCCAATAGCAGTGAACTGTCGTTTGTAACGCAATTGGGCAGCTTTATTATAGTCTTTTTTGAATAAGAAGCTCCCCAATTACATTGCAAATGATAGTTCACTGCCATGGGATTATATAAGAGAGAGAAATATTTTTGTTTGAAGTGAGATGGATAGTGTTCTAGTATGTAGAACTAGAGATCTTGGATTCATATCCTGGTTCAGGCAAAATTTTTTCTCTTCAAAAATTAATTTATCAATCAATACTAGTATATAAATGTAAATATAACATCATATTGTATATCTAATTTTTAAGTATGTATTACTTTTGAACAACAATTTAAAGGAAAATCATATTAATATTTAATTTTAGGAAGTTATATTTTGAGGTTATTTTAATTATATTATTTTTGGTCTGGACATCTTACCTCAATATTAATGTTGATTTGTTCTTGAACATGTTTCAAAACAATTCTGTTTTATCTTCAGCTTTCCCAGACTATAAATCATATTGTTAATAAGTTCAAACAATTTATATAATATAATAATAAAAAAACATTAAACTTTACTAACCCTTGAATTGGCAATATTTCTTATAATATATATGTCTAATTTATGAACATTTTTAATAAAATATCAGAAAAACTAATGAGTAAAAATTACTTAAAGTTGTGTCAAATTATGCAATATACAGTAATAATTTACAGTTACACATGGTTTTGTTCCCTTTGTGGGCTGACACATTTAAATAACGTGCAAGAAATTAGCATTTGGCAAAATTTAAGAGTTAAACACACTGTATACAATGAAATTGAGTATACATAAATTAAATTTTATACAAAATTATAAATTATTCAAAGTTTTTTACTTCTGTATAGAGAGATTTGTTTCTTCATAAATTAATGAGTCATTTTACATCTTACCTCATAGTTTATGTAAGATGTAAAAATGACTTATTAATTTATGAATTACGAACCTCATTATGTTATTTCCCATATTTAACTTTGAAGAAGATTTGTCTCTTGCTTGACAGAAGATGTGATTCTGCTAGCAGTGCTTCCCGTAGAGGACACGTACATTGGGCTGAAATCTCATGATATCCTATTTTGTCACAGACCCTAATGTATTGTTTAAATTTTAATTTTTAAAAATAGTTTCTAGAGTGAATCTACGTCTCATTGCTTTTTTATTATATAATTATTCTAAGCATTAAAGTTTTAAAGGAAAATTATATTATTAGTAAGTTCAAAAGAATTTATTTATTTATTAAAATGTGTTTTTGTTGTTTTCCCATTCCTTTCATTGCAATAGATAATCTGTTCTATATTACTTTACACTTCGTTGTATAAACATTGTGTTACGCGAGCCGTCTGTTAAGCCCCGGCGTATTGATAGCGTTAAGTTCACTATTGCTTAAGTGGTCTTTGGCCCGAGCGGTTGGCCTTGGTTTTGGAGGAAGAGTTCTACAATTAAACATGTTAAAAACACAGTAAACGAAAAATTAACATAATTTATTAAAATAAAGTCAAACATAAAGAGATATTAGATTAATAACATATAAAACAAATTATATAAAAACAGCTGAAATCGCCACATTGTCAAACGTAAAAAATATTCAAAATATTAAAGTGCTAAAATTCAGAGAGAGAGAAAACAATCATTTTAAAGTATTCAACTTTGTTCGTTATTTTAAGTTCCTAGGACCATTTGGTCCCTTATTTAATTCTAAGTCTTAAAATGACCAAAGAATTGATAAATGAATATATATTTTACCCATGTAGTCGCCACCGTCCCGCTGGACCCCGATGGGGGGGGGACCGCAATCGGTCCCGCCGCTGTTCTGCCTTTTCCACTCAAAAATCCCGGCTTTTATATGATTATCTTTACCTTTCACCAGCCCCTAAAGCTAATGGGAGCCCTATTTTCTTGCCCCATCTGTAGTAATATTCCTAGTATGTTCATGGCCAAGTTATATAAGGTGTTTTTAACTTCTTCCCTAATGTGTTTGGGTTACATAAGGTTTCGTAAGAATTTCCTATTTGGTTGAAACTAATAAGTTGTTTTCGATATTATATAAGATTTCGTAAGTGTGACTTCATTGTTTGAAAAATATATTGATGTGAAAAGTTATTTTATATTAATTTTTTCCTTAGTTTTTTATCTATAAAACACTTATGTATATTTGGATTGAGATTTCAATCCGCATATAAAGGGTGAATATTTATGCCCTATTTTTTGGTATCATGCACATGTGTATGTGTCTATCCTTTACCGGCTTTTTATAGTATTTTATCGGCTTTTTATAGTATTTTATTATTATTGCAGTTAGGCCCTAGTGTTGTATAACACATTGCTTAATTTTTTTGATGTTTTTATTCATCTCATACATCTCAGTGATGGATAAATCATATTTGAAGAGAAAAATTATACATTCAGACTGGGGCTTGAACCCAGGACCTTTAGCTTTCTAGGCCAATACTCTACCGACTGAGCTATAAGAGAAAAATTTGTGTTTAGATTGGAACTTGCTCAGGTAGCTCAGTCAGTAGAGTATTGGCCTAGAAAGCCAAAGGTCCTGGGTTCAAGCCCCAGTCTAAGCATATAATTTTTCTCTTCAAATATGATTTATCCAACATTGCTTAAGTTAAGAGAGCTACAAAGAAGGCACTAACAAACGTTCAGCATACTCATCATGCATCTTATCTGTAGGCAGGAAGCGGCCGTTCGCCGAGACTCAAAGTACTTTGCAGAAGAAAGTAAATTGAAATATGAACACAATATTTCGCTGAAATATAACAGAATAAAATATTTAACCCACTTTTTGAAGTAGATGATGGAAATGTTGTTCCTTTGGTTCTATGCATTCTGACATTGATTAATAAATTCCAGGAACAATTTCTAGAGCACTGATTGTGATATTCTGCAGATTTATTGTGCAATTGCAATCTTTAATTTGTCCATATTGTCTAGATTATTATGACTATTTAACTCATGCCCCAAATGGGAGTCAATGACCAATCACATTTCAATGATTTCTATTTTACAACCAATCAGAGTCGTGTTTCACCAAATATTTATCAGTGTTATAATTACCATATTAAAGAAAGCTCCTCCTTACAATATTGCGTTCCTTTGGCAATAAATAGTATGATCTGGTTGCAGTGATAAACAAAAGAAGCAGTAGAAGCGTACCTATCGTTTCTCATTTGTTTTCAAACATCGCCGTTTACATTAAATATATAACTATTTTAAAATAACTATAGTTAAATAATGATTTGTGAGTAAACAGCTTAATGTTATTCGTTAAATAGTCCTAACAAATGCCACTCTTGATTTCCAAATTCTCTAGATAAATTCACTCCTTACTTCGTGAGTCGTGAATTTATCGATAATTTGGAAATCACTCGTGGCATTACTTATGATAAACTTTTTGTTTCAATGTCCCCCTTATATAAAAGTCACACAGCCTCAAATTTGGGGAACATGACAGTCATAATCAACGACAATTTCTCTTATAATCAAACTTCTAATTTCTCCAGATTTGTGTTTATTACAGGGGATCCATCCATCCATCCATAGTAATTCTGCCCGAGGGTAGGTCTTTCACTGCAATCATAGCATTTTCATGCTATGCTTTGCAGCTTTACTAGGGAAATATAGGTGTGGTAGCTTCTGTTTATTTTTTATTTCACTCACCTCATACTTCATAACTCCTAGCATACCCAGGGTTTCATCACATCCTTTGTGACATTCTCAATGCTGTGTCACGTTCACAACTGAACTGAGTGAAATAAAAAATAAACAATATTAAAAAACCTCATAGTGTTATTTCCTATCTACATAACTTAAGTGGTAGCTCCTGTTGCTTTCCACTTACAGGGGATATTGAAACAAAAAGTTATTGTAATAATCCACATACTCTGGATATAATTAAAGACTCTTATTACACGAGAAATCCACGGAATATCACGAGCAGTGCTCCAGAAAATGTTTCTGAAATTTATTAATGATATAAAAAATGCATAGATCAGGAGAAATAGCATTTCCAACATCTGCCCAAAAAAAAAATATTTTGTTCTTGATGTTTTTTTATTATTATTTTAGCATGTCTCATTGAAGGATAAATTAAATTTGAAGAGAAACATTTAAATTTTATTTTGTTCTTATTTCCATTTATTCTGTAATTTATTTATTTATTTCATAGAAATATTGTGTTCATATTTCAATCTACTTTCTGTAAAATCCTTCAACAAGTCTTGGAAAATGACCACTTCTTATCCAATGATGGACACATGCCGAGTATACTTAATGTTTAGTAGCGCCTTCTTAGCAGATATGTTGTATGACACTGGTATTATGTAAACTTGGTTTAATGATAAGTAATTACAGTAAAGGTATCAAGATATATCAGGTGAAAAAACAAGGATTTGCTGGATTAGCTTTTTTTCATCTATTGACTCACGCTTTATTTAAGGCACTATTGTTCATATGTGCAGGAGTAGTAATTCATTCTATAAAGGATTCTCAGGATATTCGTTTTATGGGGAATCTTACCTTTCAGATACCTCTTACTTCATCTTGTTTAATAATTTCTAATTTTGCATTTGGAGGTGGACTGTTTTAAGAAGTTCTTAAATAAGAAGATTTAAGCTTGAATCTATGAACGCATTAGACCGTAAAAAGTCGTTCTCTGCCTATACTCTGCTGAGAAAGTTGCATCCAAATACGTTTTTGCATACTCAAAAATCTGCTCGTGCGATAATAATTGTTGAAATTCCTAAGCTACCTGGCGAGGTGACTTAGCAGAAACGAATCGTGAGCAACCCGATGGTAACCGATGTAGTTTGAAACCTTGCTGCGTACCTTGCTGCTTTATCCAAGATGTCGGACCTTGAAGACTTCGATCATGTTTTCGGTATACGTGGAGAAGAGGAATTTGATAGAGTCTACCAAAGAATTCAACTGGAAGAACAGGAGAATCAGCGTAATATTGCACGACGCAGACATTGTCTTATATGGTATTATTTGCAGGACGCAAGTGTAAATGCGTTCCTCTAGCAGACGAAAATAACAAGTGATTTTATCGCTGAGAATTCTGGGTAATTTCTTGCCAATATTACAAAAACGACGACTTTCATGCATGACCAGTTAGTGGGTAGCTAATTCGATCTTTGCACTTGCTCATGGAAAGTCAGCTCACCAGTGATTGGAAGTAATTTGAGTAGAGACTAATGTATTTGCATGCGGCCCTTAGTGCTGATAATAATTGAAAGGATATATGACTCCAGTTTTCATAAGTTTTCAATTTCTTGTAAATACACTAAAGGCCTGCCCCCCCCCCATAAAATACTTAAAATTCCAGTAGAAGACATGCTGAATCAAACTACATAATTGCTATCATCAAAAGATATTGCTGTTATGGGTTGTCTAGGCACAAAATCTCTTCTATTGATCTCTACATATCCATATTATTTCCTTTTTTTTACACTTCTTTTCCAATCCCAGACTTTTTATGTGATGGTAGCTCTTTTAGGAGACTGAGTTTTAGGGTCGCATGTTTGGACGCATTAGACAGTAAAATGCCTTCTCTGCTGAGCAAGTTGTATGCTAATACGATTTTGCTTACTCAGAAATCTGTTCATGCGATAATAATTGGTTAAATTTGTAAGCTACCTGCGGAGGTAGCTTAAATGAGCAACTCAAATTAAAATCCCGAAGGGAACCGATGGTAATCGATGTACTTTGCTGCTTTATCCAACATTTATCCAAGATGTCGGACCTTGAAGACTTCGATCATGTTTCGGTATACACGGAGAAGAGGAATTTGATAGAGTCTACCAAAGAATTCAACTGGAAGAACAGGAGAATCGGCGTAATATTGCGTGTCGCAGACGTGTTTGTATACGGTATTATTTGCGGGATGCAAGCATAAATGCATTCCTCTATAGCAGACGAAAATAACGGAAGTGGTTTTATCGCTGAGAATTCTGGGTAATTCGTTGCCAATATTACGAAAACGTCGACTCTCGTGCATGACCGATAAGTCGGCCGTTAATTCGTTCTCAGCAATTGCTCACGGTGAATCAGCTCACTAGTGATTGGAAGTAATTTGAGTAGAGAGTAATGTTCTAACATACGACCCTTAGTCCCTTATCACAAGAAGAAACAGGATGTTTGAAGTGATGGTATTTTTATAACTTTTTGAGTATTGGAGTTTATAGATACATATTTTGAATAAAACAAATATGTGTAAAAAATTACTTCATACTTGCATGAAGACAAATCAAGCGTAAGGATAACTCAAGGGATTGAATTGGTAATTTGTACCTCTACTTTTTAAGTTCATAATTTTTTTATACCGTAGAGGTTATAACAATGTTAAATTATAAATTTTTCTGGTTAAAAAAACACCTCTGTAAATCTCCCGGCACAGGCATACCGAGGATTTAATTTTCTCCAGCTTCAGTGTCATTTAAATGCCATGGTACTTGTATCACAGCCGGACTCAAAGTGTTAACATCTTAGAAGAAATCAGAATTATCGAGGATGCCAAGAATATAAACATTCTCAATGAAAATATGCCTAATGAGCAAAACCCTCTACTAGACATATATAAAGATAATTCAATACTACTACAACTCCAGAAGATGAAGCATGAGGTTATATCATTAATAGTGAGTGGAGAACTTATTTCTAACTACTCACCTCATATAATTTCAAATTTCTTTGATACCGGCGGTTTCAGACAATATCTTGTCCCTCTTCAGTCATGGCTTCCACTGATGAAATTCTATGGTTGTTGATTTCTCTAAGGACAGCACCTCTTTTGCTGCCATCTTTGGTTGGGATTATAAACTTTGTAATGAAATTCAGAAGAATAAATATCGATCTATGAACTTTGATATTCTGGTGGATAAAAATTTAATTACAAAGTTTATAATCCCAACCAAAGATGGCAGCACAAGAGGTGGTGTCCTTAGAGAAATCAACAACCATAGAACTTCATCAGTGGAAGCCATGACTATAAAGCGGGGCAAGATATTGTCTGGAACTGCCAATATCAAAGAAATTTGAAATTATATGAGGTGAGTCGTTAAAAATAAGTTCTCCACTCACTATTAAGAAACATTATAGTTGAGGAAAACGATAGTATACAAGGTAAAAAAAAAATCTGTACTTAACCTTATATTTTGTTTCCTCACCTGGAAGATGTTTTTTGTTACACATCATTCTCAGCCAGAAATAGAATGAGGTGAGGTGTGAATTACTGATTCTGTCTCTTAATAAATTACCTTAGTGTTACTTTGAAAATAAGGGTAACTTTTTAAAATGTTTTAAATGAACTATAATGAAAATTAATGTTGTTAAGAGTCTGAGTTTTAGCTGACAATGGAGGCAAAGGCCTTTGAAACTGGTACCGTGAAAACACGGAGCTTTATGAGGTGAGACGAAAAACATCAGACTCCATTTATAAAAAAAAGTTACAGGAATATATAATTGTAGGCTTCCATGGGCAGCATCTTGATCCCTGTTAGGTTCGTCTTCCAGGCTTAATGGCCGTGGTCCGGTTTTCTTGAAACTCATTGTTTCGTCCACTGCTGCGCTGGACCTCATCAGGTGATAGTTGTCCATACCATTTTTTTAAAAATGTGTGTTCTCTTGATGTAATGTGTGACCAAGCCATTGTAGTCTTCTACTCTTCACTATTGCTACCTCATCTGGCTCTTTTCTTAATTCTCTATTCTTTTTTATTCTCCACCCTTCATTTTCCTAAACAGCACCAAATATTTTATTTTCAAGAGTAATAAGAGTTCTTTTTTACTTTTTTTTTTGTGAGAGTCCGGGTTTTTTGGCTGCATATAACAATGATGCTAAAATTATGATTTTGTAATAGTTAAACTTCATTGTTCTATTTAAGAGCTTAGAGCTTAAAAATATGGCAAATAACTTGTAATAGAACCTATATATATATATATATATATATTAGTAATTACTGCTCTTCTAGATTATATTATTTTTATTTTATGTTGAGTTGTTTTTGACTTACCTCATACTTTTTAACTCCCTCGCACACTCGAGTTTCTTCACTGAATTTGTGACATTCTCAATGCTGTATCACATTCACAACTGACGTCCAATGGCTTCCTCTCCTGCAGACTGACCTCCACGCCATCTGATGGCTGACCAACAAACTTCCAAATCAATCCTCTCTCCTTATCACCAAGTATTTCAAAATTCATAGTGATGTTTTTATTCTTCCAAATCAATCCCCTCTCCTTATCACCGGATATTCCAAAATTCATAGTTATGTTTTTATTCTTGCAAGAATCCCCTCTCCTTATCACTGGATATTTCAAAATTCATAGTTATGTTTTTATTCTTGCAAGAATAAAAACATAACTATGAATTTTGAAATACTGGTGATAAGGAGAGGGGATTGATTTGGAAGTTCGTCGGTCAGCTATCAGATGGCACGGAGGTCAGTCTGCAGGAGAGGAGGTCATTGGACGTCAGTTGTGAACGTGATACAGCATTGAGAATGCCACAAATCCAGTGAAGAAACTCGAGTCTGCGAGGGAGTTAAGAAGTATGAGGCGAGTCAAGAAACAACTCAACAAAATTAAAACTTGTAATAGAACATATATATATATATAAGTAATTACTGCTCTTCTAGATTAATGTTATTTTTATTGTTTAATTCGGAAAGATTTATTCATTAATTTATTTAACATAGTGGGTCTTTAAAGGTTTCAATAAGACTATGGCAACTTTTATTGGCAGTGGATAAGTGGTGTACATTGCATATTATATGTTAAATTTTATTAACATATAGCAAGATGGCATTCCTATATAATGAAATCAGTTATAATGCTGAAAATTTTTGAGTGGTAGAGCAGATTCTAATTTTGTTTTGTTTTCCATTTTTTACAGATAGCAGCAGTGATGGAGACAACAAAAAACGTTGGTCTGGTTGGTCTGTAACTCGAGGTGAAGTATTAACGAGTTTGGATCCAGTAGATTTTATGGTAATCAAGAAAGAGTCTAAACCGACCCCCAAGAGCAGTACTCGCAAAAGTACAACATCACGTGCTCGTGGCTTCTTTCCTTGTGAACGCTGTGGCAGATCTTATGTTCGTAAGGATTCTCTTCAGCGTCATCTACAATGGGAATGTGGGAAGGAACCTACTTTTCAATGTCCATTTTGCCCACAACGTTGCAAACGAAGGACTCATCAGATTCGACATATTCGTAGACAACACAGTGATATGATACAGCACCTAGATCCCAAAGATCCCACAGGCATACTGGAAATGAAGAATGATCAAGAGAATGAATAAATTACTGATACTCTTTTTATAGAGTTATTTCCTTTTCTTCTGCTTGAAAATGGAAGATGTTTCAATATAAACAAGACATTCTGATGAAATGTTTCAATATTTATATTGGAGGTCTAATCTATATCTATACATCTCGAAGCGGGAACAACGGTGCTTCCTATCATTAATAAAACTAATTTTAATTAATTTTGAGTTGTTTTTTGACTCACCTCATATTTCTTGACTTCCATGCAAACCCAGGGTTTCGTCACTGCATTTGTGACATTCCCAATGCAACACCATGATAACAATTCTCAATGCAGTGACGAAACTCTGGGTTTGCATGGAAGTCAAGAAATATGAGGTGAGTCAAAAAACAACTAAAAATTAATTAAAATAAACCTCATAGTATTATTTCCTACTACATAACTTAATAAAACTAATTTGTTACACTTATTTCCCTGCAATCAGCCTCGGTGATCTAGAAGTTAATTTCCTTGTCTCTGGTTCCGAGTTTCGTGGATTCAAACCTGGCCAAGGTTAATGGATTTTTTAGTATGGAAGTATCCAAATGACAAGTCCTCCAGGAGGGACTTCAAGCTGTGGAATCTGAAGTTTGAAGATTTTCGGGCTTGTGAAAGAATCTCAAGCCTAAATTGGAGCCTCTGGACAAAATTTAATCAGCATTTTCTATCCAAGTAATATCTTACTTTCCTACTAGATATCTCTTTGAGGCAATGTACTAACATCATGTCACTCACTGACATATGTAAGGAAATAAGTGTGACTAGATTAGCTTGCATAAAAAGCTCTTTCTAGATAGTACCTTTGTCCCCATATGGGAAAGTTATTTCACTACAGATATCAGCAAGTGACATTTGGTTAGCATATTGCCCCAAAAAGTACATCTAGTAGGCCGATTAAATTTTGCTCAGAAGCTCCAAATTAGGCTTGAGGTTTTTTGCGAGCCCTAAAATCTTAAAACTTGTTCCGTGGTTTAAAGTCCCTCCTGGAGGACTTGTGCCTTGAATTTTACTATCCTAAAAAATTCTATGGACCCTGGCCTGGTTTGAACTTGCAACCCTCTGGACCAGAGACTATAATGTTTTAATTACTATAGTATTAAAAGTAATAATGATTAAATTAGTATATAAGGAATTAACTTAACCCTTAGACCATCAAGGCCGATTATAGAGGAGGTAATATTCTATAAAAAAAGAAGAGCTGCAACCATGCTTCATAAATGTAATATCTTCTGAGCTTTTTTATTATTATTTTATTAACATATTCAATTATTGCGTAGTACTACATGTTTGAGTTTTCTTGTAACATTACTTTAAATAAACAACTTACATTTCAATGTTTTTATTTACACTTTGTCACTCGAAATGATGGACAATTATTATTTTGAAAAGAAAAATTAATGCCTGAACCAGGATTTGAACCCGAGATGCCTAGCTTTGTAGCTAGTGTGCTACCAACTACACTATCCAGGGCTTTCGATGCAACCCATTATTTTTTTTTTCTTTATGTATAATATCGTTCTAGGCAGATAGCCATGGCTATGTGTATTGAACGATAAGAGACATCAATGCAAGTATTAATATATATAAATAGAACATCAAAATATTAAGCCTTACTGCCGTAAAAATTGTGTAAAATTCTCATTATTTTTTTTTTTATTTTTATTTAGCCTGGTGGAGTTAAGGCCATGTGGCCTTCTCTTCCACTCACCAGAACAAGCATATGTTACATATGAATACAAAAAAAATACAATAATAGTCATATAAAACAGGACAAACATATGTTATGAATACAAAAAAATTACAATAGTAGTCATATTAGACAGGACAATTAATTTGTCTTCTAGAATTAGAAGGCATTGGTAGCGATAGCTATCTACCTTGGAATGTTAAGAAATTTGTATATGAAGAAAGAAAAATTAATGGTTGCATCGGAAGTCCTTGATAGTTAAATGACAGCACACAAGCATACAAAGCTAGAGGTCTTGGGTTCAAATCCCGGTTCAAGTGTTAATTTTTTAAAAAAATAATAAACTACTTATAGATGATAATAGTCTGGCAAGGATTGCGATTTCTATTATATTTTATGTCTATTTTCTTTAAAGTAGATCTTAATTTGGCGATATTTTAGTCCATTTAGAATAATCTGTCCTGTGATCGAGAGTCCAAATTAGTTGTAGATCTTATGATTTTGATAATATGCATATTTACAGTGTTCTTAGATTTAATTTATCAACGTATGGAATTTTTATGTATACATTATGTATATATTAGTCTATAAAGGCAGAATAGGATTGGGGTGTTTCAGAACTATGGCCTGTGATATCAAGTCTACATTGCCAAGTACTTAAATTTTTATCACAGTATACCTAGTTCAGTAGTGTAACTTGGTTCAACTATTGTGCTGCAAATGAAGAAGGAAGTACTGCATAGTCAAGCTAGGCAGATTATATACAATGTGTTTTAGTTTTGTGAAGAAAAAATGTTAAATTCATTTTGCCTATCATGCTCTACTTTTCATGTTTAGCAGGCTGTATAATCAAATTCTAGCTTTTTGTTTTCCTGTTTGCTACACTAGCGACACCCTTCTATCCTATTCCGACCTTTGTAGACTATAATGTATGATTATATTGATAGGATAGTATTGACAGTATGTAGATTTTACTCAAGTTTTGTAAAGATCTACTGATTTACTGGAGAAAGCTATGATCTTCTACTATGGCTACTTTGGCAAGAACTGATGATTAATCATTGTATGTAGATGTTGGCATTCAAAAGAATAAACCCAATTAGAAATAAAATAGTGATAATAGTAGTACAATAGGATGTTCAAATGTAGGATTTTTAATGTCATATAAAAATAAAAGGGATATTACTAACAAAACTATTATGACTAGAATATTAAAACCTTCTCAAGCACAAAAACTCACACAGACTAAAAATATGTAACACTATTGCACTACTCCACATATTGTATATGGATGTGAAATTATGATGATGATGATGATGATGACATGGGCTTAAAAATGAATTAATCCTGTATCATGGTATCAAAGATGAAATTCATGAGAGCAGATAAATACACATGGCAATGTTATAAAACAAAACAGGAATGTCATCAGAACAGAAGTTGAATGCATTCATTGAAAAATACAAACTTACAAATGGAGACTACACATTGGAAGAATGACTAGACAAAGAGAGCCCAATTTAATGTTAAAAAAAACCACCCAATTCGGAAATGAAGCCAAGGTCGACCACTTGAAGGAGTACTGAGTGGATCATGAGACCGGAACAGGCCACTAGGGCTTTATATTTGACTCCTTGATGATAATGGCATAGATGTTAGTTTTACTATTATGCAGGACATTTTGTTTTAAGCAATAACTAAAATTAGGAATATTGTAGTGTATACTATATTTTTATTCTATCAATCGTGTAAGTTATTTTCTAAGAGATTCAATGGAAATATACACTTCACCTCTTATTTAGTTTTCTCACGTTTAAGGATTTAATTGCGAGGTTTGTCTGGCTACCACCATAGGAACACTTACGTAAATTTTAGCTGAGAGTAGCAAAGATATTTGCCAAAACACCCAGGTGAGAAAACAAAATATTTAAATGAATGTATATTTCTGATTTAATCTCTTAATAAATTATTTCAAAGTGCTACTTATTTTCAATTTTGAGAACTTTTTTCTTACGGTATAAGCTCTTCCCAATAAATCATCCATGAAATACTCCAATAAATGTCAAAAGTCTATGTACAATGTTTCATCTTTTTTTACCAAAATTTTCAGAGTAGAAGATACTTACACTATTATAAAATAAGACCATAATTCAGAAGATACTAGTTTATAAACCATAATTCTTTTCTTGATTTTTCTAATACTACCACCTCTATAAATATTGGAACCTTTTACACAACACAGTGATATCGGTGATATGATTTAATTTTTTCTGATTTCTTTTTTTATAGGTACGTATGATATGTTTGCTGTAGTTTTAAAAGTTCAGAGCAATTGTAAGATTCTTGTCACAGTTTATTTGAATGTACAGTACTTTAAATTACAGAACAGTACATTGACCTCTAATAACATGATAGTATTTTACTAACACTTACTTTGTTTATTTTTACATAGAGGCAATTATTTTCAATTTACTGTGTGTTATGTCTAAAAAGATTTTTTTTGCAGAAATTTTAATTCTAATGTCTATTTTTTTTTCAAATCTGGTAACGACTTAAAAGAGAGAATAGTTGAAGCTAAATGTACTTGACTTTATTTCACTTTCATTAACGAACCTGAAAACAAATGAAATGTAATCTAAGATGAGACAATTTCAACAGTTCAGAGAATTTTTTTTTAATGTGGAAAAATTTTAAGAATTCTTACTTAAAGGATTGCGGTTCTGGTACTTAGCGGAAATGACTCTAATTGTAAACTTATTACACTGCGAAGATTCATTTAAAAGTTGAAATATTTTTGCATTTATTATTGATGTACACTCATCTCTGTACACAAGCACATTAACTTTTATAACATGGTCTGCCAAAGTGGTGTGTAAAATTTGAAGATAAACCATATTTGTGTAATCGATCCACTTACTGTAGAACCCAAAGAATGAAAAGTGCAGTTGGTAGCATTGGAACAAACACTCACTCACATATTAATTGAGTTCTGTTTAATATTAATATTTAATTTTAGGAAGTTATATTTTGAGGTTATTTTAATTATATTATTTTTGGTCTGGACATCTTACCTCAATATTAATGTTGATTTGTTCTTGGACATGTTTCAAAACAATTCTCTGTTTTATCTTCAGCTTTCCCAGACTGGTTTTATTTATGTTGCATTATGTTGCACCACCTGGATGTCGATGTCAGCTCCATCCTGTGGTTGGCCAAAGAACCTCCAAACAAGGTCACCCTCCATCGGAATATCAAAATTCATAACTCTGTTTCTGTTCTTCTGAATATAAATTTTTTCCCAAATAGTCAGCTCGTTTGTATTTTCTAACTGTTTTAATAATTTAGTGTCTGAATTTATATTATGTTTTTCAGACCAAACATGAGCAGCAACTGCAGATTTTTCAATTTCTCCATTTTTAATATTTCTTATGTGTTCTTTGGTTCTAATTTTTAGGTTCTTTTTGTTTTCCCTATATATATCTTTTCACAACCCATGCATTCAATTTGATATATTCCTGACTTTTTATTTTTATCAGTTTTTTCATTTTTGTTGGTTTTTATTAGTTTATTTAAACTGTAGTTATTTTTGGTGCTAATTTAATATTAAACTTCTCAAATATATTTTGAAATTTATTATGTACCCAGGGGTGATATGTGAATTTCCTATATTTTTTCATAGGTGGTTCTTCTTTTTCAAGATTACTTCTGTTTATCATTTTTGTTTTTTATACTTTTCTATCCTTTTTTGTACCATTTTTTCATCAAACCCATTTTCTCTTGCTACTTTGATTATGTGTTTTTTCTCATGTTTAAAATCTTCTTCGTTTAAGGGTAAGTTTACCAATCTATGAGTTAAACTATTAAATGCTGCTAATTTATGTCCGATGGATTGAACCCTGTTGATTTTATAAAATTTTCCGTATGAGTTTCTTTCCTATGAATCCTGAATTCAAATTTTTCTTTTTTCTTCGTTTCTGACCAATTTAAGATCCAAAAAAGGTATTTGTTTATTGTCTTCTATTTCTTTGGTGAATTTAATGTTTGTACTCTGTAAATTAATAGTTTTAGGGAATCTTCTACATGTTTTTCTTTAACAATACAAATTATATCATCAACATATCTACTCCAAAATTTAAACATTGTGGGATGTGCTTTAGTGATTTTACATTCAAAATCGCTCATAAATAAATTTGCCAGAAAAGGTGATAATGGGTTTCCCATTGAGAGCCCTGATTTTTGTCTATAGAAACTCCCATTGAATGTAAAAAACATTTGATCAATGCATAACGCAGTTAATTTCAAATAATCTTCTTTGATCTCTCTGTCTATGTTGTTTTTTCTTAACCAATTGTTCAATATCTCCAAAGTTTTTTGTTTCGGTACATTTGTGAATAGTGAAACTACATCAAACGAAACCAACCTATCTGTGGGTTCAATTTCCACTTTTTCTAATTTCTTAACTAATTCCAATGAATTTTCAATCTGCAGACTTTCAAAATTATTAATTCTTTTAAATTGATTATTCAGCCATTTCGAAATTTGGATCACCAACCTACAAAATTTCGAAATGGCTGAATAATCAATTTAAAAGAATTAATAATTTTGAAAGTCTGCAGATTGAAAATTCATTGGAATTAGTTAAGAAATTAGAAAAAGTGGAAATTGAACCCACAGATAGGTTGGTTTCGTTTGATGTAGTTTCACTATTCACAAATGTACCGAAACAAAAACTTTGGAGATATTGAACAATTGGTTAAGAAAAAACAACATAGACAGAGAGATCAAAGAAGATTATTTGAAATTAACTGCGTTATGCATTGATCAAATGTTTTTTACATTCAATGGGAGTTTCTATAGACAAAAATCAGGGCTCTCAATGGGAAACCCATTATCACCTTTTCTGGCAAATTTATTTATGAGCGATTTTGAATGTAAAATCACTAAAGCACATCCCACAATGTTTAAATTTTGGAGTAGATATGTTGATGATATAATTTGTATTGTTAAAGAAAAACATGTAGAAGATTCCCTAAAACTATTAAATTTACAGAGTACAAACATTAAATTCACCAAAGAAATAGAAGACAATAAACAAATACCTTTTTGGATCTTAAATTGGTCAGAAACGAAGAAAAAGAAAAATTGAATTCAGGATTCATAGGAAAGAAACTCATACGGAAAATTTTATAAAATCAACAGGGTTCAATCCAATCGGACTAAATTAGCAGCATTTAATAGTTTAACTCATAGATTGGTAAACTTACCCTTAAACGAAGAAGATTTTAAACATGAGAAAAAACACATAATCAAAGTAGCAAGAGAAAATGGGTTTGATGAAAAAATGGTACAAAAAGGATAGAAAAGTATAAAAAACAAAAAATGATAAACAGAAGTAATCTTGAAAAAGAAGAACCACCTATGAAAAAATATAGGAAATTCACATATCACCCCTGGGTACATAATAAATTTCAAAATATATTTGAGAAGTTTAATATTAAATTAGCACCAAAAAATAACTACAGTTTAAATAAACTAATAAAAACCAACAAAATGAAAAACTGATAAAAAAAAAAGTCAGGAATATATCAAATTGAATGCATGGGTTGTGAAAGATATATATAGGGAAAACAAAAAGAAACCTAAAATTAGAACCAAAGAACACATAAGAAATATTAAAAATGGAGAAATTGAAAAATCTGCAGTTGCTGCTCATGTTTGGTCTGAAAAACATAATATAAATTCAGACACTAAATTATTAAAACAGTTAGAAAATACAAACGAGCTGACTATTTGGGAAAAATTTATATTCAGAAGAACAGAAACAGAGTTATGAATTTTGATATTCCGATGGAGGGTGACCTTGTTTGGAGGTTCTTTGGCCAACCACAGGATGGAGCTGACATCGACATCCAGGTGGTGCAACATAATGCAACATAAATAAAACCAGTCTGGGAAAGCTGAAGATAAAACAGAGAATTGTTTTGAAACATGTCCAAGAACAAATCAACATTAATATTGAGGTAAGATGTCCAGACCAAAAATAATATAACTGTTTAATATTAATAATGTTTTAATTGTAATCAATGGTAAAGAGAAAACATTTTTGCCTGAACCGGGAATCGAATCTCAAACTTTCAGTTTTCCATGCTGACGCTCTGACCACTGAGCTAATTCAGGCTACATTCCCATCCAAGCACAAATTCTCTCTTGGTTCCACGTTCAATGCAATGAATCATCATTCACAAATACACAATGAATGGCTTCTACATTAAGAAGACATGAAGGGACTCATTCATTGTGTATTTGTGAATGATGATTCATTGCATTGAATGTGGGACCAAGAGAGTAAGGTAAAGGGAGGATTTGTGCTTGGGTGGGAATGTAGCCTGAATTTGCTCAGTGGTCAGAGTGTCAGCACAGAAAGCTGAAGGTTCAGGTTTTGATTCCCGGTTCAGGCAAAAGTTTTTCTCTTTACCATTGATTACAATAATTTAGTTGTTAATTAATTTGCTTATTTCTATCATAGTAATAGCTTTAGCTTCTCAATATTAATTTAATAAATGTTTTAATTTCCTATTGTAAGTAGAATCTGAAATCATATTTAGTTGAACTTTCAGGACACATTTTTGTGATAGTTACACTCAAATTAATATAAGGTGACTTTTTTATTGTTCACAGAATCTAAACATTCATATTTTCGTGTAAATGGTCAACCTTTGTTTTTACAGCTTATTTTTTTTCACTTTGATAGATGAACTTGTATTGTTAAATAATAGGAGTTAGAATATTCACGACTCGACTCACATTTGTAGATTTCTTGAAGACCCAGGTTTCAACATGTTAAGCATCATTATCAATTCTTTCTAACTGTTGGATTGGCAGTTGGTGATCCTGTAGGTTAATTTATGCTCCCTCAGTTGGCTGGCCGATGAACTTCCAAATCAGTTTTTTTTCTCTAGGAATTTCAGAATTAATTATTTTCTTTCTATTTTTGTGGATATAAATTTTCTCCCAAATTGTGAGTTCCTTAGATTTATCTGTTTCAGTAATTTGGCTTTTGTTTCAATTGCAAATCTGCAATATCTGCACATGCATGGTCAGAAAAACACAGAAGAAATTTTCTCATGGAATTTCAGTCAGTTGGGACCAGTGCTGGCCCAGCATCATGAGAAATAACTAGCGGCTTGAGGTTCTTTCATGAGCCCAAAAATATTCTGACTCAACAATTTTAAGTCCTCATGGAGGGGCCCAGTATTGCCTAGAAGGGTCAATAATAAATGTCCTGCAATCATATTGGCTGCAAGTCGGACTGCTAAAGACTTGTCCCTTGGATTTTTCCATCTTAAAAGACACAGACATATATGTAATCAGCACATTTACATTTAATTATCAGGCCTGATAGACTAGGGATTAAGTTTCTTGCCTCTGGTTCTGAGAGTCACGGGTTCAAACTTGGCTGGAGTCCCCTGAATTTTTCCATTGTAAAAAATTCATGGATCCCAGCCAGGTTTAAACCTGCAACCCTTGAGACCAGAGACAAGGAACTTAATTCCTAGACCATCGAGATTGATAACTAAATGTTAAGTGGACTGATTACGTATATGTTTGTGTCAAAATTCTCTTTGTCAGCTGATTGATTCATTTTCACTCGAAGCTCTTCATTTTGATTTGTATAACACAACAATACATTACTGCAACCTAAAAATGAATCCACTGTGTAAGTGTATATTTGAGGCATTGCGGATATTAGGGGCGAATTATCTCAGAGAACCACTATAGTTTAAATACGAGTAAGTAAGTCGAGTTTGCCCTTAATATCTGCAATGCCTCATATGTATCATACATAAAGAGAATAAAACATTACAAATTTGACAAGAGAATTGGTAAAGATTCTTTGATATGTTCAACTATTAACGGATTAGGAGCAATATACTGCATTTTTGCAGGTTCAGTGTGGGGTAGGAATATAGAGGGTAAACAAAAAATATAGGGAGAAACTTCAGGAAATGATTCCTAACATGAAAAGGAACAAACAATTTTCATTAATATTTAAAGGAAGTGACACTATGAGGTTTACTTTAATTAATAAATACAGTTAGATTTAATACCTCACCTCATAAATGTAGATTTCTTGAAGACTGGTTCTGATACTTCTTTATATCATCTTCAGCTCTTACTGTTGAATTGGTGTTTGGCAGTCCTGTAGATTGCTTCCAGCTCCCTCAGTTAGGTTACTGATGAACTTCCAAATTAATCTTTTTCCCCAGAAATTTCAAAATTCATGATTTTCCTTTTATTTTAATAGATGTGAATTTTTTTCCGTTCCCTCTATTTTTCTGGATGTGAATTTTCTCCCAAACATCCAGAAAAATAAAAGAAAAAATCATGAACTTTTAAAAATTCCCGGGGAAAAGGATTTAATTTGGAAGTTCATCATTCAGCCAACAGAGGGAGCAGGAAGCAACCCACAGGATCACCAACCACCAATTCAACAGTTACATAGAGCTGAAGGTGATACAAAGAAGTATCAAAACTAGTCTTTGGGAAATCTACAATTATGAGATGAGATGTTAAACCTAATTCTATTAATTAGGAACAAACAAGTTTACGTCAACATATGTCCAAAAATGGATGGTGAGGGATTATTGGCGATCACTTGTTTGGACTATTTGTTTTCCCACAATGCCAGACATATCAGGAATTCCTGCAGAGCACTTTATCTTTTGTTGGAGAATGTGCCTCTCACGAAACGGCAGGGAATGTGGCTGATGAACAACTTGCCCACTTCCACATGCATATTTGTGCACATTTCTACATCTTCCCCGGAAGATTTTTAGGACATGGAGACCCTTGTGCCTGGACAGCTTGATGACTGGACTTAAGCCACCTTGATTTTTACTTGTGGGGACATCTGAAAAGTATTGTGTATTCTGAGCAATTTCCTAATGCACATCCCTTGAACAGCATGTCTGAGTAGCCTGTGAGAATATTTGGTGAGAGCCTGGTGTATTCAAAAGAGTGAGACAATCTATGATGTGACATATGAATGCTTGCATTAAATCCATGTGAAATGTCTTTTGTAGTATAATATAATGATTCATTACTAATTGCTTTCTTACAGACTCACTGTTCATTCCAGATATATATGTTGATACGAACTTGTTTGTTTCTTTTCATGCCAGAAAACATCTTCTGAAGTTTACCCCCATATTTTTTATTAACCATGTACTGTTCTTCTAAAAACAATATATTTGTTGAATTTTTCTTTGTATTTACACATTTTTAATCATTTTTTGTTATAATGTAATTTTTGTTTAAGTTGTGATTTTACCAATCTTTAAAGCAAGGGTTCTCAAACTTTTGGTTTGAGCATTCAGCCTTGATAAATGAAATTAATAACATAAGTAAAATATAATTTGAATGAAGGAGTTATATCTAAATTTTCTATGATACTTTACTGTTTAAGTGTTTTGATTGTTACTACTACATTAATTATGGGAGTTCTGAGTAGTACTGTTATTATTTCTCATCACATTTTTTTTCTCTGAGAAGTTCTTTATGAAAACTTAATGTTATGGAATGTTAATTTTATTGAAAATTAATTTGTATTACATTATCATGAATATAGTGTTGATTAAGGTGCAAATACTCTTTCAAAATCAAAATTTTACGGAAGGATGAAAAAACTATTTATTCCACTATTTGGTATTTTAATATATTGTGCTTTTATAAGGACTTCTTTTTTATTTTTTATTGTGGCACAATGTTGGACTGGCTTTTATGAATTTCACAGGCAGTGAAAGTTTGGGTATCACCTTGTAAGATAGGGAGGGATTCATGAGCTGAGGGCTCACGAATCGTTGAGAATGCAGAAAAATTTCCATGTGCATCTATACTTCCATTCTGGAAAAATTGGTTCTCAGACCTTATACCCGAGAAAAGTCTCAAGTGGGATTATTCATACTTTCGGATATAGTATTAGAAGATGCTAGAGTTATATAAGTCAGTTGTGTCCAAAATATGGATGGATAAACATACACTTAGTGTGAAGAGAAAAAAAATGTTTTAAGTGAAACCATAAGCGAGTGTAAAGAACTGAGTGATAAAATAAATTGTAAAGGAAGAGACTTTATTATTATCAGTAAATTGTGTGAAATCAATGATTTATTGTGAAATAATAAAGCAAATATGGAAATTCTGTATAAACATCTATGAAATTAATTTAAAGAAATTCCATCTGATTACTATGCTTCACTAGGCATGACAGCATATTACGTTTTATAAACAATACTCTCTAAAATAAAGCTATTATTATTATTATTATTATTATTATTATTATTATTATTAAATACAGTTTTTTGTGTTATAAAGTCTGATTTTGTGGGATACAAAATTTGCACCTTAAACAATGTCAAAGAGCTTATTTATATCGTACATTTTGTAAAAGGGAAATTATTATTTCATCAACAAAAACTATTAACAAAGTAGATATGAAACTTTTATTAGACAATATTTTTTGTCTAATAATCATTATTAATGAGTGTATTCTTTTAAAATAATGTTACACAAAACAAAGAGGTCAACTCATCATTGGGCTGTGGCAGTGCATGCAATCATCAAAGTGGTAACTGCTGGAATAAATTGTCAGCTCACCTATCAGAGAGAATATTGCTTGTTACAGAAGGTTACAGATTGAAAGCCTCTGCTAGTTGTTTGCCATTATAAGATACTCTGTCCAATGCCAAGCTAAAATTAAAATTAAAATTTCTGAAATTCCAAATTTATTAATTAGATTTGAAGTATTTTTAAATATCACTGATGAATGATAATTTAAAATTAAATATATAAAACTGTGTAATTCAAAATAAATGTATAATATTTTTACAAATATTTTGTAAAAAGAGTATAATTTTTCATTTATTAATTCCATATAATGTCATATTATGGTATTACAAATGTGATGGTACAGTGTTGACAGTGCATTGTTTTATGAAGTTAAGTTACATATCAATAATTATAAGATTTACATTACTGGATGTCTTCTTCATCTTTTCTCATTTTCCCTGTTAGGAGATCAAGCCTAGATGAAAGCCTCCACCTCGATCATTCAGCATCTTTCTCTTTCATTCCAATCTATTCTTCTTCTTTCAACATCCTTCATAACTTGTTCTTCCTACCTATATCTCCGCCGACCTCTTGGTCTCTTCCGTCATATTTTATATTCTAGTGCCTGAGGAAACCAGATGTAACAATTAAGTCTCATAGACTATTGGATTTTTATAAGAAAAATCACTATGAGGTTTAATTTCAGATTTAAATTAAAATTCTTTATACCTCACCTCATATCCAGTCTTCTAATTATACCGGTTCAAAACCTATCTTCAGTAATATTTCAACTGATGTTATGTTGTTCAGGAGAACTTCAGTCGAAATATTACTGAAGATGAAATCACATAGGTTTTGAAACTTGTATTAGAAGACTGGATAAGAGGTGAGTTATACAGAAATTTTAATTTAAATCTCATATACTGTGTTGGGCAGGACATATGGCACGAATGGGGAATGAGAGAAAGGTATTGGAAGTTCTTGTAGAAAAACCAGATGGAAAAAGCCCAGTAGGTAGGCCAAGAATGAGGTGGGGAGAATAACATTCAACAATGATTTGAGGAAGGTGAATTATACATACGGGATGGTTGGGAAACATTAGCCCAGGATAGAGATCTTAAGGCCATGCAAGCATGAAACTCCGAGTGGTAATACCAATAAATGAGTTAGTTAGTGCCTGTCTTAGCAACTTCCAAGTATCCATCCATTTTAAACCTTGAACCTCCAAGTTTAACAATGCCTGTGATTTAGTTAGTGCCTGTCTTAGCAACTTCTGAATATCCATCCTTTTTAATAGCCATACCACTTTATTCTATTATTTTCTATTTCATTCTGTACTGTATTTTAATTCTAGGTTTCACATATCAATTAATAACTGAGTTACAATTTAATACCTCACCTCATAATTATAGATTTCTCAAAGACCTGTTTCGATACTTCTGCATATCATCTTCAGCTCTATCTAACTGTTGAATTGGTGGTTAGCTATCTTGTAAGTTGCTTCCTCTTCCCTCATTATGTTGACCAATGAACTTCCAAATCAAATACTTTTCCCTGGGAATTTCAAAATTCATACTTTATCATTGTATTTCTGTAGATCCAAAAAATATTAATTAAACTTCATCATCATCATCTGCATTCATGGATTAGGTCTGTTGACCCGTTCCGACTTCAGCCCGTCTCTTTCTAGGTCTGTACACATCTCGGGTGCCTTTAGGTTTGTATTTTGTTATTTGTCTTGAATATCTATCTTCATTCATTCTGTCTATGTGTTGCTTCCATTTTTGTCTATATGTATCTATTTTATCAGTTATTGCAAATATTTCAAGTTCCTGTCTTATTTCTGTGTTCTTGATTCTGTCTTCCTTAGTGCACCCTTTAACAGATCTCAAAAATTTCATTTCTGCCGCCGTTATCCTACTTAGATCCTGTATTTTATGTATCCAGGCTTCTGAACCATAGAGCAGTACCGGTACTGCTAACGTTTTATAAAATTTCAATTGGGTCTCTCTTGTTGTTTTGTTATTTAGTGATCATTTTATCGTACCACATATTCCCTGGAATTTTGCTAGTTTATTAGTTATATCATTATCATAATTAAATTAAATGTCACATCCTAGATAATTGAGATGGTTCACCTGTTCTATGATTTTGTTTCCTATTACTATTTTGGATCTGATTTGTTTTTTCCCTTGGAATGCCATTACCTTAGTTTTTTCTATGGATATTTTGAGATTATATTGTTCACATATATTATGTAGTTTAAAAATATTCCTTTGAAGTTCGTGTTCCATATTTGCTATTATTACTATTATTGCTATTAAACTTTATGAGATTAATTAAATATTAATACCTCATAGTGTTACTTCCTACTAAGTTTAAGCTATATGAACACTCATTCATATAAAATTCATCGGAGAACATATTGTTTAAACAACTCACCTCATAGGATTCATGCTTCCATGATATCGCGATTTCAAACATCGTCATGTTCATCATCAGCCATAACTCCGACTGACGAAATTTGGAAGCATGAATCCTATGAGGTGAGTTGTTTAAACAATATGTTCTCCGATGAATTTTAATGATTATACCTCATAATGTTTACTTCCCAACATTAATTAAATATAACACTCATTCATATATTTCTTTTTTACTTAGGAATTTATCCACAATACAGTGGTTTTTTGTCACCCTCAAGAAATTTATCTTCTCCAGTTGTAGCGGTCCTGAACATCCTCATCTATATTCCCAATTCACTCATACTTCTTCTCACACCATCCGTCCAACCTTCTTTAGGTCTTCCCTTTCTTCTTTTCCCATCTATTCTCCACTCCAAGATTTTGTTAGGGATTCTATGAGATGTCATTCTCTTGAGATGTCCATACCATCTTTAATCATCTCTCCTCAATTATCTGTAATATATTTCTTTCAACTTTCATTCATATTCAGGGAATTATTAAATTTAATATTCGCATTAGAATTTTTATAAAAAATTATAAATTATTTGAGAGAGCAATAAATTGAAGTAGTAGGAATACTATTATTTAAATATATAGAAGTAATGTAATTTGTTATAATGAATAATATATGTTCTTGATGCTTCTAACTCAGACACCCAGTGCAATGCGTCTAGAAAGCAATAAATTATGTAAATGTAGTTGAATGGGAGGTAACAGGCTAAATAATGATAATTCCATCCTTTTTTTAAGAAGTTGGTAGGCATTACATTTAATTTACTTAATACTTGCATTATTAGTAATTATACAATGTGTAGATGGTATTAGTTTGAATTGAAGATTGTGTCTAGATAATATAGCACAGATATTTATTTAGTAGAGTAAAAGTTTTATTTCTTACAAATTTGTTATTTATGATAGTAATCAATGTTTTACATCTTGTGTAAAATATTCTATTCTGTAGTATAATAACAAATATTGTCTGCTCACGTCTTTATCATGCCGTGGATATAGAACAGTAGTTTTCAAACTCTTTTGTTTATGAGTTTAATTTTGATTACATCATGTAGGAGTTCATGATGGACAAATAGGAGCCAGGACATGTTTTTCTATTTTCCAAAACGAATAATTATATATAACATATTAAATAATTATAAATATTTATAAAATTAATTTGAATTAAATGAAGTCGTATTCAATCCACAATAAGGCTCAATGTAAATGAAAATTCTGTACAAAAAGACCAAGCATTAAAAATACTTCTAACTTCATCCCATCACTTTTTCATAATAGTCTTGTCATTTATTTCATTTCGTTTCATCTGCTTATATGATGGTGAAGACACCTGGTCAGCTGGCATCCTCAAATATCTCAGATATTCATTAATAGGGACTTCATCTCATCTCATCCTTCAACCTGGTATTATGCCAGACACGAGTAGAAGGTTTACTTTACTTAAAGAATAATTTGCAACAGGATTCTTTGTATAAATAATGCAAAAATTTTCATATATTATTTTTGGTCTGGACATCTTACCTCAATATTAATGTTGATTTGTTCTTGGACATGTTTCAAAACAATTCTGTTTTATCGTCAGCTTTCCCAGACGATAAAACAGAATATTGTTTTGAAACATGTCCAAGAACAAATCAACATTAATATTGAGGTAAGATGTCCAGACCAAAAATAATATAATTAAAATAACCTCAAAATATAACTTCCTAAAATTAAATATTAAAAATGTTCATGTTTAAAAATAACACAACAGCATATAAAGAGTACAGAAAAAGAACCAGTGATGTAACTTTTTTTATCAGAATGGGGATTGAGGTATCAGATTCTCCATGGAAAGCACTATCGTTTATAAGTGTGAAATAGTAAAAGATACAGTTTAGTTATGGATTTATTTACCTCCGAAGGTTGGGAAACAGATAAGAAATATGTGTGTTGTACAACTAAAAATATGTTTTCTAGGTTTCAAGAAAAAAGTGACTTATTTTTTTCCCTGTACAATAAAAGTTTATTGCTGCTTTTGGTGATATTTATTTTAAAATTCCAAAGCAAATTTCATATTTTCTAATATAACAAGTTTCCATATTGCAATTTACACTACATATTTCAAAGTTTCCAAAAATACTTTGAATTTTTTTTTCAAATTATACATTTTAATTAATTAAATAAAAATAAAACTTACAGTTTATGAATTTTCATCAAGTAAACACCAACTCAATTGATTATAAATTTTTAGTTAATTTTGTTTCCAATTATCTGAAGAATAAATTGTCTATTTTTAAAAACAATGGATACTATTAATGTGGTATACTCTTCCATAATTATCTCATTTGTGAGTTGCTACAGCAAAATACTATTATTTGATGTTTTTATTATTAATTTCATACATCTCAATAAATCATATTTGAAGAAAAAAATTATATGCTCAGACTGGGGTCTGAACCCAGTCTGAATATATATAATTTTTATCTTCGAATATAAAATACTATTAGTTTATTAGTGTATATTATGATTATCTTGATTACTCAATTTTAATGTGGCTGCAATTATGAATACATTAGAAGTTTCAAAGAATAGTATTAATTATTTTTATTTTCCCTTTTTTTTATATCATCACATGAAGATGCTTTAACATAAGGTCATATCAGGTCTTCATTTTAATGATACTATGAAATAATGAAATTCCAATGCAGCATTTGCTTTATGACTGAGGAAAACCAGGAAAAAATCAGCCAGGTTTGAACCTGGATCTTCTGAATATAAGTCTCACATACTAATCTTTGAGCCAACTCTCTAAATACTTTTTCCCTTAAATGTTAATTTTATGATATAGCAAATAAAGACTTTGGTTTTTTATTAAAATGGATTACATATATATGTAAAACCTAATGTTTTCAAATACCGGTACCAAATTTGTTTCTTATTCCGGTTCACAGGAAGGATATTGAGAACTGCTGTTCTGTAGTCTAACGACTTTGACTTTGTCCAGATATGCCCTGTTTCTCTGCTATTAAAACTTTTTCATAAGAATTGCTAAAAATTAAAATAATGTATCCAAAGATTATTTTGATAGTTTCTCAGAAATTTCTATTCTTGCTGGCAAAGATGTATCATATTTCTCAATTTTGTATAGAGTCTAAGATTATTGAAATAATGGCTGAGGGGGAAAAAAAAAGTGAAATCTTGGTATTTCTACATCAAAAAAATTAAATGTGATAATATATAAATCACTCCTAAGTTTTCTCAAAAAATGTTAAACTAAAAATATATAAAACTGTGATTACACCAATTAAATTATATGGATGTGAAACATGGTATCTTACTTCAAAGAGGAGAAAAAATTATGAGTAGTATTGAGAATAAAATGCTTTGGACCTTTTTTATCGAAAAAATGAAGTCACATAAATGGAGAAAACTACATTACAATGAGCTACATGATCTTTATGGGAAGCTGAATTTAATAAGAACAGTTGAGTCTCATAGATTGGGAAGAGTATAACATGAGATAAATGTGGAATGAAAAGAGGAGGTGGAAACTTCCTGTGCGAAAACCAGAAGGAAAGCACCCAATTGGAAGACCAAGAATGAACATTAGCCTTGATTTGAGGGAGGTGTATTATAGAAATAATGAGAAATTGTTAGCTCAGGATAGAAATGGTCTGCTTGGCCATGAATCTTCAGATTCCAAAGTGCAATGAGTGATTGAATATAAAAATCACGGTACTTAAATTTGGTCATAAAAAATTCTGCAATCAAATTATTTGCAGTTAAATATTCAGTTCAAATTCTTGTCACACATTTTGCTAATTTAAGATGAACAGTTTCATTAACTTGCAGCATTGGAACAGGACATATTTGTTTATATTTGTTGTATATTTGTACAAATTCTAGAAATTGTTTGTGCTCATTTTAATTCTCTACTGTATATTTGCCTTTAGATTTCTTGTCTAGAATTACTCCTTGAAATGCCTTTCTACTTAGTCATCATTTTTCCACCTGCTACAAATAGGGTAAAAAATGAATTTTATTTACAGATTATATAATATGCACAAATCACTTCTGATATGGGTTTTATATACTACAATTGATTTAAGATTAAAGTGTAATTTTTGTGTTAAATATGCTATTACACTGTACTTACAAGAAAGCTCATAATAAAATGACACTTGTCATTATATATTTTTATTTATTATTCCAGCACAATTTATTTATTAAATAATGTTTATTTTGTATTTGCATGTATTGTTATATAAAATATCATGAAGAATCTGGGAGCATAAGAGAACAACTCCTTCAAATCTTGTGGCTTGATATTAAGGAAAATCTTTGTACCTGAGCAAGAATTTGGACAACAAATATTTGTGTTTATACGCTGGTACTTCAAAAGAGTTACTTGTTACTTCGTGTCAAATATCATCTGCAAATGTTAACATCTGCTGGCCAACAGATTTCTGCCAATATTCATCTGTAAAACCGGAGCTCCTATACTGTGATAAAAAATAAATAATTTTGTTTTGTTTTCTTGCCAAATAGACTACTAACCTTTTGTTGCTAATGTTCATAATGATTCCATTTTCATTCATGCATACCTAACATATAAGTTTAAAATATGCTTCTAACATTTCTCTTTCAGAAATGTTGAAAAATGTTTTTTCCTCTCCGTTAATTTCTACTGTGTGGGTGACTCAAATGCTTTTATCTGAATGAACTTGTTCATATTATACAGTATATATATATATATATATATATATGTGATTAAGAAAGGTTTTTTGGGTTTTCTACGTCAAGGATTCAAGGTTGGCCTCTGGCTACTGATTCTGACGTTTTTTGACATGATCCCACATGCCATTACCAAGGATGATAGGTTCGAGTTACTGGTATAGGCTTTATATACTATCAGAAATATATATCTGACACGCTATTGGACAGTGGCGTATAATCCATCTGCTTTTCGTTAATTGCACTGCATTTTCATAGCGGTAGTTTGGAATCTGTACACCCATCCAAGGATTGACTACATTCAATGTTGCCCTAAACTGTGGTATTCTTGATATCTTCTACATTGTTTTGGGAGTGACATGGTAGGCAGCAAGAGCCATTTTCCATGTGGTCATCATCCCAGGTGTTCATGGAGTGTGGTCTTTTTTAATTTCTGATGGTATATAAGACCTATACCAATAACTCAAACGTATTGTTCCTTAATAATGGCACGTGAGATCATGTCGAAATGTCAGAATCAGTGCCAGAGGCCAATCTTGAATCTTTCACACGGAAAATCCAAGAAACGTTTCTTAATCATAGTTATAACTGTAGTAATCTACAATGTAACATATATATATCATTTTAAAAAGTTTACATCTAAGAGCTGATTATCTCTTAATTATAAGAATTGTTATAAACTAAGAGATATAAAAGTCATTGGTCTGATAGTTGATGCAAGCAGCACCATAAGAAAACATTTTGCCTTGATCTGCAAAACATTTAAATTATCAACTATTATCAAATATGCGGCTCTTAGAAGCATTAAGTAGGTCATTTCAAATTCTACGACACCATCTTTATTCAAAAAATTAATACAAAGAAATATTGGCATTCTTTCAGTTTTAGATACTTAGATATAGAAAGTTATTATCGTTTGTATTTTTATTTTTATTGTTTTGGATCTTATTTGTTGTACAAAATTAATTTTATGTTTACTCTATGTCTAAAGGCAAACTCCAATTGGAGTCAGATTTGTGTTAAATAATAATAGAAATGTTAAATCTTGTAACTAATTAAGTAATATAACTTACATTTCACAAGAATGACAAGATGTCAGTAGTTAAGTTTATAAAATAAATTTAATTGAAGACAGGTCTGCCAAGTGTCACCATATACATGTTATTTTTATTTTACAAATGAGGTATATGTCAATCTTTTTTAGATTAATCCACTACCTTCCTTCCCAAAGTTTTTGATGCCAAGTCCTTATTTTGAACAAATGTCACATTTTGATGTTATATTTAAAAATGTTACATTGTTGACATTGTTTGAAATGGTGCACATAATTATTACTAGAGTGAACTATAAAAAAATCTGATATGTGCTTTGCAATCATCATTTTGTTCCTGGCGCCATTTTTAATGTAATGTAAGAAAGACAATGTTTTAAGATGTGGTATGAGGGGAAATGTTATGAACAGAAATTTGATGAGAGAGCTAAGTATGTCACTGACAACAATAAAAGTAAATCTGCAAATCAACTAACTTATCTGTCGATCTCATGAACATCATCTCACTGGCTGTGATTATTAATATCATCATCAATATCAAAATATCATTTTTATGTAGTATAAACAATTTTATAATATGATATTGTATTAATTAATTTTTTTATTTTGTTCCAGATCATCTGTGAATTAAATAAATTATCTCTACTGTGAATTGATAGTTCATCATGTGAAAACCAGAGGAATGTAACTCTATTTTATTAACTTTGGAGAAAGAAGAAAAAAAGTGTTAACAGTGGTTTTTAAACATTTCACTGGCTTTACTTAATTGTAGTTTCAATAGAATAGTAAAAGCTTTATTTGATAAAGCTTTTATTACACTATTGAAATGTTTAAAAAATAGTTGTAAAACACTTTCTTTCTTCTCTACTGTAAAATCAGTAAAATGGAGTTAAATTCCTATGCTTCTCACACAACAAATTATTGCTTGGTTTTTTAATAACACATTATTTTGTATATAGAATATTTTGTTTATCAAAAAACATTTTATTACTTTGAGGAACTTACGGTGATGGAATTTAAACACTTTATGAAATTTGCATGATTAGTATTTTATTTTGAATGCGGTATTAATTACATTTTATATATCTATACAAACATGTATACAGTATTAATATAAATTAATAACACATCATTCTAGATAATATTTCCCTTCTGCTTTCTTTTCTGTTTCTAATATTCTTTCATGAGCTTTCAAACAATTCAGTTTTGTAGTAAATGGGGAAAGTTGTACATTTCTTATGCATCTATTTATTTCTAAATTATGGTCCCTCTCTTAATGCAGTTACTATACCTTAATCCTTGATTTTGTAAAGCTAGACATAATATGGAGATTACAGTTTATGTAATGCCTTTATATAAAGATCTTAATTCTTATTAATAGTTTCTTCAACTATTATGATCAAATTATCTTCCTTTATGTAGCAGTCCTGAAATCTCTTCCTAGGTCATCCCAATATTCTTTTATCATTTGGTTGGTATTTTAAAATTGCTTAAAATATGTTTATTAACCATATATAAGTTTAAAATTTAATTTCATCACATGTATATGATACACTGTAGAGTTTAGAATTTAAAACTGTGTGAACTTTTTAAACTTCAGCCCATTGGTTAACATGTGCTATTGAGGTTGGGTTTTTGGTAATTTTACTACAGCTGACTTTTTTAAAAGTTCAATATTAAATTATGTCTGTATATAAACATTGTTTTCTGGTAGCTTGAGATTCAAGCAGAAGAATAATAGTCAAGTAAGCGAGAAACACTTTTTTATGGAATTTTTTATTGATTTGTTTTAAATAACATTGGTAAAATTATTTCTTTCCATGAACACTAAATAGTAACTTCAATGTAGTTTTTTTTTAATCCTGAAATCAAATGATCAATGAAAATATCTCTCAGGCATTTATTTATTTAATAAATTGATTTAGTGTTTATTTCTTATGTAAAAGAACATGTTAGGGCATACAATAGAAATTTATTTCAATGTTAATATTATTCATTTTTAAACATCTTAATGATGGACAAATTATATTTGAAAAGAAAAATATACGCCTAGACTGGGGTTTGAACCCAGGACCTTTGACTTTCTGTGTCAATGCTCTTCCATCTGAGCCATCTAGACCTCCAATCTAAACGCGTATTTTTCTCTTAGACATAGTTAATTCCCTAACCCCAAATGCTACGAGCCGTTGCTACGATTTTTGCAAATGGCGGCTTCTTTATTAAGAAGACATTTTATTGGGAATTTAAACATTACTTATAAAGCCAGTAGTGCTTCTTTCAATGTTAATATTATTTGTTTTTAAACATCTTAATGATGGACAAATTATATTTGAAAAGAAAAATATACACCTAGACTGGGGTTTGAACCCAGGACCTTTGACTTTCTATGTCAATGCTCTTCCATCTGAGCCACCAGTCTAGGTGTATATTTTTCTTTTCGAATATAATTTGTCCATCATTAAGATGTTTAAAAACGAATAATATTAACATTGAAAGAAGCACTACTGGCTTTATAAGTAATGTTTAAATTCCCAATAAAAAGTCTTCTTAATAAACGAAGCTGCCATTTGCAAAAATCGTAGCAATGGCTCGTAACATTTGGGGTTAGGGAATTAACTATGTGTAAGAGAAAAATACACGGTTAGATTGGAGGCCTAGGTGGCTCAGATGGAAGAGCATTGACATAGAAAGTCAAAGGTCCTGGGTTCAAACCCCAGTCTAGGCGTATATTTTTCTTTTCAAATAGAAATTTATTTATTTATTTATTATCCATCAGAACATCAAATATGTTTTAGGATTTGTCTACATTGTCATACCTAAATTTAACAGATATAAACATTAATCTGAACACAAAGTAATTACAATTATTAAAATAAAATTATGTTATTAATATTTTTTACAACATTAAATCAAATTTATATGCATCACTAAAAAGTAATATTAAAACAAATCACTGAATAGTCATTTTGAGATCTTTCCACTTGTGGAATTGCTGGCAGATGCATTGTTGTCTCTCCTCCAAACTACAAAAATTTATAAAATTTGTTAATATGCTTCAAGATACAAATGTAAATGTTCGCAAAATAGATTTTAGAAATTTTTTCATAATTATATAAACAAAGTATCTTGTACATAAAACATGAAGTCTGCTTTTATCTCTTGAGGGAACATGGTCTCATCATCTAATGAATTAAATTATATCTTCATGCTGTAATCGTAAATATTAGAAATTCCAATATTGGGTAAATAAATCAATATTTTAAGAGAAAAATGTTTGCCTAGACCGAGACACGAACCCGGGACCTTTGGCTTGCCGGGCCAAATGCTCTACCAACTGAGCTACCGAGGCGAGTACGATCTAGACACAAATTTTTCTCTTATATACATTGTAATTCATTCTTGCCAAATGCTTTTGAAACCATTGATTCTATCTTTGCAGATGGCAGCTTCTTAATTAAGAAGACATTTATTGGGAATTTAACATTACTTTTTAAAGCTAGTAAGGCAAAGATAGAAGCAATGGTTTCAAAAGCATTTGGCAAGAGGGAATTACAACGTATATAAGAGAAAAATTTGCGTCTAGATTGTAACTCGCCTCGGCAGCTCAGTTGGTAGAGCATTTGGCCCGGCAAGCCAAAGGTCCTGGGTTCTTGTCTCGGTCTAGGCGAAAATTTTTCTCTTCGAATATAATTTATCTTTCAGTGAGAAATGTTAAACCAATAATAAAAACATAAATAAATCAATAGTTTATATATTTGATACAATTTTAATATTTTGGTTTCTAAATGATTAATGAAATTATTTTGTAGATTGCGATTAGTTAGAACATTTTTAATTACTCTCAATAACGATTTAAATCTAGATGTCGAATTGCAAAGAAAAAATTATAATGCGTTAATGTTTTATTTGATGCACTTTAACAACTCATGTTATAAGTGTTGCAATTCAAATCTGGATGTGAACATTCTGACAAGATGTTCTCAAAGGACATTTCCTAGCTAGAACATCAAATAAATTGTTACGTTAAGTAGGGGACTATTTTACTTGTAATTACTTTCTTTGTATTTTTTGGTAATGTCTTCAGGTGAAAGGTTATGGAGAAAGCTTCTACAGTAATTTTAATTATATGATTCCTCTTTTAGTTCTTTAAACTGTACTGCAAATTGTAACAAATTCCATCTACTGCAAAGGTAATGCTTTAATACATGTATATACTTTAGTGTTTGTATTAAATCTTGCAACACATCATATAGGCTTTTATTTCTTTGATTATCTGCAAAAAATAATGTTGCGTTATATATAGAAAAAAATTATTTTTCTTATTTAGCATTAGTGGAAATGCTTTTTTTAAATTTTTGATAGAAAACTATATTTCTTTGGTTTAAACATATCTTTTCAGATAATTTTAATACTGCTGTTCCTTATATTTAAATTAATATTGGGAAGTAAACATTATGAGGTTATATCATTAATAGTGAGTGGAGAACATATTTTTAACCACTCACCTCATATAATTTCAAATTTCTTTGATACTGGCTGTTTCAGACAATATCTTGTCCCTCTTCAGTCATGGCTTCCACTGATGAAATTCAAAGAAATTTGAAATTTATATGAGGTGAGTCATTTAAAATATGTTCTCCACTCATTATTACTGCTACTCCTTGTTCCTAAAATGTTACTGGGTTTCATAATTCTGCAAAAGTTCAGACATTAAGAAGATATACTTATTATATGTCTTTAAGCATTGTGTTTAGAAGTATATGTAATTGAACTATAATTTAATAATAATAATAATAATAATAATTATTATTATTATTATTATTATTATTATTATTATTATTACTTAATATTGAGTTTGTATTTTTTTTAACATTCTTACCTCATACGCTTGTTTAGTTGGACATATGTTTCAGGGCTGTTGCCCCATCTTTAGCTTTGCACAAACATATGTCCGACTAAACAAGCATACGAGGTAAGAATGTTAAAAAAATACAAACTCATTATTAAATTAAACCTCATAATGTTACTTCCTAATGATTTTAAAATTATTATTACTTATTTAATCTGGCAGAGTTAAGAAAATAAGGCCTTCTCTTCTCTTGAATAAAATTATATATATATATATATAGAAAAAAATACATAAGATCATAATGTAGCATAAACATTTATACAAATTAAACTAAAATTAAAATGATTCAAGTCGATATTATTAGAGAAGCAAAAAATTAGAAACATCCGATGAAAACACCAATTACATAAGAAAGAGATTTAAATTTGTTTAAAGGAAGTTAATCCCAACAGTTCCTATCTCTTGTAGTAAGGAGTTTTAGACTCTAACAGTAAGATATGGTATAATAATTAGAATATTGGTAAATTGAGTAGCATTTCTTTTTAAATTATGGAAGTGGCTGAATAATAGTTGGAATTTCCATTTGGTTCCTTCATTTATAGAGTAGTACCCTTAAATTTGTATTCTGTTATACATTTTAGAGTTCTGTGGCAACTGTTATTTCTTCATTTATATTTACTGTTTTTTTTGGGGGGGTGAGAAAGTATGCAAGAATTCAAATGATAACTTAGTAAAGGTTACTTTTAGTGTATAACTTATTGTATATATTAAAATATGATAAATTCAAAATAAAGCTAAGTTCAAAATATTTGATCCTGTGTATATCACTATAAGTATTATCTAATTACAATTGACTATAAAAGATTAAAATTAAAAAACCTTTATATCAAAAATTTTGTAAGCATTTCCACTAATATTTGTTATTAAAACAGAATATGTAGGATTTTTATTAATATTCATCTATTTTCTCAATGTTACAGGGAACAGTTCTCCTCTTTCAAGAAGTTTTCGGGATTGGGAGGCATGGTCAGCTGCGCATCCATCAATACCTGCTTTGATTTTTGGGGGAATGTCCCATTCAGCCTCAATGTTAGTGTCTTCACGTGGGAGTGAAAGTCCTAAAAGCTTTGTCTGCCCTCGCTGTGGCCGGGGTTACAAACTGAAAAGTTCGCTCAGGAATCATGAGAAATGGGAATGTGGTATGGAACCACAATTTCAATGTCCATTTTGTCCGTATCGTGCCAAACAAAAAATGCATGTTGCCCGACACATAGAGAGAATGCATAAGGAAAAGATTGGTTTGATCCAGTAGATGATTGTTTTATTGTGTGGAATAATTTTTGCAAAGTTATTTTATACTAGTAAGTTTTATTTAATATTTTTAAGTTATATACAGGGAATCCAGTTAAAGAAGCTCTGAAGTTCGCAGGAGCTGGTCTTTACCAACCAATGTATTGGTTAAATGTACACTCGTATTCACACCACTGTTACAGGCAGAATTGCATTCTATCTTCGATGGGTGAATAAGAAGTGAAAATTTATGGCCCAGATATAATGAATGCTGTGTGATTTATATTTATGGAGTAGATTCTATACAAAAAACCATGAAGATGTCCTGCAAGAACTTCAGTCAGAATCAGTTACCAGTACCCATTATATAAATAATTGCAAAACTCATGTACAGCATTTGATGGTTTAGAGCTATACTGTTTGAAATTAATTTATTTTAGAATTCTTGTTACGAGGTTGAGTGAATGTCCCATGCTCATGGGCATTGTGAGAATAAAACAGGAATTTCATATTTTTTATTACTAATGCCATTAATAATTGAAATATCAAATTCCTGTATTATTCTCAATAGAAAACAGAAATTTACCATTTTTTAATTACTAATCTCATTAGTAATTGAAATATCAAATTCCTGTTTTATTCTCAGTGCTTGCGAACAAGGAACATTCACTTACTTAAGCTCATAACAAAGATTCCAAAAAAATGGATTAAGTTCAATATGGTTCTATATATTGATAGATCAATGGACAGAATTCCAAAAGTCTTATTTCACTACTAACCACATGGAAAGAGATCTTCAGGCCATTCAAAGAAGTGATGGATTGAAAATCCAACCTCGAGATTGTAACAGATCATTAAGCCTTATATTTATACAGAAAATGATGATGATACATAAGAAAATCTAAATGCCATGAATATGCTGCATTAAACTCTATAATTACTGAAGAACATGTGAAACTGACTAATTTCATATGATGATGCCAACAGTGTTTTGCAGTAAAAGGATGTTTTTCAGCACTTGAATCTTTGGTAAGTACAAATTATCAATGATCAGTTAGGTTAATACTAAGCAGCTAAAGCTATTACTATGATCAAAAGAAGGAATTAATATACACAGCTAAGCTATTGTGGAATTCCATCGTGTCTTTTTAATGTAGAAGTGGTCCAACTTGTATTGAGATGATGGTTCATGACATGGATGAGGGATTAGGAGAAATATTGAAGAGGAGAATTTGTTACTTATTTTAGGAATACAGGAGAATTTGTGCTTGAATGGAAAAGAAGTCTGAATTAACTAGATCATTAGCATGTAAAGCTGAAGGTTCATATTACATTTTTTTTTTCTTTCTCGCAAATTATCAAACTATAATTTAAGCATTGTTAACAGTCTAAATTCATCGGAGAACATTTGAAAACTTACCTCATAAATTTTGTGCTTTTCATGAAATTGCAGTTTCAAGCGTTGTCATGACCATCCTCAGTCACAACTCTGACTTAATTTAATATATTATAACAGTTGTTAGAGATACCAATGTGAGCTTCAGGATAACCATAAACTTCTGTGTGTACTTCACTGGATTCCCTATATTTTGAATTTCAGATCAGACCTCATATTTATGATATGTTGTACAAACCTATTTATTGAAGATTATTTTATAACATAGGTGCATAACTCTTTAAATATATTATAAAAATACTGGAATCTGAACAATGAGGAGTTCAGGAAAATTCAAATAAAAGCAAGGAAGATTCACATAATTTTGTACCGATAAAACAAAGGTAATGTTTTAAAATATTATATTTTATTTTTAGATACATTAAGTATAATTATTGTTTTCGTATTTACTATAGATGGAATTAAAAAAAGTTATACTAAATATGTGGCTTTCCAAAATATATAGGCTTGCTTATATACAGATCAATATCTGGGCTTCAAACTAACAAATAATGTTTACTATTGAATTAGTGGATTTGAAAAAAAAATGAGTAGAATCTAAGTTAAGAATTTCAGGAGAACTAAAGACAAAGAGATCTCTTATTAATAAGTACAATATCAGCATATTGGATAATGATCACATGGGCTGATCCCAACAAAAAGATAATTTTTTCTCTATACTTAATGTAAATTGTTAATTCAGTTTATTCATACCACTTGGCTGGTTGGTTATAGTACCTGCAAGACATGTCAAGACCATATATTTTAGAGAGAGAACTTGATGGTAATGATTATATACAACAAAAGTCAGAAATGTTCATGTTTTTATTATTATTTTAAGTGAAGTTTTATAGCAGACCTTTAATTAAATTATGTTGTGCCAATTATTTTAATGATATCTTAAATCCCAGTGCATTAGTTAAAACACTTGTAAATTTACATAAAATACATATATGATACAATTACAAATTGATATTAATCTTAGAACAATGTTTCAATATATTAAACATTTTTGTCATATTCCAATATTAAGCATACTAATTCCAGTGACTAATTTTAATATGTATGGATATTCAATGCCTTTTTACAATATTTTTATTAAAAATTTAACATTTCTCGCTGAAGGACAAATTATATTTGAAGAGAAATATATATACATTATAGACCATGAAGTAAATATGGGAAATGTAGTAAAAAGCCGGTCTAAACGATATTGTTCACTTTGGATGGGCAATGATGGTAATACTAATTTGCCTGTCTAACACTAACTGCCCATTTTATCATAAGTAATTCCACGAGTGATTTCCAAATTATCGATAAATTCATGAAGTGAGGAGTGAATTTATCTAGATAATTTGGAAATCAAGAGTGGCATTTGTTAGGACTATTTAATGAATAAAATTAAGCTGTTTACTCATAAATCATTATTTAAATATAGTTATTTTAAAATATTTATATATTTACTGTAAACGGCGATGTTTGAAAACAAATGAGAAACAATTTTTATGCTTAATTTGTTCATCATGCAACCAGATCATATTATTTATTGCTAAAGGATCACAATATTGTAAGAATGCACCTTAGTGGAAAAATTTATAACCAACATTATAGGTTATTAATTAATTTCTGATGTCCTATGATGTAAATATGTCAATTATATTTTTCTGGAACGTAAATTCCTGAGAAATAATATGTTTAAGAAAGTGCAAACAGTGGTTTCTTTTTTTTTTTGTGGTATAATCAATTGCTACAAATGTTTTTATATTATATCCCACAAGCACTATCTGCTAACGTTTGTGCACTATATATACAATATGGTAGCCACATGCAGTTACTGCAAAATACATCAGTGGGCAAGTTAAGATGATAAAATGGGCAAGTTATTGCCCATCCAAAGTGAACAATGTCATTAATGACCAGCCTTTTACAACATTTCCCATATTTACTTTATTGTCCTAACATATAAGCTAATACTCTTGCCACTGAGCTATCCTAGGCCTCTAAATGCAAATATCAGGAATTGAAATGTTTAAGAGAGAAATTTTTATTTAGTTTGGATGCCTTGGATATCTCAGTGGCAAGAGTATTAGCATAAAAAGCTAAATGTCCTGGGTTCGATCCCAGTCTAGGCATTTATTTTTCTCTTCAAATGTAATTAAATGCCTTGTTAGTCTACACTATTAAATTGCCATTTTGATTAATTTTTAAGTCAAAATAATTTTTTTATAATTTTTATATTTCTGACAAATTAAAAAGGCCTATTGCATTAAAGGAAAAAGTAATCAGTATTGGCTGTGATTTACAATAATCTTATATGAATGAAAATTTTACTAGTATAAAAAGAACCAATTTTCTAAAACATAATTATCTAGTAGATAATCATTAAAAATGTATAAACAATAAATTTGAATATTAAGATTGAATGTATTCTTGTAACTTATATTTTAGGAAAGAGAGCTATTATGATAGACTTTGATTTTAGAGTACAAAATAACTTTTTCAACTTCATATGTCAAAAATTTGTATTTTCAATACTTCCAAGTTTTTTGTCCATTGTCAAGGCAACATTATGGTTGTATTTTTTATTTCAATACCATATTTTTATTCTCTGGATTTTGGAACCATTTTCTATGTGCATGAACAATTTTTAATTTCTATATATTTCTATTTTAAAATAGTTGGCAGTAGAAAACTATAAAAACTGGCATTCCATAGGATTCTTACATAATGTCTATCTACAATGGCATAACAGCCCAGAATTGGGCCTTGCCTTTGTTGGAGTGACTAGACAAAAGTTAATGTATTAATAAATGATTTAGAGGAAATGTTTTAACATCTCACCTCACAAAATTGTGTGTCTTCATGATACCGGTTTCAAAAGTATAGTATTACTTCCATCTTCAGTCAAATTCCAACCATTGAAATTTTGTCGTTATCATCTTCTGAACTGCCATCTGGTGTAGATTTTATGAACTTGGAAATTAAATTATTCTCGTTGGGGATATCAAAATTCATTGCTTTATATTTATTCTTCTGAATGTGTATCTTTTCCTAAATTGTTAATTCCATAGGTTTCTCCAAATGTTTCAGAAGTTTAGTGTCTTTTCCGATTTTATGATTTTCTAGTAAGCTATGGGCTGCAATTGCCGATTTTTCAATTTCACCATTTTTAATATCTCTATATAATGTTAGAAATTCATACAAAAGAACACTTTAGAAATATTAAATGGTGAAATTGAAAAATCGGCTCATAGCTTACTAGAAAATCATAAAATCGGAAAAGACACTATACTTTTGAAACATTTGGAGAAACCTTTGGAATTAACAATTTGGGAAAAGACATACATTCAGAAGAATAAATATAAAGCAATGAATTTCGATATCCCCAATGAGAATAATTTAATCTCCAAGCTCATAAAATCTACACCAGATGGCAGTTCAGAAGATGATGTTAACGACGAAATTTCAACAGTTGGAATTTGACTGAAAATGGAAGTAATGCTATACTTTTGAAACCGGTATCGTGAAGACATGCAACTTTGTGAGGTGAGATGTTAAAACATTTTCTCTAACTGATTTATTAATAAAAGTTAATGTAGTTATTCTTATTTTTTAAATATGTCATGAATGATATGCGGTCAACATACCGATCCAATGAGACATCTAGCAGGCAACCAATGTATTACTAGGATGAAGAAGGTCAGTAAATTTTGCTTAGAGGCCTCTTTATCCAGGCTTATGGATCTTTTACGAGCCTGAAAATCTTCAGACTCAGGACCAATGGCTTTAAGTCCCTCCTGGAGGACTTGTTCATTGGATTTTTCCATCCTAAAAAAATCCAATGAATCCCGACTAGGCTTGAATCTGCGATCCTCAGGACCAGACGCAAGGAACATAACCACAAGTCCACTCTCACATAATGCATTGGTGCCAAAATCCGTTATTTATTTTGAAAATAATCCTAGAGTTCTGAAGAGAGTTTTAGTCTACTTTTCTAAAGACTGATAGATCTTTATCAGTAATGTAGAAACTTATATTTCATCTGCAACTCTCTTTAAAACTTTTCACTTATTTTCTTAAATAAATAATGAGTTTAAAATTCTACATTCTAGACACTCAAGGAGCATGATTGTTTCGGAGATTTTAATTAAATATTCTATATCATTTTGGGTAATGGCATTGTGCCTTAATCTTCGATGAAATTACATGTTCAGATTAAAAAATGAACAAATGATTAGTTTATAAAAATTATTTAACTAATTGTTTCCAAATTGATTTATTATTTACATATTTTGTTTAATGTCTTTTTGAATTTCTAACTTGGGATATTGTAATTGTACCTTGTTTATAAAGTTAAATTTAGCTTAATCGTGTAATTTTTACAACCAGAAGCCATAAGCTGCCTTACATAATTGAAGATATTGTGTACAATTTCAGGCAACATTAATTATTTGTATAGGTTTTAATAACCTCATATACAATGGAAATAGGATTTGATCTCATACTTCATTTAAAAAATATTAAATTTATGTCAAAATCTCATTCCATTTATTATTGTCCACATATCATTTGAAATATGCGTAGCTTTATTCAGGTATTTTGTTATGTATTATACAATTATTTATATTCGTAGCCCATCTGATATTTTGCATATATTGGTAGCACCATTTCCTGCCTCATTTTAATGGGAATATTGACATTAATTGTGGAAGGATTTTTTTTTTTTTTTTTTGCATCTTAATATAGGGCAATTCAAAAATGTCTCCAAGATTTTATACAGTATTGCACGCTGGTTATTGTCTAATTTTGGATAGGATGAAGGACTCTGGAAATTTTGTTTCATATTTTCCAACAACAACCACCACACTTCCATCATGAGGTTTGCAGCTATCTGAAAAATAAGTGCCACAATGCTTTGCATTGGTGTGATCGTGATAAGTGGCTAGTGTTGCGGCCTCCATGTTCATCAGACCTGTCTTTTTGTGACTTTTTATTGTAAAGTGCATTAAAGATGCCTTTTTTATACAATCCTTGTCTGTTAACTCGAAATATTTGGAGACAAGTATCAGGGACAGCATTTAACGCTAACGATGAAACCATGTTATGTTGGGTGTGAGAGGAAGTAGAATCTCGTATTGATGTCTGCCATGTTACCCAAGGTGAACACATTGAACATCTGTAGGAGACAAACCAAACTTCGTTTGAACTTTTATAGGAAAAAATAAACCAAACTTTACTGTTTCTGTTGATACTTAGTGCATCTATTTAGATTTAGTAGTTTGGATGTAACAACATAAATTCTGGAAAATTTATCTAAAGGAGCTTTCATTGTGTCATTATTTTAAGCATATATGCAACCGTTTTTGTAAGTGGGCACTGGTTTTTTAGTAAGGAATAGTACTATGACGTAATCATAACATTTGAGTTGTATTAAGAAAGTATTGGATAATAATTATTATCAATTTATCTTACATTAATTGAATTAAAAACAATTATGTAATTAGTTTTGATTTAATCCCTTAGGGTTATAGCATTTTATTTCCCACTCATGCAAAATCCACCGTTTAAGTGGGGGATGTATGGAGAGCTTATGTCCACATGGCCATGAACCTATGGTTTGATAGTGCCAGTGAATTAGTTATAAGAGATAATGACTTTATTCTTCTTCTTTTAGTTGATGACAACAGTACACCATCTTGTGGGGTACTTATACATATTGGCTAAACTGTAAGGAGTTCAATTGCTCTTACTACAGTGTGTTTGGTGAGAATACAAATAGCTATGACACAGATATGGTATTAAATAATAAATTGAGTTGGTGTTTACTTGATGAGAGCATATAACAGAAATTTAGAAAATTCAAACTATGCTAACCACCTATTCCAATTTAATCATTGTTTCGATCCAAATTTTGAAATTTTACATATTTGTGATAAAGGTAAGAAGTTAGATCTTTTGGAGGCTGTAGAAATTAATAAGTTTAAAAGTAGTAAAAAACTGTTAAATTCTCAACTTGATTTGAATGAATCCCCTTTGTTAAATTAAAAATTTAAATAAATATTGTCGTATTGTTGCTTAGATCAGTTGGAACACAATTCATAATTTGTTAACATGTCTGAAGAAGGTACAGTGTACCGAAACAGCTGTCACTGAATTATATGATAAATATGAAAATCAAATAAAACTACGTTTTATTTTTATTTAATTAATAGATATGGTATTGTCGCATGCTACTGGGGAGTCGTTCTCACATTATTTTCTCGTAATAAGCACGGCAGATGTTCATGTAAAATCTCACAATAACTTTATTCAATTCACATAATGTTTCAATGACACTTTACATACAACTTGCTTCGATAATTAATTTTGTTTCACACTTTATTTTCCACACAAGTATTTCCAGTCTCTAATGATTTCACTTGCCACAGTTACTTCTGATCACAGTTCAGTGCTTCACAACTGACTGACTCCCACCCTGGCAACGGTTTATGTAACCCCAAGGAAGGAAATTTCTCGTCATCTGGTCGAGATTATTTTAGTATAGAAGTTTCGTTAGTCGTAGCCTCTGGAAAGGAGGAGTAGTTGCATACAGAACCTTTTGGAATGGAAGTCTATGTGCATCGATCATATGTGCAAGTCTTTCAACTTGCGAGTCAAGGACTCAAGAATGTATTTCCACCAATGTGAGATCACTACCCTTGCCGTCACCTGCAAAATTCAAAAGCTGCTATTATTGTGTGTCACAGTATGTGGCAGTGTGTTCACCCAATGAAATGGGGCATCGTAAACCATACATTGATGAGCCTGGCTCCAATCACCAACATGGAGTGAGCCAAGCAGTTTGGCACTGTGAACATAGCATGCCACAATAAGGGCAGTTCTCCATTACTGCATTGCCAAATGCCAATCATTAGATAACAATATGATTATAAAACACTGGAGGCCTTTTTTAATTACCCTACATTTTTTAATTGTCATTGTAATGAATATCATAAGAATAAATTGGAAAGTACAAATGCATTTCAAGTGCCAGAATCTAATGAATCATAACATCATAATGAGTTTTAAGCTTTTTGTATATTTAAGAGTTTCTTATCCGTATATTACAATTTTTTTTATTGTTACACATATATTTATATTCTCTGATATCAAAAGTTAAGACAAAATGTACAATATTTGAAGATAAAGGATCGCTGCTGAAAGAGAAAAAGAAGAGTAAGAAATAATATTTTAATGACAGCGTGTTATTAAGGGAAATAGAGATAAAAATTGAACAAGTAATGTAGAAATTTTGACATAAGAGTGTATAGATTATTAAATATGATTGATATTGAAAAATAGAAAATATCTCTCTTCCTGATTCAAGAAGTTTTAAATTTACCTCCTATTGCAGCAGATCTAAAATCTTATGTTGCCAAAACTTAACAAGTTTTTTATTATATGATGGTAAACCAGATGGTTTTTCCAATCACCTTAATTATATTTTTTTTTGAGGTTTGATATAATGTGGATTGTAGTTTAGGAACAGTGAGTGTACCTTTGTGATAATTGGTACATTTTATTTAAAAATGCTCTTAATCAGCTTAGGTGATTTTGCATTTCAAAAAATGTTGTGAAAGTGCTGATGAATTTTGCCCAGGGGGCTCTAATTTTCAGCTTGAGGTTTTTTTACATTTTGTATATCTACAACAGAGGACCCATGGAACTGACATGTTAACTAAAAAAATCCTCTCAAGGGATATACAAAATATTATAGAAATACATTTTGGTTTATTCAACTTTGCTTATGTACTGAATTAGTCTAGTTAGTCTGTATTTATACATCCCCACTTGGTGACATTGGTGCTCCCTAGCAGGAGTTTAACCAAATGTAATTTAGTTGTGCATACTTTCCTACTGATGTCAGTAAGTGATGTGGTTAGCACATTACATCAAAAAAACATCTAGTAGATATCCTAGATATTAAATTTATCACTTCTCACCAAAAGACAAAATTTATTTGAAGAGAAAAATATACGCCTGAATCGGGAATCCGATATCTCTGTCCATAACCAGAGACATCGGGTTCAAATCCCCAATTCAGGAATATATTTCTCTTAGTTATTTTAGGAATTCACACTATGAGGTATATTCATTTAGGTAGAATTTTTTATCACTCACTCATATTGTTCTTCTTATTTGACTATAAACTATGTTCCAAAACTAGTTTATAGTCAAATAAGAAGAACAATATGAGGTAAGTGATAAAAAATTCTACCTAAATATATTTCTCTCTTCAAATAAAATTTGTCTTTTGGCAAGAAGTGATAAATTTAAACATTCAGTACCAGGCACTGAGCAGGGCATTTAAACCCACAGGCCAGCCATTTAAATACACCAGCTACCCTTTTCGTGGCACTTCAGAAAATGGACCATTATTCACAAACTATTAGTCCTAGAAAATTCAAATTTTGTACATACCTAAAGGAGATATCCTAGTAGGATTTGATGGTGAAATAACTTGGGTGATTGACATCACATGGTATGGTGTATCAATTTCAGGAAGTGGAAGTTCGTCTTCACTTTCACTTTGTGAATCTTCTAATTCAGGAATCAGTTCATCACCTGAATCATCATTATACAAAATATTCACTAATTCTTCTTCAGTAAGATATTTTTCTTTCGCCATGGTTTCACTCATGCACAAACAGCAGCGCGATAACAAGAAAATATACGACTCCATTGGAGCCTGGAGGCAAGTTTGGGTGATCGAATTCCATGTGTTGTTTGTTTTAAAAATAAATGGGGATTCACCAAGGTTAAATGTGTCAAACGGGAATAGAAAATGTACATTTACATGCCATCTATGATCTCCAAGACATACTAAGCCAACACAATATTTAGGCGCCAAATATAAACGCGGTTTGTTCGTGCCCGCTCTAAAACGAGTTAACTAATTGACGGCCACATACACGATAGTCTCTTTAAACGCCTTAACTGGTTTATGGTACTGAATGTGTTAACACATTTTATCTAAGATAAAAAATAAGCTTCACTGGATGTATGTAATGTTAATTCCCAATAAAGTCTTCTTGTTAAAGAAGCCACAGACGGCGTGTAGAATGAAAAGTTCATAGCCTCGGCTCACGGGAATTCATATAAAAGAAGAGAATTAATATTCATGTGAATTGGGAGCCTGATAGCTTAGTGGTCAGAGCATTGGTGTACAAATCCCAATTCAGACATATATTTTTCTTTTCAAATAAACTCTAGTAGACAACTAAAGTATTACTTGGATAGGAAAGGCCGATTAAATTTTGGTCAGACGCACTTAATTTAAGCTTGAAGTTATTTTACGAGCTTGAGAATTTTCAGACTCAGAACCCAGGGCTTAAAATCCCTCTAGAGGACTTATATCTGGGATTTTTATTTCTAAAAAAGTCTATCAATCCAGACTGGGTTTGAACCTGCAACCCTTGGGACCAGAGGCAAGGAATTTAATCTTTAGGCCACTGAGACCAACACATACTGAATTCATGGACATTGGCAGAATTCATCTTCCAAACTGAATGGTTAAAACCTAACCAGAATAATTCAGTTAGTAAATAATTTAAAACCTCAAAATAAGATAAGTATTGATACCTATAAGTGTTTGATCATAAGATACATTGTTTTGTTTTGGGATCTATTGAGACTCAATAGATACATAAATGAAAATTCACTAATTAATTTCTTATTTTGTTCTAAGCTTTTGACACTGGGAAAATAGGGTTATTTATTCATATTTGTAGTGCCAATGTTTATACATTTGATATGTAATTTAATACTCTCTCCATAATACCCCTTAGCGGATATTACATATATTTGTACAAATCTGAATGGGTATGAGCATGTGTATGTATGAGTTAAATGTAAATAAGATTAGTGTTTTATTTTGTTAATTACTTAATGAGGCATGCAGTGTATAATATATACTGCCAATAGAAATGTGTATTCTCAAAGTTAGTGTACTAAAACATGTTTTATTGTTATTAGATTTCACAGGTTCAGCCATATAACTCATGATTTGGTTTATAGAAAATAATTACAATTAAAATTAATTTTAGAGGTTACTGTAAAAAAGGTTAAAATTATAAATTGGTCATCCTCAACTGAAGGTACAGGGAAACAACCATATAAGTCACTTTTTTGTCGAAATGGAGTTTGAGGTGTCATTAGATTCTCCATGGAAAGCACTATCATTTATAAGTTTAAAACAGTAAAAGTTATAGTTTAGTCATGAGTTTGTTTATTAACGTAAACTGTATCACCTCACCTCATTATTGTTATTATTATTATTATTCTTAGACTGGTTACATGCCATCTATGATCTCCAAGACATACTAAGCCAACACAACCGGTCTAAGAAGAAGAAAAATGAGGTGATATGATACAATTTTACTTTAATAAATAATACCTCATAGTTTTCTCTTCAAATATGATTTATCCAGCATTGAGATATATGAAATGAATAATAAAAAAATCAAAAGAAGCCATACTTACTGGCTTTATAATGTAATGTAAAATTCCCAAATAAATGTCTTCTTATCAGCTGCAGTGGACTAGTGGTTATGCTCCTTGCCTCTGGTCCTGAGGGTCGTGGGTTCAAACCCAGCCGGGGTCGATGGATTTTTTTAGGATGGAAAAATCCAAGGAGCAAGTCCTCCGGGAGGGACTTTAAGCAGTGGGTCCCAAGTCTGAAGATTTTCAGGCTCGTAAAAGATCCTTAAGCCTGAATGAAAAGGCCTCTAAGCAAAATTTACCGAATTTTCCCGTCCTAGTACTACCTTGGTTTCCTAGATGTCAGTATGAGGCAGAACGCCGACCATGGATCACTCAAATGACATCTATACAAAAACAAGTGTAACTAAATTAGTATGGTTCAAATTCTTCCCTGTAGGGGGAGAGCGCCTAAATCTCTGTTAAGGGAAACATTGGGCTTACAAGAAGAAGAAGAAGAAGATAAATGTCTTCTTAATAAAGGAGCTGCTATTTGTGAGATAGAAGCAAAAGTTTCATAGCATTTGGTGCACGGGAATTGACAGCATATATAAGAGAAAAATTTGCATTTAGATTGGAACTTGCCCAGATAGCTCTGTCAGTAGAGCATTAGCCTAGAATGCCAATGGTCCTCGGTTCGAGTCCCAGTCTGAGCATATAATTTTTCTCTTCAAATATGAGTTCCTAAAAAGTCAAATGAGTTTATTTACTTCTGAAGTTTCGCTTTCAGATAAGGATGTATGTATGTTGTACAAGTAAAAGTTTAATTTCTAGATTTCAACGAAAAGGTGACTTACCTGGTTTTTCCCTGTATCCTTCAACTATGTAAAACTGTGTATGGGTTACAATGTTACCCACTGCACTTTTCATGCTTCGGACTGCGCACTGAGCAGATACATGACCTTAATGTTGTCTCTTTCCAATTTACACATAACTTGGGCTGACCACTCTAAGTAGATGTATTCTTGTATTGTGTACAGAGGGGAGTATAGGATGAATGTATGTATAAGTGTTTTGTGTAGTGTAAAGTATGTTGTACAAGGGATGATGATGAAGGGAAGGAAGAAGGTGAAATCCAGTGCTGGCATATAGCCATCCCCATCCGATGGTTGAACTGCTATTAACAATACCACTTTCATTCTCAACATATGTACTGCAGAGGGATTTACAATTTAATGCAGAAATCTGGAGCACAATGTGGCAATAGAAAATTGTACAGCATCCCCTCTCTTGGCTCCAAGAAAATGAATGTAATCTAATTCATTTTACAGTTAAAATGTTTAACTCTGCCAGGTATCGAACCAGGGCCTGCTAATCAGGAAGTAGGCATGCTCTTGCCTGTGTCAGTTTTACATACCTGAGGACAATTGAGATCTCAGGTACAATTTTGTAATGTTATTATTTCTATCTAGTAATTCTGTCCGAGGGCAGGTGTTTCACTGCAATCATAGCATTTTCATGCTATGCTTTGCAGCTTTACTAAAGAATTATTTTATGTGTGGTAGCTTCCTGTTGCTCCACACCGGTGAAGGTTGATGATGATAATGATGATGGCCGGATGATTTTTGGGGACCATTGGGCCCTAAGCTTCCTGACATTTGTCTTACAGGTGAGGAAAAACCCCAAAGAAAATCTCACCCAGGAGCCTATCCTGACTGGGAATTGAACCCGGACCCGCTGCATGACAATGCAGCATGCTACCTCAAGACCACAGCGGTGGTCAATTTTATTATATGTAAATTTATAGATTCAGGTTGATCAATAAATCATTTTTTGAAGGAAAAACATTTACCTGCACCAGAATTTGAACCCAAGATCTCCAGCTTTACCTACTGCCACACTAACCAGTTGTACTGCCCTAACATCCATAATCAGACACAAATTTCTCTCTTAAAAAAATGATTTTTTGTTCAATATGAATGTATACATTTACATATAACATCATAATAGCTTTACAGCGTTAAAAGTTTTTTTTTCAATGCCATTGGCTTGTCTTTTATGACATTTCTGGCTTTTTCTCTCCTGGCATTAGTGGAATTGTAATCCATTTCTTAGGTTGGGGCATCTGGAAGGCAGAGTTAAGTTCCCCGATGATATGATGGGTGATAAATGATAATGATGTACCATAAGAGCCCTTAACCTAAATTCCAGACCATTGGCAACCACAGGAATAATTCCCTTTAAGGAAAAATTCCTATGATCTGACCCGGAATCAAATCGGAGTCTCATGAACTAAACCAGAAACACTGATCACAAGTACATAAGGCTGGTCGAGAACTATTAATAATCCCATTAAAAAGTATTCTTGTATTAGAAGCAACCCAATTGCTTTGTGAATAATAGTTCACCACTACGAGAGGAAGCGGGATTATAAAAGAGAGAAAAGTTTGTTTCTGCATTTGAATTTCTGGATTGCACAATAGTTAACATGCAGTACATAAAAATCCCGGTTCAGGAAAAAAAAAATCTTTTCAAAAACCAACTTTATAATTTTAACCTTTTAAATACAGTCTGTCCATTATTAAAATTAATAACAATCTAGTAAAACTATTCTTGCCTTATCTCTAATTTAATATATAAGTTAGTTGTAATTAAAAAGATTTATTAACAAATATTTGAATTTGAGTGGGATTTGAGAGTTGAATCAGAGATTTTTAAATAAAAAAATAGACAGCAGTTATAAAATTGTTTTACCATTAGCCAATAGAACTTGGCTTTGAATTGTTTTCATTTTCTGATAGTGCATGTTACAAATAGTTTGGATATGATATATAAACAGTAGAAAGGTATTACACATACATATTTTTATCTGAGGCAGAAATATTTCTTTACAACAGAAATATACTCCGTATAATATGTTGTTTTGAGAGAATGTTTAAATACAGTATTAATATGATGCTATAGTAGCAGTACTTTAAATTCCAGTCATTTTTATTAAAACTCTGTTATTTTATATCAATAAGAGTTTTTGGAAATAATTTATTTTAATAAATAATTTCAGCATGCTGTTTTTGTAGAAAATAGGTGAATTTTTTAGGTATGGTGCTTCTCAACAATTTGAAAAAAAATTATAGAAATACAAATTACGCTTAATACAGATACTGTCTCATAAGTAATGTTCTTTTAAACAAAATTCTTCTTTCTTCTTCTTCTTCTTCCTTCCAAGTATTAGGCCAAGGCCTGTTACGATCCTATAGAAAATTTTCCCTCCAGCGTTTCATAGGACGGCCCAGTGATCTTCGCCCTCTTAGTATATAATTATAACCAGCTTTGGGGATCTGATTTGAACTCATTCTTTCAAGATAGTGTTTCCAATTTAGTTAGTACTGTTTAATATATTCCAAAATTGGCGTAGTCTTCAATTCTTTTAAGATATCGGTGTTTCTTTTCCGATCTCATCTGGTGTAACCCACTGTTCTGCACATGAATCTCATTTCACAAGCCGTTATTCTGCTTTCATGTTGTCTTTTTAGTGTCCATGCTTCACTACCATAGGTCAACACTGGTCTAGCCAAACTGTTACATAAACGTAATCTGGTGTTTGTTTTTTTTTGTACAAGGGATGGTTTCATAACTTGATTAATAATTCCCAAACTTTTATTATAACTAGTAATTTTTTCAGGGATATCCTTTTCATTCCAGATAGGGAGATAATATCCAAGATATTTAAATTGATTAGATCTCTCTAAAATTTTATTCTGGAGACAGATTTTACTTTGTATGGGGTCCTTCCCATATTTGGAATGTTTACTGATAAGAAATTAAACTACTCATAATAGAGACCATCAGATTCTATGGTCTTCAGCCATCTTTTAGCGAGGTTTATTATCCCACAATCTACCAGTCTCTGGTTTTTAATGTGAAGAATTTATCAAGACCCACTTTTACAGCTTCAGTGTTTTCGAAAATTTTGCACAAAAAAATGGGCCATGGATAGAAACAGATGGTAATTTAAAGATACAAGATCGGGCTATATGCTGGTTATGGTAGTAGTTTGATTCTTCCCAATTTCTGAATTTTTGTCATGGTTCTTAGTGCAGTATGGGGTCCAGTCAGGTTTGAATCCAATACCTTTAAAATTTCATGAACTCATTCCAGTTGTTGAGAAAAAATATCTGCATCTATTGGATGCCCATTTGGAGCAAACTCCCAGTGAATCAAACCGAAATTCCACCAGGCACACAACATTACGTTAAAAACAGTCATTACTTAAGAGATAAACTAAAACATTCTGAAAAAAGAAAGACATGTTGCATTAAATGTTGTTGGAAATTTTGACCACTGTGAAATATTATGATTAGGCAAATTTTTCAAGATATAATTTCGAAAAAAATGTATATATTGTATGTTTCTGAACAAAATATCAATTAATAAGCAAATATAATTACTCTGCTCTAAATATTACGCCAAAAGGTATAACTTCCATTTTCTATTTAAAAATTGATATAGTTTGAAAATTAATAAAACAATTTTTCTTCTTCTTCTTCTTCACTTCACGGGCTAGGCAAATTGCCTGTTCCGCCTCACAGTTGTTCTGTCCATCTTTTCACTGGCCTTCCTACATTCCTTGAACCTCTTGGCTTGTAGTTGAATGCTGCTCTTGGTAGTCTTGATACATTCATTCTTTCCACATGTGTAAACCATTTTTTTTAATGCTAAATGTACTAAATTTCCTGTGCTGTAACTGAGCAGTATAAGGAATCATATCATACTTTGATGCAGAGCTATAGGACTTATGATGTTGGTTTCAATCACCATAGAAGAAGAAATTATCTCATGGAATTTTGGTCAATGTGGACTAGTGCCCACCAGCATTGTGAGGAATTTGGATAGCTACATACGAGTACATAACAGCTCCAGGTTGGGAAAACCTGCTACAATGGCTGGGGGCCTGATATGCTGACCATATCTTATCTTCATGATCATCCACCTCTATATTAAAACATGTGGATGTGATATCAGCAGCTAGCGTGTTGGCCAAGGGCCTTCTAGACTTGTCGTGCCATGTAGTTAATAGTAAAAGTGATCCCACAACAGGTCCGGAGACCCTTGGGGTAGTAGGAGGTTAAGGCTCCCACTTTTTCTAGACAATCGACACTTTATGTCAGCCGGGTTGTCAGCCCTGCGTGACGGCTGCCTTTACCCCCAGAACAAGCGTCTGGTACTCATTTCCGTTAGAGGCTGAGTCGACCTCAGGGCCATAGTGCCGCCAGAGGGTTTGGGTCAGTTTAAAAATCCTGACCCCAACGGGACTTGAACCCTCGACCCTCCGGCTTGTAGCTCAGTGCCTTAATCACTACGCTACGGCATGTAAATATTATTCTTTATTTATAGTGTTATATCATAATTCATGTTTTAAAACTATTTTTTTTGCTTCATTTTATGATTTGTTAACGTTTTTAATGCCTTCTGTTTACACGATACATGTTCATTATCTTGCAAGATTCATGAATATCAGTAATTGTTATTATGAATACAATAGAGTTATTTACAAATGGATTGCTCAGGCAGCGAGTCATGCTTTTGATATCAATAAAACAATGTCTAATAATAATATAAAAAAACAAAACATTAAATAACATGACAATTAAATTGCAAATTAAACAATGAAGCTAAATAGTAGAATTATTTAGTATTAATAATTACACTTTGTTTACATATTTATTTAGTCTAGAATGAGTGTTGTTCTTATTTTCTGTGTCTTGTCCAGAAATATATTAATGTTTTCTGGGTTTTCATTAACTCGTAGCATGCCAATCTATCACAATTGTAATTTAAAAATCTCTCCAGCAATAACTTGGGCTTTCAGTATTCCAAATAGTTACAATTTCCTAGTGTATGTATTTTGTCTTGAGTGCTCCTGCACATTGGATATAATTACTCATATATCATAATCATTGGTAATTTTGAGATGTCCCTAACTTAAATGAAGCAAGCCCTGATTTTGTTATATACTCATTTTATTAGTATTGTTGGAGTGGAAATAGATAGGATTTCTTTAATAGTGAGTGGAGAACATATTTTAATCGACTCACCTCATACATTAATGATATAACCTCATGTTTACTTCCCGATATTAATTTAAATATAACTAAAGGATTTCTTTAATCTACACAAATTTCCTTTATTTATTTTCCAGTACTTCACTGTATACATAGAATTTTCTGCTATGAAATCTGTTCTTCACAGTTTATTTTATATAATTCGATTCTTCACACTCGCTGATGTCTTCACTCAAAACATTACACTTCGGTCACTTCACTTGTCCACAAATAGGACACGATTAGCTTTTGCAACTCATTTGCAATTCACTGACTGACTGGATGCCAGTCTCGACTTCTCTCGAATGGAAGGCTCAAGAGGCCAATTCTTCCGGAAAGCGAATCAGAAATGTATATAGAAGTTCTCAATTGGATCCCACTGACTCAAGAGTCACCAACTCCTGAATCCTCTTTTACCATTTAAGGCAAATCTGATTCTCACCGTCATCTGCGAATTTCAAAAACCAGCTCAACAATGCTGTGAAATGTGTGAAATACTATAATTTTACACTAAACGGGGGGAAAAAGTTCATATACCATCATCTTCCCTTGGGCTCACCTTAAATCAGTTTATTATAATGCATATGAGTTAAATATTTGTTATATAAGAAAGAGAAACAAGTATTACTAAATGTTGAGAAGATGAAGTACAAATATTTTAGATGCATGGTTACATGTGACATATTTCTGCCTCCAGATTTATTTCATCAATAAATCAATGTCAAATTTACATTTATTGATTCCAATAAACAGCCCGCTATAGGAACTAGCCAACTACATGTTAGTAAAGAGGAATTAATGTGGTACATCAGTGATCACTGAATCCACTATTGTGTTTAAAAATAAGTTCAAGGAGAGCATAATACGATGATGGGTGGGGAAAAAGAGGATAAGTCCAAAATTGTGTACCTTAACATTCGTTGGGAATGACTGCATATTTTAGTGAAAAAAGGGAACAACTATATCTTATTTTTAACACTGTATGTACTTTATATGAATGAAGATTATAAGATTATCCAAAAAGTGAGATCTTACATAATTACAGTAGAACTTGGATATAACAAGATTCAAGGACCTGAAAAATTCTGTTGTAAACTAAGGTGTGTAACTGATGTGTCTCTCCCCATATAAAATAAGAGAGTATGATAACACTCGTAATATTAATTTACTCATATATGTTCTGAAAGAACAAATTCTAAAAAAAAGTTATATTTTAATTATTGTTCTAAACGTAATGATATAGAATAAGAGATTGAATTAAAAAATGACATAAAATAGTGTTATCATTAATAAATAAGATCCAATAATTTAATTAAAATATTCTTCTTTGGCTTGAAGGCCCTTTGAGTTTAGCCCTAACTACCCATTAGGAGTTTTGTGACCAATCTGTTTTAATTACATTCATTTCCCTAAAATTTCGTAAATGACATGTGATCAACATGTTGTTTCAATGAGACATCTAGGAGGCATCTAAAGTATTCATAAATTAATGAGTCATTTTTTTACATCTTACTTCATAATTTTATGTTTCTTTAAACATGGGAACTAGTTTTCAAGAGAAGGATCTCATAATGTCGGTTGAAAATGAGAGAGGTCCTTCTCTTGAAAACTAGTTCCCATGTTTAAAGAAACATAAAATATGAGGTAAGATGTAAAAAAAGACTCATTGATTTATGAATTAAGAACCTCGTAATGTTATTTCCCATATTTAATTATGAATCGAAAGTATTACTTGATTGGAGGAAAGTTGGTTAAATTTTGCTTAGAGGCCTCCTTTTTCAGGATTGAGGTTCTTTTATGAGTCTAAAAATCTTCATACCCAGAACCCATGGTTTAAAGTCTCTCCCAGAGGACTTGTTCCTTGGATTTTTCCATCTTAAAAATCCATTGACCTTGGCTGGGTTTGAACCTGTGAATCTCAGGATTAGAGGCAAGGTTTATTACTTTTTTTAGTATTATTTTTTAGGAATTAACACTATGAGCCATTATTTATTTAAGTAAAATTTTATCACCTCACCTCATATTCTGCTTCTTCTTAGATCGGTTTTGGAACTGTCTTCTTCAGTTCCATCCTCATTTTGTCATCTCGAAGAGCTGCCTCCTGCCCTCTCTGTTGGTAGATTAAAGAACCTCGAAATCAATTAATTTTCCTTGCGAATTTCTAAGTTAATTAATGTATCCTTTCCATTTTTTTTCAATGTAGATCTTTCCCCAAACCATGAGTTCTATAATTTTTCTATTTGTTTTAATACTTTAGCCCTTCTTTTGATAATATGTTTTTTTTTGATCAAGCATGGGTTGCTATGTTTTATGAAAAATCAATCAATATTGATATCACAGAATATTTGACATTGTATACTAGATAGCAAACAAAAATATGTTATTTTTGGTCTGGACATCTTACCTCAATATTAATGTTGATTTGTTCTGGGAAAGCTGACGATAAAACAGAATTGTTTTGAAACATGTCCAAGAACAAATCAACATTAATATTGAGATAAGATGTCCAGAACAAAAATAATATAATTAAAATAACCTCAAAATATAACTTCCTAAAATTAAATATTAAAAATATGTTGTTATAACCTAGTTCAACTGTACTCAAAGCTTTTTTTTTTTCCTCCTGGAAAATTATTAATATGGACTTATCCCCATTTTACTACCACAAGTATAAATAGACACATTATATGGTTAGATTATATTTTATTATTGTGTAGTTACAAAATGGTTTGATAATACTTGTGTGCATGCTTCATAACTAGTTTGTATGGGAGTTTGTTATGCTGTTAACTTAAATTATCCATGCTTAATGGAGACAATTACTGTAATTTTGTATTGGATAGTATATATATTATTGTTAATTTTGGTAGATAATGGGTAAGATAATTCAAGCTTATAGAATTATATTGTTTGTTTACATGAGATTTGCTGGTGGAAATTGAATAATGATTAACAATAATTAATAGATATAATGTAATGAAAAAGGTTTTGATATTATGGGCTTGAGGCATAAATATATATTTTATTGATATTATATAAGAAGTTTTCACTTGAATTTATGAAATAATGTAGTTTACCTAATAAATAAATAAAATAATTTACACATATAAATTTATTTATATTAAGTGTGGTCCTAACTGCATATTTCCATATTCTGTAAAAATGTGTCCATTTTATTGAAGAGAGAAGTGAATTATGTAAGTTGTACTATTAAAAAATATATTTTTAAGTTTTATATATCTACATATGCTAAATTGTATTCTTTTTTTTTTTACATGTCGATAAATAGATTTAAAATGAAATGAACATATAATAAGATAAGTGCAATGTTTGAAAGAATGGATAATGAAAGACTTCCAAAGCAAATATTATTAATATCACAAGGAAAAGAGAAAAAATGACAAGTTGGAGAGAGAGTGTCGAAGAAGAAATGAAGAGACTTAGCGAAAAACTTGCTGGAAGAACAAAGATTTATGGTGTCATAAATTGTATATATATATATATATATATATATATATATAGATATTATAAATATATATATATATTATTTTTTTGACATTTGGCAATGAAGGCAAATATGATATGAAAAGAAAAAAGAATGCTTGAGTCGGGATTTGAACTCGAGTCTCTAAAGTCTGTACCTTTAGCGCTCTAACCAACTGAGCTACCCAAGAATTCCAACACAAACATACAATTTTCTTATACATATAGTATTCTCAATTCACACAAGAGGTAGTGGAAATTTCTTCCAACTGCCATCTAGCGGCTAACATAACAGTTAAGCAAATTATTATAATTTTTAATTATAAATTAATAATTTGCTTAACTGTTATGTTAGCCGCTAGATGGCAGTTGGAAGAAATTTCCACTACCTCTTGTGTGAATTGAGAATACTATATGTATAAGAAAATTGTATGTTTGTGTTGGAATTCTTGGGTAGCTCAGTTGGTTAGAGCGCTAAAGGTACAGACTTTAGAGACTCGAGTTCAAATCCCGACTCAAGCATTCTTTTTTCTTTTCATATCATATATATATATATATATATATATATAACATGATAAGAAAAATAAATGCTCGGATGGGACTTGAACCCGGACCTCTGGATTTATATCCCAGTGTGCTACCGATTACGCTACTGAGCAAGTCTAGTACAAACATTCATTTTTCTTATATATATTCTCATTATTACTAGATGTAGTGGGAACTCGGTCTCCATTGCCACCTGATAGCTCCTATCACAAGTAAGCAAATTAAAGAGAATATTTTTACTTTAAAGCAGTGACGCTTTATTGATGTTATAATTAAATTTTTGACATTGAGCAATGCAAGCTTAATATGACCTGATAAGAAAAATAAATGCTAATTATATATATAAAACATTCAGAAAAATAATAAGTATGGTTGAACTTTTATTAGGAATCACAATAAGTTATGAAATTACAATAGGAAGTAACATTACAAGGTTCTACTTAATAAATAAGTTGGGTCTGCCTCCATCAAAGCATATTTGCTTTGAAACATGTCTTGCAAGAAACAACAAAATATGAGGTAAAATGAAGGCAGACCCAATTTATTTATTAATTACTATGAGATTTAATTTAAGATTTAAATTAAAATTCTCTTTATACCTCACCTCATTTCCAATCTTCTAATTAAACCAGTTTAAAACCTATGCAGTTTCATTTTCAGTAATATCTCGACCGTTGTTATGTCATTCAGGAGAACTGCTTCTTACTCCATCTATTTGTGAAAAACATCTAATTGAAATAAAGACCAGTTTAATTAAACAAGTAGAAAAATAAAAAATGCTCAAGGTTTGGGAAAAAATCCACATAAAAAAAAAAAGAAATAAAAACTTACCGACAGATGGAGTAAGAAGTCGTTCTCCTGAATGACATATCATCAGTCGAGATATTACTGAAGATGAAACCATTTAGGTTTTGAAACTGGTTTAATTAGAAGACTGAATATGAGATGTGGTATAAAGAATTTTAATTTAAATCTTAAAAAATAAATATGGTATTCAGTTCTATACAATTTTTTTGAAGATATACAGAGACACCCATTAAACTGTGATCCAACTTTCAGTGTTTTCATAAAGTTTGCAAATAAATATTTTTAAAGTACTGTCAAACAAGAAACTTTGTTCATACAGGGGTTACATTGTTCATATAATAAAAAACTCAGAATTATCTGGAGAGATGTTCTCCAGTAACCATCAACTACTTTCACTTTTGGTAAATGAGAAAAGTTGAAAATGATTGGGGAACTTCTCTCCAGATAAGACATTATAACAGAGAAGCAAAGTAGTTCAATAAATTGTACTACTAGGGAGGGCTACTCTAAGGTGGGTCCTGTCCACATATTCCCATTGGTTATACATAGATTGTTGTTTATTTTAAAATCATTAGGAAGTTACATTATGAGGTTTAATTTAATATTTGAGTTTGTATTTTTTAACATTCTTGTATATAATATTTAATTTTAGGAAGTTATATTTTGAGGTTATTTTAATTATATTATTTTTGGTCTGGACATCTTACCTCAATATTAATGTTGATTTGTTCTTGGACATGTTTCAAAAAAATTCTGTTTTATCGTCAGCTTTCCCAGAAGCTGACGATAAAACAGAATTGTTTTGAAACATGTCCAAGAACAAATCAACATTAATATTGAGGTAAGATGTCCAGACCAAAAATAATATAATTCTTGTATATGTTTATTTTGTTGGACGATCGTTTCAAAGCTATTGCTCCATCTTCAGCTTGTTCACAAAATGAAAAGAAGAAAACAGTTTGTGAACAAGCTGAAGATGGAGCAATAGCCTTGAAACGATCGTCCAACAAAATAAACATATGAGGTCATCATCATCATCATGAACAAATTCGTTTTAGGCCATGTGGCCTGTACGGTAAACCTAGCGAAGATGGTCTTGATCTTTCCACCGATGTTTTGGTCTTCCTTGGTCCCTATGTCCAGTTGGGGTATATTGGAATGCCAATTTTGGAAGTCTATTTCTTGCCATTCTTCTCAGATGATTTTTCCATTCTTGTTGGTATCTTTGGATATCTTCATTTAAACTTGCTACTCCAAGTTTTCCTCTGATAACATATGAGGTAAGAATGTTAAAAAATACAAACTCAAATGTAGGTTGTGGGATTGGTCTTCTGCTAATTCCATTTCAGTGTAGGTGTCTTCTCAGGAAGATATGACCTATAGCAAGACTGCTACAGCTTCAGGTCAGAGTCTATTGGGACAGTTCTGATTTTCTCTCTCCACTGATTGTGTGCTGCCCATTGTAAAAGTTTTGTTTGACATTTGAAAACATCATAATTTTGTCTTTTAAAAACCTCATAATTTTAGTTTTTGTGGAATGATAAATATTTATCTCCTGTGTAACAGTTGAATCTTATTCCCTTTATTGCAAGTGTATCTGCTTGTTCATTGTATTTTTTTCTTTGAATTAATGATTTTTAAAATTAGTATGTATTGTTTTTACTCAATATAATGTACAGCGTATGTTGCAGGTCTGCAGATGAGATGAAAGTATGGCAGCTATCTTCTGCTTTGTCCTGTTTGTATTTGTCAAAATCCAGTGAAGTACAATGGTGCCTCGCAGCTTAAATTATAATGAAGCTCTTTTACCTTATTTTCCCTAACAAAAATTCTCATAAAAATAAGTAAAAATGTGTGTGTTTTCTAATGCCACCCACTACATTCTTTGTGCTTTGGTTCATTTGTTTGCAAAGCTTCTTGAATATCTTGATGACCCTGTCATTCTGTACAACCTCTGGCACATTCAATCTTCATCCCACTCCATTGTTCCTGTTTCAAAAACAAGAATGACACCACATTAGACCGCAAGTTAACAAGAGGCTCTGTTCCTCATGCATATGATGTGAGAAGGGAGAGTTTATATGTTTTTAGGTAAGGTAGGTATGTAACTGATGTGTGCTAACAACATCATTAGGTTCCGTCGCATAGCGTCTCTACAGCAGTGTTGCCACTATTAAAGTGTCAAAACTCATATAATATGTTCTAATAAACACCCTAAATGTGTATTTTGTGTTTTATTGAGTACTTATAGTTAATCATTAAGGGCCACATGCAAATACATTAGTTTCTACTCAAATTACTTCCAATCATTGGTGAGCTGACTTTCCGTGAGCAAATGCAAAGATCGAATTAGCTACCCACTAATTGGTCATGCATGAAAGTAGTGGTTTTCGTAATATTGGCAAACAAATTACCCAGAATTCTCAGCGATAAAACCACTTCCGTTATTTTTGTCTGCTAGAGGAACGCATTTAAGCTTGTGTCCTGCAAATAATACCGTATACGACGACGTCTGCATCGTGCAATATTACGCCGATTCTCCTGTTCTTCCAATTGAATTCTTTGGTAGACTCTATCAAATTCCTCTTCTCTGCATATACCGAAAACATGATCGAAGTCTTCAAGGTCCGACATCTTGGATAAAGCAGCAAGGTACGCGGCAAGGTTTCAAACTACATCGGTTACCATCGGGTTGCTCACGATATGTAATACAACTCGATCTTGGGATCCCAGACGCTTGCGTTGTTTCTCTGTTAAGTCACCTCGCCAGGTAGCTTAGGAATTTTAACAATTATTATCGCATGAACAGATTTTTGAGTACACAAAAACATATTTGGATGCAACTTTCTCAGCAGAGTACAGGCAGAGAATGACTTTTACGGTCTAATGCATTCGTAGATTCGAGCCTAAATGAATACGATTTTACATCTACCTCATATTTTGTTTCCTCTCCAGGACTAGTGTCGAGGAACTTTCCTCATCCTAAACCGACATTTGACTGTATTAAAATTAATGTTGGGAAATAATCATTATGAGGTAATAATCATTTTAATTCATCGGAGAAATTTTTTGAAAAACTCATGTCATAAATGTCGTGTTTTTCATGATACTGTGGTTTCAGACGACATCTTGTCCATCATTAGTCACAACTCTGACTGAAATTAAAAAAAAAATGTTCTCCAATGAATTTAAATGACATTTGACAATTGGTATTGCTTTACTTCTCTTTCCTCTGTTGGTGGATCATTTAACTTCCAAATCAATTTTTTTCTCCCAGGAATTTCAAAATTCATTATTTTGGTTTTAATTTATGAACGTAAATTTTTTCCCCAAATTGTGAGTTCCCTAGATGTATCTAATGTTTCGTCAATTTTGCCTTTACGTCAACATTTTTCTGACCAAGTATGGGTTAAGTTCAGAATTGATGTAAAGACAAAAGTGATGAAATATTGACAAATCTAGGGAACTCACAGTTTGGTGGGGAAAAAATCAACATCCATAAATACAACGCCAAAATAATAGATTTTGTTTTAATTCCCAAGGAAAAAAAATTGATTAGGAAGTTCATCAGTCCACTAACAGAGGAGATTCAAAGGAATACCAACTGTTAAAATCAACAGTGAGATGCCAGTTGACGAGGAAAGTTTCTTAAAACGTGTCCTTGAGGTTGAGGTGTAAAATCTGATTGATTTACTGATTGTTTAAATAAAAAGTCAGTGTTACTTCCTAACAAATATATAATTATTCATAGTTGCTTAAAATTTGTAATGTTACAACTTTTAACTATTTGAAATATGAACTTGGGATAAGTGTTTAGAAACTTAACTAGTTTGGACCAATTTAAACCTCTTTACTTCATTGACCCAAATATTTTGTTTTTTATTGTGTAATTTTAATCTTATATTCATACTCTGATAAAATAAAAGTCACTTGTTAATTTTATTCTGCATCTTTAATTTAATTAATATCCAACTTATGTTTGTATTATATTAAAACTCAGCAATTAAGATGGTACGAACATGTCCAGCGAATGGAAGAGGATCGACTACCAAAATCTATTTTGGAATGGAAACCTGTGGGAAGACGAAGCAGAGGAAGACCTAAAACCTCCTGGAGTCAGGGAATATGTTTATATATGAAGAAGAAACATCTACAACCAGGAGATTGGATGGACCGACAAAACTGGCTATTAGGAATCGGACGATGTCAAAGACATTAATCAACCGATGATCTATCTATTATTATTGTTGCTGTTATTGTTGATTTTCCAAACTGTACAAATCCTGCTTCTCATAAGGATGTTAGGGTTGTGGTTTATAACTAAACAATATACAAAATAGTATATATAGTATAAATACAATATTTACAATGTATAAAAAATATAGTTGATAAACAAGTGAAAACTATATTAAATTAATGTTGGGAAGTGAAGTAAACATTATGAGGTATAATCATTAAAATTCATCGGGTGAGTTGTTTAAACCGATGAATTTTAAGTGAAAACTGTTTATTAAATTTAGCCTAAGAAATAATTTTAAGAGAGGAATAATGTAGTCCACATTACATTCTTTTAATTGTGATTCTAATCTCCAAAATAGAGCACAATGAAAATATAGGTTAGTGACCGTTAATAAAGTTTCACCACGTTAGAAATTGAACTGTTTTCACCATTTGTGTAAATATATAACTAATTCACTGGCACTAGACTAGTACCTCTATATGTATTTTCAAAACACATTACTTTTTAAGATTTAACTTTTTTTACTTAATTAAACAATTTCATATTTTGATAATAACCTGTGAAGTATTACCTGTTGGATCCAGCATAGAGAAATATTGAAGAGCAAGAACGCTAATGGCTTCGTTGCCAAGGCCCAGCATTTGAAAACAACAACATATTTTGATAATTATCATACCCCCTAGGTTCATGGCCCTGCAGACATAAGTTCTCCATACATCCCTATCCTAATTTAATATTTTCCAATCATCTGTAAAATTTACATCCCTCAAATCATGATTAATATTATTCATTTGTATAAATATATTGATCTTTTATTTAAAATAGATCTGGTTATTGTTTTTTTTGTATAAGTGCTGTAGGTATTCCTGCATACTACCGAGCATTGTGATGCTTGAGAGAAGATATTTTTTATGAATTTTCATCCAGTGAATTGGACCATTATCCACCCAGCATAGCAAGGGAGTTGGATAAGTAGGAATAAGTAGTGGTTTCAGATTGACAAAACCAGCTATAATGGTTGAGGGATTCAACGCTGAGCATATGTCAGTCCATGACCACTTCTGTGATTGACACAATTGGAAATGAAGTAAGCAGACACTCTTCTAGATCTGTCGTACCATGGAGTTTAGTTTTTTTCTTATAAGATTATTTTTCAATTCCAGGATAAATTGAAGCAGCGTTTGTAGAATAAAATAAACATTTATATATTTTTATCTATTTATTTATTTTGTATCCATAACCTGTTCTATAGAAAAATCAGTATTCAGTTTTGAAGAAAATGAATTACATTTGCACCAATACAAATACTTCAATTATTGTTATTATTATTATTATTATTATTATTATTATATCATTGGTGCTGAAAAAATGTAACATTGTTAAAACCAGAAATTATTATTATTATATACAGTAATTCATATATTTACTACTGAAAGTGGTAATTTTCCTTATAAGTTGTAGTGTTCATCCAGAGCCATAAGACAAGGTTAAAAATTACTACCAAAAGACACTTTCATAGATGTTACAGATAATATTTAATTTTGTGTTATTTTATTTAATAACAATGATCTTAATCAGCTAAGCTCATCAGTATTGTATTTAAAATCTGAGCATAAAAAGAGCACATACATTTTGTTCAGATACTCTTTTTTTCAGGTTTGCTGCAAATCTATGATACAGAATCCATGACTCTGGTTTCCTTCTGAAGAATCCCATGCTCAGGATTTTTCCATCCTGAAAAGTCCATTGAACCCACAAACTTTGGAATCAGAGGCAAGCGTGGTAACCACTATCCATCAGGAGCAAGTTTAATTTAAGAATTCCTCGGAAGTTAGAATGAAAGAAGGAGAGAATAAATAGAATTGCAATGGATATTGGATACATTTTTTAAAAATGTTTTATTTACATTAACACTTTCCAATCCTGGATGGAATTTTATTTAAGAAAAATCAATGCTTTAACCAGGAAATTAAATGTAATATAGTTTCATTTAAGAAAGAAAAATTAATGTTCAAACACTGATTCAGAGATCCAGGTCCTGGTTCGAGCGTTAATTTTTCTTTCTTAAATGAAACTATATAACATTTTATTTCCCATTAAATTAATTTCCAATTGTAATTACTTTTAAAGTAGCATGCAATATATGATATTAACAAAAAATACTATACATTTTTAATTAACGTAAGCAATGAGCATTGCTTGGAAGAACATTCTTTGAACTTGAAATAGGCCTACTCTGTTTGAAATTTTAATTCAAAGCAGCTTTTTTAATATTTTAGAAATTATATTCCTGGAAACAAATTAATACTATTTAGATTAGTATAAAATGCGAGATATGTTATGATACGAAATAAATACAAACTATTAAAGTTTTTTTTTTCTTCCAATGTCTTCTGACTTCTTATTTCTTAAGACATAATTTACTGTATTTCACTTACTTATTAGATTATTTGAATATATTTTAAAATTATATTACAGCAAAGATGGGTGTATTGTTTTTAAAAAATGTTAGAACATTATCTAATTGCTATTTCTTTTGTTTCAGCAGATATTTTGATGGATGTTGAGAAAGAAGACATAAAGCAAGAATTAATGGATGATTCTTCCAGAGAACAAACTAAATTGAGATTCCGTTGCAAAGAAGAAAACCTTGTTCCATTTGAATCTAAACAAGAGAGTGATATGAATGAAGAAATTGATTATCAGGGTTATGAAAAATTGGAATTTGAAGAAACCTATATCCAGCCATCTTCAGAATTTGATCAAGATAAAAGTTTGAATGAACAGATAGATAGTGATCCATTAGATTGTGATGTTAACCTTTCAAATATAAAACAAATATCAGTAAGTAAAAGTACCCAGCCACCTTCAGAATTTCATCAAAATACAGGTTTAGACAAACAGTTAGATAGCAATGCTAAACAGTTAGACAAATTGTTAGATAGTAATGCCAAGCAGTTAGCTAGTAATCCAGCAGGTAGCAATGTTAACCTTTTAAATATAAAAGAAGGTAAAACAGATGTTTTTTATTATCGACTGTTTCCTGCGAATAAATTCAGACCAATTCAGCCAAAAGTACCAGAAAATATGCAAACAGACAATACTGACAGTTCACCAACAAACAATATGTCTGCATTCACAAACACAGTACAATCTACTTGTAATGAAACTGCCGGATCAGTTTCTGATTCTAATAAAAACAAGACAGAAATTGGAAATAAAAAAAATACTACTACAAAGAAGGAAAAAAGTAAAAAAAAATATTATAAATCATTATCAGATAAGCTTGCAGTACAGGCTGCTATTAGTTTGTATAATAACAAAGATAAATCAATTAACAATGATAGTAATGATTCATCAGGCAGACAAGTGAAAATTGGTACATCATTACCAACTACTCCCTTCAACAAAAGAGCTTCTTCTTCTTCTTCTGCAATAACAATACTGCCACCTGAGGATTTGAGATCTTTAATGTTAGCAGAAACAAGAAAGAAATTTCAAATAAAAGAACATACAACACTAAAGAAAATTAAAAAAAGGCAAGAAAAATCTGATAGTTCACCACCAGACAAGTGTGCAGTACAGACTGCTGTTAATTTGGATAAATCAGTTAACAGTGATAACAAGGATATTAATGATTCATCAGGCAATCAAGTAAAAATTGGTCCCTTATTACCAGTTACTCCCTCCAACAAAACACCTTCTTCTACAATAACAATGCTACCATCTGAGGATTTGAGGTCTTTAGTGTTAGCAGATTACATCCAAACAGAAGATTGCAACGTCCAGAATCACTCAGTTATTCGTCCATGTAAAATACCATTAACGAAACTTAAAACTTCTTCAGTCACCCATTCGAAGATACACACTTTGAAGTCATCATTGGTCACTGAAGAAAAGAAAAAATCATTACAGCCAGTTTTATCAGATCCTCTAGGCACTGATGAAACAATGAAATCTGAGAATGATTCACAGACTTTGTGCAAAACAGACACCCTGACAAAACGCATTCAAACAAGAAGTGTTACCGCTCGTAACACAGCTGTTGATACTAAATCTGAATCCTCAAAAGATAGCACTATGAAGAATGATAGAGTAAGAGTTGGTAGAATTGTGAAGAATAATAGAAAACAAGTTGGTGGTAAATCTAGAATGAAAACTTCAATTCCAAAACCATTAATCCCTGTGTCCGTAGGAAGTTTCATACCTTCATACACAGGAGTATTTCATCCTTGTCTTATGCCATCTTCATCAACTCTGATTCCAGTAAATTGTGTTACTGATCAATATGGGAATTTAAAGTCTACTTCTTCAACTGGAGACTTTAGTCCGTTATCAGTCCCGTCTTCATCACAAATATCTTCGGTCACTTATAGCACTTCTTTACAAGCCCAAATTCCTTCTGCTTTTCAAGGTTTACTGCAACCATTGGTCTCAAGTGGACAGCTTATTATTGTGCAGTCAGTACCAAGTGAAGAAACAACAGGAACAGCACCCCAGTTGACCAGTGAAAGCTCATTCCACTTGCCAAAATAATTTGTTCAACTTGTTTGTCAGAAGATTTTAAATGTTGGCTCTCATAATCATATCTTTTTGATATTTAATATTGAACATTCCGAAAAGAAGTGAAGATAAATAATGGAATTACGAGCCTGATTTTATTTCTTACTTTTACCACACTTGTTTATGGCATATTAGTTCTAGTATTTTTTTCATTCACTACTGAAGATAAATTCTGTAAATAAAAATAGTTGCATGTATTGTAAAGGCTTTCTACTCTGAAGATGAACCAGACTTGAACACTCAGGATCTATTCCTGTGCCAAGACTTATTAAAAAATACTTCTTGAGTAAAAGCATTTAAAGATTTAAGATTAAATTAAACCTCAAAGTAATTATTTTCCTATAAAAGTTCAATTTAAAGATTTAGTTTTCATGTCTTAATTGAGGAAACTGAGTATGAAAAAATCATTTTTGATGTATGTGTTTCATGTTAAATTAAGTATAAATTCTAGTAAAGAAATAATTTTTTTTTTCCAAGATATCCTAATATTGCAAAATCATAGTTTTTAAGATATTTTAATAGTGATCCATCCATAGTAATTCTGCCCGAAGGCAGGTCCTTCACTGCAATCATAGCATTTTCATGCTATGCTTGCAGTTTTACTACGGAATTGTAGGTGTGGTAGCTTTCCGTTGCTTTCCACACTGGTGAAGGATGATGATGAAAATGATGACCATATGATTTTGGGGACCGTTTGGGCATTAAAGTTTGCCTGACATTTGTCTTACAGGTGAGGAAAAACCCCGATAAAAACCTCACCCAGAAAAACTGCCCGACTGGGGATTGAACCCGGACCTGCCTCGAGACCACAGCAGTGGATTTAACAGTGATAGTGGTGCAAATGTGGAAGCATGCTGGTAAAGTGGAAACATTGATTTTACGGCTCAGTAGATGTTGTGGCTGAGTTCATATTAGCCTTGTTAGAGTGCTACCAGCAAGTTGTATTGTGTTTTATGAAAGCAGAACCATGCAACATTTTTTCAGCATTTTAAAACTTTTTCCAAATAAGTTTTTGCACTTAAATTAAACAAGTTTTTTGAATGTGATTAAACTAAACACTTGATAAAAATCAATTGAATCATGAATTCTTCTTACCTCATACATCTATATTATTTAACACACAACTGCGGTATCAAATCAAGAGCAATTGCTCCTATCAGCTGCTATCATGACTGTTGATTCTTCATCGTGCCATCATCATCTAAACTGCCATCTAGTGTTGATTTGAAGAACTTTGTAATCAAATTTTGTTCGTCCAGAAATAAAAAATTCTGGATCTAAGATGGTTTTTCTAAATTTTGAGTTTCTGGATGAACAAAATTTGATTACAAAGTTCTTCAAATCAACACTAGATGGCACTTTAGAAGATGACCGGCATGATGAAGAGTCGACAGTCGTGATAACAGCTAAATATGGGAGTGATTGCTCTTTTTACCATGGTTCTACGTTAAATAACATAGATATATGAGGTAAGAAGAATTCACGATTCAATTGATTTTTTATTAAGAAAACCTCATAATGTAAAATTCCCAACAGCAATATATGAATAAACTCTTGATTTTTCCGTTAGGGATTTAATTTAGAATTTCTCTATGATTTTAAATCAAAGTTAAACATTCAATTTTTATTAATAAATGAGTTGGAGAAAATGTTTTAACATCTCACCTCACAAAGTTGCGTGTCTTCATGATACCGGTTTCTAAAGTATAGTATTACTTCCATCTTCAGACAAATTCCAACTGTTGAAATTTCATCGTTAACATCATCTTCTGAACTGCCATCTGGTGTAGATTTTATGAACTTGGAGATTAAATTATTCTCGTCGGGATATCGAGATTCATTGCTTTATATTTATTCTTCTGAATGTATATCTTTTCCCAAATTGTTAATTCTAGAGGTTTCTCCAAATGTTTCAATAGTATAGTGTCTTTTCCGATTTTATGATTTATGAATTTCGATATCCCCGACGAGAATAATTTAATCTCCAAGTTCATAAAATCTACACCAGATGACAGTTCAGAAGATGATGTTAATGATGAAATTTCAACAGTTGGAATTTGACTGAAGTTGGAAGTAATACCATACTTTTGAAACCGGTATCGTGAAGACCCCGCAACTTTGTGAGGTGAGATGTTAAAACATTTTCTCCAACTCATTTATTAATATAAATACCTCATAGTGTTTCCTCCCACTGTAAATTTAATTAAATTCAATTTTTATTTTAGAAAGAAAAATTCTTTCTAAAATAAAACTATATTCAAGTCTGGAAAATGTTATTCTAAAATATAACATCAGTAATATGTTAGATTCCAATATGGCACTGTGTTGATGATGTGGAAACGTATGTAAAGGTATAGTGGAAATTGTTTATTTTTTATTATTTCACTCACCTCATACTTCATAATTCATAGCAGACCCTGGGTTTCTTCACATCTTTTGTGACATTCTCAATGCTGCGTCACGTTCACAACTGACGTCCAACGGCCTTCTATCCTGCAGACTGACTTCCGCGCCATCTGGTGGCCGACCGAAGAATTTCCAAATCAGTCCTCTTTCTTTATAACCGGGTATTTCAAAATTCATAGTTGTATTTTCATTCTTGCATATGTAAATTTTTTCCCAAATTGTGAGTTTCTTCGGTTTTTCCAATTGTTTAAGTAATTTTGTTTTGGAACTCACAATTTGGGAAAAAATTTACATATGCAAGAATGAAAATACAACTATGAATTTTGAAATACCCGGTTATAAAGAAAGAGGACTGATTTGGAAATTCTTCGGTCGGCCACCAGATGGCGCGGAAGTCAGTCTGCAGGATAGAAGACCGTTGGACGTCAGTTGTGAACGTGACGCAGCATTGAGAATGTCACAAAAGATGTGAAGAAACCCAGGGTCTGCTATGAATTATGAAGTATGAGGTGAGTGAAATAATAAAAAATAAACAATATTAAAAAACCTCATAGTGTTATTTCCTATCTACATAACTTAGTATAGTGGAAACATTTGCACATTACCCACATCTAAAGAATGTTTTCTAAAACTCCCATTTACATATGTTTCAGATGCCACAGACACATATTAAACGTAAACCGAAGATTGTTTTGAAGAAGTGGGATAGTCATGATATGATAAAAGCGGTAATAACTGTAAGGGAACATAAAATGGGTTATAGAAAGGCTGTAAAATTGTATAATGTGCCACGGTCAACACTTCAAAGATTTGTCAAAAGTAATATGTCACCCGAGGAATGTGTCAACTTAAAAGTAGGGCGTAAGAGAATGCTAAAATAGATGTGCTGGATGTGAAAATGAATCACAGTTATGTAATTTTATAAATAAACAAAGATAGACACTTTGCCAAAGTTACATTTAATAGCAATATGACTATTTGCTTATACTGTATTTGTTTCATTTAGAAAAGTTTTTTTTAAAAATAATTTGTCCTTCAGTGAGAAATGTCAAATTTATAATATAAACGTTAAAAGAAGCTCTACTGGCTTTATAAAGTAATGTTAAAATTCCCATTTAGAGTCTTCTTAAATCAAAAGCCACCATTTGGATGTCGAGGAATGGTTCGTAGCCTTTGGTGCTCTTGGGAATTGAAATGTATGAGAGAAAAATTTGCATTTCGATTGTAGGCCTAGGATAGAGTATAACAAGATGTATTGGATTCAAACCCAAGTCTAGGCAAATATTTTTCTATCTTAAGAGAAAAATTATACGCACAGACTGGGGTTTAAACCCAGGACCTTTGGCTTTCTAGGCCAATGCTCTGCCATTGAGCTATCTGGGCACTCCAATCTAAATACAAATTTCTCTCTTGCATTTAGATTGGAGTGCCCAGATAGCTCAGCGATAGAGCAGTGGCCTAGAAAGCCAAAGGGCCTGGGTTCAAACCCCAGTCTGAGCATAATAATAATAATAATAATAATAATAATAGCTTTATTTTACCTGGCAGAGTTAAGGCCTTAAGGCCATATAATTCTTCTCTTCAAATGTAATTTATCCTTCAGTGAGAAGTATTAAATCAATAATAAAAACATCAGAATATTTAAGTTATGTAGGTAGGAAATAACACTATGAGGTTTATTTTAATATTGTTTAGTTGTTTCTTCACTCACCTCATACTCTCAACTCCCAAGCAGACTCGAGTTTCTTCACTTCATTTGTGACATTCTCAATGCTGTATTACGTTCATAACTGATGTCTAACGTAATACAGCATTGAGAATGTTACAAATGAAGTGAAGAAACTCAAGTCTGCTTGGGAGTTAAGAAGTATGAGGTGAGTGAAGAAACAATTAAACAATATCATTATATTTTTCTATTCAAATGTAATGTTTAAATGTTTCCACATTACCAGCAGCTTTTAAAAATGCAAAACAATTGCAGGCTTTTGTATTCAAATTTTTTATCAGCACCTATATGTTATTATTGTGTGTTTTGGTGATGTTTTAGGTTTAAAGATATTTCAAATTATATTTGTGTAAATATCTATATGCAAATAATCGTAAATAATTTTTTTGAGTAGAAAATCAAACAGTGTTTCCAGATTTGCAGCACTACCTTTATTAAAATAGAACAGCAAATATATTTTCTAACATTCAAAACAAGACTTGACAAGATATGTTTAACCCTTACAATTAATGACATATATTTTTCTTTTGTCTCTTCAGATTAGGCATAGCAAAATCACCAAAGTGTTCTTTTTGCAATTTAAATTAAGATATGGAACGAAATCATCTCCTCCATTATCCATCTTTCATAGATGAGACCAGTCTTCCTACTAAATACTGGAGTGCAAGAGAGCAAATGATTTCATTGTCAAGTGATCGACTTTAGATACCAACCAACAATCAACCAGTTTTCATCTCTTTATTATCTCTTTTTAATTTAAAAAAAGTTAATTTTAAAAAAGTGAACATGTCTTTAAATTTTCAGTTTTTGAAAGAGCTTTCCTTCCTCTTCATTGTCTCTTATTCAAGTGGTTTTGTATAGGATTTTTTTATGGATATTTCATTAATATAATATTATATTAATTAGAACCCATTGACCAAGCAATAGATTTAAAAAAAAAAACATTAATATGCTTCAATGACAATGCTGTTTTTTATGTGGATTTTTTCTTTTTTTCCCAAACCATGAGCTCTTTTGGTTTTTCTATTTGCTTTATTAAACTAGTGAAACAACATGGCAAAACCAAAAGAGCTCACAGTTTGGGGAAAAAAATCCACATTCAAAAAAACAAGAAAGAAAAATTAATGAATTTTAAAATTCCCGGGGAAGTTGGTTTGATTCAGAGGTTCATCAATCCACTATCAGATGGAGTAGGAAGCAATGCTTCTGGTTGACAAAATATCGGTCATGAAATTACTGATGATAAAACTGTCTAGGTTTTGAAACTGGTCTAATTAAAAGACAGGATATGAAGTGAGGTAAAAAGATGGATTTTCTTTAAATTAATTCCACAGTTGTTTACACAAAATTTCCAAATTCACCTTATTTATTTCACAATTATTAATGTATTCATCACAAATAATTTTCTGCTAAAAAGTTTCTTCCGTCAAAGTTCATTTCATTTCACTTAGAACATCTTGTCTTTGCTCTTGAATTTACTTCACTAGTCCACTATTTGGACACAACTACAAATGGCTGATTCGACCCTCGCACCTCCTTATATATATATGCGAGGGTAGGAATAATATGGCACCTCAGTTGAGACACTTCTCGGGCCAAAGACTCATGAACCAACTTTTCCAAACTGGAGATATAGATGCATGTAGATATTTCTCCACGAGCCACTGATTCACAAGTTATCAGCTCATGAATCTCCTCCTACCATACAAGGCGAGATCCAACTCTCACCGCTGCCCACAAAATTCAAGCCAACCAATGATGCATATTTTGTTCAGAAGCTATGGTCTCACCACTGAACTATGTGATCCTTTGATTTGTATATTATAGTTTGTGATGGTCACTCTCTGTGGTTATTTTTTGTTGAGTGTAAAACTATTGCCATACCGATAAGCTGTGTCAGCCTTTGAGTTTTAGGGGATTCTATGCTACCAACATAATTTCAAATAAAAAGAATTACAATTTTTGTTGCAGTATGTGAATAATTAAAGTAAAGTGATCCCACAACAGGCCTGGAGGACCTTGGGGTAATAGGAGGTTAAGGCTCCCACTTTTTTTCTAGACTATCGGCACTTTATGTCAGCCGGGTTGTCAGCCCTGCGTGACGGCCGCCTTTACCCCCAGAACAAGCGTCTGGTACTCATTTCCGTTAGAGGCTGAGTCGACCCCAGGGCCATAGTGCCGGCAGAGGGTTTGGGTCAGTTTAAAAATCCTGACCCCAACGGGACTTGAACCCTCGACCCTGCGGCTTGTAGCTCAGTACCTTAACCACTACGCTACGGCGTGCCCCATGTGAATAATTACATGAGAGAATTATATATATGTTGACTTCTTCCCCAAAAAAGCGAAATATGCTTTTTAAATGAAGTGAGAAGTTGCAAAGTAACCTAAAATCAGCATCAGCAAAATGTGTATTAATCATTGCTCAGACAGTGTAAGTCAACTTATTACATAAACAAGTGAATACAAAATTAATCTGTGAACTCACCCTAACATTAATAGTGAGTGGAGAACATATTTTTAATGACTCACCTTATATAATTTCAAATTTAGTGGAAGCCATGACTGAAGAGGGACAAGATATTGTCTGAAACCGCCAGTATCAAAGATATTTGAAATTATATGAGGTGAGTCATTAAAAATATGTTCTCCACTCACTATTAATGATATAACCTCATAATATTTACTTCCCAATATTAATTTAAATATCACCCTAACATACCCAAACTAAAAATAACCTTGAAATTCATCGGAGAACATTTTTTGACAACTCACCTCATAAATTTTGTGTTTTTCATGAAACCATGGATTCAAACATAATCACTTCCATCTTCAGCCACAATGTGTCGGAGTTCAAAATTGCAGTTTAATGAAAAACATATTTATGAAGTGAGTTGTCAAAAATGTTCTCCGATGAATTTCAAAGATTATACCTGATAATGTTTACTTCCCAACATTAATTTAATATAACAATAACTTAAGAATTAAATTGATGTTTTTATTACCTCACCTCATATCCTTTTTCTTTTAGACTGCAGTTTCGGGGCTTATCTCAATCGTCAGTAGCCTCTGGTCGACCGGTGTTATGTCGTTTCTTGGCGGGAAGAAAACTGCCAAGAAACGACAACACCGGTCGACCAGAGGCTACTGACGATGGAGATAAGCTCCGAAACTGCAGTCTAGAAGAAAAAGGATATGAGGTGAGGTAATAAAAACATTAATTTAATTCTTAAATTAAACCTCATAGTGTTCTTTCCCTATGAAAGTTAAATAAGTAACAATAACTTGCCCATCTAACTCTAACTTGCTTATTTTCTCACCCTAACTAGCCCGTTAATATGAATGGACTCTTGGGATAATGTTTGGCAATTGACTCTTGTGGGAACATGTGTTATCACATTGGCCAACTAGACATAAAAAGTCACTTGTTCTCTGATCAGATATTGACTTGTGGCATACAGTAGCCAAGTTTTATATTTGGCTTATGATACTCTATGTTTTTATTTAGTTGAGTATAAAGCTATTACTATACCATGTACCTGTGAGAGATTTGATTTTTACATTTGGATTGTGATGTTCACTCTGTGTGTATATTTTGTTGAATGTAAAGATATTACCAGATGCTACTAAGCTATGTGGGCTTTTGATTTTTATTATTTGGTTCTTATACTCAATCTGTGTATATATTTTGGGGAGTATAAAGTATATAAATAATGGAATGGACACCATCAGGAATGAGAAGGAAAGGACGACCAAATCTCACGTGGATTGAAGGGATTAGGAAACTTTGAAGGACTAGGAAATAGAGGAAGAAATGTGTTATAATAGAAACAAATGAAGGAAAATTATAAAGCAAAATTGAAGACAAATTATTGGTGCCAGAAAAATGTATAACATTGTTAAAACCGGAAATATATATATAAATAAAGCTATTGCCATACCACATAGCTTTGTGAGCATTTGATTTTTACATTTGGTTTGTGATACTAATTAGCTCTTTGAGCCCTGGTATTGTGTGTTTCACTTGATACTCTTTCCTGCTCAATTTAAGCCTGTGTTCTCAATTTAGCAGCCAGCAGTTTCATTTTTTTATATTATAGATGAATAATCATTTTATTAAATATCATGTTTTACTTAAATTAGGCCACATTCTGCAAAAAGGACCAAGCCAAAAGATAACTGAACCGAGAAAAATGCAGTTAAAGTTAAATATCAGTAAAATAAATTCACAAATAAAAATAAACATTTACTTATTACTTCAACCAACAGACTATCAATAAAACCCTCTATTTTATGAGAAAAATGGTAACACAAACTTTTTTTTTAATTCTAAGATTTTACACATTTTTGTCATTTGGTTTGTTTTGGAGGAAGAGAGATGTGGGATATTCTCTCAGTTTATATATTAAATTTGAGAATTTTTAACATTATGAGGTTCAATTCATAAGAATTAAATGAATCGTGATTATTTCTTACCTCATACTTCTATGTTTTTTTAAACACAGCACTGCAGTATCGGCGACCCCTTGTCACCATTGTCAGCTGTTTTTATGACTGTCAGTGTTTTCTTTTGTTGATAATTATCCAAACTGCCATCTGGTGTTATTTCGAAGGAATTGTTTTCTAAACTGCCATCTGTTGTATTTTTTAAGAACTTTGTAATCAGGCTCGGTTTGTCTGGAATTTCGAAGTTCATGGTTCTAATATGGTTTTTTTTAAATATATATTTTTTCCCAAACTGTTAAATCTAAAGGTTTAGATAGATGTTTCAAAAGTTTTGCTTCTTTTTCAATTGTATGATGCTCTAATAAACTATGAATTGAAAAATCAGCTATAGCAGCACATAGTTTATTAGAGCATCATAGGATTGAAAAAGAAGCAAAACTTTTGAAACATCTATCTAAACCTTTAGATTTAACAGTTTGGGAAAAATATATATATTAAAAAAAATCATACTAGAACCATGAACTTCGAAATTCCAGACGAACCGAGCCTGATTACAAAGTTCTTCAAAAATACAACAGATGACAGTTTAGAAAATGATTCATTCAAAAGAACACCAGATGGCAGTTTGGATAATTATCAACAAAAGAAAAAATTGACAGTCGTGAAAACAGCTGACGATGGTGACAAGGGGTTGCCAATACTGCAGTGCTGTGTTTAAAAAAACATAGAAGTATGAGGTAAGGAATAATCACGTTTCATTTAATTCTTATTCCCTCAGTGTTTTCTTACTTGGATCATATATGGTATAAGAATGCAGGTGGTGGGTTGGATTTTTTTGCAGGACATGGAGAGTGATACTTGAGGAACAATAATATAACATTAAATCAAGTATTTCAAATTTGAGGGTTGGTTCCTTTTTTTGCAGAATGTGGTCCAATTATTTATTTGCAAGGTGCATTTTATATACAGAGTGTCCCAAATTGTATACACTCTTTGAAATGTTATTTCTCAGCAACGAAATGAGACAGAAATACAATTTTTGTTGTGTATGATCCACAAGGCACTGGAAAAGCATAGCAACACGTTCATCAATCTTCACATCTTTATAAACAACAATGGCGGCGAGATTATCATTTGATGAACGTAAGTGGATACTGAAGTGTTATTGGAAAGTGGAGAATGCTGTTAAAGTGCAATGTTGTTGGATGGTTGAATTTGGGACACCACCACCAACAAGGGTACAATAACAAGAATCTGAGACAGGTTTGAAGATGATGCATGACTGCAACAGTACTCCCATTATCAGTCGAACATCCCTTGCTTCCACACCGACCTTTCAACACATCTTGCACCATTCCATCGTCTTCAAACTTGTCTCGGATTCTTGTTATTCTTACCCTTGTTGGTGGTGATGTCCCAAATTCAACCATCCAATGTCGTTGCACTTCAACATTCTCCACTTTCCATCAACACTTCAGTATCCACTTACGTTCATCGAATGATAATCTCGCCGCCATTGTTGTTTATAAAGACGTGAAGATCGATGAACGTGTTGTTATGCTTTTCCAGTGCCTTGTGGATCTTACACAACAAAAATTGTATTTGTCTCATTTCGTTGCTGAGAAATAACATTTCAGAGACTGTATACATCAATTTGGGACACTCTGTAGATAAAATGACAAGTGTTAGCATAAAATAGATTAAAATATTTTTAGAAATAAGAAAAAGTAGTAAAAATTGTGTTAATTTCACTGAGAAGCAAAAAAAAAAAATCTGAGGGTAGATGCAGTAGATGTTCATTGCAGGATGTAATAAAAGAGAAAGTTTGTAGTAGTCATTGTATATACAGTTCAAGCACATATGCCACTCTTTTGTTAAATTGTGATAAATTTTTTCCCTGGCCTCATGCCCATCTGTTACCTGTTTTCTGTACTAAGAAAGTTAAAGAATTGATCTAAGTATGATTTACTTGCATGCGAATTGATCCTGATTTTAGCATACATTTTAAATGTTATGGCATCATAAGATCTTCAATCAAATTAGGGCTCAAAGGGACACTAGATTCATGGTCTCTTAAAAATCGATGAAAACTTTTTAAGATTTTTTTTTTTTCAATTTCACTCCCAATGTCAACAATAGAACCTTGTTTATCCAGTCTTAGTTAATCCATTAGAAGTGGGGATCTACCTGAAACCCAAAATTTAAAAAAAGTGCTCTAGCAGCCACCATGTTTGCTTCATTTAAATGTTTTTTTATACTAGACAATTTTATTAATCCTTAAATTGGCAATGTATAGGATACGAGGGTCACTCAGAAAGTTTCCGGATGCTGGCAAAATTTTAGAGATAATATAAAACTTACCATTACATCTTCTCAAAGTACTCTCCCTGAGAATCTATCCATCATTGCATCCTCCTGAACAACAACTGGAAGCATTGGCACCAGTCACTTGCATGCAGTGCACAGAATTCCCCTTAGTATGCTGCAACTAGATCTTCAGATGTTGAAAACCGCTTCCCATGCAATCGAGCCTTCACCGTAGGGAACAAAACGGTGCCAGTTCTGGACTGTAAGGAGGATGGGTCAACAGCTGCACAGGAGTCCCCCTCAGAAAATCATTTGTCAGATGGGTGGTGTGGGCAGAGGCATTGTTGTGGTGCAACAGGATGCCCCTCAGTTCAGCTCGTGGGCGCTTTTCTCATAATTTTTGGAATACCTGTGAGAAGGCAATTGTGGTGAACAACTGTGCAGTCACTGTCCTTTGATGTTCAAGTGGTATTGTTGCCACATGACCACCTGTAGCAAAGAAAGTTATTTTTTTCCCAACACTTTTTGCTCTCTTCACTTTCACTGGTCGATCATCATCAGAAAAGACCCATACCGACAACTGACACTTTTTATCTGGATCATATTGGTAAATCCAGGTCTTGTCACCTGTAATGATCGCAGAAATGCGGCAAGAGTTGCTATTGTTGAATCTCCGAAGCACTTCACGGCACAATTCCACTCGAATGATATTTTGACCTTCAGTGAGTCTGTGTGGCATCCAACGAGATGCCACCTTGCTGCCCCTAAGATAGATGTGCAGAATTTTTTTCTAACACTCTTCGATCCAATCCTCAGGGATGCCCCAATATCTTCATAAGTCATACGGGCGTCTTGTTGCACCATCTTCTCCACAGCATCAATGTTTTCCACAGTCACTGCCATCGACGGGCCTCACACTCCTCTCTTAATCTTCAAGAGAGGTTCTACCCCTCTTAAACTCCGCAAACCAATTGAAAACTGAGGCACTGGACGGGACAAGATCCCCAAAAGCCTGTGTAATCCTTTCAAGTGGTTGCACCTGGTTTAAGCCACTTTTAAAATCATAGAAAATCATTGCTCGAAAATGTTCTCGCTGTGGTTCCATGTTGCAGTCTGATAGTACCTGTCACCTCCTACCATTTGACCCACAGCTGCTAAGGGATGAGGGGTTTGGGTGGGCAGAAACTATGTCAGCTGACTAACAAAGGACCTCCCAGCACGCTGCTGGCACTGTTATCTTTATATCGTAAGCGGTACAGTCAGGTCTGGAAACTTTCTGAGTGACCCTCATACATTGGTATAACTTTTTTATTATTTATAATTAATATATAATAAATGTATTATTTATAATAAACTATTAATAATAATTATTTATAATAAAATAATGGAAAAATGAATCAGTAGAAATTGTTTAAATTTTTGTCAAATTATACAACAATATGCAATAGGTAATAACTTAAGGTTATGTATGATTTGCTTTCACTGTAGTCTGACATGTTTAAATAAGTTGGCATAAGAAATTGAGTTGTTGTAATTTAATGGTTAACAAAAGAAATATATATTCTGTTAACCAGAAAAAATTGGACCATAACTTCGACCTGCTGAGGAATATATTTAATTTATGCACTTCATACATGATGGACTTTTCATTATTCTGAATGACATCCGGTCTCATATAGTCCACATAAACAAGATTCTACTGTATTTGAATATTGTACCTAGAAAAATAGTTTTATCAATTTATTGTTTTTAAATGTCTAAACTGTTCTTAATAGTTCATAAGTATAGAGTATCTATGACATCTTTATGGCACTTAGCGGGAAGCAGGATCAACTCATGATGTACATTCCTGACGTTGTTGCATACCACAGTCAGAGTTTCTCTTCCTCTCTCTGTCCCCGCCTTCACACAGCACATGGGTCATATTGCAACTGATAGCTACTGTTCAGTTGCCTATGAGCTCTATTGGTATTTGTATTAATATATGTCGAGTAATGAAGATTGTAGCTTAATATGGCACAACAAAAGTTTACATTAAAACAAAGGATCTATTTTGTCAAGTGTTGCTTGATACAGAAAAATTTTGGACTAGTACGACAATATTTTGTGATTTATTTTCTTGATGTTCTGTTTCCACATAGGACAACTATATTAAACTTCATAAAAAAGTTTAGGGAATTAATTAACTACAGTGGACTTCATTCACCTGAAATAATAATCGATAATACATCTCCCATGCTGGCTCAGGTGGTAACATGTCTGCTTTCTGACTATCAGGTTCAGATTTGATACTTGGTAGAGTAGCAAATTTTAATTGTAAAATTAATCAAATTAATTTAATTGTAAAATGTTGAATCTCAGGGTCAGATGATGTACAATTTTTAATCACTAGAATGTGCACCATATTCCTATATTAAATTGCAAATGCCTTTGCAGTACATATGTTGAGAAGACAATACAAAGAAAACTGAAGTGATGGCCTTTTGTGAGAAATACCCTATACCTAGCAAAATTGTTTTGGATGATAAAATTTTAGAATGAGTAAATGAATTTAATTATTTGGATTATAATTTAACATTTCAAGATGAAGCTGATATATCAAAGAAAATTACAAATTTCACAAAAACAACAGGAATAATTAACAGTATAATGAAACCATCTTTAGTACAGAAGAACACAAGATTACGACTTTATAAGGTTCTCGCAATACCAGTATTAAGGTATGGTAGTGAAACATGGACAATACAAAGAAGAGATAAAAGCCGAATAACAGCAAATGAGATGCGATTTATGCGCCGTATAGCAAGCTATACAAAGTGGGACCATAAAAGAAATGAGGAAATTATGGAAGAATTGTATGTAGAACCCATTCTTCACCATATACAAAACTACCAGAACAACTGGAAAGCCCATCTTCAATGAATGCCGTCTCATAGAATTCCAAAAACCATGCTTCGTTACTGCCCCCAAGACAAAAGATCGCTGGGACGTCCAAAAAAGCGCTGGATGGAAAATTCCTCTTTGAGACTGTAACAGGCCACACGGCCTAATACTTGCATGGATGATGATGATGATAATGTTGAGAAGACATGTGTACATTTTGGATGAGATCATTAAGCCTGGTAGCTCTGTTGACACTTATCGACAGGAGTTGGCTATGTGCTGATGTTGGACTTCACCTTCTCTCTTTCTGCATCATCATCATTCCTCATACAGCACACTTTACATCACACAAACATATACTTGTCCTACACTCCTCCCTGTACGCAATATAAAGGGTAGTATACATCTTCAGCTTATCTGCACAATTATCTGTCCTAAAATAACTGTATAAAAATATGTGCAGTTATCTGAACTGAAAGAATGTAGGCTACATTCTATTTTCAACGGAAGTTTTCTTCAGTTCTATCATTTCGGAAAAGTGACAAGTTATAAAAAAAGTTTGTCATGATGAAGATTGGACGGTAACTGAATAAACTTTGTGAATTTTACAGTTTTTCTTGCAAAAACAAGGTCCAAATGCACAGTTGTCTCATCTGCATAAATACTAACCTAAACTGTGCAGTTTACACAATTTATCGCTCGAACATGACATCACACATGATAAACTGCATGTATAAACTGAAGGTGTGTACTCCCTTTAGGAATACATCATCTATGTAAAGTAGTCTGCCAAAGTGATGAATAAATTTAAAATAGATCACATTAATGCCATCTATACGTCCAACATGGAATTCAAAGCACAGAAAATGCAGTGGGTGACATGAGAATACACAAACGATGGCAAGCCCACTTGCTGTTAAATGCTGTAGAAATTGTCATAGCTGCTCTAGAGTAGTATTAAATAAATTTATCTGGTTCACCTAATGTATAAACTAGTATTGTATTAAAGTAGTTGCTTCTTTATTGCACAAGTGTATCAGTTAATTAGATTTAAATAATAATAATAATAAATAGAATTATAAGTATTTGATTTATTTTTCAGAAATCTTAGCCTATGCATTATCCTATGGTTTCTGCTTTTTTTTGTTCATAAGTGTAAACATCAATCAGTGCTCTACCATGATATTCACTTACCTATTAAAATGAAAATACATTGGAAATACTAGTTCTGGAAGAACTGTTATGCTCTTGGCATAGCAGAAAAATGTCTGGTAAAATATTATCTTTATTCATGACTAATTAACTAACTAACTCACTGGCACTATCGAACCCATAGCTTCATGGCCCAGCAGACATCAGCTTTCCTTACAGTCCTTTCCTGAGATAATGTTATTGTCCTACCTCATTCTTGTATTTTATGATGAAAAATTGTCACTCTTTCAACCAAGTTATTTTTTTGTCTGGCTTATTGCCTTTGGCCTGTCTGGCATGGGTAACCCTTTTGGCAGCAATGCTACCACCGGCATAGCTCTCAGTGTCATTTCTCTTTGCTCATATATAAAAATATTTTGAAAATATAATTTTAAAATAAATAAATATCATTTATAATAAAATATCTAACAATTCATTGTAAGAAGAAAAGTGCTCTCAAGTTGAACATTAGTTTTGAGTTTAGTTTTTGCTGTAGTCTGTTATCATTTTATTCTTTTTGCACACGGGAAGATATAGTATTTTTTACATTTACAATCTTCTGTCGGCTCGTGGAATTTCTTGTTCACACAAATTTTATGGTGAAAACCATGTATTGCGAGTCTTGTTATGACGTGTCTGTGGTCCAACTATGATCTAGCATGGCTGTTGTGGTGTAGAATTCTAGGTCTATCTATCTCTCTCTCTCTTGTTTTTCCTGATGTTAATTCCTGATAGGGTCCAATAAATGGTGTCTCTCTCATGAGCTCGTAAACCAGGCATGATGGTGCTGTTTTTCCAACTCCTAATGTCCGTTTCATGTACATAGTCTTAACTTTTTCTAGTCATTAATTAATCTAACAATTAATGTGTTCTTGATTTTCTAGTTTTCTTCTTCTTCATCTTCAAGGTTTAGGCTCTAAGCCTGTTCTGTCTTCACATCATCTTTTCAGTCTGATGCATTATAATTGACTACTCGACTCTTCTGGCGTCCCGCGCCGTAGCCGAGCGGTTAAGGTAGGAAGCCTTGGCGCAGAGCTACGGGACTTGCGCTGGTTCGAGTCTCCATGGGGGAAGAAATTTTCTCATGGTATTTCGGCCAGTATGGGACCGGTACCCACCCAGCATCGTGAGGCAATTGGGTAGCTACAATAAGTAGCGGCTCCAGGTTGAGGAACCAGCTATAACGGCTGGGGGACTCGACATGCTAACCACATGTCACCCCTACACTGGCTGTTGATCATCTACCTCTGTGATTGACACATGTGGATGTGAAGGGCCAGCTGCCGGCTGGTAAAAGGGCAACCGCTGAAAAGTGGATAGACCCTCAATCGGAATCGGACTCTTCTGGCTTTAATATGTGCTATTATATCTATGTCTTTGTATAGAGTTTGCAGTTCCCCATTAATTCTAATTCGTCAGACTCCATTATCTCTTGTTCGACCATACATGTTCCTCAAAAATTTTCTTTCCATATAAACATGTGCTACAGGCTTTTCTGTTACTGTCCAGTTTTTACCACAGTATACCACAATATGGTCAATTATTGTTTTGTAAAGTCTTATTTTTATTTGATTAGATATGTATCTAGAAGTTATAATTTTGATCAAAGCTCTTGTGCAACAATTACCAGAAGCCAATTTCTCATTGATTTTGACTAACATGTCATTATTTGTAGTAACAATTGTACCTAGATATTTGAAGTTCTGGACTTGCTCATTATCTTGCTCCATTCAACTCATTATCGTTAGAAATATCATTTATAATTATATAGCAAGAGGATGAAGATCTCTGGGCCGTCCTATGAAACGCTGGAGGGAAAATTTTCTATAGGATCGTAACAGGCCTTGGCCTAATACTTGGAAGGAAGAAGAAGAAGAATACCATTAGGAGCACTGTTAAGATATTTTGTTTTATTATTATTAATAAAGATTTCAAGACTTGCTTGAATGACTATTTCTTGGATTTGTTTTAAGGATTAAGAGATTTTGATATTTACTCCATAACTCTCTGGCTATCTAACTTGTAACTCACTGTCAGTACCTAACTTGGAGGTTATAGTTATATCGACCAAATCTCTCCATTCATCCCATCCTGAGCTAATATTTTCCAATCATTCTCTCTATAATTTACTTCCTTCAAATCAAGGTTTAATATTCTCCCATCTCATTCTTGACCTACCTTCTTTCCCTCTGGTTTTCCTACAAGAAATTTCTATGTCCCACTTTTATTCCCCATTACAGCAACATACGAATGCATCATCTGTAACACCAACTCATTAATGGACAGAGGTGACCTCCTCTGGTGCTGATGACTTGACACAAGGAAACAAGAAAACAAAGATCTAGGAAACCTTTATATGGAGGTAAGATGATTTATTAATGAGATAAGTCGACAGCATTTCTTTCATTCCCCATTTGTGCCACATCACAGTTTATGAGACACCAAGTCGACATCCAACAGCCACAACTATCATTCTTCATTCAAGCCACATCATAGTTTATGAAACATAAAGTCTACATCCAACAGCCTCAAGTATCATTCCCCATTCAAGCCACATCATAGTTTATGAGACATAACAGTTCTTAATACATCTAGTTTCCCATAGAAGTTATTGAAGTCACTGTTACATAGTTTTCTTAATTCAACTTGTATTATACTCGTAAAATTACAATAGGAAGTAACATTATGAGTAATAGGAGTTAGATATGCAAGACTATCGGCCGCGGTGGACTAGTGGTTATGCTCCTTGCCTCTGGTCCCAAGGGTCGTGGGTTCAAACCCAGCCGGGGTCGATGGATTTTTTTAGGATGGAAAAATCCAAGGAGCAAGTCCTCCGGGAGGGACTTTAAGCCGTGGGTCCCGAGTCTGAAGATTTTCAGGCTCGTAAAAGATTCTTAAGCCTGAATGAAAAGTCCTCTAAGCAAAATTTACCGAATTTTCCCGTCCTAGTACTACCTTGGTTTCCTAGATGTCAGTATGAGGCAGAACGCTGACCACGGACCACTCAAATGACATCTATACGAAAACAAGTGTAACTAAATTAGTATAGTTCAAATTCTTCCCTGTAAGGGGAGAGCACCTAAATCTCTGTTAAGGGAAAACATGAGCTTACAAAAAAAAAATATGCAAGACTCACCTCACATTTGTAGTTTTCTTTCAGACCCGGGTTTCGATACTCTAAGCATCATTATCAATTAATGAATGGGTTGGAGAAATTGCTTTAACATCTCACCTCATAAAGCTGCGTGTCTTCACAATACCAGTTTCAAAAGTATAGTACAGGGCAAGTCAAAATGTTGTGCAGGTTTTCAGAAATTTATTATGTGAAATGTAATGAACATATAATATTGTGAGACATATTGTATGAAAGGTAAACTCTCAAAGTTTTTTTTTAAATATTCACAGATGTTCTATGTGAGCGCCTTTTGTTACACGACAGATGTCAAGCCGATATTCAATCTCCTGCCAAACTTTCTGTAGCAGTCCGCGGTCGATATCAGCAATGGCTGCTGTGATGCGGGCACGCAGTTCATGCAGTGTTGTTGGAAGTGGTGGTACGTAAACATGATCCTTTACAAGACCCCACATGAAGAAATCACACGGGGTTAGATCTGGTGAACGAGGTGGCCAATGAATGAGTTGTTGATCACCCTGAGATGCACGGCCTATCCAGCGTTGTGGTAAAGCCGTATTCAAATGGTCTCGAACACTGCCATGGTAATGTGGAGGGGCACCATCCAACTGCAGAATGAAATCTGGACTGTCCGCTTCAAGCTGCGGAAGGAGCCATTGTTGTAGCATATCAAGGAAAACATGTCCGTTCACAGTACGTTCATGAAAGAAAAAGGGCCCATAAACCTTTGCATGGGAAATGGCACAAAAGACATTCACTTTCGGAGAATCGCGTTGATGTTCCAGAGTTGCATGGGGGTTACCAGTTCCCCAAATCCTTACATTGTGTCTATTCACTTTTCCTGAAAGGTGGAAAGTCGCTTCATCACTGTAAACTACCCTCTCATGGAACTCATTCTCTTCCATTAATGCGAGAAAATCAACACAGAAGGACGCTCGCAAAGCATAATCGGCGGGTTTTAAGGCTTGAACCAGTTGCAAGTGGTAGGGTTTCATCTGTAAACGTTTCCGGAGAATCCGCCATACAGTTTTTTGTGGTAGTTGAAGTTCTGTCGCTCCCCGGTAGGTGGATTTCTGTGGACTCCGCACGAAGCATGTGCGAACGCGTTCGACTGTCTCTTCACTCGTTGACGGACGGCCAGTCGATTTTCGTTTACAGATACAGCCTGAATCCCTAAATTGTGTGTACCACTTACGAATGGATCTCCCATCCGGCGGGTCTTTATCATATCTGGTACGGAAATGTCGTTGAACACTAGTCACGAGTTGTTTACATGGTAATCAAGCACACAGAAAGACTTCTGATCCCCAGTCAACGCCATTTTCCTTTACTGCTCTGCTGTTGACATCTTGCGGGTGAACGCGGAACTTTAGAAGTGGACAACTAAACTTTGAGAGTTTACCTTTCATACAATATGTCTCACGATATTATATGTTCATTACATTTCACATAATAAATTTCTGAAAACCTGCACAACATTTTGACTTGCCCTGTATTAAAGCAATTTCTCAAATTCATTCATTAATGTAAATACCTCATAGCGTTTCCTCCCACTGTAATTTTAATTAAAATCATTGTCAATTCTTTCTAACTGTTGAATCAGCGGTTGGTGATCCTGTAGGTTGATTTCTGCTACTCTTTTGGCTGGCCGATGAACTTCCAAATCAGATTTTTTTTTTTCCGGGTGAGCACAAATTGGGAGATAATTTACATCCACAAAAATAAAAAGAAAATAATAAATTTTCCCGAAGAAAAACATTTGATTTCAAAGTTCATCGATCAGCCAACAGAGGGAGCAGATCACCAGCTGCCAATTCAACAGTTTGAAAGAATTGACAATGATGCTTAGAGCATCGAAACCCTGGGTCTTCAAGTAAACTACAAATATGAGGTGAGTCTTGCATATGAAACTCCTATTGTTTAAAATAAATGTTATGAAGTCTGTTGCATCTTACCTCAGGGATGGAATCATGAATTCTGAAATTCTCGGGGAGAGGGATTTGATTTGCAAGGTTCTTTGTTCTATCAAAAGACAGACTGGTAGTCGACATCCAGGGCAGACAACATAAAATTCAACAGCTGAAGATGGTACATATGTGTATTGAAACATGTCCTAAATGAACTCAACTTTTATGAGGTAACAGACTCACCTTATTTATTCTCCTTGTTTGTTCATCTGTCTTTGGTCTTCAAATTTTTTCTGAACACTTAATTCTCAAAAAATTGTAATAACTTATTTTTTCTTCAAATAAGAGACCATATTATATTTGAGGAGAAAAATTTTCGCCTAGACCGAGACTCGAAACTGGGACTTTTGGCTTTCCAGGCCAAATGCTCTTATCAACTGAGCTATGGAGGCGAATTGCAATCTAGACGCAAATTTTTCTATTATATACGTTGTAATTCCCTCATGCTAAATGCTTTGGAACCTTTTGCCATTTGCAAAGATAGAAGCAAAGGTTTCAAAACATTTGGCATGAGGGAGTTACAACGTATATGAGAGAAAAATTTGCGTTTAGATTGCAACTTGCTTTGGTAGAGTGGCAGAGCATTTGGCCTGGAAAGCCAAAGGTCCCAGGTTTGAATCTTGGTCTAGGCAAAAATTCATCATCATCATCATCGTCCTTTCAAGTATTAGGCCCAGTGGCCCGTTATGGTCTCCCGCCATCTCCGAAAAGGTCGACCCACAGATCTTCTGCCTCGAGGAATGTAGTGAAGAATTTGTTTTGGTATTCTGTGATGATCCATGCGCTGAATATGGGCTAGCCAATGTTTCTATATTCTTGGAGGTATTCAGATATAATTTTTCTCTTCAAATATAATTTATCCTTCAGTGAGAAGTGTTAAATTAATAATAAAAACATCAAGAGACCATATTTTACACCCATATATATGTGTGTGTGTGTATAATTAGAATAATTGTTGATGTGTATACTGTATAATCATTGTATAGAATGTGTAATAAAAATTTGCACACTTATAAATGTATTATTTTTGATCTGAAAAAGTTATAAATCTTATTAAAGTATCTTACATATTTGCAGCAATTTTTACACTTGTATTAAAGTTATTATGTGCAATAAAACTAACTCACTGTCAGTATTGAACCTGACATACTCTCTATACATCCCTATCCTGAGCTAATGTTTTCTGATCATTCCCCATTTAATTCACCTCCTTCATATCGTAGTGAAGTTATTCTCCCAGGTTGATGTGAATATTAAAATAAACTTAAGTTTTTCAATATTATTGAAATAATAAATCTTGTTTTCTCTTGCAGAACAAATGAACATTGGGCAGCGTACACTTCCAACCGGTGATTGGTTAATATCTACAGTAGAATCACTGGCATCGGAAGAACAGTTTCCGTGGCTTTCTAAAGGAAAATTTCCTTGTAGTCGTTGTGGACGTGAATACACTAGAAGAGATACATTATTACGTCATGAAAAATATGAATGTGGTTCAGACCAAATATTTAATTGTCCATTTTGTCCCAGTCGTTCTAAATATAAGAAATATTGATAGTCACATTTCAGCAAAGCATTGGGATAAACTGTCTTATCATTAGACTGATTATGTACATTAATGCTGCAAAACAAAAGTAATTGATGTAATGTACGTGTGGAATTTTAAAACATTAGGTCATAGTTTGCATTTGTGCATAGTTAGAAGACTGAGTGATAATTATTATTTTAGTATAGGCAGTAAGCGGGCCTGGCATCAGTATCATAGAAAATGTGATAGACAGCTCTATAGAATTCAAACTATTAAATTGCTACTTATTTATTTTATTTATTAGGCCCACATATCATAAATTAATTTTATAAAGTTTTTGTACTGCCTTCAGTATTTAATTAAGAATACTGTAAATGGAAAAAAAATTATATCATATTTTAAAAAATGTTTCCAGAAAGCAATACAGAAGATACCTCTATGTTTGAAAGTTACATATTAGAGTAATTAGGTTTCCTTAGTAACATTTAGAAGATCTTTTTAAATATAAGGTCTTTCATATATAATGCAATAATTAAGTCAAAAATGCATTGAAATAAATCTTTTTTTTTTTAATTATTGTTATTTGATATACATACACTCCCATTTAAATGCAAAAAATTATATCAGGTGTACATCCACCTTCACTGTCTCGGCAGGCAGTTATTCGGTCTATGAAGTCTGTGATCTCAATTCTTGGCAATTTGGAATGACTTCCTATACCTTATCCGCTGTTAGAGTGATCCTAACATAAATGCCAATTGTATCATTCTGCCATTTGTGCCACAATTACCGTCATCATTTTTTAAATAGAAATTATGCACTATTACTCAAATTGCATTTGCCACAAATTCATCACACTTATCAAAAGCATATTGCACATGTTTCCTTTTTTTTACCGGGAGTTACAACCTTATCACATATTTTTTCTTTCCGAGCACTGTTAATGCTTGTAAGCAACACACCGGTAAACTCAGATATTAAATTCACTATATCTTTTACTGGAAGTTCTGGATACTTTCACTAAACTTATGAAATACATTTAAAATAATTGTTTTTTGACCCACTAATGAAATACATTTAAAATAATTGTTTTTTGACCCACTAGTTAAAGGTTTGCCAGATTTGTGTTTTACAAATTTAGATGGCGACACGGCAACAGAAGACTCCAACATTTTCAGCCATGACTGAAGCATGACTCAAATACATAATCCATATGTCTAAACTATTTTAAGTTGTAATTATTGATTAGATATATTTTAGAATATTTTCTATGTTTTGAATATTATTTTCATTCAAGAATAATAAGTATATTCAGAGGATGCATTTTTAATTTATTGAAGGGAACTACTTTTCTGCATACTTATTGCTCCTACATTGTACGTTGTTTGTCAATAACCAATGAAAAGTGAGCAGGTCACATGGTTTTGTTTTGACAAGGATCACTTTAATAGCGGATAGCTTATAGATCTTGTGACCTTACTCAATGTGACTTCTTTTTATGGGATTATGTGAAGTCCAAAGTCTACTTGAACAAATCACAAACAGTTCTCCAACTTAAGGAAGAAATTCAATGTGACATCAACAGAGATATTTAATTTTAGGAAGTTATATTTTGAGGTTATTTTAATTATATTATTTTTGGTCTGGACATCTTACCTCAATATTAATGTTGATTTGTTCTTGGACATGTTCGAAACAATTCTGTTTTATCGTCAGCTTTCCCAGACTGGTTTTATTTATGTTGCACCACCTGGATGTCGATGTCAGCTCCATCCTGTGGTTGGCCAAAGAACCTCCAAACAAGGTCACCCTCCATCGGAATATCAAAATTCATAACTCTGTTTCTGTTCTTCTGAATATAAATTTTTTCCCAAATAGTCAGCTCTTTTGTATTTTCTAACTGTTTTAATAATTTAGTGTCTGAATTTATATTATGTTTTTCAGACCAAACATGAGCAGCAACTGCAGATTTTTCGATTTCTCCATTTTTAATATTTCTTATGTGTTCTTTGGTTCTATTTTTAGGTTTCTTTTTGTTTTCCCTATATATATCTTTTCACAACCCATGCATTCAATTTGATATATTCCTGACTTTACAAAAATGAAAAAACTGATAAAAATAAAAAGTCAGGAATATATCAAATTGAATGCATGGGTTGTGAAAAGATATATATAGGGAAAACAAAAAGAAACCTAAAAATTAGAACCAAAGAACACATAAGAAATATTAAAAATGGAGAAATCGAAAAATCTGCAGTTGCTGCTCATGTTTGGTCTGAAAAACATAATATAAATTCAGACACTAAATTATTAAAACAGTTAGAAAATACAAAAGAGCTGACTATTTGGGAAAAAATTTATATTCAGAAGAACAGAAACAGAGTTATGAATTTTGATATTCCGATGGAGGGTGACCTTGTTTGGAGGTTCTTTGGCCAACCACAGGAGGGAGCTGACATTGACATCCAGGTGGTGCAACATAATGCAACATAAATAAAACCAGTCTGGGAAAGCTGACGATAAAAACAGAATTGTTTTGAAACATGTCCAAGAACAAATCAACATTAATATTGAGGTAAGATGTCCAGACCAAAAATAATATAATCAACAGAGATGTCTGTGAAAGGGGTCATCACAAACTTCATAGACTAAGTAGCTGCCTGCTGAGACAGTGGAGGTAGACATATGCCTGATATAATTTTCCACACTTAAATGGGAGTGTATGTAGATGAAAATAAAAAAAAAATATTTCAATGCATTTTTGACTTAATTATGCATTTTTAAAAATTGCATAATATATGAAAGACCGCATAGAATGCAATAATAACAAATTTTAATAGTACTTGAAATTGTACAATAATCACATTTTTTAACATGTTTTATGATCAATTTGTATTTGTATTTTAATATTAAATTGATTTTTATATTACTCCTTACATTCACAATTAAAGATATTAGAAATAATTACAATGAGCAACAAAAAAGGAACCTTTTTTTGTCTCAGAAAGAAAAATATATGATTCTGATAGTATTCTTTCTCCTGAATTCAAATATGATATCGGTTTTTCTCCATCACGCAAGGTTTCCAAGAGACAGGAATTTATAATTTCAAACACTTTAATATTTTCTACATTTTAACTACACAATATTCGAACATTCGGACTCACCTAGAAAGTAAGAAATGGCGATTTTCTGTTATATTTCGCCTGTGGAGCATCGCTCTTGATGGTCTCACAATAATTGGCCAGCATATTAGGATTCCATTTGCCTTGATATCTCTTTTCCATAGCTGAAATCTTCTGAGTTAGCTCATTTGGTTTTATTTTACAATGGACAAAGAAATGTTTATTAAAAAAAATTATTTAAATCCATTAATTGAAATTGAAATAAAAACTGTGGGTGATGGAGAAATTCCAAATACATATTTGAAAACTCAATAAAAACTGCATGAAGTACAACTATTGGTACTCATGAGACAAGAATCATGTTGACCAGTGTTATTTATGTAATTAATGAGTAAACTGACCTTGAGAGAATTGCTCATTCTCTCCAATCCAGTAAATTCATAAAGTCACTTTGGTCTGTAATTATAAAAATAAGTGTTAAACTTGTGTTGAAAGTACATTTAAGTCTTCCAGTAATATTACATGTCATTGCAAAAATAGCTATTGTAATTTAATAAATGAAATGAGTCACTTCATACACTCCATGTTCTTCAAAACACAGAACTGCAGTTTCAGGAAAGTTCCTATCTTCAGCCATCTTCACGATTTTGAATTTTCCACTCTTCACCTTCCTCTTTTAATAAAAAACTGCCATCCATAGTGTTGATTTGATGAAGTTTTGCGATCAAATATTGCTTGCCTAGTAATTTAAAATTCATTGGATCTATGCATTAAAATTAAAAATACTTCATACTTCACCCTCATATCCAGTCTTTTAATTAGACTGCAATTTCAAAGCCTTGGCAGCTTCATCTTCAGTAATTTCTCATCAACTGATGTTATGTCAATCAGAACAACTACTTCTTTTTCATCTTCAGTAATTTTAAATAAATCAAGGAGTTCGACAAGGGTGTACATTATCACCTACATTGTTTAATATATTTTTGACGAGGTTATACGAAAATGGAAATAATCAAGTCCAATAGAAATACAAATTAATACGGAAATGTATATGAAGATTTTAATGTATGCAGACGATCTGGTTTTATTATCCAGAAGTCCAGACGATGATTTACAAAGAGCCATTTTACAACATTTGAATCATTAGGACTCCTATTATAATTTCAAAGTATCAACTTTCAAAAACTAAATTTAGCTTTTTTCACAGTGCAACGTGCCAGTCAGAGCAAAAAATAGTAATCAATAATGAATAATAGAACAATTAGCACACATTTAACTATCTTGTGTCAGATATAAACATATAGCTACGATTGGGGATATAATATAATAAATCAAACCGATATCAAATATGGGGGGTGACACCATAAGAAGGACCTCCGAATACCCTAACAAAAACTCAGCGCAAGAGTTTTAATAAACTTATGGCGGTTCCTGTCTTTAATATGGATCTGAAACTGGGTTACTTACAAAAAGATAATCTCCACACATTCAAGCCACTGAATGAGAATTTTTAAGATCCGTAAAAGGATGTAGAATGTACATGCAT